>JARQOD010000002.1:579793604-580041731 GCA_033576555.1 Oophaga sylvatica
AATTTGTACCAGCGCTGCTGTAGATCTCTGAGGGGATGGTGAGGCAGCTAGATGTCGGGTCCCCTACAGGTAGGACTCTTCCCTCAAAGTCTATGAAGTTAGTGAAGTCGGGTGCAGATAAATAACACAGTCTCACACGGTCAGCGTCTTTCCATACCTTTACTTGTAAGATGTTCAGGCAGGTCCCAGGGAGGCTGATCCAAGGAGAGTGTATCTTGAGACAGCAGCTGGACAAGTTAGGGGCCTCCTTTACTTTCAACACAATGAGTACAACCAGCCTGAAGCGTAGTTCCCTCAATAACTCCAGCTAATCCATAGCTGTACTGCCCAGTCAGTTTTGTGGTAGGAGCCTTCCTGCGAGAGAGCTGAATTCCTGTCTTGTCGTGCACGGACTCAAAGTCTTCACTCCCCCTGACCCCAGTTACGTACTGACTATATGGGGCTGTTTGCCGCGACCTAAGGTCCGGTAAATCCCGGGTTTTCTTACCACTATGCTTGAAGCTAATAGTGATCCTTCGGTCCCCAGTGACCGGTTGCAATGTGCAGGACTTCTTCAATCCAAAAGCACCTTTCCAATTATCTTTCCACTGTGCCTTTCGCCTTGTCCTCGCTGGTAGCATAAACACTCACACTTGCATAAAGTCGGGTAGTCACTTCCTTCATTCACTTCCTTCAGAGCTAGTTACAGATTCTCAGTTATCACTAGGCAGGAGCACGTCTCCTTTCACTGTCCTTTAGACAGGTGACTGAAGTCTTTCTGCACTAAGCTTCTTCTTTCTTTCAATGTATTCAGGTGAGGTACAGCTCTGACTAGGCTGAGGTGAACTAGACCACCTGTACTAGACTCCACTTTCCGAACTGATGATAGAGCAATCTGGACTGCTTCCTCCCTCCAGCTAGACTCCAGACGTCTGCTCTGTCCGAAGACAGGAAACAGAACTTACTCCTCTAAAATCACTCAACCAATATACACCCTGACCACTCCCTTACAAGTAACTACACTTACCCTAAGGGTGTGTCTAGTGTATGTTGAGTGAATGGGTATTTAGCATTAAACTGCTGTCTCGCCACACACTCTCCAGGGTACTGCGTGTGCCTAACACCAGGGCTACACACATGTAGTCGGACGAGAGGAAGAGAGGAGTCTGGAGACTTCTTCTTCTGTGATGGGATCAAATGTGGAAATTGAGCCAGGGGAAATGCAGGGTGGGATGGGAGTCACAGCACTTGGTGGTTGAGAGCAGATTTCCTGACGGATAGTATCTATTTTTTCTATAAAGTGGGAGGCCAGGTCATCAGCACAAATGTCTGTGATAGGGGCTTGTGCTTTTGGCCTGAGGAGGGAGTGAAAAGTGTCAAAAAGTTTCTTGGGGTTGTTGGCTAGTGAGGAGATCAGTGTGGTGAAGTAGGTCTGTTTGGCGAGGTGAAGGGCAGCATTATAAGTTCTTAACATGAATTTAAAGTGGATGAAGTCTTCTGGTGTGCGGGTTTTTCTCCATAGGCGTTCAGCACTCCTAGAGCATCGCTGGAGAAGGTGAGTTTGCGATGTGAGCCAGGGCTGTTTTACTGTGTGTTTGGAAGCTCTGAGGGTGAGCGGTGCTACTTGGTCAAGGGTGCTTCTAAGAGTGTCATTGTAGTGCTGAACAGCCAGATTAGGACAAGAAAAAGAGGAGATTGGGGACAGCGAAGAGTGTAGGGAGTCTGAAAGTGTCTGAGGGTTAATGGCTTGCAGATTTCTGAATGTGCGGTAGGTAGGAGTTCGCTGGGGTGGTGGAGGATTTGTGAGCGTGAAGGAGAGAATGTTGTGGTCAGAGAGTGGAAGCGGTGAGTTATTTAGGTGGGAAATTGAACAGAGGCGGACAAAGACCAGGTCAAGGGTGTTGCCATCCTTGTGTGTTTCAGAGGTTGAAAGCTGTGAGAGGCCTAGAGAAGTGGTTAGTGATAGAAGCTGAGATGCAGATGTGGAAGTAGGACTGTTAATGGGGATGTTGAAGTCTCCAAGGATAAGGGTTGGTAGTTCTGAGGACATGAAGTGCGGCAGCCAGGCTGAGAAGTGGTCAAGGAACTGGGTGGATGAGCCTGGGGGCCGATATATGACCGCTATTCTGAGGGAGAGGGGATGGAAGAGCCTGATGGTGTGGACCTCAAAAGAAGGGAATGAGAGTGATGGAATTGGGGGGATGACCTGGAAAGTGCATTGTGGGGACAGGAGTATGCCAACTCCACCACCATGTCTGTTTGTGGGTCTCGGGAATGGGAGAACTGTAAGCCACCATAGGAAATGGCAGCAGGGGAGACCGTGTCAGAATCCTGAATCCAGGTTTCAGTGAGGGCCAACAGATGAAGAGAGTTGTTCAGAAAGTAGTTGTGCAGGAAAGATAGTTTATTGCATGCAGACCTTGGATTCCAGAGGGCACAGTTGAAAGAAGGAGATGAGGGAGTGCAAGTAATATTAACAAGATTATTATGGTTTCGAAATGAGGTAGGGTAGGGATTGAGGTTGGGGGATGGACCAGGGTTGGGGGAGATGTCCCCTGAAATCAGTAGGAGTAGGAAGATAAAGAGCAGGTAGTTGTTGGATTTATAAATAGGTTTTTTCTGAGATATGTTTGGGCAAGATGGGCTGAGTTTTCTTAGGAAGGTGAGGAGTGCATGGGAACTGTACATGGGAGAGGGAAGTATGGAGGGGCTGATGTATATGAGTCGTGATGGAGGGGGATGGGGCAGTGAATGTGGATGGCAAGGGAACACAGGAGGATAGAGATAGAGAACATAATTTAAAAGAAAGCAAAGTGTGGGTTACCTGATTCCTGCCCTGATTAACTGCCATGGATAACTGCCTTTTACTCGATGCTTGTCTTTCGTGAAGCTTTGCTTTCTGTGATGCGTGCGCCCCCCTTACTGCGTGCGCCCCTTAGACTACTCCTAAATATATAGTCCACACTACAGGGTCAGGAAAGTGGGATTGTGGGGGCTGTTTTGGGATAATTTGCCAGCTGGGGCCAGCACACCAGGGGGTGGTTAGATCATCAAAGGCTACCTGGCAACATCTATATGCTTTAGCACCTTCCACCTGATAGCATCTAGAGAGGCCCCAGTCACCGGGATATAAAGCAGTAAGTATTTTAAACACAGTGCAAAAATGAATTATTCCAAAGCCTTATTAACAGGCACATTAAACTATGTTGCAAGATGGTAAAGCAGTGCTTGGCAGCAAGTAGAGGTATGGAGTGCACACCATTAATATATAGTGCAGCATACAATACGCAAAGCAGCACAGAGACAAGCCTCAAAACTTCTGGAACAAGGTAATTTGGAGTGATCAGACCAAAATTGAACTTTTTGGCCACAACCATAAACGATACATTTGGAGAGAGGTCATAAAGGCTTATGATTAAAGGAACACCATTCCTACTGTAAAGCATGGAGGTGGAGCGCTAATGTTTAGGGATGTGTGAGCTACAAAGGCACAGGAAACTTGATCAAAGTTGAAGGAAAGATGAATGCAGCAGGTTAGCAGCAAATACTGGAGGCAAATTTGTACTCATCAGCCTGGAAGCTGCGCACTGGACGTACTTGGACGATCCAACATGACAACGATCCAAAACACAAGGCCAAGTCGACCTGTCTTTGGCTACAGCAGTACAAAGTGAAGGTTCTTGAGTGTCCATCTTAGTCTCCTGACCTCAATATCATTGAGCCACTCTGGGGAGATCTCAAGCGTGCAGTTCATGCTAGACAGCCCAGGAATTTACCGGAACTGGATGCTTTTTGCCAAGAAGAGTGGGCAGCTTTACCATCTGAGAAAATAAAGAAACTCACACACAACTACCACAAAAGACTTCAAGCTGTCATTGATGTTAGAGGATGCAATACACGGTATTAAGAAATGGGGTATGTAAACTTTTGATCAGGGTCATTTGGATGTTTTGGTTGTCATTATGATTTAAAAAGAGAAAACACGGTAGTTTGACAATAAATGGCTTCACCCAACCACTAGCCACTAGTGAAGAAAACGTTTTGGCGCTATCATTCATATTCTCTGAAAAAAAAATCAAAGTAAAAATTCTGTCGGTGTATGTAAACTTTTGATCACAACTGTAGATATACTTTTTGAAAAGTGATAAAGTAATTGCTTCCCAACTGGGAGTGGAAGAATTATTTAAATTTTTGGGATTTGCACCAAGTTATTCTAACTAAATACCTAAATTATTACAATTGCTTTTTAATCAAGTCATACAAAATTATCCCTTTATTTAGGGAGTAAGAATGGGTTAGCTATTTTCAAAGTAAAGATGCCTTGAAAAAATATCCCTATTTTGGAGGAAGTTTCATGTTTGTGTACTCTAAAAAGTTTACACTTTTCAGCTGTAGTACAGTATAACTACACAACACACCGTATACTTCAGAAGCACAAGAGGAGTGTGGGAGTCTAACTGCAGTAGCAGTGGAAGTGGCAGCGATAGCAACTGTACGGTATAGATAGAATGCAGTAGGCAATGAGATGACTGGCAGTGTCAAGTGCATATATTTCTTTTTTTTTCCAACATGTTTTATTGATTTAAAGAGTATTACATTACAATATATTCATATAAAACATTAAAGTTACAAGCTTGTTTGACAGGTGTGAAACTCAAGATAATGATTTAAGGAACAAAACTACGAAGTAGGTCATACAAAATTGAAGATAATAAGCTTGTAAACTCTTGTTTAGAAGGTACAATACTCTTAAATGTCCCCCCACCTACATCCACCCTACCACCCCCCAACATATAAATCCCTGAAACATTCCCGCATTCGATTAGCAAACAACAAGCTTAAGGAATAGGATCATGTCCACTAATTTTCTGAAGAAGATACCACTGAGTGTTTTCAAACTGTGTCCTTAGTTTGTCCCTAGTGTCTTAAGATAATGAAGGGATAAATAATGACCATGTGCTTAGAAATTTCCCGGTCAATTTCTCTTTATTTGTCAAAGTATCCAGCCATTCGAAAGATATACATTAATTTACAGTATATGAGACTTGGGTGGTGGCAAAGGATCTAGTCAGTGCTGTAATATACTTTTCCTGGTAGCTGAGGCCCATATTATCAACATGGCCTTAACATGCTTGGGGAATTTGTGTTGAGAGCTGTCTAAAATATTAAATATTGCCCATTGCGGAGTCAGAGGAAACACTATCCCGCCAAGATTCTGTAGTTCGGCATGGATAGATTGCCACAATTTCTGCACTTTGGGACATCCCCACATGTGATGAAGTAGGTCTGTGTTTCTTGTCCCACATTTGGAACAGGCGAATGTGCCCTCTGGAGACATCCTAGACTTAATGTGTGGAGTAATATAAGCTCTATGAAGAAGTAATAAAGACATGTCTGTATAACTGCTGGAGGGATCACCTTCCGTTGCAATAATGTGGCGTCTAAGATTTCCCCGACTGTGATGTTCTGTAGATCATTAACCCATCGTGCTGGACCTGTCGTTTTGCCTTCCCAAGATCCATGCTTACGCAACAATGTGTAAATACTGCTTGTCGAGGCTATGTCATGTATAGTGTACAGTTCCTATAGCGTCTTGTGCTTGGGTGCGAGGAAAACACAGGAGACATAGGTTGAAATGAAATGACTTGTATTACTTCATACAAGCATGCTGAAAAGTTCACACAGTTTGCAGGAACAGCGACAGGAGACACAGCAGGCCAGAGTAACTTCAAGCACTACAGTAAATCTCCAAAGCAGGTTCAGGATCTCTTCTCTGTACCGTAATGCCTCTGCAAACATGGATTCACCAAACAGCAGGTTTCCAGAGTCCAAAAGTGTTCCAAGGTTCCTCAGTAGGGAATAGCTGGAGTACAAGTCGAAGGCTTCCAGGAGTCAGGTCACAGACTGACTGAGGCTTGATTTAGGAGCACTGATTGTTCAGCTGAGGCTGCTTAAGAAGCAAGAGGGAAGAATCAGGGCGGGAACATGAAAACTGGAAACTCCATATTAACTGAGGGCAAGAGCTGCAGAAAGACAGAAAGCAAAATGGCCGACGGAAAACTGAGTTTCAAGGAACATGTCAACAGAGACAAAGAACCTTACAGGCTAATTGCATTCTGGCGGTCCTAATGAAACCATCCAAAACGTTCCTCACTCCCTCTCTACCCCCCACGGCCATGCTCTTCAAGATTAAACTTCTTGCTTGAAGAAAAAGGAATGGCTTGTTAACAAATGATGGGTAACGTTGTGCTGCTATGTCAAATGTGAGCATAGAGAATCTATCATCTAGAAGATCAGCAGCCAATATGCAACCCTGCCCAGCTAGTTCAATGTAGGGTAAGGGTAGTTTACCTCCCATAATGCCCGGGTTACCCATAAAGGGCACAAAAGGAGAGATATTGCCTCTCAGGTGACAAAGTTTCCTACACCTCCTCCACGTCTGTATTGTTTGCCATAAGGTGGGATGGCTTCTTATGTCCGCAATAAGGTCCTCGTTGGTCATATGTAATAAAGCTGGTAATGAGATATGGGGACTTAATTGTTGGTCTAAGAGTACGTTTGTGAAATGTGAGTTGCCTCTCAACCAATCGATAATATATCTGAAATTTGCTGCTAGATTGTACTTTGCAATGTCTGGGAAATTGATGTCATCCTCCTCCTTAGGGGCTTGTAGTTTGATAAGACCTATTCTTGTACGCTTTTTGTCACCCCAAATGAAATTCCTAAAAGCAGTATTTAGAGTTTTAACCCCTCTCTGCCATCAGACGTACTATTCCGTCCATGTGACCCTGGACCTAATTCCCATGGACGGAATAGTACGTCATGGGCGATCAGCTGCGCTCCCGGGGGGAGCGCAGCTGATCGCCGCCGGGTGTCAGCTGATTATCACAGCTGACACCCGTGACTGTGTATCAGGAGCGGTCACGGACCGCTCCCGGCACATTAACCCCTGGCACACCGCGATCAAACATGATCGCGGTGTACCCGGGGCACAGGGGAGGATCGCGCAGGGTGGGGGCTCCCTGCGCGCTCCCCTGAGACCCTCAGAGCAGCGCGATGTGTCGCGCTGTTCCGAGGGTCCGTCCTCCCTCCAGGTCCCCAGATCCAAGATGGCGCCGGGGTCCTGCAGTGAGGCGGCTTCCTCAGTGCCTGCTGAGAGCAGGCGCTGAGGAAGCCTGCAGTGATGCCAGAGCGATCGCTGGTGTGACAGAGTGCTGTGCACACTGTCACACCAGCGATCTGCTAAAATACAGTGATGTCCCACCCTGGGACAAAGTAAAAAAGTAAAAAAAATAAAAATACAAAGTGGTAAAAAAAATCATAAAAAAAAAAAAATTCCCAATAAATTCATTTCTTCTGTAAATAAAAAAAACAAAACAATAAAAGTACACATATTTGGTATCGCCGCGTCCGTAACGACCCCCCCTATAAAACTGTCCCACTAGTTAACCCCTTTAGTGAACCCCTTAAAAAAAAAAAAAAGAAAACGAAGCAAAAAATCAATGCTTTTGTCATGTATGTAGTACAGTTCATATAGCGTCTTGTGCTTGGGTGCGATGAAAACACAGGAGTCACAGGTTTGATATAGAAAAGTCCTGTATTACTTCATACAAGTTGGCAGAAATAGTCACACAGTTTGCAGACACAGAAACAGGAGACACAGCAGGCCAGAGTAATCCAAGCTCAGCAATCACTCTCCAATACAGATTCAGGATCTTCTTCTCTGTTACCGTAAGTCCATGCAAACGTGGGTCTTTCAAAGAGCAGGGTTCAGAGTCCACAAGTGCTTCAGAGTTCCTCAGTAGGAATAGCTGGAGTACAAGGTCCAAGGCTTACAGGAGTCAAGTCACAGGTTCACTGCAGGCTAGGTTCTGAAGCACTGATTGCTCAGCTGTGGCTGCTTAAGAAGCAAAGGAGAGAATCAGGGCGGGAACATGCAAGCTGGAAACTCCATTTTGACTGAGGGCAAGATAGCTGCAGCAAGACAGAAAGTAAAATGGCTGACGAACAAACTGAGTTTCAGGAATATATACATAGAACCTTACATTACTCCCCCCTTAAGGACAACCTCCGGATGACCTCAGACCAGGCTTGTGTGGGTACCTCTGATGAAACTGACGGAGCAAGCGAGGAGCATTAACGTTATTGACCGGTTCCCATGAGTTGTCCTCCACTGGGTAGCCCTGCCATTTAATCAGATATTGTAACTGATTTCTATACAACCTGGAATCTAAAATCCTTTCCACCACAAATTCTTCCTGACCATCGACTAGCACTGGGTCAGGGCAAGGAGAGGAACGTCCAGGAAACGTATTGGGTGTCGCAGCCTTTAGTAGGGATACATGAAAGACAGGGTGGATTCTCATAGTTCTGGGCAGTTGAAGACGACAAGCAACGGCACTTATAATTTTACTGATTTTATAGGGTCCAATGTACTTATGTCCCAACTTAGACGATGGAATCCTTAACTTAAGATTTCTGGTTGACAGCCAGACCAAGTCTCCTACCTTGAAAGCTGGTGCAGGTTTACGAAATTTATCTGCTGCTTTCTTGTACCTTTCTTGAGCCGATTCCAGATTTTCCTTTAAAAGATCCATATTCTTCTGTAAAGACGTGATTCTTTCAGCCACTGCTGGTAAAGGCGTTTCTATGGGAAATCGTGGTAGAATGTTAGGATGATAACCTAGATTAGAGTAAAAAGGAGACTGTTTAGTGGAGGCACTCTGAGAGTTGTTATACGAGAACTCAGCTAATGGAAGTAGATCCACCCAATCATCCTGTAGGTGGCAGATAAAGCAGCGGAGATACTGCTCCAGGGTTTGATTGGTTCGTTCGGTCTGTCCATTAGTCTGGGGATGAAAAGCAGAAGAAAGGTTTACTTTAATGTCCAATGCTGCACAGAAATTTTGCCAAAACCTAGAAGTGAATTGCACCCCTCGATCCGAAATAACCTCATCCGGTACTCCATGTAAGCGAAACACATCTTTAATCATCAAATCTGATGTCTGTTTTGCAGTGGGTAAGCCGACACAAGGGATAAAATGAGCTGCCTTTGTTAGACGGTCAACCACCACTAGAATGGTGTTCTTCCCCTGAGAGGTTGGTAACTCCACAATGAAGTCCATAGAAATGGATCCCCACGGGCGGGACGGGGTGGGAAGAGGCTGTAACAGACCAGTTGGTGAGGAGCGAGGTGTTTTGCATCTTGCACAGACCTCACATGAAGTGACATAATTCAAAACATCCTTCCTGCAAGTGGGCCACCAAAAGAAACGAGAAAGAAATTCCTGTGTCTTTAGAATTCCTCTATGCCCAGCTATCTTGGAATCGTGAATGAGTTGCAATACTCTTAATCTGACTGTTTCAGGAATATACAGACGTTGTCCCTGAATCCACACACCATTCTTAAAGACAAGACTTACGTCCCTTGGGGGTTGTGCCAAAAAGGAATCCGCATGGTATGCTTCCTTGATGTCCTTAAGTAGGTCTTGATTATGAATTACTCCTAGGAATCTAGAGTCAGGAAGAATAGTCTTAGGAGGAGTAATTGGACGTGTCTCTGCTGAGTAAATCCTAGAGAGTGCATCAGCCTTTCCATTGCGCGATCCTGGTCTATAAGAGATGATAAAATTAAATTGGTTTAAGAAAAGATTCCAGCGAGCCTGGCGAGGAGTCAGGCACTTAGCCGACCTGATAAACTCAAGGTTACGATGGTCTGTCAGGACGACTATTTGCTGTGCAGCTCCCTGAAGAAGGTGTCTCCATTCTTTGAAGGCGGCAATAATGGCCAAAAGCTCTCTATTGCCCACATCGTAGTTCCTCTCAGCCGAAGACAACTGCTGGGAAAAGAAGGCACAGGGATGCAAGACATTCTTCTCACCTGTTCTCTGAGAGAGTATAGCTCCAACGGCACAGTCTGAAGCATCCACCTCTATTATGAAGGCAAGCTCGGGGTTGGATGTACTAGGATAGGTGCAGTGGTAAATTTATCTTTTAGATGGGAAAATGCTTCCTGGGCTTGGGGAGTCCAGGAAAACCTAGACTCTTTCCGGGTAAGTTGAGTGATAGGTGACACTACCTCAGAGAAATTTCTAATGAAACGTCTATAGAAGTTGGCAAACCCGATGAAGCGCTGTACCTCCTTCACATTTCTAGGGCTTGGCCAATCCTTGATGACTTGGGTTTTGCTTCCATCCATACTAATTCCTTGTGTAGACAGTACATACCCCAGAAATTGAATTTCGGTCCTATGGAATTCACACTTTTCAAGTTTGATGTAAAGATGATTTTGTCTTAGACGTTCCAAGACCATTCTCACATGTCCATGATGTTCCTCTGTGGAGTTAGAAAAAATTAGAATATCATCCAAATAAATTACCACGAATGTATCTAGGAGATCCCTGAAGATGTCATTCACCAAGTGTTGGAAAGTGGCTGGGGCGGTACTCAGACCAAAAGGCATAACTAGATATTCAAAGTGTCCATAGCGTGACCTGAATGCAGTCTTCCATTCATCCCCAGGTCTAATACGGACTAAGTTATAGGCCCCACGAAGATCTAGTTTAGAAAAAATTTTGGCATGTCGCACTCTCTCCAATAACTCAGGGATTAAAGGCAATGGATAACGGTTTCTAATAGTAACCTTATTGAGTTCCCTATAGTCTACGCATGGTCTCAGAGATCCATCTTTCTTCTTTACAAAGAAGATGGGTGCACCTGCAGGAGATGAAGAGGGGCGTATGAAGCCCTTGGCTAGATTTTCATCTATGTAATCCTTTAAAGCCTTTAGCTCGGGCCCCGCCAGGGGGTAGATCTTACCAAAAGGTATCTCTGCTCCAGGCAATAATTCAATTGGACAATCATATGGACGGTGAGGAGGAAGCTGGTCAGCGTTCTTCTTGTCACATAAATCCACATAGTCCTGGTATACAGCTGGTAGTTCAGGGACTGACATGATTCCTTTAGGAACAGAGCAAGCTGAAACTTTTGGACTCATCTGTTTCTCTGGAAAGTGTAATTCCTTGGTCTCCCAGTTAATGGTAGGATTCTGAGCCTGCAGCCATGGTAGCCCTAGAATAATGGGAAAGTGGGGAGAAGAGATAAGCATAAAGGACAGTTTCTCTTGATGATCTTTACCCATAAGAACCCTCAAAGGCTCTGTTTCCTGATCCACTGGTCCAGAGGTCAGCAGGGAGCCATCCACAGTTTCCATCTGTACTGGAGTAGCCTTCTTCACTGAACGTATTCCCTGTTTCAGAGCAAAGGAGACATCCATAAAATTTCCACTTGCCCCTGAGTCGATCATAGCAGAGCTAGACACCCAAGCTGAGTCAACCCAGAGTTTGATGGAAAGAAAGCAATGAGAATTGTTTTTCTTACAACTCAGCTGGGACAACCGCTGAGGAAACTTGAAAAATGGCAGCGTTTACACAGTCAACGTCCTCAGAGGTAACGGAGTTTAAGTCAGAGAAATCAAGATCTGTTGCTGCAGATCTCTCTGGAGCCTGAGGCTCGGACCTGACAGATCCCCTCTTGCAACACTCACAATGAATGAGTGCTGCAGTAGTCTTACGAGAACGGCTGGGGCAGTTTATAATGAAGTGCCCTGACTTACCACAATAGAAACATAGATTCTCCTTAAAACGATGTTCCTTGCGTGCATCACTAACCCGTCGTTGTAAAGAGTCTACCTGCATGGGTTCAGGTTCAGGTTCCCGTGTAATCCTACTCAAAGGTTCCTTAGCTGGAGAGGAAGGTAGGAAAAGGTTAGTACGATTGCTTTCGAACCATCTCTCTTGCCTGCGTTCAGTCAGACGAGTATCAATACGGATGCAGTAGTCAATAAAGTCACCTAACGCAGTGGGAGGGTCGGCACGAGCAAGTTCATCCTTAATCAGTGGAGATAACCCCTTTCGAAAAATAGATTTTTTGGCGGAACTGTCCCAGGTGGTATCAAGGGCCCATCTCCTGAAATCCAAGGCATATTCAGCTACCGAGTGCTTACCTTGGCGCAAAGCTAACATGGCTGCTTCAGCTGTTGCACCTCGATTGGGGTCATCAAACACCTGCCCCATGGCTGAAATAAAATCATCAAGGTGATTCAAACAATCATCCTCAGTCTCAATCAGAGGGTTTGCCCACATTAAAGCCTTGTTGGTAAGCAACATAATTATAGTAAGCACCTTAGATCGTTCAGTGGGAAATTGTGAAGCATGTGCAGAAAAAAAAAGATTGCATTGATTAATAAATCCCCTGAATTTCTCACGTTCACCGCCAAAACGAAAAGGGGGCAACTTGGGAATCCCAGCACTCGGGGCTACGGCAGGAGCCTGGACTCGCCCCTCTAGAACCTCAATCCTGGCTCGCAAATCCTGGGTAGTCTGTCCAACCACTTGCAAATTGTGATTATTGAGGTCCTGTAGATTTGTAAAATGGGTCTTTATATTCTGCAAATCTGCAAGGATATTATCAGTCACTCCGCAAAGTTCCTTTATGCGGGCCTCCATTTTCCAGATCTTTTAAGACAGGATTACTGGAAGAAGAGGAGAGAAAAAAAAACAATAGTGTTCACCTGTGGCAACACTGCAGAGAGAAAAAAAAATTAAGGGAACTGATCACCTGGAATGGTTGTGAGAAGTCACAACCACTATCATCACAGAAAGTTTCAACCAGACATCTGATATCCAGAGTTACAGCAGACAAAAAAGAGAAAAGAAAGGAAAAAAAAAAAAAACAATAGTGTTTACCTGTGGTAACACTGCAAAAAGAAAAAACTTAAGGGAATTGCTCACCTGGAATGGTTGTGAGAAGTCACAACCACTGTCATCACAGAAAGTACAACCGGACGTCTGATATCCACAGTACAGCAGACACAGCCTTCCAGACCCAGCAGACACTAACGTTTTGGCTTCAGAATCTTGTCATGTATGTAGTACAGTTCATATAGCGTCTTGTGCTTGGGTGCGATGAAAACACAGGAGTCACAGGTTTGATATAGAAAAGTCCTGTATTACTTCATACAAGTTGGCAGAAATAGTCACACAGTTTGCAGACACAGAAACAGGAGACACAGCAGGCCAGAGTAATCCAAGCTCAGCAATCACTCTCCAATACAGATTCAGGATCTTCTTCTCTGTTACCGTAAGTCCATGCAAACGTGGGTCTTTCAAAGAGCAGGGTTCAGAGTCCACAAGTGCTTCAGAGTTCCTCAGTAGGAATAGCTGGAGTACAAGGTCCAAGGCTTACAGGAGTCAAGTCACAGGTTCACTGCAGGCTAGGTTCTGAAGCACTGATTGCTCAGCTGTGGCTGCTTAAGAAGCAAAGGAGAGAATCAGGGCGGGAACATGCAAGCTGGAAACTCCATTTTGACTGAGGGCAAGATAGCTGCAGCAAGACAGAAAGTAAAATGGCTGACGAACAAACTGAGTTTCAGGAATATATACATAGAACCTTACAGCTTTATCATCATACTGCTGAACAAAAAGTGGAATAACACGCGATCAAAAATACCGATATAAATAATCATGGTACCGCTGAAAACGTCATCTTTTCCCGCAAAAAACGAGCCATCATACAGCATCATCAGTGAAAAAATAAAAAAGTTATAGCTCGCAGAATAAAGCGATGCAAAAATAATAATTTTTTATATAAAATTGTTTTTATTCTATAAAAGCGCCAAAACATAAAAAAAATGATATAAATGAGGTATCGCCGTAATCGTACTGACCCGAAGAATAAAACTGCTTTATCAATTTTACCACACGCGGAACGGTATAAACGCCTCCCCCAAAAGAAATTCATGAATTGCTGATTTTTGTTCATTCTAACCTTCCAAAAATCGAAATAAAAAGCGATCAAAAAATGTCACGTGCTCAAAAATGGTACCAATAAAAACGTCACCTCGTCCCTCAAAAAATAAGACCTCACATGACTCTGTGGGCCAAAATATGCAAAAATTATAGCTCTCAAAATGTGGTGATGCAAAAAACTATTTTTTGCAATAAAAAGCGTCTTTTAGCGTGACAGCTGCCAATCATAAAAACCTGCTATAAATAGTAAATCAAACCCCCCTTTATCACCCCCTTAGTTAGGGAAAAATAATAAAATTAAAAAAATGTATTTATTTCCATTTTCCCGTTAGGGTTAGGGTTGCGGCTAAAGTTAGGGTTAGGGTTGGCGCTAACGTTAGGATTAGGATTAGGGTTGGGATTACTTTTGTGTGTTAGGGTTAGGTTTGTGGTTAGGGTTGGGACTAGGGTTAGGGGTGTGTTGGGGTTAGGGTTGGAGTTAGAATTGGGGGGTTTCTGCTGTTTAGGCACATCAGGGGCTCTCCAAATGTGACATGGCGTCTGATCTCAATTCCAGCCAATTCTGCGTTGAAAAAGTCAAACGGTGCTCCTTCCCTTCTGAGCTCTGCCATGCGCCCAAACAGTAGTTTACTCCCGCATATGGGGTATCAGCGTACTCTGGACCACAAGAGTTATTGTGCAATTTGTCCTATTTCTTCTGTTACCCTTGGGAAAATAAAAAACTGGGGCGACAAAATAATTTTTGTAAAAAAAAAATGATTTTTTTGTTTTTTGTTTTTACGGCTGTATGTTATAAAACTTCTGTGAAGCACTTGGGGCTTCATAGCGCTCACCACACTTCTAGATAAGTTCCTTGTGGGGTCTATTTTCCAAAATGGGGTCACTTGTGGGGGGTTTCCACTGTTTAGGCGCATCAGGGACTCTCCAAATGCGACATGACACCCCCAGACCATTCCATCAAAGTCTGCAATCCAAAACGTCACTACTTCCCTTCCGAGCCCCGACGTGCGCCCATACAGTAGTTTACTCCCACATATTGGGTATCAGCATACTCAGGACAAAAAATGGACAACAACTTTTGGGGTCCAATTTCTCCTGTTACCCTTGTGAAAATAAAATATTGGGGGCGAAAAAAATCATTTTTGTAAAAAAAAAAGGATTTTTCATTTTTACGGCTGTACGTTATAAACTTCTGTGAAGCACTTCGGGTTCAAAGTGCTCACCACACATCTAGACAAGTTCCTTGTGGGGTCTATTTTCCAAAATGGGATCACTTGTGGGGGTTTCCACTGTTTAGACGCGTCAGGGGCTCTCCAAATGCGACATGACTCCCCCAGACCATTCCATCAAAGTCTGCAATCCAAAACGTCACTACTAGAGTTGAGCGATACTTTCCGATATCCAAAAGTATCGGAATCGGAATGGTATCGCCGATACCCAAAAAATATCGGCGATACCCGATACCGATACCGGAAATCCAATGTAAGTGTATGGGAACAAAATATCGGAATTAAAAAAAGCCCATTCTTGCCTTGTTGGTTAATTGTACATGAAGGAAAACAACAAAGAGTAATGTAGAATGTATTGGGGGAGGTTGAGGAGACATTAAAGGCATAGATGTTTAACCCAATCAAATGGAATAGCATTAATATTTTTTTTTTTAAAGATGTTCGGATTGACGAAGAAATTGACAATGTTGTTAACGTTTTTTCTATTTTGGCAAATATGTATGTTTCACAACTTCCATGCTCTTCACCTTTTTAACTTTTGACACACTTTCTCCTTCATAATCTTCAGCAGCATCATCTTTTTCATCAAATTATTCTTCATCTTCACCTTCTTTATCTTCTTCTTAAACTTCTTGCTATTCATCTTTTTGTTAACATTACTCATATTGTTCTTATTCAACTATTATTCTTCTTCATATTCTACTTCATCTTCATCTTCTTCATCATATTCTTATTTTGGACAGAGATTCCTGTACTTGTAATCTGTAAAAGTATGAATTTTTAATCCTTGCGTTCTTGCTGTCACAAAAGTTTTAAATTACAACAGTATTTGTCCGTGTTGAGTTTAGCCTGCAGCAGCAGTCATTTTCCAGGGGCATGTCTGGTTGCGCAAGGCTTTATCCGGCAACACTACCTTCCTTGTGTCACGGGTAGGGTAGCGTGTGTCTATTATATGACTCTCTCTAAAATGTGACGTTACGCAGCCTTATTCTGCCCTAGGGACGCCAAAAATACGACAGCAGTAATCATTTACTGTATAAAACTCCACCTATGAGCAACAAAACAAGCATGTTCCCTCTTCTGTTTCCTGCGCTGACATGTTAGGAGGGAGTTTGGAGATGCTCCTGAATTCCTCCCAGGTATCCAAGCATATCGGGCCCATAGGAGAGCAGTAAAACCACCCCCGGGAACACTGACACCTTTTACATTTGTGGGGACATAATTTATGGAGCGCTACTTGCTACGGAGTTCACAACAGACCCCGAACGGTTTACCTATCCAACTGAAGCAGAAGGACAAGATGGCGCATGGAGGAGACAAAGAGGAAAGAGGCGCGATGCTGAGCGCTGCCATAGACATGCAGCAAGAGCTATTATCAGAAGCACCATGTGACCTGAGAGTTCCTCAGGAATTTGATTAGCAGAAAATGGCTGAAGAGAGGTCAAAGCCCTTCTCTTACCAGACATTCAGAAGCTGCTGGAGTCGGCATTGCAATCGTCATTGTCTTCCATACAAAAGTCTGTACACCTGAATACCATTGCAATTACCAAGCTGCAACAGGATGTGGCGCTGCTACAACAGGAGAAGCAACTTGGCCAAGACAGAGAACAGAACCTTCAGCAGAAGTTACAAAATTTGATAGACAAAACAGAGGACTTGGAAAATCGCTTGAGACAAAGCAATTTACGTCTCGTCGGACTGCCTGAATCGTTTAAATCAGCAGACTTACAATCCATCTGTGAGAATGATCTACCGAAAATATTGTGACTTAACTACTACTGTCGTGTGTAACGTGCACATCGTGTGGGACCGCCGCAAAACAACAACAGGCGAGGGGAGGCATCGAAACCAACGATGTACAGACCACAGCAAGTAATAATTAAGCTGTTACATTATAACGACAAAGTTTCATTGTTACGGCCATTCAGAGAAGCGAGGCGCCCAGTGCTACTCCATAGCTATGAGATTCTGCTCTTTGATGACTTCTCAGTATCGGTGTCCAAGAAGAGGAGGGCGTTCAGTTTAATTTGCACAACGTTGTTTGAGCGAGATGTTCACTTTCAACTACTGTTCCCAGCGCGTTAGCGGTTCCAAAGATCTGACGGGACATATGTCATTAATGACACACGAGAACAAGCCGAAGCAGCCTTGGAACGAAATCAACAAAGTGATAGGGAAGTACAGCGACGCAGTTCCAGGTTCTCCCCACGCAGACGACGACAAGATGGCAGTTCATGAAGGAGATCAGGAAAGATGAAAGAGATTCTCTCCACGTTAAATGACATATGAGATATATTTGCTGTTTGAGCCGTTTCTATTGGAGTTCCTTCATACCTATGCTAAAGCGTGATAGTTTTGCTGCAATTTTAGATGGTTAAATTAGTTAATTGATATTAGATGTTGAAGATTTCTCATGAGAGTGGGGGTCTTGATAAACGTGGGACAAATGAGTTAAACATTACATATGGAGGGACAATAAGTGAAGCAGGCTATTGGGGTTTCATGCTTTGGACACATGGGGGGTACACTGAATAGCTTGGGAGAATGGGGGTAATCTCCTCACAGGTTAGAAAAAAGGAAGTCACATAAACACAGGTAGTGGTGGAGAGACTATGACCGCTTACAGCGGTTTATTGGTAAACAAGAGTTACTAGAAAAGGGTAGCAAGGGACCTCTCTCCAATAATTAATCCTGGAATTGTCAATATATCTTGATTAGGTATTTGATATTGTGGTGCTGCTTCCTCCTTTCCTCGCAGGTTGGTGCCAACGACGGCCATAAGAGGGTACACCGTCTCCTCCAGCACACTCTTAATTTTTCTGCCGCCCATTCAACATGAAGATCATCTCCTGGAATGTCAAAGGCTTGCGTGCGCCGGAGAAGCGCACAAAGATTCTGAGGTACCTCCGCCGGTGGAAGCCGTACATAGCACCTTTTTTTTTTTGAAAATCTAAATAAAAAGGAACTTTCAAAAAAAAAAAGAAAAAAAAAACCCTCTTCAACAATTTACAAGACAAACAAGCATGATGGGTGACGCTGCCTTTATTGAGTTACAGTATTAGATCGACATTGTCCATGAGTAACTATGCACTGTGATAGCTATATAGCATTATTAACCCCTTAACGACCGCCGATACGCCTTTTAACGGCGGTCATTAAGGGTACTTAAACCACAGCGCCGTTAATTAACGGCGCTGTGGAAAAAGTGAATAGCGCCCCCCAGAGGCGCATTTTCTCCGGGGTCTCGGCTACCGGGGTAGCCGAGACCCCAGAGAACATGAATCGGGTCGGTTTTTACCGACACCGATGTTGCGATTGCCGTTATTAACCCTATAACGGCGACCGCAACAAAAAAAAAAAAAAAAGTTGTGCCATTTAATTTCTCTGTCCTCTGATGTCATCGGACATCAGAGGACAGAGAAAAAGGGTCCCCAGGACCCCCATGTGGCCCCCAATAAGATCCATGTGGCCCCCGGACCCTCCGGTGTCCCCCGGTGCCGGCGCCGTTAAGACAATGGCGGGCGCATGCCCAGTGCGCCCGCCGCTATGTGCCGCTGTGCTGGTGGGGGATGTGCAAATATTCTCTGGGGTCTCGGCTACCAGGGGTAGCCGAGACCCCAGAGAACATGTTCCGGGTCGGTATTCACCGATCCCGGTGTTGCGATCGCGGCTATGCAAGCATAGCCGCGATCGCAAAAAAAAAAAAAAAGATTTCTCTCCCCTCTGATGTGATCGCACATCAGAGGGGAGAAGATGAAGGTCCCCCGATCGCCCCCCCGTATACTTACCGGTGTCCTCCGTCCTCCCGCAGGCCCCAGGATCCCGGCTTCTTCTCCCTGCAAAACAAAAATGGCGGGCGCCCGCCGATCTGCTTTGGCGGCAGATTCAAATGTTTTTTCATTCATTCTCATAAAAGTACATTTTGATCACTGTGATAAACTATCACAGTGATCAAAATAAAAAAAAACAGTACATAACCCCCCCATTTATCACCCCCTTAGTTAGGGACATATAATAAAAAGTAGAAATTATATTTATTTTCATTTTTCTGTTAGGGTTATAATTAGGGTTAGGGTTATAATTAGGGTTAAGGTTATAATTAGGGTTAGGGTTAGCATTAGGCTGGTTTCACACATCCGGTGTGCGCCTGACGGCGCCCCCGGCATTTAGCCGCAGCGCCGCATCAGAAAATCTGATGCGCCGCATGCGTTTTTTTTGCATTGACTTGCATTAGCGCCGGATGGCGCCGCATGTCAATGCGTTGCATCCAGTTTTGTCCGGATACGGCGCAAATGTACATTGCGGCGGCCGGACAAAACGCTGCATGTAACGTTTTTTGTTTTTGCCGGATGGTTTCTGATGTCTCCGGCATCAAAAACCATCCGGCAAAAAACCGCATGCGGCCGCCGGCGGCGCATCAGGTTTTCTGATGCGGCGCTGCGGCAAAATGCCAGGGGCGCCGACAGGCGCCCGCTGGAAGTGTGAAAGCAGCCTTAGGGTAAGGGTTATAATTAGCGTTAGGGTTAGGCTGGGTTCATACTGCGTTATGGCAGTCCGTTAGACGGACTGCGTTACACCGCGGTATAACGCGGTGTAACGCAGTCCGTTAACGCTGCCATTCACCCCCATTTGAGGGCGCATCGCGACGCATGCCGTAAAGCGGCATGCGTTTGCGACGTGCCATCATTCAGTGACGGAGCCTCGGACGCGGGCTGCAGCGTTTGGGCTCCGTCACCGCTAGCGCAGATGAATCATCTGCTGATTCCTCTGCGCTAGCGGGTATAGCATAATGCGATCGCGTTATGCTATACCATTACCAGCCCGTAAACGCTATGTGTTGAACGGGCTGGTAAAACGCAAAATAAACCTAGCCTTAGGGTTAGGGTTATAATTAGGGTTAGAATTAGGGTTAGGGTTACAATTAGGGTTAGGGTTATAATTAAGGTTATAATTAAGGTTAGGGTTACAATTAGGGTTGGAATTAGGGTTGGGATTAGGGTTGGGATTAGGGTTAGGGGTGTGTTGGGATTAGGGTTGGAGCTAGAATTGAGGGATTTCCACTATTTAGGCACATCAGGGGGTCTCCAAACACGATGTGGCGTTCAAAAAGTCAAATGGCGCTCCCTCCCTTCCGAGCCCTGCCGTGCGCCCAAACAGTGGTTTACCCCAACATATGGGTATCAGCGTACTCAGGACAAATTGCACACCAATTTTGGGGTTCTAATTTCTCCGATTACCCTTGGGAAAATAAAAAATAGCTGGCTAAAAAATCATTTTTGAGAAAAAAAATGATTTTTCATTTTCACGTCTCTGCGTTTATAAATTTCTGTGAAGCACTAGGGGTTCAAAGTGCTCACCACACATCTAGATAAGCTCCTTAAGGGGTCTAGTTTCCAAAATGGGGTCACTTGTGGGGGTTTTCACTGTTTAGGCTCATCTGGGGCACTGCAAACGGAACATGACCCCCACCAACGTCTGCATTCCAAAACGTTATTACTTCCTTTCCAAGCCCTGCTGTGCGCCAAAACAGTTCCCCCCCCCCACATATTTGGTATCAGCGTACTCAGGACAAATTGGACAACAACTTTTGGGGTCCAATTTCCTTGTGAAAAATCAAAAATTTGGGACTAAAAAATCATTTTTGTGGAAAATTGATTTTTTTTTTTCACACCCAGGCATTATAAACTTTTGTGAAACACTTGGAGGTTCAAAGTGCTCACCACAGATCTAGATAAGTTCCTTATGGGGTCTAGTTTCCAAAATGGGGTCACTTGTGGGGTTTTCCACTGTTTAGGCTCATCTGGGGCACTGCAAACGGAACATGACCCCCACCAACGTCTGCATTCCAAAACGTTATTACTTCCTTTCCAAGCCCTGCTGTGCGCCAAAACAGTTTCCCCCCCCCACATATTTGGTACCAGCGTACTCAGGACAAATTGGACAACAACTTTTGGGGTCCAATTTCCTTGTGAAAAATCAAAATTTGGGACTAAAAAATCATTTTTGTGGAAAATTGTTTTTTTTTTTTTTCACACCCAGGCATTATAAACTTTTGTGAAACACTTGGGGGTTCAAAGTGCTCACAGCGGATCTAGATAAGTTCCATAGGTGGTCTAGTTTCCAAAATGGTGTTACTTGTGGGGGTTTCCACTGTTTAGGCGCATCAGGGGCTCTCCAAACGCGACATGGTGTCCAATCTCAATTCCAGCCAATTTTGGTTTGAAAAAGTCAAACGGTGCTGCTTCCATTCCAAGCCCTGCCGTGCGCCCAAACAGTGGTCCCCCCCATATATGGGGTATCAGCATACTCAGGACAAATTGTACAACAACTTTTGTTGTCCAATTTCTCCTGTTACCCTTGTGAAAATAAAAAATTGGGGACTAAACGATCAGGTTTGTGGAAAAAATATGATTTTTTATTTTCACGCCCGGGCGTTATAAACTTCTGTGAAGCACTTGGGGCTTCAAAGTGCTCACCACACATCTAGATAAGTTCCTTAGGGGGTCTAGTTTCCAAAATGGGGTCACTTGTGGGGGGTTTCCACTGTTTAGACACATCAGGGGCTCTCTAAACGCGACATGGCTTCAGCCAATTCCGCGTTGAAAAAGTCAAACGGAGCTCCTTCCCTTGCGACCTCTGCCGTGCGCCCAAAAAGTGGTTTACCCCAACATATGGGGTATCAGCATGCTCAGGACAAATTGCACAAAAACTTTTGCGGTCTTGTTACCCTTGGGAAATTAAAAATTGGGGTGAAAAGATCATTTTTGTGGAAAAAAAAATTTTTTTTTTTTTCACGGCTCTAGGTTATAAACTTGTGTGAAGCACTTGGAGGTTCAAAGTTCTCACCACACATCTAGATAAGTTCCTTAAGGGGTCTTGTATCCAAAATGGGGTCACTTGTGGGGTGTTTCCACTGTTTAGGCACATCAGGGGCTATCTAAACGCGACATGGCATTCAGCCAATTCTGCGTTGAAAAAGTCAAACGGCGCTCCTTCCCTTGCGACCTCTGCCACGCGCCCAAAAAGTGGTTTACCCCCACATATGGGGTATCGAAGTATTCAGAAGAAATTGCACAACAAATTTTGTAGTTCATTTTTTCTTTTAACACTTGTGAAAATAAAAAAACTTGGTTCCGAAGTAAAGCTTTTGCAAAAAAAGTTAAATGTCAATTTTTTCCTTCCACATTGCTTCAGCTCCTGTGAAGCACTTGAAGGGTTAATAAACTTCTTGAATGTGGTTTTGAGCACCTTGAGGGGTGAAGTTTTTAGAATGGTGTCACTTTTGGGTATTTTCTATCATATAGACCCCTCAAAGTGACTTCAAATGTGATGTGGTCCCTAAAAAAAAATGGTGTTGTAAAAATGAGAAATCGCTGGTCAACTTTTAACCCTTATAACTTCGTAACAAAAAAAAATTTTGGTCCCAAAATTGTGCTGATGTAAAGCAGACATGTGGGAAATGTTATTTATTAAGAAATTTGTGTGACATATCTCTCTGATTTAAGGGCATAAAAATTTAAAGTTTGAAAATTGTTAAATTTTCAAAATTTTCGCCATATTTCCATTTTTTTCATAAATAAACACAAGTCATATCAAAGAAATTTTACCACTAACGTGAAGTACAATATGTCACGAAAAAACAGTCTCAGAATCAGCGGGATTCGTTAAAGCGTTCCAGAGTTATAACCTCATAAAGTGACAGTGGTCAGAATTGTAAAAATTGGCCCGGTCATTAAGCTGCAAAATGGCTCTGTCCTTAAGGGGTTAATTTAAATCTGTTGTGGTTGTTTCAACAGCACTTGCAGGTATAACTAGTACTACCTATTGTCAGTATGCATGATGCACTTTCTTGGTGTAATTATTTATTGTTGCGCATTATTACCAGGTTTACATGATGGCCATTTCATATATGGTGTGTGAAGTTACAGTTGTCCTCACTCTGTGTATTTTATTATGTCTGTCATTAATAAAACTTGTGAGGATGATGATGATGATGATGTTTATGATTCGTACATCCATTGACTGCATTATCTTACAGGTACAGATAACGTTCCTTAAGAAGCATTAATTGATAATTATGAAATGTATTTTTATGCATTAATTTAAAAAAGTGAACACTATGTTTTATTTTTTGTTACCATTTCTACTAGCCATGTGCAGATATGCGCTGTGATGACAAATTAATATTTGTCCATATTTCTTATAAAAAATTTTCATTTTAGCCCTTGAAAACTTAAATCTTTCCTGTTTTAAGCATAACAATCAGGGTGACGGCTCTTCCCTATTTGGAGCATGTTCGACATGGGTTTTTCTGTGCATGTGTAGGGAACAGGAGACTTCTTGCCGCTGTGGTACACCAAAGGGGATCTTGCTGGATGTGAGATATATTTCTTCTAGCAGACTGAAGTTTGCTCCGGATTTTCCATGATCACAAGGACCTGTGATAAGGTCATAGTCACGTGATCTGGTCATCTGATGTGTACCTCACCTGAGGGTGTGGAGTAGGCCTATAAAACAAGGATCTGTTGTAGTTGGTGTGTGGAAGGAAGGATTTTGGCTGGAGTCAGCCTGGAAGATTGTTTTGTTACTGTGTGCCAGTGTGCACCAGGAAGCGAGTACCAGACCACCCGGAATGGGACCTGGCGGTCTCTGCTGACCTGCAGCCGCTTAGTTAAGCCCGTCCCAAGCAAGGGTGAGTCTGGCACCAGTGGTTCTCCAAACTGTGGTGATTTATGTTCTGTTTTTATTTTGTTATCTGGACTTTTTCTTGAACTCATGATTAAAACCACTGAAATTTGAAGTAAAAGGAGGTGTGTTTGCCTCATTACTGCGGCCCAGCCCTGCCTACCAGAGCGGATCCCTACAATTGGTGGCTTCAATGCGGGCAACGCAGTGAGGTCAGGCTGTTTTTTCCTGCATGACAGTAAATGTCCTAGGTAAAGAAAGTGACGCAAAACCCGGTGGATAACTGTCCCAAGATGGAGAACACAGTAAAAATGCTGGAGGAGGCCATGCGGCAGCAACAGCAGGCTATGCAGCAGCAGCAGGCTATACAGCAGCAGGCTATGGAGCAGCAGCAGGCTATACAGCAGCAGGCTATGGAGCAGCAGCAGGCTATACAGCAGCAGGCTATGGAGCAGCAGCAGATATTTAATCAACAGCAACAGGAAACCAATAGTCTAGTGATGCAGCACATCACAGCGCCGCAGACAGCAGGAGCTGCCCGGGGATGGCAGGATGTCCGGAAAGCGGTGCGTACAGCGATCCGAAAGATGGAGCAATCAGATGACGTCGAGGTGTACCTGGAGATGTTGGAAGGCGTGGCTAAAAGGGAGAGACTGCCCCGGTACCAGTGGGCTGAGATCGTGGCTCCGTTTTTTTAATTCAGGACCCGCAAAAGCCTCTAGGGACCTACCTCCCGAGCAACAGGAGGACTATGAGAGCGTCAAGGGTGAGATACTTGCACGTCTTGGGGTAAATGTTTTGGTCCGGGCACAGCGGGTACACCAGTGGAACTTTTCCCCTTCCGAGCCAGCTCGGTCACAGTATTATGACTTGATACACCTGATAGAAAAGTGGTTGCAGCCGGAGGTGTTGTCACCCCGCGCTATGCTGGATCGTATAGTGACTAATAAATTCTTGAGAAATTTGCCACACACCCTTCAAATATGGCTTGGACAGGCAGCCCCTACTGATGGTCTCCAAATGGTAGACCTCATTGAAAGATATGGGGCTACCAAGGAGATACAGGGAGAGACTACCCGGAAGGTACCAAGTAAATTCCACAAACCTTCACCCACAGCTCGGCGAGCAGAGACTCGGAGGGCCGCCCAGGACGGGTCGGGGAACGAAATGGGCCCCATAATCTGTTGGCGGTGCCAACAACCAGGACATGTGAGAGCTGTTTGCCCCCACCTAACAGAGCTCATGGACAACAACTTTGGCTACTATCAGTCTCACTATGCAGAACACATGTGTGCAGTGGTCAAAGCAGAGGGACCCAATATGAACCATTTGTGTAAAGTGCAGGTGGAGGGTAACCCTGCTGTGGCTCTAGTGGACTCAGGGAGTCTCGTGAGTGACCCTAATACGAGCCAGCCACGTCAAAATCAGCGAGTATACTGCTGGGAAAATGGGTGTGTTGTGTATACATGGTGACTTCAAACATTATCCTACCACCCTGGTGATGATAAACACGCCAGCGGGGAGGAGGTGACACGAGGTGGGGGTGGTGGTTAATTAGCATTAATAATGGGGAGAGATTTTCCGTTATTTTATGTGCTTTGGCCTGTAATTACCCCTCCCACAGAACAGTCGTCGGCACCAGTGGCAAACAGGTTGCATTCTCCAGAAATCGGGCATGAACCTGGTGGCCCAGAGGAAGATGTACTGGCGGTAGGAGTACCTTAGCCTTCGGTGGAGGAGGAAAACCCCTATCCTATAGAAGTGTTAGGTGGGGAGATGGAAGATTTGCCACCGGGACCAGAATTGTCATACTTAAATGTGGCAGGTGACAATTTTGGTTTTTGGTACGGCGCAAATACGGGACCCTACGTTGACTCGAGCCAGGGAAAATGTACTGGTTGTCAATGGGGAACCCCAACACCCCAGGACAGCTAAAGTATTTACCCGATTTGAGCTGAACCAAGATTTGCTGTATGGGGTTTAAAAAATACATGGGAAATTGTCGAGCAATTGCTGGTACCGCAGTCATATCGGAGGTTGGTAATGGACTTAGCGCATGCGCATGTACTAGGGGACATTTGGGACCAAAGAAAACCCTAGACAGAATTCTACAACGGTTTTACTGGCTATGGTCTATGAATAAGTTAAACGGTATTGTTACTCTTGTCCCGTGTGCTAGGTAACCAGTCCGCAGCCTCATTTTCAGAGTCCCTTGGTGCCATTACAAATTATAGAGGTACCGTTTGAGAGAATAGCCAATGGATCTGGTGTGGACGGTTAATAAATCAGCAAGGGGTCATCAACACATCCTTGTAGTTCTAGATTACGCTACCAGGTATCCTGAGGCTATTCCCCTGCGACACACCTCGTCAAAACTGATCGCAAAATAACTCATGGGTATGTTCTCTCGGGTGGGAATCCCTCAAGAAATCTTAACAGATCAGGGGACCCCCTTTATGTCAAAAATCATGAAGGAACTCTGCCACGTGTTAAACAGTTGCGCACATCGGTCTATCATCCCCAAACAGACGGTTTAGTAGAAAGGTTCAATAAAACTCTGAACAATATGTTGAAAAAAAAAGTCTCTAAAGATGCTAAGGACTGGGATCTCTTGTTGCCATACCTGATGTTTGCAGTGCGGGAGGTGCCCCAGGCATCTACGGGCTTCTCGCCTTTTAAACTATTATATGGCAGACATCCCCGTGGCTTACTCGATATAGCTAAAGAGGCCTGGGAAAACCATACAACTCCCCACAAAAGTGTGATAGAACATGTGGCCAAAATGCAAGAGAGAATGGAGACAGTCCTACCATTAGTCCGAGAACATATGGAATCAGCACAAAGGTCACAGAGGCAGGTCTGTAACCGGGAGGCACGGGTGAGGTCCTTTAACCCTGGGATCGGGTGTTGGTACTTGTGCCTACAGTGGATAGTAAGTTCCTTTCAATGTGGCAGGGACCCTACGACATTATAGAGAAGGTGGGACCAGTAAACTATAAAATACACCAACCAGGGCGGAGAAAGCTAGAACACGTATACCATATGAATCTGCTCAAACCATGGAAAGACAGAGACCCGCTTGGTCAGGATTGTCCACGGCCTGCAATTCCAGTACAGATGGCTTCCTTGCCTCAGGAGAAGGCAAGAGAAGTCCTCTCCGCCGTCAAAAAATCAGACACTTTGTCGCACAGACAAGTTCAGGAAGTCAGAGAGTTTGTTAGCCGAAATACCGATGTTTTTTTTGAACTTCCTGGTCGTACCTCCCTAATACAACATGACATTGTCACTGAGCCGCAGGGCAAAGTACGATTAAAGCCATATCGGGTGCCTGAGGCCCGGCGACAAGCCATCTTGGAAGAGGTCAAGAAGATGCTACAGTTAGGGGTCATTGAAGAGTCCCAGAGTGAGTGGGCCAGCCCAATAGTCCTAATACCAAAGCCAGATGGGACACTAAGGTTCTGTAATGACTTCAGAAAACTGAATGAAATTTCTAACTTTGACGCCTACCCCATGCCCCGGGTCGATGAGTTAATAGAGCGGTTTGGGCAGGCACGTTATTTTTCACTCATTGACCTCACAAAAGGGTATTGGCAGGTGCCACTAACAAAAGCAGCGAGAGAGAAAACGGCTTTTTTAACACCCGAGGGACTGTTCCAGTATATAGTCCTACCCTTCGGGTTGCATGGCGCTCCAGCGACATTCCAGAGGTTAATGGACGTTGTTCTTCGTCCTCATCGCCGATATGCCGCGGCCAATCTGAACGATATTGTGGTGTACAGTACAGACTGGGAAAGTCACTTAGCCAAGGTACAGGCGGTGATAGATTCGCTGAGACAAGCAGAGCTAACTGCCAACCCAAAGAAGTGTTCCATAGGGTTGGAGGAAGATCGCTACCTGGGGTATGTGATTGTGAGAGGAGTTATCAAAGGCCAAATAAACAAAGTGGAGGCAATCCAAAACTGGCCCCGTCCCCTCACCACTAAACAAGTGAAAGGGTTTTTGGGGTTAGTGTGATACTACCGGCGGTTAGTGTTGAGCGATAATGCTCGATATCTAAAAATATCGTATCGAAATTGTATCGCCGATAGCACTAAATATCGTCGATATCCGATTTCGATACCGGAAGTCCCATGTAAGTCTATGGGAACAAAATATCGCAACAAAAAAAACCCTTTCTTTCGTTGTAAACACAAAATATACACACATAGAATACATATACAGTCATGGCCAAAAGTTTTGAGAATGACACAAATATTAATTTTTACAAAGTCTACTGCTTCACTTTTTCTAATGGCAATTTGCATATACTCCAGAATGTTATAAAGAGTGATCAGCTTAACAGCAATTACTTGCAAAGTCAATATTTGGCTAGAAAATGAACTTTATCCCCCTAAACACATTTCAACATCATTGCAGTCCTGCCTTAAGAGGACCAGCTAACCTCTTTTCAGTGATTGCTCCATTGACACAGGTGTGGGTGTTGATGAGGACATGGCTGGAGATCAATCTGTCATGATTAAGTAAGAATGAGACCACTGGACACTTTAAAAGGATGCTGGTGCTTGGCATCATTGTTTCTCTTCTGTTAACCATGGTTATCTCTAAAGAAACACGTGCAGTCATCATTGCAATGCACAAAAATGACCTAACAGGGAAGAGTATCGCAGCTAGAAAGATTGCACCTCAGTCAGCAATCTATCGCATCATCAAGAACTTCAAGGAGAGAGGTTCCATTGTTGCCAAAAAGGCTCCAGGGCGCCCAAGAAAGACCAGCAAGCACCAGGACCGTCTCTTAAAAGTGTTTCAGCTGTGGGATCGGGCTACCAGCAGTGCAGAGCTTGCTCAGGAATGGCAGCAGGCAGGTGTGAGTGCATCTGCACGCA
Organism: Oophaga sylvatica; assembly: GCA_033576555.1. Classification (NCBI taxonomy): domain Eukaryota; kingdom Metazoa; phylum Chordata; class Amphibia; order Anura; family Dendrobatidae; genus Oophaga; species Oophaga sylvatica. Next base: position 579,822,189 of record JARQOD010000002.1, read on the forward strand.
CTGTGAGGCGGAGACTCTTGGAGCAAGGCCTGGTCTCAAGGAGGGCAGCAAAGAAGCCACTTCTCTCCAGATAAAACATCATGGACAGACTGATATTCTGCAAAAGGTACAGGCAGTGGACTGCTGAGGACTGGGGTAAAGTTATTTTCTCTGATGAATCCCCTTTTCGATTGTTTGGGACATCAGGAAAACGCCTCATTCGGAGAGGCGACAAGGTGAGCGCTATCACCAGTCTTGTCTCATGCCAACTGTTAAGCATCCTGAAACCATTCATGTGGGGTTGCTTCTCAGCCAAGGGAATCGGCTCTCTCACAGTCTTGCCTAAAAACACAGCCATGAATAAAGAATGGTACCAGAATGTCCTCCAAGAGCAACTTCTCCCAACTCTCCAAGAGCAGTTTGGTGATCAACAATGCCTTTTCCAGCATGATGGAGCACCTTGCCATAAAGCAAAGGAGATTACTAAATGGCTCAGGGAACAAAACATAGAGATTTTGGGTCCATGGCCTGGAAACTCCCCAGATCTTAATCCCATTGAGAACTTGTGGTCAATCATCAAGAGACGGTGGACAAACAAAAACCTAAATATTCTGACAAAATGAAAGCATGGATTGTGCAAGAATGGACTGCTATCAGTCAGGATTTGGTCCAGAAGTTGATTGAGAGCATGCCAGGGAGAATTGCAGAGGTCCTGAAGAAGGGTCAACTCAACACTGCAAATATTGACTTGCTGCATTAACTCATTCTAACTGTCAATATAAGCTTTTGTTACTCATATGTTTGCAATTATATTTCTGTCTGTGATAAAAACATCTGTCAAACACACACAAAAAAACCAGAGGGCAGCAGATCATGTGAAAATATAATATTTGTGTCATTCTCAAAACTTTTGGCCATGACTGTATATATATATATACATGTCATTGTGACATATATATATACATACATTTATAGTTTATACACTTCTACATAGTAAAATAGACTCTGATTCAATTGCCGGTAAAGCCGTGACATACCCCATAGAAGTCGACGGGCTCGGTGCCGAGTACCCCCAAAACCTCTGGCTCTGTGCGACTCAACTTGGGCGTCACGAACAGGATTCTGTAGCTCGCTATAAGCGAGTCCTGTGTGCCTGAATTGAACTGGTTTTGTGCTTGAGAATTGCTAAAATCATCAGAGAATGTATTTGCCATTTTTCCGCCATATCTGCGTCACGACGAGGCACTGGTGAAGAAGAAGGGCGTGCTCTTCATGGGTGTACACTCACTCAGTGACGCGAAAACGATGGCTCTAAATGGTACTGCAATGTAAGATCGTGCCCCACAGCTCTTCAGTTCCGCCTCCTCAGTGTGCGGAAACTAACACGAAGGTCCCGCCTCCCTACAAAAGAGGGGCCCTCTCCAGATGCTAATGACACATGTGACTTGGCAGAGATGGCTAATGGACACGAGCAGAAGTGTGAAGGGATGGAGCAGTCAGAGCTCTCCCCCCACGGAAGCGACCCGATCGCCACGGAACCACCGTTGGGCACCCGGCCTGGAAACCCTCCTACGCTGCAAGAAGCGGAGGATACCCTAAGAGGCCTGGCCCGGCACCGGGAGGAGGTCGCCAGGATGGAAGCCAGCTGGCGTGCCCTAAAACTAAACTTGGAGCGGCGCCAATCCCTCTTACCTGAAGTGTCTGTACCGGAAGGTGAGGCACCCGTTCTAGTAGAGGAGTCCTTGCAATGTGATCCGGTTGACGTTGTCGCACTGGAGGCACCCGTTCGTGCAAAAAACGCTGCACCGGCAGCACTCCAGATCCCACTGTCTGCCCCCGTCGCTGAGACAGAAGAAGCGGCACCCGTCCTCATGGAGGAGGCCGCGCAGGCACCAGAGGTCTACCTGCCTGTACCGGAGCCCCGACTGTCATCTGTTCCAGAGCCGGCTGCTTCCTCCGCAGGTGAGCGCCGCCAGGACTGGGGGCGCCAGGAGAGCTGCCGCAAACCGGACACTGTAAGCTGCAGTTTGATGGTGGAGACATGGAGCAGCTGGTGGAGGAGAATTTCAACCGGCGTCAGGAGGAAGAGTGGAGACGTTGGGAGCGGGAAGCAGAGCGACAAAGGGAGCAGCGAGAATCCCAAAAACTTCGGCAACGTAACCTGGAGAAGGACCGGGCAGATAAGGACCGGATGAGAAAGGATAAAGGAACCCTGTGGGAGCCGCGGCGTAAGGGTGCAGTACGGAGCTTTAAATTGAAAGGTGGTTGGGGCTTCATCCAGGAGCCTGGACTTTATTTAGAAGTTTTTGTGAACCGGCGGGACGTGGAGGCTCACCTCCCAGAAGGACACCCGGGGAGGGACCTGTTGCCAGGAGACTTGGTGACTTACACCCGACACTGGGGTTACAATGGATGGTACGTCCTAAATGTTACCAGGTGCGACCCCTACTCCCCAGAGTGTCAGGAACCTGTGAGACCCTCGGAGCCTTCAGCCTCCCACATCCAGGCCTCTGCAAAAGTGCCCACCCCACGCCGTAAATCTCCCAAGCCTCCCTCAGTGGTCTCCTCAGCAGCCCCAGCTATGGACATGATAAGTATAGCTGGCCCGTACCCGGCGCCTGTTAGGCCCCCTGGGGTTCGTTCAGTCCGGGACATAGGGTTCCAGACCCGGAGGGAGATGAAAGAGGTGGCCACACAGACCCAGATAGCGGGTCACGACTTGACTGTACAGGCCACACGACGTCATCAGGTCCTGGTGGTCCTTGGTGCCTCGGATGTTTGGCAAGCATCAGAAGAGTACCAGGTGGTACCTGGAACACCCCTGCCAAAGAATTATAAATAACCCGGACAGGGTCCCTGTATGTAAATAGTTAAATTGTTTATGTAGCCGTACGGGTGAATGTTCATAAAAAAGTTTTTTAATTTAATAAAAAAAAAACAAAACACAGTTTTCATTACTTTTATTACAGTCTCATCCTGCGACGCCATCGATCTCCTGTAAAAAAAATGAAAAAAAAAAAGTATACCACCTGACCGACGCAGTCCATAGTAACGAGTGTCCCACGACGATCCAGCTCTGCTACATCAGAATGACAGGCAGAGCCTGTCATCCCGGCGCAGCACAGCTGATTACCTGCTTCCCCGGCGGTGACGTCATCGGACTGCTTTACGGCCGGGATTACCCTGCAGTCACTGCAGTTATCGCGAAAAACTGCATGTGACCGCCAGGGAGAAGATAATGGCGGCCATCAAGCAGTCCAGGACGTGACCGCCGGAGATCTTCTGCCAGGTAAGTGCCGCTGACTCCTGACAGACCCGACCGACGGACACTCACAGTGACAGTGACAAATCCGATTCCGGTATTCGATAAGACGAAAATATCGAAACGAATTATCGAAAGGCCGATAGAGCTAATATCGGCCGATAGCCGATATTTACAGTATCGTATCGCTCAACACTACCGGCGGTTTATTCACAATTTTGCAACACTGTCGCGCCGTTAAATGACTGCCTAAAAGGCAGGAATTTAGTAATGGTGCGATGGAATGATCAGCTTGAAGAAGCGTTTGTAAAACTAAAAGGGGCACTGTGTGTGTGTCACCATTTTTGATCACACCCGACTTCAAAAGAGAATTCATTGTCCAGACTGATGCGTCAGAGGTAGGTGTGGGGGCCGTTTTGTCTCAGGAGGTTAACGGGGAGAAGCATCACATTACTTTCCAGAGTCGAAAGCTAACTCCAGCTGAAACCAGATACAGCATTGTAGAGAGAGAGAGTGCCTGTCGATCAAGTGGGCACTGGAGTCGTTGAGCTACTATCTGTTGGGGATAACATTTTGGTTGTTAACTGATCATTCCCCTCAGACTGGCAGTGTTGTATCCCAGGGAGTAGAGTTCAGGTGGTAGATAGATGAACATAACAGGAGAAATTGATAACGTTGCCAACCAGTTATTTAATCGGAAAACGGACAGGCAAATTCTGGCGAGATCCATGCCTTGTTCATTTTCAGAAAAGTAAGCCAGTCTACATTATCGGAGGATAGTCGCATGCGACGGTTTGTTAGTACACCACCTGCAGCACTAAAGACGCGCTCCGATAATACACTGGCAGCAGGGCAAGCCAGCACCTCCAATGCATACTGGCTAAGCTCTGGCCATGTATCCAGCTTAGAGACCCAAAACTTGAAAGGGGAAGAGCCATCTGGGAGTACACTGAGAGGGCAAGACAAGTAGTCTGTCACCATCTTACGGAAACGTTGCCTCCTGGTGACTGGAGGCGTCTCGGATGGTGTAGACATTGGTGGCGCTGACACAAAACTTCGCCACATTTGGAACATACTGGTCTTGCCCCCCGGTGTAGAGGCGCTGCTTGTGCTCCCTCTTGTTGCAGAGCTGTCTCCATTGCCTCCACGCACAGAGCTGCTTTGTAAAGCAGTAGCAGCAGCGTTCTCGGCTGGAATGGAGAACATTATGGATTGCACCAGTGTGTCTTTGTACTCCCGCATTTTACGCTCCCGGTTCAACGGTGTGATGAGGCTTTGTAAGTTGTCCCGGTAGCGAGGGTCTAGGAGGGTGTACACCCAATAATCAGACGTGGTGAGAATGTGGGCGATGCGGCGGTCGTTTCTCAGGCACTGCAGCATGAAATCAACCATGTGCTGCAGACTCCCAACTGGCCAAGAAACGCTGTCCTCTGTAAGAGGCGTCATCTGTACCTGCTCTGCATCATCCCACCCTCGCTCTACATACTGACTAGAGCGTTGTGTACCTCCCACTGTAGCGATTTCTTCCTCCTCCATTGACTCCTCCTCATCCTCCTCACAAAGTGAGCCCTGCAAAGCCCTTTGGGAGGAACCACGTTGCGCTGACTGTCCAAAAGGTGATGGAATTTGTGTCTCCTCATCCTCCACCTCTTCCAAAACCTCATCCCTTAGTGCTTGCAGTGTTTTTTGAAGCAGGCAGATAAGGGGGACAGTCAGGCTGACTAGTGCATCATCTGCACTCGCCATCCGCGTTGACTCATCAAACGCACGCAAAACGTGGCAGATGTCCTTCATAGAGGCCCACTCAGTAGTGGTGAAGTGTGAACGGCGCAAATTGCGTGTTGATTGCGCCTGTTGCAGCTGATACTCCATTACTGCTGTCTGCTGCTCACACAACCGCTCCAACATATGTAACGTGGAATTCCACCTGGTGGGTACGTCACATATGATGCGATGTTCATGAAGGCGCAATCTGCGTTGCAGAGCTGCAATGCGCAATCTGGCCATGCTGGAACGTCGCAAGTGAGCGCACTCTAGGCGGACCTTGTGCAGCAGTGCATCAAGATCCGGATAGTCCCTCAAAAAACTCTGCACGACCAAGTTGAGCACATGTGCCAGACATGGTATGTGAGTGAGGTTGCCAAGGGCCAGAGCTGCCACCAGATTTCGGCCATTGTCACACACTACCAAGCCTGGCTGGAGATTCGCTGGCAAAAACCACACGTCGCTCTCCTGCTTGATGGCATTCCAGACCTCCTGCGCTGTGTGGCTTCGATTCCCCATGGAAATTAATTTCAGGACGGCCTGTTGACGTTTGGCCACGGCTGTGCTCATATCGGTCGCAACAGGTAAGCGTTCACGGGTCCATGTGGAGGTAGACCGTGACAGCTCCTGCAGCGATGATTCTGAGGAACTGGAGTAGGAGGAGGAGTCAATGTGTACAGACTGGATTCCAGCAATCCTTGGAGTTGGCAGAACACGTACAGCGCCACTCGCAACATCTGTACCCGGCTCCACAACATTGACCCAATGGGCAGTGAGGGAAAGGTATCGTCCCTGGCCATGGGTACTGGTCCACGCATCAGTGGTCAGGTGGACCTTGCTACTGACAGCGTTTAGTAGCGCATGTTTAATTTTTCCCTCAACATGCTTTTGCAGAGCAGGGACGGCTTGCCTGCTGAAATAAAATCGGCTTGGCACATTGTATTGTGGGACTGCCAATGCCATTAAGTTCCGGAAACTGTCAGTCTCCACTAGCCTGAATGACAGCATTTCAAGGGACAGGAGTTTTGCAATGCCAGCATTCAGAGCCTGTGCTCGTGGATGGTTTGCCGAGTATGGCCGTCTTTTATCCCTTGCCTGTGCTACCGATGGCTTTTTGGCCTGGGAGTGTGAGGATGACAGGGAACTTGCAGCTGTGGGTGGAATAACACTTTGTCTCTGGACAACAGTGACCGAGGTTCTTCCATGGCGATCGTGTGAGGAAGCCGAACCAGCTGTGTGTGAGCTGGAGGAAGAGGCTCCAACACGACCTGAAGATGTAGGTGCTGCTGTAGGTTGGCCTACATCTCCAGTGTGTCTTTGTAACTCAACTACGTGCTTTGTCCGCACATGTTTCCACATATTAGTGGTATTGAGGTTACTGACACTTTTACCTCTTTTTACTTTTTGCTTACACAGCTTGCATTTGACATAGCAAATATCATCTGCAAGTGTGTCAAAAAAGTACCACGCAGTGCAAGTCCTGGGAGCGCCCGTTTTGACTTTTGGAAGAGAACTGCTCCCAACAGGTGCCAAACTGGAGGCTACAGGCAACCGAGTCTGCAGCCTACCTCTCCCTCCTGTTTGTACCGTTGGGCCAATCTCTTCCTCAGAGCTGCTCCCACCAACTTCCTGTTGCTCACGCCATGTTGGGTCTTGGACCTCATCATCTCCACTACCCTCTTCCAACACCTGCTGCTGTTGGGTGCTCTGGACAGCACCATGCTCAACAGAAACTGGCAACTGAGTCTCATCATCATCAGATGTGTTCTGCGGTGTGCTGACCATCGGCACTGGCTCACCCGCCTCTTCAGATTCAGAGAGACACAGCTGTTGCGCATCACTGCATACTCCCTCTTCTTCAAATTCCAGAATGCTGCTTGGCTGGGCACCTGTTTGCAAGCCAACAGATTCTGAGAACAGAAGCAGAGACACAGCTGGCTCCAGTTCAGAACTCTCTGACTGCCTGGGCAATTTGACAGGCGGTGAACAGACAGATGGTTGATCAACAGTGTTGTGGTCCTGAGAGGAGGTGGAAGCAATTGAAGTCGATGCATTGGCTGCCATCCAACCAACAACGGCTTAAATTTGTTCTTCCCGCAGCAGGGGGGTACGCCGAGCTCCTACAAAACTGCACATAAAGGAACGCTCACGGGGAAAACTGGTGGATGCTGTGTCACTGGGGGCGGCAGCAGCCACAGAATCCCCCCGTCCTCTCCCTGCTGAAACTCCACGGCCACGACCACGTGCCTTACTCCCTGCCTTCTTCATCTTGGTAGATTGATAAAGAAAGTCAGAAAAGTTATAAGGCCTAAGTGTGTTTATTACGCAGAGACTGCAGTGAACACTGCACACAACTGTTCACTATCTCTGAAAGGCTCCTTTCTGTAATTCTATAGTGTTTGCAACCAATGTATTGGATACGGATGGAAGCCCGTCACACTAATAGATTTGAGTTATTTGAAATGGTATGGAGCAGCACCAATTAGAGAAAAATGACAAGGATGAGGCAGTGACACACGTTCAGCAGACTACAACCTGCAGTGGTTGAAGAACTAACTGGAGCGTGATCTGCACTCAAAAAAAAAAAACCTCACAGACTAGAGTGAACACTGAACACAAATGTTCACTATCTCTGAAAGGCTCCTTTCTGTAATTCTATAGTGTTTGCAACCAATGTATTGGATACGGATGGAAGCGCGTCACACTAATAGATTTGAGTTATTTGAAATGGTATAGAGCAGCACCAATTAGAGAAAAATGTCAAGGATGAGGCAGTGACACACGTTCAGCAGACTACAACCAGCAGTGGTTGAAGAATTAACTGGAGCGTGATCTGCACTCAAAAAAAAAAAACCTCACAGACTAGAGTGAACACTGAACACAACTGTTCACTATCTCTGAAAGGCTCCTTTCTGTAATTCTATAGTGTTTGCAACCAATGTATTGGATACGGATGGAAGCGCGTCACACTAATAGATTTGAGTTATTTGAAATGGTATGGAGCAGCACCAATTAGAGAAAAATGACAAGGATGAGGCAGTGACACACGTTCAGCAGACTACAACCAGCAGTGGTTGAAGAACTAACTGGAGCGTGATTTGCACTCAAAAAAAAAAAAAACCTCACAGACTAGAGTGAACACTGAACACAACTGTTCATTATCTCTGAAAGGCTCCTTTCTGTAATTCTATAGTGTTTGCAACCAATGTATTGGATACGGATGGAAGCGCGTCACACTAATAGATTTGAGTTATTTGAAATGGTATGGACGCACACCAATTTGAGAAAAATGACAAGGATGAGGCAGTGACACACGTTCAGCAGACTACAACCAGCAGTGGTTGAAGAACTAACTGGAGCGTGATCTGCACTCAAAAAAAAAAAACCTCACAGACTAGAGTGAACACTGAACACAACTGTTCACTATCTCTGAAAGGCTCCTTTCTGTAATTCTATAGTGTTTGCAACCAATGTATTGGATACGGATGGAAGCGCGTCACACTATAATTTCAATTGAATGGAGCAGCAAGAATTACACTAAAGAAAAAAAAAAGAGTCTGTGAGTGACACGTGCAGATGCCTACAAACAGCGTTGGATGCAGAGCAAACTGCAGCGTCACCTGCACTCTCACACACACACACTTGCACAGAGCTGTTAAAACAACACTGGCAAAAGGAAGCTTTACACAGCGGTTGGTAAACTAGCCTGCCTAGAGCACAGTACACAAAATCGCAATCTCTAACTGTCCCTCAGAGTCAGCAGAGCAGCGTTCTGTCCCTTACTGAATTCACAGCACAGTGACGCTAAAATGGCGGCGGCGCCTTTTATAGTGCATTCTGACATCATTTCAGCATCCAATCACAGCCATGCCATTAGTTAACATGACCGCAGCAGTACAGGATGTGCCCACACTTCTTAGGATTCCTCATTGGCTGACTAAAATCACATTGCCTCTGAAAGAATTATGGGAACTTCCGATTCCGGTATACGATATATGAAAAATATCGGAACTAAGTATCGGAATTCCGATACAGCGAATATCGGCCGATACCCGATACTTGCGGTATCTGAATGCTCAACTCTAGTCACTACTTCCCTTCCGAGCCCCGACGTGCGCCCATACAGTAGTTTTCTCCCACATATTGGGTATCAGTGTACTCAGGACAAATTGGACAACAACTTTTGGGGTCCAATTTCTCCTGTTACCCTTGTGAAAATAAAATATTGGGGGCGAAAAAAATCATTTTTGTAAAAAAAAAAGGATTTTTTATTTTTACGGCTGTACGTTATAAACTTCTGTGAAGCACTTCGGGGTTCAAAGTGCTCACCACACATCTAGATAAGTTCCTTGTGGGTCTATTTTCCAAAATGGGGTCACTTGTGGGGGGTTTCCACTGTTTAGGCGCATCAGGGGCTCTCCAAATGCGACATGACTCCCCCAGACCATTCCATCAAAGTCTGCAATCCAAAACGTCACTACTTCCCTTCCGAGCCTCGATGTGCGCCCATACAGTAGTTTACTCCCACATATTGGGTATCAGCATACTCAGGACAAATTGTACAACAACTTTTGGGGTCCAATTTCTCCTGTTACCCTTGTGAAAATAAAATATTGGGGGCGAAAAAATCATTTTTGTAAAAAAAAAAGAGATTTTTTATTTTACGGCTGTACGTTATAAACTTCTGTGAAGCACTTTGGGGTTCAAAGTGCTCACCACACATCTAGATAAGTTCCTTGAGGGGTCTAGTTTCCAAAATGGTGTCATTTGTGGGGGGTTTCCACTGTTTAGGCAGATCAGGAGCTCTCCAAACACGACATGGCACCCAGCCAATTCTGCGTTGAAAAAGTCAAACGGCGCTCCTTCCCTTCCAAACTCTGCCATGCACCCAAACAGTGGTTTACTCCCACATATGAGGTATCAGCGTACTCAGGACAAATTGCACAATAACTGTTGGAGTCTTGTTACCCTTGGGAAAATAAAAATTGGGGTGAAAAGATCAATTTTGTGGAAATAATATGATTTTTTTATTTTACGGCTCTACGTTATAAACTTGTGTGAAGCACTTGGGGGTTCAAATTGCTCACCAAAGATCTAGATAAGTTCCTTAGGGGGTCTAGTTTCCCAAATGGGGTCACTTGTGGGGGGTTTCCACTGTTTAGGCACAGCAGGGGCTCTCCAAATGCAACATGGCGTCCAATCTCAATTCCAGCCAATTTTGGTTGGAAAAAGTCAAATGGTGCTCCTTCCATTCCGAGCTCTTCCATGCGCCCAAACAGTGGTTCCCCCCCACATATGGGGTATCAGCGTACTCAGGACAAATTGGACAACAAATTTTGTGGTCCAATTTCTCCTGTTACCCTTGGGAAAATAAATAATTAGTGACTAAGAGATAATTTTTGTGGGAAAAAAATAGGATTTTTTATTTTCATGCCCGGGCATTATAAACTTGTGTGAAGCACTTGGGGGTTCAAAGTGCTCACCAAAGATCTAGATAAGTTCCTTAGGGGGTCTAGCTTCCAAAATGGGGTCACTTGTGGGGGGTTTCCACTGTTTAGGCTCATCTGGGGCACTACAAACGGAACATGACCCCCATCAATGTTTGCATTCCAAAACGTTACTGCTTCCTTTCCAAGCCCTGCCGTGCGCCCAAACAGTTTCCCCCCCCACATATGGGGTATCAGCGTACTCAGGACAAATTGGACAACAACTTTTGAGGTCCAATTTCCTTGGGAAAAATCAAAAATTTGGGACTAAAAAATCATTTTTGTGGAAAATTGTTTTTTTTTTTTCACACCCAGGCATTATAAACTTTTGTGAAACACTTTGGGGTTCAAAGTGCTCACAACAGATCTAGATAAGTTCCTTAGGGGGTCTAGTTTCCAAAATGGTGTCACTTGTGGGGGGTTTCCACTGTTTAGGCATATCAGGGGCTCTCCAAACACGACATGGCGTCCAATCTCAATTCCAGCCAATTTTAGTTTGAAAAAGTCAAACGGCGCTCCTTCCCTTACGAGCTCTGCCGTGTGCCCAAACAGTGGTTTTCCCCCCCATATGGGGTATTGGCGTACTCAGGAGAAATTGCACAACAACTTTATCTGCCCATTTTCTCCTTTTACCCTTGTGAAAATAAAAAAAAGTTTGTAAAAGATCATTTTTGTGGCTAAAAAGTTAAATATTAATTTTTTCCTTCCACGTTGCTTCAGCTCCTGTGAAGCACCTGAAGGGTTATTAAACTTCTTGAATGTGGTTTTGAGTACCTTGAGGGGTGCAGTTTTTAGAATGGTGTATTTTCTGCCATATAGACCCCTCAAAGTGACTTCAAATGTGAGGTTGTCCCTAAAAAAATGGCTTTGTAAATTTTGTTGTAAAAATGAGAAATCACTGGTCAACTTTTAACCCTTATAATTTCCTAACAAAAAAAAATTTTGGTTCCAAAATTGTGCTGATGTAAAGTAGACATGTGGGAAATGCTATTTATTAACTATTTTGTGTGACATATTTCTCTGTTTTAAGGGAAAAAAAATTCAAAGTTTGAAAATTGCAAAATTTTCAAAATTTTCGCCATATTTGCGTTTTTTTCAAAAATAAACGCAAGGTATATCGAAGAAATTTTACCACTAACATGAAGTACAATATGTCACGAGAAAACAACCTCAGAATCGCGAAGATCCATTGAAGCGTTCCAGAGTTATAACCTCATAAAGAGACAGTGGTCAGAATTGTAAAAATTGGCCCGGTCATTAACGTGCAAACCACCCTTGGGGTGAAGGGGTTAACATCAGCACGTGTCAACAAAATAGGAAGTGTTTGGAAAATATACAATAATTTTGGAAATATTATCATCTTAATTAAGTGACATTTACCGGAAAAAGATAAAGAAAATGTTTCCAGGAGTTTAGAAGGTGCAGTATGGATGTGATTAGGGGTCTAATATTAATGTGATATAAGGACGTTAAATCTGCCGGGAGTTGGACACCCAAGTATTTGATAGATGTTGTGCTCCATTGGAAGGGAAGTGTTGAGTTATTTAATTTAACTTGCTCAAACAAGGCCAAGGCCTCTGATTTATTATAATTTATTTTAAAGCCTGAGCATTTGCCAAAGTGATTTAAGGCCTCCATGATAACTGGAATTGCCGCGTTGGGATTGGAGATAAATAGTAGTATATCGTCTGCAAATGCTGCAATTTTAAGTGCTGTGGAGCCTACCTCTATGCCCCTATATATTGCAGAATTTTGGAGAGTTCTGAGTAAAGGATCTAAAGCAAGGTTAAAAAGCAAAGGCGACAAGGGGCAGCCCTGACGTGTTCCTCTTTGGACTTCAAATGTGGAGGAGAGTGTGCCATTTATGGCCAGCCTGGACACCGGGTTTTTATATAACAGCTTTATCGCCTCACAGAACCATGGGCCAAAGTTTCTAAATTCCAGGATGTCGAAAAGATAATCCCATGCGACCCTGTCAAACGCTTTGTCAGCATCCAGGCTGACCACAATAGACTCTAGACAACCATGAGATTTGCCATGGGAAATGACTCCCAAAGCCGTCCGTATGCTGTATGTTATGGATTTACCGTGGACAAACCCAATTTGTTGAGGCAATATTAGGTTAGGGATTATTTTTTGCACTCTATTTGCTAATATTTTTGTGAAGATTTTAAAGTCAGAATTTAAAAGCGATATTGGTCTATATCCTTCCACTAGTGAAGGATCTTTGCCCGGTTTGGGGAGCACTATTATGTCTGCTTCATTGAAATGGTCCGGGAGCTGCCCCGACCGAACCAACTGGTTAAAGACGTCACAGACATGTGTCCCTATCTTACCACCCAATATCTTATAGTATTCATTACTATACCCATCTGGGCCAGGGGATTTAGCGAGCTTTAAGGAGCTGATAGTTTGGATTACTTCTGAGAGGGATATGGGAGCATTAAGAATTTCTCTGTGCTCCTCTAATATTAGGGGTGCCACCTCTGTTTGCATAAAATTTAGAATATCATCCCCTTCTCTCTTCTCCGCTTTGTACAAGGAACCAAAAAAAGATCTAAACTCCTCTATAATCTCCTCGTTCTCTGTCGACACTCTGCCCTCTTTGGTCCGAATTTTGTGAATCCTTGTGGCTTTTCTGTATGGTCTTGTAAGGGATGCAAGTAATTTGCCAGGTCTGTTGCCCCATTTAAAAAATTTGTGCTTTTGAAGATCGATACTTTAAGTGGCCCACTCATGAGCCAGTGCCTCCGCAGACTCCTTTGCTTCAGAATATTGTTTTTTCGTGAGGGGTGTATTGTTAAGTTTAAAATTTTTATATGCTAGTGTGGAGCCCAGCTGCGTCTGGATCCATATCTTCCAGAAGGGTGCACTGAAAGAACATACCACTAGAGGTCATTATGCACCTTCACACACGTTCACTTATCCCAAAGACCACCAGAGGGAGCTGTTTTAGACATATAAAAGAAGCTGAACATAGGAAGTTTCAGTTTTAGTTCAGTGCAGTCACCTCAGAGAGTTCAGTCACCTCAGAGAGCTCAGTCAGTCTGCAGTAAGGTGAAGTGCAGAGCTGAGATTAGAGAGGCTGCAGAGCTATTCAGTTCAAGAGCGAGTGGAGTCTAGTAAAGAGTGGAACAGAAACCACTCCAGCCTAGTCAGAGCTGAATCTAGGAGTGCAGCTCAGTGAGAAAGCGTGCCGACGCTTAGAGAGCAGTGAAGAGGCAGCCCACCAACTGCCAGTGTGTGATCGTGTGAGGATCCGGGTAGGCCGAAGGCGAGTGGAAAGTTAATGAGACAGAGGAGCCTTCACAGCTCATCTCAGCAAGTATTACCGGACACCGGGGTCCGAGCCTATAGGGATCTCCACGACCCATTAGAACACCGGAGTTCCTGGAGGACTACAAGTCCCAGGAGTACCACAGAGCTGATACATAGTAGGATCATGAGAACGGAGTCTGACCTGATCAGCCATAAAAGACCCTGTCCTTTCAGAGAGAGAAGGTCCAACCACAAGGTCAGCCAGGTACAAGACGGAGACTAAGCTAGGCCCAGCTACATGCAGGCCAAGACTTCATTACAAAAAGGCAGAGAACAGGAGGCCACACACCTACTCATTGGAGGAATCTGGATGTGCACCCTTCACCCTACAGTGCTCTGGGGAGTGCCTGCAACATCTTCAGTAAAGGTACCAAAGTGACTTATGTGTGTGTCTACCTTATTGCCCCTGACTGCCGGGTCCCCGTCTGTCCTACATCCCTACACATCTATCTGCCCTGGAGGAGAACTCAGCCTTACTTGTGGAAGGCTTAACATCTAGCTGCATAATATTAACCCTTCAGTGGATCTGCATAGCAGCGCTGGTCATCCTGACCAGGTACCACAAGTGGCGTCACGAATCCCCATACCAATATTCAATTCACCTGTAAATATCCCACATTAAAGAATGAGCACCAGAGCCACGGACTGAGCTGTGTTGCCGTGACATCCCCCATAGTAGTCTATAGGCTCAGATCCGAGTTCCCATTGCTCTGGAGGGCGACTCACTAGGGTTAAAGCCCTCTGCGTTGCCAAGGTCCGCTCCTGCAACTGTTTTTTTTATGGCTTATATACGCAATAATTTGCCCTCTCAACACAGCCTTAGAGGTATCCCAATAAAGAATTGGTGTTTCAACATGTATTGGGTTGTCTGATTTGTACATGTCCCATGAGGATTGTATTAATTTTTTTGAAATCCTCTGAGTGATCTAGATATGACGGCAGGGGTGGGACTCAGCCGGTTCTCCCCGGTTCGATGGAACCGGTTGTTCAAAAAGCAGCCAGTTCCCCGAACCGGGGAGAATCAGAGCGGCGATCCGGTACCATGGGCGTACCCACCGTGGGGCAGCTGCCCCTCCCTAGAAGCAGGGGCACACAATGAAAGAGAGCGGAGAGAGCAGCACAATGGCGGCTCCCTCTGCCACAGATTGTAGTGCCTGTCTGTGTGTGCAGTGCACGGAGATGCTGTCTCACCAGAGGAGCTCCTTCCTTCCTTCCTTCCTGGCGGCAGCAGCTGTAGTTTCACTTTCTGCCGTGCAGGCTCTGGTTGTCTCAGCCACACTGGGTCCTAGTGCCCTCTGTGTGCAACACTGGACACTTCCTGCTCCTGCCTCAGCCACTGCCTGCAAGCTTCATGGTAAGAGGGGATGGAATTTATTAAATTCATTCTGCTCAGGCATGTCATGGTCACTGTGGGAGAATGTGAGAGGATGGGGGTACTGTGGGGGAGGGGTACAGGGCACTGGGATGAATGTAAGAGGATGGGGGTATTGTGGGGGCTAGGGCACTGGGGGTTAATGTGAGAGGATGGGGGTATTGTGGGGGAGGGGTACAGGGCACTGGGGTGAATGTAAGAGGATGGGGGTATTGTGGGGGCTAGGGCACTGGGGGGGTTAATGTGAGAGGATAGGGGTATTGTGGGGGAGGGGTACAGGGCACTGGGGTGAATGTAAGAGGATGGGGGTATTGTGGGGGCTAGGGCACTGGGGGTTAATGTGAGAGGATGGGGGTATTGTGGGGGAGGGGTACAGGGCACTGGGGTGAATGTAAGAGGATGGGGGTATTGTGGGGCTAGGGCACTGGGGGGGTTAATGTGAGAGGATAGGGGTATTGTGGGGGAGGGGTACAGGGCACTGGGGTGAATGTAAGAGGATGGGGTATTGTGGGGGCTAGGGCACTGGGGGGGTTAATGTGAGAGGATGGAGGTATTGTGGGGGAGGGGTACAGGGCACTGGGGTGAATGTAAGAGTATGGGGTATTGTGGGGGCTAGGGCACTGGGGGGGTTAATGTGAGAGGATGGGGTATTGTGGGGGAGGGGTACAGGGCACTGGGTGAATGTAAGAGTATGGGGTATTGTGGGGGCTAGGGCACTGGAGGGGTTAATGTGAGAGGATGGGGGTATTGTGGGGAGGGGTACAGGGCACTGGGGAATGTGAGAGGATGGGGGTACAGTGGGGGAGGGGTACAGGGCACTGGGGTGAATGTAAGAGGATGGGGTATTGTGGGGCTAGGGCACTGGGGGTTAATGTGAGAGGATAGGGGTATTGTGGGGGAGGGTACAGGGCACTGGGGTGAATGTAAGAGGATGGGGTATTGTGGGGGCTAGGGCACTGGGGGTTAATGTGAGAGGATGGGGGTATTGTGGGGGAGGGTACAGGGCACTGGGGTGAATGTAAGAGTATGGGGTATTGTGGGGGCTAGGGCACTGGGGGGGTTAATGTGAGAGGATGGGGTATTGTGGGGGAGGGGTACAGGGCACTGGGGTGAATGTAAGAGTATGGGGTATTGTGGGGGCTAGGGCACTGGAGGGGTTAATGTGAGAGGATGGGGTATTGTGGGAGAGGGGTACAGGGCACTGGGGTGAATGTAAGAGTATGGGGTATTGTGGGGGCTAGGGCACTGGGGGGGTTAATGTGAGAGGATGGGGATATTGTGGGGCTGGCGCACAGGGGTTGATGTGAGAGGATGGGGTATTGTGAGGGAGGGTGGACAGGTCACTGGGGTTGAATGTAAGAGGATGGGGGTATTGTGGGGACTGAAGTGGGGAGGGGCAACAGAGCACTGAGGGGTGCATGTGAGAGGATGGGGGTATTGTGGGGTCAGTGGACAGAACACTAAGGGGTGCATGTGAGACGATGGGCTGTTGGGGTGTGGGTGGGGGACAGGGGAGGTAGGGGGCTTTTTTTTACTTGTGAGCTCCTTAATACTTTAATAATAGATTAATATTTCAGTATTATTATAACAAGGGCATAGACAGACAGCCGTATAACTCATGCGAGAATCGCACTGCAATCCTCGGACTTGCTGGTACCGCTCCTGACATGAGTGCGACTGCCATGTATAATATATGGTATATACAGCGTAGTGTTGCATACACTGCTGTATTATACAATATACAACAGTTCTAATGCTCCATACCTAATATGCAGGATAATGTACAGTGTATATGATGTAACCTGTATAAGATGTGACATTGGCTTGCCCCCCCCTAGTTTTGATCCTGGGTACGCCCATGTCCGGTACTATTTTGCAGCCAGCTTGCAGCGCCGCAACACACCGCCAGTTCCGGCCCCGCGGACCGATCTCTGCAGTGCGGCGATTGGGTAGCGGCCATCTTCTTTAGTCATGAGACGGAGCCGGAGAGGAGAGAGGTACTGTGTGAGCTGAGCTGTGGCGCTGCCTGGGCCCTGGAGTGGAGCTGGAGGAGTGTGTCTGTGTGGACTGATCTCTGCAGTGCGGCGATTGGGTAGCGGCGCGGCCGCGGCCATCTTCTTTAGTCACGAGGCGGAGAGGAGAGGAGAGAGGTACTGTGTGAGCTGAGCTGTTGTGCTGCCTGGGCCCTGGAGTGGAGCTGGAGGAGTGTGTCTGTGTGGACTGATCTCTGCAGTGCGGCGATTGGGTAGCGGTGCGGCCGCGGCCATCTTCTTTAGTCACGAGGCGGAGCCGGAGAGAGGTACTGTGTGAGCTGAGCTGTGGCGCTGCCTGGGCCCTGGAGTGGAGCTGGAGGAGTGTGTCTGTGTGGACTGAGGTGGTCTGACTGGCGTCTATCTATGATAGATAGACGCCGGTCAGAGTAGTAAGGCCTCCATGGAAGAGCAGTTCTTCTAGCCCCCTGTGTTGTCTTCTTCTCTGGAGAGCTGGAGGTCTATGCTCAGAGCTGTCTGTAGGGCACAGCTGCAGAAAGCCCCCCAGCTGGAGACAGACCACCAGCTCCCAGATCCTGGTGCCTTCTTAGACATTATTACCGAGAAGCTTGCAATCCACTAGTATGTACCCAGGTGTATAGAGTCACATTTACATCCTGCGGCTTTTTATACGGTCTACTTTATAAAGATGACAGTAATACCTATATCGTACCTTAGTTACTGAACATGCAGTGGTGGTGGGGGAACTGTAAGTCCCAGCATTGCATATTGGTATCTGATCTATAGAGATTACTGCAGGTAATACAATAAATATGTTCTATTATTGCAATCACTAGTATAAGTCCCAGCATCTCCCCATTTGTCTAGATATTAGACACACGTTTATTATTCAGATATTATGTAGTATCGACTTTAGACTGATCCAAACAATCGTATTTTTGGTCAGAAGAAAAAATGGCAGCACGCACGAGTTGCATCCGATTATGGGATCGCACTCAGCCAGGCAAATCAGTGAGTCCGTGAAAAAAAAAATCAGACTGCACTCGGATGACATCTGAGTGCAGTCTGATTTTCACAGCTTTACAGAAAGAAGATGGGGAACTTTTTATTTCCACCTTCTCCACATCCGTGAAAATCGGAGCACGCTGTGAGCACACTCTGGTCAAACTCCGATCAGAGTGTGATTAGCTTAATCGGAACGATTTTCTCGGATGAGACAAAATACAGTCGTGTGACCCTATCCTTAGAGAAATAAACACATTATTATTATTATTGATGAGAAAATGTGATTGTTTGTTAGGCAATCCCTGCATGTGTTGCGGGTGTCGAACAGCCATGAGACATGCAACCGCGGGGACTGGAACATATTTTTCGAGCATGCAGAAGACATTTGGTTAGAACCCGAGCATGCTCAGATAACACCTTATCCGAGTACGTTCACTCATCACTAATTATTGGATATTGTATTTCTGGATAGAAGGTAGAACTGTAAGTCCCAGCTACATAATACTATAGTTTAATCTTCAGTTCAGTATGAGACTAGACAGAGACTTCTTAATCAGAATGTAGTGCACAGCCTGGCCAGCCGGTCAGTCAAGTGAGACAGCTGCATAGAAATATATATATATATATATAGAAATATATGCAGCTGTCACACTCGGGTCAGGAGAGCCGCTGGCCAGAATGTGCACTGTTCTGATCTCATTCCAATTTATTGTTTTTCAACTGACTGTGCCCCTACTTATATGTTTGAGGAAAAGGTGCGTGTAAATGGGTGTGGCTTTAAAAATGGGTGTGGCTTAAAAATGGGTGTGGTTTTCCGACGAACAAACACAGAACCTGTTGTAAAAAATTTGAATCCCACCCCTGTATGATGGGAACCTCCACTTCCTATGGGAATAGATTGGTTTAGTTAGTTTTAGGCTGAACGTTATCGGTGCATGGTCCGAGATGTACATGTTCAGAATTTTGGTGTATGTGATTCTTGACAAAAGTGAGGGACACAACAACCAATAATCAATTCTAGCATGAGAGTTATGAACATGCGAATAATGGGCGTAGTCTCTTTCAACAGGGTGTTGCACTCTCCATACATCTATCAATCCCAAATGATCTAACAAAGATTGTATTAGTTTCCCTTGCATATGAGGAGATTGAGAATTAGATCTATCCATCTCGACGTCGTGCACCTCATTAAAATCACCACCCACAATCATATGAGAGGTGTCCCATCCCGCAATTTTTTTAAGTACATTGGCTCGAAAGAGCGGATCCGATGAATTTGGTGCATAAATATTAATTACACTGTAGGTTATCCCCTCTATAACCAGCTTAACGCAGACAAATCTCCCCGAAGGATCCTCAAACACATCCATTACTTCATGGTCAAGACCCCTATTTATCTTAATAGCGACACCCCTCTGTTTTTAGTAAAGGAAGCCTCTGCACATAACATAAATTTCTTGCTAGAAAACCCCGGATGATCACCCTTCATCCAATGTGTCTCCAGCAACAGTACAATATGAAAATTTTTTTGATGTAGATGATTTAAAATGTTTTTCCTCTTGACCGGGGAATTTAGGCCATTGACATTCCAGGAACACCATGGTAGAGATGTCATAGCGGACATTTTTTGCTTGTTGATATTAGCCATTAACCCACTCCAGGGCGGGACTTATGATAGGATATGACCTTTTCATAAAAATAGGATTCCTGCCTATCCCAGCGAGTAGGCATAAGAATCCCTAAAGCATTGAATACTTGAAATCGAATGCAGAGACTCCCTCCCCAAAAAACCTCCCCTTCCCAAAAAACCTGTAACTGTGTAACACATTCAATATTACCCTCAAACCTGCATCCTAACTCTAAATATTCTAGGCCAAACCTAATATTTTTGTCGGCCAGCAATTTACACATCTTGTTGAAGGCCCTACGTTTGGTTGTCACCATGGCCGAATAGTCCTGAAACATCAGAACTTTGTGCCCTTCGTATGATAAATGCGTTTTCTTCCTGTAAGCATTTAATAAACAAATTTTATCTTGGAAGTCAAGGACCTTGAATATCACCGGTCTGGGTCTGTCATTGTCCTTACCCCTCTGTGGGCCTATTCTGTGAGCTCTCTCTATTGCCATTGATCCAGATGTTAATTGAATGTCCAGGGTTCCTGGCAGCCACTCAGATGTTAATTTTAGCAATTCAGAGGGAAGAATGGACTCAGGTAGTCCTATCAGTTTTAAGTTATTGCGTCTAGATCGGTTTTCCAGATCGTCCACTTTGGATTGGAGCTCTATGACGGCTTTTTCTTTACCCTCTAGACGCTCTGCCATTTCCTTGGTAACCTCCTCCAAATCAGAGATACGTTGCTCAGCTTCGTCTAGGCGGGTGCCCTGACTATTAACTTGTGATATTATTGAGTCTATTGAAGTTTGAAGAGTGGCGAATCTAGAATCTATTTCGGACATGAGGCGGTCCATGATGGCATCCGCTAGAAGTTTCGCTGCTAGTATCTGAGGTTGATTTAGGCGAGGATGAGCCTTGTTGGTTTCGGGTAGAGGCACGGCCTCCTTTAGAATTTTTGCCCACAAATTTATCCATACTCAGCGACATTAGTAAGAAGGTAGAAGGCGGTGATGCCTCAGTTCAGAATTGCTACATTAAAATCTGCTGTGTAGCATGTATCTTCTGTGTGAAGTGTATAACCCAGCTGACACTCGGCCTGTGTCCTACTGCACGGCGTCCCCCACGCCCAAAGCCTCCCGAGGAGCCTGGAGAGCTGGGCCCGATGCACAAGCCTCCCATCCAGGTATTCCCCCCCGCTGATAGAGGCTATATCTCCTCTCACAAATTGAGGTATATCCACCAGTGAAATTAGGTCAACGGGGAGTTCCGTTAAAAAGCGGCCAAACCTTGGCTCCGCCTCCCGGAAATCTTTGCTTAATACTTTTGAAAAAGCGTGGGGGGTAGACCGTCCAGTCTAACAGACCAGGCCTATCAACTGCAGGTTCTCACCAGTCTGAACGACTATGTATATGCAATAATAAAGATTACTCCTGAACAAAATAGTGATGTGTCATCAGTGAGTGTTCGCCTGCCGCTGGGGTCGTGACGACGGCGCTGCCCTGCTGTGGAAATATTTCTGGCCCAAAGTGGCCCAGGTGCGCTGAGACAGAGGTTTGTATATGAAATCCGAAACTAGAGATGGGCCGCTGCACAGCCTCCCAAGGACCAAACGATGAGCCGGGAGCCACCCCGAGCAACACCACCAAACACTGAGCCGATTCCCGGACTGTGTTGAGAGATGCGGATGATTGAAGGAGGGAGCACCTGTGCGTCCTCGGCCGCCGCTGCAGAGCTCCTCGGCCCAGTCCCAGTGCGCGGTCAGCAGCCAGAGGTATCCGGGTCCCCGGCAACTGGGGGGGATCTCAAAGGTGAGTTAGTTATCTCATCAGAGTTCGCCTTGCTGCAGCAAACCCCATCCAATCTATATGAAAGAATGTTAGGATGATTAATTGATTGATTGATGGGGGACGTGAATCAAGATTTTCAGTCCCTTTCACAGAAGATTTTGTATGGAAAAATATCTACTATTCCAGGTATCACCACTGGATGGCACTAGAGTCACAATAATGATTTAAGGCTGAAGCTGTAGACATAGATTTTTCCCTAAAGGACCACTAGGTGTCTCCCTTGTCTTTCTGATGGGGACTGAGTTTAGACGCTGTGTTTATGAATCAGTCTCAGTTTTGATGCCACCAACATTTGTGAGACTGTCCCTGGTCCCAATTTCCTTTATGTCAGGCAGAGTACACTGTCCTTGTGTGACCCAATTTCCCCAGCCTGTTAATAGTAGTAAGCGGCTGTGTAGCTCACCAGCCCCCGAGGAGAAGCTGCCCCCCCGACCACAGCTCCACTCTCCCCCGTGCTCCCCCTCCAAGATGGTGCAGAACACAGGAGAGGTCTCCGAGGTGACAGTAACCCCCGCTCAGTCCAATCGGCTCTAGCTCCCCAGGTACAGGCAGAGAGACGCACTGCACTCCCGGCAGCACTGTGAGCCGACACAGCTCCCAGGTACAAATAACTTCTTCAGCGTGTGGGGGGGAAGGGCAGCAATGAGTCGGCAGGATGCCAGGCAGATCCTGGGTCACACCAGAGCCCTCAGAGGGTAGATGCGAGAGGGCGGCTCCAGGTGTAGCAGACAGCGATGCCTTACCGGGTCTTCAGGCGGGACACGGCCCCAGCAGCAGAGGAGCTCCGGGAGAGACCCAAGGCAGGAAATGGCGTCCCCTCACCTCGTGCAGATTCCTCTGGGTTGCTGTGAGGACAGTTTATGTGCCTCCCGGGCTGCAGATGCCACACTGGATCTCCCCCAGGGACCAGAGGATGTACCAGGCAGTTGTAGGAGGATTTTCTGAGCAGAAAGGGGGGTTTTATCCCCAAATTCCTCCTAGTTAAGCAGGAGCCTCTAGAAGACACGTCTTCCCTCCACAGCAGACAAGCCACGCCCCGTGCATATATTTCTTAAAGATATTTTCCACAATTAGGCCTATGTCACACTTGCGAGAAACTCGTGTGAGTTTCTCGCATCACACTCGCAATTGTGACACCGGCCTTAAATTGAGGACGTGTTCCATATAGAAGGCATAAATTGCTTTGCCAAAAATGTACCGTATTTTTTGGACCATAAGACGCACTTTTTTTCCTCCAAATTTGGGAGGAAAGTGTGGGTGCGTCTTATGGTCGAAATGTAACATGTGGGGAGGGGGGCAGTGGGCAGCGGTGGAGTGGGATCAGCAGGAGGCAAGAAAATATCCCCTCTGCTGCAGGAAACAAGCGCTGGGGAAACCCCGGTCCCTACTTAAGTGCAGTGAATATTAATCAGCCTCTTCCCCGCCCATCTATCAGCTGAGCGGGGAGCAGCAGATCACAAAGCCACACCGTTTCCCCAGCACCTGATTCCTGCAGCAGCTGGGCAGATCGGTGTCTGAAGAAGAAGGAGGCAGCAGGAGCAGCTGGCATACCTGACAGCCTGGGGCTGTGCTGATGGGAGGCTGAATGCTCCTGTGAAGGACCTGTGATGAGGTCATGAAGAGGGCTGGCTGGAGCATCACATGACCAAAGCCCTGCCTCTTCATGATGTCATCACAGGTCCTTCAGACACACTGTACAACAGAGAATTAATTAAAAGGTTAGGCTACTTTCACACTTGCGTTTTTTTGTGCAGCGCATCATGTGCACATGAAACGCATAGGTGTCACATTTCTATCAACTCTGTCTCTATCATCTCTGTCTATATCATCTGTCTCTATCATCTGTCTCTATCATCTGTCTCTATCATCTCTGTCTCTATCATCTCTGTCTCTATCATCTCTGTCTCTATCATCTCTGTCTCTATCATCTCTGTCTCTATCATCTGTCTCTATCATCTCTGTCTCTATAATCTGTCTCTATAATCTGTCTCTATCATCTCTGTCTCTATCATCTGTCTCTATCATCTCTGTCATCTGTCTCTATCATCTGTCTCTATCATCTCTGTCTCTATCATCTGTCTCTATCATCTGTCTCTATCATCTGTCTCTAACATCTCTGTCTCTATTATCTGTCTCTATAATCTGTCTCTATCATCTCTGTCTCTATCATCTGTCTCTGTCATCTCTGTCTCTATCATCTGTCTCTATCATCTCTGTCTCTATCATCTCTGTCTCTATCATCTCTGTCTCTATCATCTCTGTCTCTATCATCTCTGTCTCTGTCATCTCTGTCTCTATCACCCTGTCTTATCATCTCTGTCTCTATCATCTGTCTCTATCATCTCTGTCTCTATCACTTCTCATCCTGTCTCTATCATCATCTGTCTCTATCATCTGTCTCTATCATCTGTCTCTATCATCTGTCTCTATCTCTCATCTCTGTCTCTATCATCTGTCTCTATCATCTCTGTCTCTATCATCTCTGTCTCTATTCATTCTGTCTCTATCATCTCTGTCTCTATAATCTGTCTCTATAATCTGTCTCTATCATCTCTGTCTCTATCCATCTGTCTCTATCATCTCTGTCATCATCTGTCTCTATCATCTGTCTCTATCATCTCTCTGTCTCTATCATCTGTCTCTATCATCTGTCTCAATCATCTGTCTCAATCATCTCTGTCTCTATCATCTCTGTCTCTATCATCTCTGTCTCTATCATCTCTGTCTCTATCATCTGTCTCTATCATCTGTCTCTATCATCTGTCTCTATCATCTCTGTCTCTATTATCTGTCTCTATAATCTGTCTCTATCATCTCTGTCTCTATCATCTGTCTCTGTCATCTCTGTCTCTATCATCTGTCTCTATCATCTCTGTCTCTATCATCTCTGTCTCTATCATCTCTGTCTCTATCATCTGTCTCTATCATCTCTGTCTCTATCATCTCTGTCTCTATCATCTCTGTCTCTATCATCTCTGTCTCTATCACCTGTCTCTATCATCTCTGTCTCTATCATCTGTCTCTATCATCTCTATCATCTGTCTCTATCATCTGTCTCTATCATCTCTATCATCTCTGTCTCTATCATCTCTGTCTCTATCATCTCTGTCTCTATCATCTCTGTCTCTATTATCTCTGTCTCTATCATCTCTGTCTCTATCATCTCTGTCTCTATCATCTGTCTCTATCATTTATCTCTATCATCTATCTCTATCAACTCTGTCTCTATCATCTGTCTCTATTTCTATGCAGCATGTATTTCTATGCAGCCGCACGATCCAGTCTGAGTGCCGGCGGCAGTTCCGGGTGTTCATGCGAGAGACTCACACAAAATCGTGTGAGTTTCTCGCATGTGTGACCCCGGCCTTATACTCACCCTCCAGCGTCTTCACATAGTAGTTTACAGACACCACACTGGTCCCGCAGCACCATCTCCTACCCGTAGCTTCCAACATAATAACATACTATATAATAACACCACATATAATAGTATGTTATTAAATATTTTACCACATTTTTTGCTTCAAATATATTTTTCCCTATTTTCCACCTCTAAAACCTGGGTGCGTCTTATAGTCCGGTGCGTCTTATAGTCCGAAAAATACGGTAAGTCAGCAGTGGGATTGCATGGTTGCGAATTTAGACTTGAAAAATAGGCATGCAAAAAGTGAAATCTGTCTTTTTTAATCCCTTCCCAACATCCACTACAGCAAAAGTTGGGAGTAGTTGTAATGAACTGATAATGGCTGTAATACAGCTTTTTCTGCAGCATTACTGCACCAGTGAACTAAATTAGGCTACTTGCGTTTTTTACAATGCATGTTTTAGTTGCATTTTTTATCATGTTTTTTCAGCTGCAATTGTTGTCTGCTTTTGATATGCTATGTTGAAATAAAACTGCATTGTATTGGATGCTTCTTGTTACTTAGGTTTGATAAAACTTTGTTGATAAAGTCCTGTGTGGTTTACATGCTTTTTTTGCTGCAATTGCACTGCAAAACTGCATTTGTATTTTTTATGTGTGTAATTTCCTCATCTCATTTAAGTATATGAGAAAAATACACAAATAGAACATATTTACATCAAGAGAAATTGAGATGTTCACCATTTCAAAAACATGCCGAAGGTAAGATTACACCCATATTAAAAAAAAAATAAATAAAATAACACTGGGAATGAGATTTCTATAGATCTCATGCATTTTGATGGAACTGTAATACTTGTTTTTTCCGTAACACAACTGTTAACCTCTTAAGAGCAGCTGTCAATCAGTGACAGTGGCATTTAAAGCAATTGCGGGATGCCAATGGGATGCTATGATAACCAGGAGTCTAATGAAGATTTTTGTGCCGGCCATTACGGTGCTTCATTGGAACATACTTTATGGATGGGCTAACAAAGACCAGTATTGTTGTAAATCGCAAAAATCAAATTATTTCTGTACATAGTACAGTATATGTGATCAGACGATCACAGATTCAAACCCCAAAAGGGGCTCAAATAAAGTAAAAAAAAAAATTAAAAGATAAAAAAACAAACATTTCGCCCACCCATTAAAAATAAAGATAATATAAAAATACACATATATGGTATTGCTGCATACTTAAAAGTCAGGTGTATCAAAATATAATTCGATTGATAAACACCATAAACAGAAAAAGAATCAGAATGACAAACTAACCTTAAGAAAATGCAATAAAAAGCTGAAAATGTCAAAATATCAAATGAATACACCATATCTGTACCAAAACAATATTAATAAAAATTTCAGCTTGCTATGCAAAAAAACAAGCTCTCACACAGTGTCATTGATGGAAAAATTAAAAAGTCTTGGGTCTCGGAATAGGGCGACATAATCAAAAATAGGGTTTTTTTTTAAACAAATTTCCTAATTTTTTTCACCAATAAAATTATATAAAAAAACTGGACAAGTTTGGTGTAACCGTAATCACACTCACATGAAGAATCATGATGCCATGTCACTGTTACTACACCATGAATGCAGAGTTTTTTTTGCAATTTCCCATTTTCCAGTGCATTGTATAGTAAAATGAATTATGTTATTGAAAAGCACAACTTGGCCTACAAAAAACAAGCCAACAGATGTGTAAGTGTATGGAAAAATTTAAAAAAGTTATACCTTTTGGAATAAGGGGAGGAAAGAACAAAACTGCAAATGCAAATGAAGCATCAAAGCAATTCCCAATCCTCTGCCTCTCTGGCTTTATTTCCTACCCATCCACACCTTCCTCTGCTTGTCTACTATCTCAGTGGATTGACTACACACTCTGTGGGCTATTAGTCAATTAGAAGATGGTGGGTTAATAAATAAAACCAGGAAGACTGAGAATAAGAACATGCTTTGAGATGAGACTAGTCCTGTGCCTCCTCCGCTGGACACTCCCAGGGCCGCTGCAGGTGACTGACAGGTCTCTCCCATTTGTGTGTGACCTCTCAATCACCTAGAGCTTTAGTAAACAGTGAAGCCGGACTTATCTCTTCTCTGGCTATAGTCCCTGGCCAGATCTTTAGCGTTTATCTTCTCTGAAATACCAGAGTGTTTCAGAGAAAAATATACCCTTCTGCAATGGTGCTGCCAGGCTCTGATTCATGCTGTCCGTGGTTTGGGCAGCTTGAAACAGGAGAAAGGTTCCCTTTAACCTTTAATTAGATCCAATGGACCCCACGTGAGGTTTTTTCACCATAATTCCATAAGTGTGGAATATCGGCCACCATCCATCTCTCTAGCTTCCTAGCTGGGGCGCCTCTCCCTCCTCAGTGCGTCGTGAGATGTGGCAATCACCACATGTGCCACAGCGAGGTGCGCGCAACTAGTAGTGTAAGTATTTTGGTGCGACTACCGGAAGGTTTCTTCTGTTTTTCACTGCCTTGAATTGACTTTAGAATCGCAATACGTTGGACGTCTTTGCTAAATGCTTTATATATAAAAATGCAGGCCATTGGCACTATTTTCTGTATTTGAAACCACTCTACTAATAAATCTAAACTTTAAATAGAATTAATTGATTAGGAAGACAGAAGGATTAAAGAGTACACAGTGCAGGCAATTATCTAAGAATTATTGACAGTGGTTTATGACTAAAAAACAGTTAACTTCTCACAAGGCTTGTTACCTGTTCCTGGAGTGATTACCATACAGTCTTCCTGATGTCACCGCCTTCCTCTCTGGCATATAAGTATTGTGCAGGACTAATGATACACCCACAATTACATAGGAGCTTCTCTCTATGTTAATTCATGCCAGAGACGTGTCTTTCCTTTAGTACAACTATTTTCCCACAATATGGGGTCCACTGGCAAATGGATTCTAGCAAACAGAAAATACTTTATCATATTTCTGCTACCAATTCTTCTTCTACCATTGCCCCTGGTGTTGCAGGCAACCGTAAGTACTATTTTTGTTAAGAACTATGCTCTGCTGTACTATCTTGCGTCAGGAAGACATGATTGCTGTTTGCTTACCTTCTGGTATGCACAACGCAGTTAGATCCAGTCCAATCAGCATATGAAAATCTTGCATTCACAAGTAATGCAGCTTGTATTATACATACCTAAAGCTAAACTTAAAGTTAGAAAGTCTGCAATTTGAAATTAGAATATTTCTTCTTTGTGGATGCATGATTAAGAAATATTATAAAATGGTTCCATACATTTGTCTGGGTCAAACTGGCATGTTATGTGTCTGGATCCTCTCTGTAATATTTTTCAATAGTGCATCAATGCAGATGAAATATTTTAATTTCAAATGCCGGACAATCTATCTTTGAAGTTTACAAGTGCTGTGAACCAACAGCATCTGTGCATTTGAGAGATCCCACATTAAGTCTGCATATCTGCTTCTATCATGTATCAGTAAGCACATACAATGCACTGAAAAAGTATTCATACTCTGTGAACTTTTGAACTTTTCCACATTTTTTTTCACGGCACCACCCACAAACCTAAATATATTTTCTTGGCTTTTTATTTGATATATCAACACAAAATATCAAGTATTTGTGACATGTAAAGGAAATTATACATGGTTTTCTAATTGTTTTTGAAAATGCAAATCTGAAAAATGTCATCTGCATTTGTATTCAGCCCCCTGATGCCCCTAAATAAAATCTTGAGTGACCACTTGCGTCCAGAAATCACATAATTAGTAAATTAACTCCACCTGTGTGTAATTTATTCTCAGTGTAACACTGGTGGGTGTGGATGTGGAGTCACAGCACCACTGTCCAGGCATACCATAGGGGCATGGCTAAGTGTCTACTGGACCTTTACTAGGGCCTCTGATGGTGAGGATGGACTGGACTGCCAGTAGACACCACGTTCCACTCCAGGGAAGTCCCCAGGACTACAACAGCCAACCAGAGGGGCAGAGGCATGGGTACGATGTACAGGAAGGAGAGACAGAAGCGTAGTCCGACAGGTTGAGGTCGAGGCAGGCAGTAGAGGTTCAAAATACAAAGCAGGAGTCAGTGATGGAGAAGTCAAAGCGGGTAAACAGACCGAGTCGATAATGTGAAACAGACTACACAGATACGCAGAAACAGGTACCAGTGTCGGCTTCCCAGCATGGCTCCTCTCACTACTCCCGGCAGGGACGCCAACATACTCGTCACTATGACTGCTCAGTGGTCTCTCCTTCTGTCTTTGCTTCCTGCTCCCAGGTCTCCCGGCTGATCACTTAGGGCATGTGCATGCTTCTCGCTTCTTAAAAGGGCAGTGTGCACACTCCTGGAAATGCCCCCAAACAATTGCTGGGAGGCATCAAGTATTAAAGATACCCTCCCCTATAGGGAGGTCTAAGCAACATTAGTTTTCTAGTTAGTAGTTGTTCAACTAGTCAGTTGTCAAGTGCCTGTTGCTTAACTGGTCCTATCTGTATCCAAACTTATTACAGAACCTGATCCTGTATCCTGAACCCGTCCTTTCTGAGCCTGTGTTATCTACTAGTGATCCAGAACATGCCTCTCCTAAACCCTGAGTCTGTCCTGGCTGATCATCCTGTTCTGTCCATGCCAAATCCTATCCTGCCAATGACTACTAGCCCATCTCCATAACTGCTATTCTGACCCTTGGGATCAGCTACCTCTGTACCAGGGACAGCCCTAGAGTGGTACCTCGCTGCTACCTGCAGATCAAGCCTGACTCCATTCATCAGTGGCTCTAGTGAAAACCAGGTACTAGCTTACTAGCTTAGCCACGCCCCTCCAGGGTAAGCCCTACCCATTGCGCAATGAGTCCATGATCCACCAGTGTGACAAAATGGTGGGAGAAGCTGCCTAATGTAGACCCTGCTGGCATGGGATCGGCCAGGGAACCTAACCTCTGCAGGATACAGCAGGGTTAAGTTCCTGCAGAAACCATTGAGGCACCTCTAAAGCAAAATGGAAAAATATTGCAGATGCAGAAGTGCTGAGGAGTGCTGTAAGAGGAAAACTCAGCAGAATGGTCTGACACGGTGGGGTAGAGATGATGAGGCATCACTGCAGTGATGCTCAGTATAACTGCAGCTGTTTTGTAAAGGCCTCAGAGATTGGTCTAAGAGCAAACAGCATTATGAAAATCAAGAAACACACCAGACAGGTCAGGGATAAAGTTGTGTAGAAGAGTAAAGCAAGGTTAGGTTAGAAAACAATAGCCCAAGCTTTGAACATCTCAAGAAGCACTGTTCAATCCATCATCTAAAAATGGAAGTATGGCACAACTGCAAACCTACCAAGACATAGCCGCCCACCTAAACTGACATCCCAAAGAAGAACACTAATTAGAGAAGTACTCTGGAGTAGCTGCAGAGATTTACAACTCAGGTGGAAGAATCTGTCAACAGGACAACTATTAGTCATATATGCCACAAACCGGCCCTTTATGGAAGAGTGTCAAGAAGAAAGTCATTTTTAAAAGCAAGCCTTAAAAAGTTCTGCAGTTTGTCAAAAGCCATGTAGGGGACACAGCTAGCATGTGGAAGAAGGTGCTCTGGTCAGATGAGACCGAATTAGACATTTTTTGGCTAAATGCAAAATGCTGTCTGTGGTAGAAAACTAACACTGCACATCACCCTGAAACCACCATCCACACCATCAAACATGGTGGTGGCAGCATCATGCTGTTGGTATGCTTTTATTCATCAGGGACATGGATGCTGGTCACAGTTGTCGGAAGATGAATGAAGGTAAATGCAGTGCAATTCTGGAGACTGTAAAAGCCTTGAGACTGTGGCATTGATTGACCTTCCAAAGGTCAATAATCCTAAACATACTGGCAGAGCTACAATGGAATGATTTAGGACAAATCATATTCATGTGATTGAATGGCCCAGTTAAAGTCAAGACCTAAATTCCATTGAAAATCTGTGGCAAGACTTGAAAATTGCTGTTGGCAGACACCTCTATCCAAGCTCACTGAGTTAGTTTGCAAAAAGAATGGGAAAATATTTTAGCCTCTAGATGTGCAAATCTGGTAGACAAATACCTCAAAAGACATGCAGCAGTAATTGCAGAGAAAGGTGCTTCTACAAAGTATAGACGGGGGGGGGTTAAATAAAAATGCATGTTACAATTTTCAGATTTATATTATTAAAATAATTAGAAAAGCATGTATCGTTTCCTTTACACTTGATAAATACTTGCTACTTTTTGTTGGTATATCACATAAAATCCCAATAATATACAATTAAGTGTGTGGGTGTAATGTGAAAAAATGTGGAAAAGAGCCGATTCCCATTTTTATTATGGATGCATTTATAGCTGAAGATTGGTTTGGAGACCACGTGGGTAATGCCAGGGCCGGCTCCAGGTTTTTATGGGCCCCGTGCAAAAGAGTCTCAGTGGGCCCCTTTAACACAGACCACGATTCATGATGCACAGATACGGCAGAGAAATATGGGTACAGTACAATGCCAAACACTTCTCTTCTTACATTACATGACTGATATCTATTGTAAATTGTACAATAGCTCAAAAACCGCCGAATTCTCACAGCGCACAGTACAGACTGGACAGTACAGTCCTCCATACAGTATTATGGGCACAACATAGTCTCCCCCTCATCACCCATATAATACCCCATGCAGGATGTCACCCCCCATCACCCATATAATGCTCCATAAAGAATACTGGACCACATAAATTGCTCCATATAGGATACTGGTCCCCATATAATGCTCCATACAAAATATGGAGCTCTCCTCTGCACTGTGCTGCGTTCTGCACTGTTACGGCTCAGAAAGGGCGCTGTGGAAAAACTCCACATTATCATCATGCCTGCTCATTATCATCATAATTGCCTCCCCATCATCATCATCATTGCCTCCCATCATCATCATTGCCTGCCCATCATCATCATCATTGCCTCCCCATCATCATCATCATCATTGTCTCCCCATTATCATCATTGCCTTCCATCAACATCATTGCCTGCCCATCATCATCATCATTGCCTCCCCATCATCATCAACATCATTGCCTGCCCATCACATCATCATTGCCTCCCCATCATGATTATCATCATTGCCTCCCCATCATCATCATCATCATTGCCTCCCCATCATCATCATCATCATCATTGCCTCCCATCATCATCATTATCATTGCCTCCCATCATCATCATCATCATTGCCTCCCCATCATCATCACATCATTGCCTCCCATCATCATCATCATGCCTCCCCATCATGATTATCATCATTGCCTCCCCATCATCATCATCACATTGCCTCCCATCATCATCATCATCATCATTGCCTCCCATCATCATCATTATCATTGCCTCCCATCATCATCATCATCATGCCTCCCATCATCATCAACATCATGCCTGCCCATCATCATCATCATTGCCTCCCCATCATGATTATCATCATTGCCTCCCCATCATCATCATCATCATTGCCTCCCCATCATCATCATCATCATCATTGCCTCCCCATCATCATCATATCATTGCCTCCCCATCATCATCATCATCATTGCCTCCCCATCATCACCACCATCTCTGCCTCCCCCACCACCATCACACATACAGCACCACACACAGACAGCACTGCAGCACTCGCTCACATACACACACACAAAGCACCGCAGTACATACACACACACTGATACACACAGACAGACACACAGACACAGACACATACACCTCACATTTCACCTGTCCGGCGTCCGCGCTCTCTCTGCCACAGCTGGCCACTGAATGATGACGTCATTCAGCAGCGCTGCTGTGAGAGGAAGCGCAGGCGCCCTGCAGGCGCCCCCTGGAGCCCGGAGCTGTGGCAGCGGAGACACGGGGAGAGGTAAGTATTGCGCCGGCTGCTGCCGGGGCCCTGAGCAAGCGGGGGGCCCAGTGGCGAGTGGGCCCCCGCCTGCTCAGGGCCCCAGCACTTGCCCGGGTATGCTGGGTGCTGACGCCGACCCTGGGTAATGCCATAAAGAGATGATGTTTCTGTGCCAAGATAATCCTATGAATATGCTCCTGGTATGCACTTTTAATGGCTGTGTCCAACCATGTATAGCTGCTCCAGTTCATGGTTGGCACATACTACAACTCCTGGAAGCATAAGTTAATTATGGTAAATAAGTACACACAAGACACAACAGAGGCTCACAGCTGCTGCGTTCTGAGGTAACACAGTTCCTTGCCTTAGGTAACACAGGAATGAATGTTTCAGCCATATCACCAGCTCTATGATATCATCATAAATCAAGCAGTGACATATAAGCTCAACGCCACTCAGCTTCTACATCTCTGATTTCATTTATGATGGGCTCACATGACTAGCGACACGCCAGAAACATTCGCTGCTGTGGTAAACCAGGCCCAGAAATATCTTACCTTAGTAAGTAGCAGTTGTGAGTCCCTGCTGTTTTGTCTGTATGTTTACTTATCATAAATGACATATGCTTCCTTCCCTGTGCATTAATTGTGATGTGTGGCAACCATGAATAGGAGCATCTCTGCACGATGAGACACAGCCATTACACAGTACACAGCAGGGGCACATTTATAAGATTATCTCAGCACAGGAACATTTTTTAACACGTCTAATTGTGTAAATTATTATTATTCCAAAATCTATTAAAATATACTTTTTCATGGGACAAGCACTTCAAAAAGCTCAATTTAGTGAGACTAGACCCTAAAAATTTGGATTTGAAACTGTTACTACAAATGTGTTATATGTGGATATATTTACCTTTAAAACTTGGCATGCCAAGTAATTTGCATCTTGTTTTCATACCTGTGCAATGACAGGTAACTTCTACTGCATTTATTCATCACTCCTTTGATATCATTACAGATTATTTTAACTGCACTCACATTTCTTTGAGTTTTAAAAATGTCATAAAATTAATGACAGAGACGAGAAAGGAGGTTTGGCACAAAAGTGGCCACAATTTTCTATCTCTTCCACAATACTTGTGTAACTGAAAATACTGCTTAATCAGAATGGTGGCTCATGTAAACACTCCCGATCATACACTCTATTAGAGCATGTTGACTTCAAAGGTTTCCAAAATGGAGAGCATCTCTGAGTGGGCAATTCTTGTTCTTGCGAACCTCAACAATTCTTAGATTGCATGTGCATCCAATAATCTGAATGACCGCTTTGGAGTACTTATTGCATACTGCGGAAAACCTGGTCTAGATGGCTATGATTTTCTAGAACAAAATTGGCTGTTTATTGTGGGTTTCTGAAGCGGGACAAATACGTTGATCACCACAGGGGCTGTTTTCTGCAAATAGTTTGGTATCTGATGAGTACATGATTTCATAATTACATAGTAGATGGAAAAAGGCAAATGTCCATCAAGACCAAATTATATTTCTAAATTGTTGATCCCGAGGAAGGCAAAAGCTCCAACTGGGCAGATGGCAATTGTTAGATATTGAAAGAAACATTTTGCAAAGTGGTTGTAGTGACATCTATCTATGAAGAAGCATAGTTTTTAAAGGGAATCTGTCACCCTAAATTGGCGGGATATTTAAATGATGGCAGTCAGGTCAGATGGGTGGTGTTTTGGGTACTTGCCTTAACATGTTGTTCGCCTCTGTCTCCATTATTTCTGAGAATTGTAGTCGTTGCCCTCCATATAACGCGCCTGCGCATTGCAATCTGCGGGCAAAGCATACTGCGTGTGCGCAATTCAAGATTGCAATGCGCAGACGCATTATATGGAGGGCGATGACTACAATTCCCAGAAATAATGGAGACAGCGGCGAACAACATGTTAAGGCAAGTACTCAAAACACCGCCCATCTGACCTGACTGCCATCATTTAAATATCCCGCCAATTTAGGGTGACAGATTCCCTTTAAGGACAAATCCTTTGCTCTAAGTTATTATAATACAAGTTCATTTTCCCTGTAAGAAGTTAAACATGAAACGCGCGTTGGGGTCGCCTTTGCTATATCCATTCAGTTTTTTCTCATTTATTATTACCTCCTTCTTTTTTTGTAATCACATCTTTTTATTTTGATTTTGATGTAGATGATGCGTCCTGCATTATGCACATTGTGAAGTGAAATCTCTCACCTGTGGTAAGAGCATAAAACATCACTGCCCACATCAGTGCCCAAGCGCCATGCAACATGTTTCCTGGCATTTCCGATAGCAGGGATAAAAACAATGAAAGTGAAAGTTTCCGGTACATTGGAGCCAGAGTTTCGCTTGGCGATTGAGCAGTGATGTTTTGTGCACTTCTCGCAGTAGGGCAAAGCACAATGCACTTGCATGGGCCCATGAGGCTGCTGTGCAGGTGTGACATTTTCTTAGGCTACATGGATGACGCTGTATGCGTCATCCACATCAATCAAAGCAGGAGGACGGGGATTAGGAGCAGAGAGGAGGCACAGCTGCTGCAGAGAGGATGCCTATTGGACCGGACCATTCTCATTTACATGCAGTGCGGGAGCAATTAAAATGGTATTTTTGAGGGCATACAGGGGGAATCAGGAGATGATAGACATTTTGTGGAATGCAGTACAAAAGCGCATAATGGTGGTTGCATTTGTTCAGAGACTCAAAAACTGGTGACAGATCCCTTTAAACATTGTTTTATGTCTTTGCTTTGTAAAATAATAAAAGTTTGATAATATTACTGAGCTTTTGAACTCCTAATTCCATGTAGAGTTTTATTTGCTATTTTGGAGCGCCCTTTACAGATTTTGGCCTTATGTAGGGGTTAATAAGACAAATTTTAATTACGAGTTAGGTCCCGCTTCCTTGAAGTTTGTACAAAGCAGTTTACTTGTGCTCTAGTATAATCTGAATAGTTTTCGGAAAAAATGTACTCTGTATTATTGAATATTTCTTTTTGGTTTCATTTATCTTTTCAGTGTCTAAGGGATAATGTTTCTCCTTGTGGAGAGTAAGATACCGGCTCTGGCATGCCAATGTAAGGAGGCTTATTCGCCCGGCAATGCTAATCCGGGAAATGTAATATGCTGTTTGCCTCTTCAGATGCGGGGCATAACCCCCCGTAACACCGTATCTGGAAATTGAGATTCTGATTAGGCTTTTCTCCTAAGTCATATTGCAAGACTTGTTAAAGGGTCGACAACAACTTGCAAGATTGCTGCTTGCAACACGTTACGCTATAGAGATCCTCCCTGAAGAGGCAATTTGCATATTACTTATCTTTTTAGAAATGTTTGTGACCTTGAACACTGAAGAGCCAAGGAATAGCCATAAAGAAGTTGTTTGTCACTTTGTGCCATGTTTATATAGGCTGTAAATTATTAAATGGAAACTTGTGATTTTCACTGGGCATCGTCAATACACCAGTATTATTTCCCAGCAGACATGCCCACATATAAGAGGGTGTGAAATGATTCAATACTGTATGATAGTGTACGAGCTCATTAATAATATAATAAGGATGATGATATTTTCATTTATTTTTCATTTAGATAATTGTCTGATAAGCATCATTTCTTCAAAGCACGCCTTTCACAATATGTGGGTGCATTGTACCAGAGTTTCTAAAGTAATAATTACACCCACTATATATTTATACAATATTCACACACAATATTACCCAAATACAATATAAACTAATTAAATGAATTTACTTGTTGTACCAATGTATGATAATATGGCATCTCAACTGATGCACGAAAAGTCATGAGAGAAACGAAGTACCCCACATTTGAATTGCAAGGTATCAGGACTTAATGAAATAAAATCTTGTTCTTAGGATTTGTGAAAATGAAGTAAATGCAATCCTGACAAACAACAACACATGAGGAATTACACTGTGTCATTATTTAACAAAGGTTAAAAAGCAAAAACAGTATTTAAAAAAATGAAGTCCACCCCATGAACTGGTGGCTTGTAGAACAGGTTTAGCAGCAATAACTTGAAGTAATGAGTTTTCTTATGACTTTTCAGACTCTCACATCTCTCTAGAGTAATTTTGGCCAACTCTTCTTGATGAAGTTAATTAAGTTCATTGAGGTTTTTGTGCATTCACTTATGTACAGCTGTCCTATAGGGGTTTAACCCCTTAGCCCCAAGACTTGTTTACACCTTCGCGATCAGGCCAATTTTTACAATTTTGAACACTGTCACTTTATGAGGTCATAACTCTGGAACACTTCAATGGATCCCACTGATTCTGAGAATGTTTTCTCATGACATATTGTACTTCTTGACAGTGGTAAAATTTCTTTGATATGACTCGCGTTTATTTGTAAAAAAATTGGAAATTTGGCAAAAATGTTGAAAATTTTGCACTTTTCAAACTTTTAATTTTTATGCCTTTAAATCAGAGTCATATCGCACAAAATAGTTAATAAATATTATTTCCCACATGTCTACTTTGCATCAGCACAATTTTTTAAGCACAATTTCTTTTTTGTAAGGAAGTTATAAGGGTTTAAAGTTGACCAGCGATTTTTCATTTTCACAACAAAATTTGCTTTACCATTTTTTTAGGGACCAACTCACATTTGAAGTGACTTTGAGGGGCCTATATGACAGAAAATACTCAAAAGTAACACCATTCTAAAAACTGCACCCCTCAAGGTACTCAATACCACATTCAAGAAGTTTATTGACCCTGCGGGTGCTTCACACAAATTAAAGGAAGGTCGAAGGAAAAATAAATATTTACTTTTCTCTCACAAAAATTTTCCTTTAGACCTTTTTTTTTCCAAGGGTAACAGTAGAAAATAGATCATACAATTTGTTATGCAATTTCTCCTAAGCATGCCAATAACCCATATGTGGGAAAAAACACTGGACACACAGCAGGGCTCGGAAGGGAAGGAGCGCCATTTCACTTTTTGAATGTAAAATTTGCTAGCATAATTAGCGGACACCATGTCATGTTTGGAGAGCCCCTGATGTGACTAAACAGTGGAATCGCCCCCCAAGTGACAACATTTGAGAAACTAGACACATTTGGGAACTTATCTAGATGTGTATTGAGCACCTTGAACCACCAGGTGCTTCAAAGAACTTTATAATGTTGAGCTGTGAAAATAAAAAAAATCACATTTTTCCCGCAAAAATCTATTTTAGCTCCAAATTTGCATTTTCACAAGAGTAACAGGAGAAAATGGACCCCAAAATGTGTTGTGCAATTTCTCTTTAGTTCACCGATACCCCATATGTGGTGGAAAACTACTTTTGATAAATAATACAAAGCTCAGAAGGGAAGAAACACCATATTACAGTGCAGATTTTGCTGTACTGGTTTGAGGGTGCCATGGTATTTTGGCAGTGCCCCTGAGGTGCCAGAATAGCAGAACCCCCCCATTGACGCCACAGGTGTGTCACAGACTTTTATACTATTGGGCAGTGAAGAAAAAATGACTTACATTTTTACCACCAAGATTGTGTGTTAGCCCCAAGTTTTATATTTTCTCACTGGGAAATGGGTAAAAATGGCACCAGAATTTGTCCCACAATTGCTGCTGAATGTAAAAATACCCCATATGTGGCAGTACAGTACTACTTTGCCATACGGAGTGACACGGGAGGGACGGAGCGCTATTTGCCTCCTGAAGCGCAGATTTTCCTAGAATAGTTTGCAGATTCCTTATAAAGAGTCCCTAAGTGCTAGAAGAGCAGAATCACCCCTCAAGTGACCCCATTTTGGAAACTATAATCCTTTGGAATTCATCTACAGATGTAGTGATGATTTTGACTCCATGGGTGAATTCTAGAAAGAAGCAGCCGTGGATGTTGCTGAGTGAAAATTGCAAACTGCCACTGTAGTGACCAGCACGCTATAGTGACCAGTACGCTGTAGTGACCAATACATTATGCCCAACTCATGCTTCTGGAGACACGCATCTGTAAATTCGGCAGGCTCTCATCACTACAGAAGTGCCAAATATGTGGGTGCTAAATGTGGTCTAGGCACACTGGGACTCAGAAGGGAGGGAGGAATTTGGATTTGCGAGTGGAAAATTTGTTGAATTTCTTTTAAGGAGCGAGGAGCCATTTCACTTTTCTAGAGACTTTGCGCTACCAGTAATGTTGAAGCCCACTATATTTCCATTAACAGATGACTGACCTGAGTGAGGTCTTGCTTTTTTGTGGATTGTTTTATTGGGAACATTTTACATAACATTTAAGATCACATTTATCCAGCGCTCTACGCTGAGCACTTACGTTGGGGTTTCCATCTAAATCTGTGACGTGACAGATGAAACCCCTGATGGATCTATTCACTATAATGCGGCAGCAGAGTTACTGTGGACTCCGTCTGGCCTCTTTTCAGCATTGTCCTTTTCAGAAGTGCACAAAACTGTGGCCGACGGCACTTTTATGCAATCCTAAAAAAAGAATGCCAAGAGTGTGCAAAGCAGTCATCAAAGCAAAAGGTGGCTACTTTGAAGAACCTAGAATATAAGACATAATTTCAGTTGTTATACACTTTTTTGTTAAGTATATAATTCCACGTGTTGATTCATAGTTTTGATGCCTTTAGTGTGAATGTACAATTTTCATAGTCATGAAAATACAGAAAAATGTTTAAATGAGAAGGTGTGTCCAAACTTTTGGTCAGTACTGTATAAACCTCTGGTCTGTCACTGCCAGGATACCCCAATAACACCAGAACGGTATGCTGCTACCAGTTCCTCGTTAGATATAAACCAGGTCCGTTAACAAGCTTATATCGGGTCAGAAACCAACCCCAGGTAGCGTATAGTACTAGCCAAACACACAGACGTGGGAAATCGGGTTTTGAGATAAAAGGGCAGCCCAAAATTAATTGATATTTTAATTGCCGAAAGGCACACTAGATGCAACAAATATATACGGAGTGAAACAGAATAGGAGGTTACTGTATTTTGCAATCTATAAGACACGCTGGACCATAAGAGGTACCCCAAATTTTTGGGAGGAAAATAGTAAAAAAAAATGTTGTAAAATGGTGATGTGCCTTATAGTTCGCTTTTGCGGTAGCTTCTCTGGAGCCGAGATCTGAGTCTTCGGTGCCATTTTTCTGAAGTCGACTGCAGTCAAAAGGATGGAAAGTGCTGATGCTCCCGACATTTCGTAAAAGCAAAATCCCACCGCATATTTGTACCACTGATCACCCCCTCCTTCCAGCCCAAGGTCCGCAGCATCGCCCCACTCTGGCCTCCACTGCCGTCAGCTTCCTGTAGCAGTGACCTTGCTTTCTGGGACTCTGCTCCATCGCAGATGTCACAACCACCCACCCAGCAAGCTACATTCAGATTTTAAGACGCACCCTTATTACCCCCCCAAATGTGGGGGAAAAAAGTGTGTTTTATAATTCAGAAAATATGGTATATTATTTACCTTACTTACATGTTATGTATTAAAACATTTTCTATGTTACTCAGTCTTGTCAATATGTTGGAAATTGCCCTTGTATTCAGTGAGATATTGATTAAAATCTAACTTTTAAAAGGAGGTGTACTCATTTATGCTGAGTATTGTAGATAAAATCTTTAGGTAAGAAGGGAATGTGTGGGTTATCTGTTGTTCAGTTCACTGAAAAGGATACCAAATCCAAATAAACATCACAGAAAAAAGTTTGCACTTACCAATACTTGGATACAATAGTAAAACTGCAGGATGCAGAAGGCCTTCACAATAAAAGATGGGAGGAGGCCCAGTTGCTTAGTATTATTGATGTACACAGCTTCTGTAGGGCGCCAGTCACACAGATACGTGCAGTGCACCATGCCAGCTACAGCCTATTGATGGTGACTATGCTATTAAATCAGGTGGTAAAGTTAAACCCACTTTCTAAGCGCATCCCACAAGGTCCAACACCCTATTATTCCCCCCAACCATCATCACCACCTACACTACAGGGTCTGACTGCATTCTGCAAAGTTGAAGAAATACATGGAGTATTAGTTGATATTGTGGACAAAATATGCACGCTCATAACCCACGTTAAACATCCTCAATGTGCTGTTAGTTACTACAGTAAAAATAAAAGCAATTCACTACTAAAGACTTAAATCCCAAAAACACATCAGAGAAAAAACAGCAGTCATACTTACTAATACAGTACCTGGTCGCAATACAAACACATTATAGGATACAGTAGGTTTCTGTAATAAAAAGAGGAGGTGGTACAAGTGGAAAATACTGCTGAAAATCCACTTGCAAACCTATACCACCCTATGAGGGGAAGGCTACTTAGTATTGTTGATGCACATAGATAAGGGTCCTGTCTGAACCCTGCAGAGTATTAGTGTTGTGACCAGGTTTTGGTAAGTTTGGCCATTTTTTCTGTTATATCTACCCGCGGCTCACCTATTTTACATACTAATATTATTATACATTTGTTGCTCAAGGAAATATTTTATATTACTTTTGATTGTGTCTGGGACAGTCTGCAACCTTTAGTTGTTATTACTAATCAAGTACACTAAATTGGGCTATTCTTTACATAAAAGATAAACTCTTTGAACTTTGCATTCTGTACACTTTCTCACAAGGTTAAGGGTTATTCTGTGTATTATGGACTACACATTAACATACGTTTGAAATTCAAACTTTTTCTGCTGATAAGAGGTGTATCATTTATAAGGCGAGGAGAGGTTTGCCAGTCATGGCCCGCTTCTCTGACTTCATATTGAGAGGTATACAGGCCATACCTGTTCTTTTCTATCTCCAATTTGGGAAATGAATTATGTCACTACTATATCTATCAAGCAAAGAAAAACCGATCAGCACCTCCTAATGTGAACACATGCAAGCTGCGAGGACTGCACAATATAGACAAAAAATTCACTGCAGCACATGTGCATGAATCTAGGCCATGTGAAAACACAGAAAAACATTAAAACCCTCGATTTAAACAAATTTCTCAAAATTTTTTAAAAAAAATTTTTCAAAAATTTTTTTTTTACTTACAGTAATAGATGAAAATGAAGTTTCTTAGTGCACAAATTGGCCAATTCATGTATGCCCATCAACCACGGCAAGGTGACCTCCCTCTGATGGGTCCCTGCTCTACACTACAAGCCACTTCTGGGTCACCAACCTATAACTTTGGACAAACATGTCACTACTGGGCTACGCCCTGTTTTAATCGAGGGTTTTAATGTTTTTCTGTGTTTTCACATGGCCTAGATTCATGCACATGTGCTGCAGTGAATTTTTTGTCTACTATATCTATCATACATATACGTCAGTTTAAAGGGAACCTGTCATCTGATTCATATTACCCAAACCACAATTGAAGCCAGGTACTGTCATGGCCAAAAGTGTTGGCACCCTTGAAATCATTTCAGATAATTATTGCTGTTACACATGTTATGTAGTACATATGTTTATTTTCTTTGTTCGTATTGGAACAACACAAAAAAACAAGGAAAAAAGGGCAAATTGGACATAATTTCACACAAAACCCCCAAAACTGGCTGGACAAAATTGTGGACGCCTTTCCAAAATTGTGGGAACTTTGTTTCAAGCATGTGATACTCCTTCAAACTCACTGGTGGCAAGAGACAGGTGTGGGCAATGTAAAAATCATATCTCAAACCAGATAAAAAGGGGATAAGTTTACGTAATCTTTGCATTGTGTGTGTCACACTATGCATGGAGAACAGAACGAGGAGAAGAGAACTGTGTGAGGACTTGAGAACCAATTGTTGAAAAATATCAACAATCTCAAGGTTACAAGTTCATCTCCAGAGATCTTGATGTTCCTTTTTGCACGGTACGGAATGTAATCAAGAGGTTTACAACCCATGCCACTGTAGCTAATCTCTGGACAGGCATGGCAGGTGAAAAATTGGTGAAAGGTTTCAACGCAGGATAGTCCGAATGGTGGATAAGCAACAACAATCAAGTCTAAAGAAATTCAAGCTGTCCTGCAGGCTCAGAGTGTCACGGGCATACTGCGTTAGGGAGCGGTCAGAAGATTGTGGTGTCTGGTTTCACGTACTCCTGCACTGATTAGAACTGCTTCACCAGCTTAGTTAACAGTTCAGTTTTTTTCCTTGCTGGCAAAGCAAGGGTTAATCAGTTCAGTAACAATATATATAGTTGAAATAAACTCACCACTATGCATATATATCAGACTCTGCTTATCTGGTAGGAACTGCTTGCTCTGCTGGCCAGCAAAAACAAGAAAAAAAAAGTGGTGTAGGAAATAATAATAATCTTTTTATTTATATAGCGCCAACATATTCAGCAGTGCTTTACAGACATTGTCATTGCTGTCCCCGATGGGGCTCACTATCTAAATTCCCTATCAGTATGTCTTTGGGAGGAAACCAGAGTACCCAGAGGAAACCCACACAAACACGGGAAGAACATACAAACTCATTGCAGTTGTCCTTGTTGGGATTTGAACCCAGGACTCCAGCGCTGCGAAGCTGCAGTGCTAACCACTGACCCACCGTGCTGCCCTAGCAGGCACAACCACTTATAAAATTAAAAAATATTTTGTTTATTCGGTATCCATTAAGAAGTTAAGTGCATCAACACATCTCTCAATGTTCAGTTGATCCTCTGGAGCTGTCAAACCTGGATTGTCCCTGCTGTTCAGTGTTAGCCACTCCCTTCTCCTATATATGCTCGGCACTAGCACTTGGGAATTGCCAGTGATCTTTCTTACTGCCTGATTAGGAGTTGGAGTTGAAGTTCATGTTTGGAGTAGGCATTTGGAGAGTTGTTCAGGAGATTGTTACTTG
The DNA here is from genome assembly GCA_033576555.1 of Oophaga sylvatica. Classification (NCBI taxonomy): domain Eukaryota; kingdom Metazoa; phylum Chordata; class Amphibia; order Anura; family Dendrobatidae; genus Oophaga; species Oophaga sylvatica. The sequence goes on from JARQOD010000002.1 coordinate 579,865,980, forward strand.
GAGTTCATACTCATCCTCTCCTATTCGGTTTCAACCTTCCTATACCTCCCCTGTGTTCCACTGTGCTGTTTGGTGAGAGTGTTTTGTATGATTGTAGCGTTAATTTGTCCCTGTTCTTCTTACCTTGTTTGTCTGATTAGTGTAATCCTATACACTTCAGCCTCACACCTCACCGGGTGGGGATGGAACAGTTAAGGGCTGATAAAGGACCATAGTAAGGCACATGACCCGTCTCCACCTTCAGAAGTAATTCGGAGTCCCAATCCCTCGAATCCACACTCCCTAGACACAGGGTGCATCAGTATCAGTGCGAACTATTCGTCAACATTTGAATGCAATTAAATGTTATGGCAGGAGAGGAGACGCAGGAAGGCCTCGTTGATGACACAGAGAAAAACAGCTAGACTGCGGCTTGACAAAATGTACGTGAGTAAACCAAAATCCTTCTGGAAAAGCCTCTTGTAGACAGATGAGACCAAGATAGAGCTTAATGGTAAAGCGCATGATTACACTGTTTACTGAAAACGGAATGAGGCTTATAAAGAAAAGAACACAGTACCTACAGTCAAACATGGTGCAGGCTCAAAGATGTTGCTTTGCTGCCTCTGGCACTTGGTGCCTTCACTGCATTCAATGCATCATATAAACTCTACAGAAATGAAGTACAGTGTAAAAAATGATAAAAATTTTACAAATAATTCAATAAAAAAATTTTACACTTAAAACTGAACCCCACTTCAAAGTGTGGTTGGCGAGACCAACCTAAAATGGAAAACGGACACCCAAGTGCAAAAGAAACAGGGGGAAGAAAGAAACCACTCCAAACAAGGCAGTAGAGGTATGCAATGTATAAATTTATTGAAATATATTACAAAAATAAAAATAGCACAAGCATCAAATAGACAATTAAAAAGGAAGCATGGACATCACCTAATGGTATCCAATACCCAGGTTTTTTATACAAATAAAATCAGGTAAATATGCAAATAATATAATATAGCACTGACAGCACAATAGCCCACTATAACAAAAAAAGTAAAAATAAAAATAAAAAATAAAAAATAGTGTACACAAAAATACTAAATGTGCAACCATAAAAAGCAATATATGTAATGAAAAAAACACACAATAGTGCTTAATTAAAATAGATCATAAACCTAATACAATTGTGTAATCAGTGCATTAACCCAATACAATTGTGTGACCAGAATAATAGGTATACTTAAAATAAAAAAGAGTGTAATAATGTTGAAGGATATAAGGTGAATAGATAACAACAAATAACACAAAAAAAATGCCAATTTAAATGCAAAAAGAAAAACACCGATGTGCACACAAATAGCGCCTGATAAAGTGCAAGCCACCATATAATGTGACAAGAAAGCCTTATATCAACCTATTAAAATTATATGGGCAAATTAAGCAATTGATGCCTGAAAAGGGGGAACGCCAATATGAGCACAAATGGCGCTTCATTAAGCGCAAGCCCTAAGGTATTGTGGCAAACAATCCCTATATTAGCTTAGTACGGCCACATAGACAAAATAAGCAATAGATACCTGAGAAAACCGGGGAGGAAATAAGAGGTGGTGACGATGCTGCCACGAACGCGCCCCGACGCGCGTTTCGGAAAGTCTTCCTTCGTCAATGCATCATGAAATGTGAAGATTACTAAAGGAATTTTGGTCGCAATGTAGTGCCCAATGTCAGAAAGCTGGGTTTTCGTCCTAGATTATGGGTATTCCAGCAGGACAATAATGCAAACATACTTTAAGAAGCACAAAGTAATGGTGAGTTCTGAAGTGACAGCAATGAGTCCGGATCTAAATCCATTTGAACAGCAATGGAGAGATCTTAAAATTGCTGTTTGGATAATTTACAAAAGAAGAGTGGTCCAAAATTCCAGTTGAGAGGTGTAAAAAACTTATTGATGGTTATAGGAAGCAATTGATTGCAGTTATTTATTCCAAACGGTGTGCAACCAAATATTAATTGAAGGGTGCCAACAGTTTTGTCCTGACCATTTTTCAGGTATTGTTGTGAAATTGTCCAATTTCCCATTTTTTTCTGTATCTTTTTTGTGTTATTCCAATACATACGTAGAAAATAAACATGTGTATAATAAAATACGTGCAATTGCAAAAATTTACTTGGAGAAATGCTTCATTTTCTGGAACAATTTCAAGAGTGCCAACACTTTTGGCCATGACTGTATATATTTCTCTGAAACACTGCAGCATTTCATAGAACATATACTTTAAATTTGGCAATTAGAAATGATTGACAGGTCTCTTGTGTGCACATAGCGAGAGACCTGTTAATTGACTGTAGCGGCACTGGGAATCGCCGTCCTAGGGCAGAGCTGGACTAATCTTGTCTCCAGCTATGGTTGACGGTTGGATCTTTAAAGTATGGTATATTTTTTTAAAAATATCGGAGTGTTTCAGAGAAGACTAAGCCTGGCTGCAAATGCAGTTTGGGCAGCATTGATTAGGTGGGTTTGCCTGTAGAGTTGAGCAAAACAGGTTGGTCAGATTCAAAAGTCACTGACTTTCGCCAAAGTCAGGTTTCGTTGGCCGAAACCCGACCATAGTGTGCAGTCGGCCATGCACTCGTCGACCCGAGCGCCAAAGTCGGTTTTCACATAATGCTTGCAGGTGCCTTTTTTCAGCCAATGAGCAAGGACGTACACTGTGGGCAACGAGATGACATGGGCAGGGTCCACCACCATCTTAGAGAAGGGCATTGCAGTGATTGGCTTGCTTTGGGGGGCGTCATAGTGTCTATAAAAGCCCTGACCGCCGACCGCCATTTTACTTCTGCCGATCTTAACAGTAGGGAGAGGTTGCTGACGCTGTTTATCAGTAGGGAGAGAGTTAGGGCTGGAAAGAGAAGTTCTTCTGTGCTTTGTGCCGATAGCAATTGTGCTGTACAGTTAGTGTGCAGTGACAGGGGAGGATTTTCTTGTGTGCAGCAGCGCTGGTTATTAGGCTGCCTGATAGCTGTATTGCTGTGTGTACACTGCTGTGCAGACTGCTTTTTACACAGCACTAATACTTTTATTCTTTTTTTTTACACAGTTACCGAGCATTCATTTTTTCCCACACCGTATAGAGCTGTACGCTCCTCACACATTACCGTGTACCGGCTGGTATCACAGACAAATACATGCTGACTATCTGTGTGTGACTCCGGAAATATATACGGAGATTGAAATTTTCCCCTATTGTATACAGCTGTCCGCTTTTGATACAGTACCGTATATCTGCTCTTTGTATTACGGTCAAATCCATACTGAGAAAGCGTCTGTGTGTGACTCCGGAAATATATACAGAGATTGAAATTTTCCCCTACACTGTATACAGCTGTCCGCTTGAGATACAGTACCGTATATCTGCTCTTTGTATTACGGTCAAATCCATACTGAGAAAGCGTCTGTGTGTGACTCCGGAAATATATACGGAGATTGAAATTTTCCCCTACACTGTATACAGCTGTACGCTTGTGATACAGTACCGTATATCTGCTCTTTGTATTACGGTCAAATCCATACTGAGTGAGCGTCCGTGTGTGACTCCGGAAATATATATGGAGATTGAAATTTTCCCCTACACTGTATACAGCTGTACGCTTCTGATACAGTACCATATATCTGCTGGTATTTTTGGTACATTTTCCCAAACATGAGGAAGTGTGGTGGAAGAGGCCGCGGACATGGGTGGGGGGCCAGCTGGTACTGATGGTGGTGGTGGTGCATCTGCTGGTAGTGCCAAAAGCACAATAGCACCTAAGGCAGCAGGTTTTGAGCCTGCATCATCGTCTGTCTCCAGAAGGCCTTGAAGGCTCCCTTTTCTGAGAGTAGGTACACCGCTTTTAAAGCTGGAGCATCAGGAACAGGTTTTGGCTTACATTGCCGAAACAGCCTCCAGCTCTATCGCCTCCTCTTCTGAAGTTTCAAAAAATGCAAGCACTGACTCGTCAGTGCAGGCTCCTGGTCAGGAATGACACCTTTCCTTGTGTCCTTCACCCTCACCAGAAGTGAAGGATGCGGCAGGCCACACTTCAGATTACTCCCTGGAGCTCTTTTCACATACCATGCCTGGGTTATCAAGTGAAATCCTGAATTCCCCAGTCCAAGATGAATATGACATGGAGTGCATTGATGCACAGCCACTGCTATATGTGTCATGTATAGTGTACAGTTCCTATAGCGTCTTGTGCTTGGGTGCGAGGAAAACACAGGAGACATAGGTTGAAATGAAATGACTTGTATTACTTCATACAAGCATGCTGAAAAGTTCACACAGTTTGCAGGAACAGCGACAGGAGACACAGCAGGCCAGAGTAACTTCAAGCACTACAATAAATCTCCAAAGCAGGTTCAGGATCTCTTCTCTGTACCGTAATTCCTCTGCAAACATGGATTCACCAAACAGCAGGTTTCCAGAGTCCAAAAGTGTTCCAAGGTTCCTCAGTAGGGAATAGCTGGAGTACAAGTCCAAGGCTTCCAGGAGTCAGGTCACAGACTGACTGAGGCTTGATTCAGAAGCACTGATTGTTCAGCTGAGGCTGCTTAAGAAGCAAGAGGGAAGAATCAGGGCGGGAACATGAAAACTGGAAACTCCATATTAACTGAGGGCAAGAGCTGCAGAAAGACAGAAAGCAAAATGGCCGACGAAAAACTGAGTTTCAAGGAACATGTCAACAGAGACAAAGAACCTTACATTACTCCCCCCTTAGGGACAACCTCCGGATGACCTCAGACCAGGCTTGTCAGGGTACCTCTGATGAAACTGGCGGAGCAGGCGAGGAGCATTTACATTATTGACTGGTTCCCATGAGTTGTCCTCCACTGGGTAGCCCTGCCATTTAATCAAATATTGCAACTGATTTCTGTACAACCTGGAATCTAGAATCCTTTCCACCATAAATTCTTCCTGACCATCGACCAGCTGTCATGTGTGCATTGCCACGAAGATCGTCGCGGTTGCACATTTTGACTTCTCACAGCTGAGTTGCTGTTTCTTTGTGTTTGGCAGCTAGGGAGTTAATTCTGTCTGTGCTCGGTGCTGGGACTGGGTGCAGTTTCTCCCGGCTGCAATTGATTATTTGTTGATTGGTTTCCTTTAAATTCCTGGTTGTCTGCTTTGGGAGTTGCCAGTGAGATCCTTCATTCAGTCCACAGATAGGAATGAATCTGTATTGACTTAAGTTGAGAGCTCCTTAGTTGTTTTAAGCTCAACTTGCTTAGAGTTTATTTCCCAGACCATTTATGTTCCTTCGGTGTTTGAGTGTGTATGCAAGTGAGGGCTATCCTGTCTGTCTTATATGTCTTATCTGTGTATTTAGCTGAGATCTGCCCATATCCCTTTGGTGGTAATCAGGATCCTTCTTAGGACTGATTACAGGGTTCAGGGTCTGATAGGAGACAGGGTTAGGCTGGAGACTTGGACCTCTGAACCATTATCAGTACCTCCAAGGTAAGGGATTAGTTAGGACCCCAGTGTAGGGTCAGGTTAGACCCCGGTTCTCCTCTTTCCTGTTACAGCTCATCAAGTCCTCAAGATTAACCCTGAGTTAAACAGAAATCGTTTCTGCACATCTAGTCCTCAAGATTTACCCTAAGTTCTGCAGATATCGTGTCAGGTAAATCTATTTTATACTTACATTCTGATGTTGCTAAACTATATGTTGTATAGAGTGTGGTTCCTGTATAAATAGTTTACTGACATTGTATTCATATCATTAGACAGCGTGACATTTTCACTGGCCCTAAAAATTATCTCTAGTTACCATGGATCCAGTAGCCCAGCTGGCTCTGCAGTTGCAGGGATTATCCATGGAGCTGACGGACATTAAGTCCAAAGTTTTGTCTCCCCTGGAGCAAACCAGAGTTGAACCTAAGGTAGCTCTCCCAGATAGGTTCACTGGTGGGCGAGACAAATTTTTTACCTTCCGGGAGGCATGTAAATTGTATTTTCGGCTTCGGCCGCGATCATCAGGGAGTGATGAGCAGAGAGTGGGAATTGTTATCTCACTTCTTCAAGGGGACCCTCAATCCTGGGCATTTTCCCTTCCTCCGGGATCCCCGGCTCTACAGTCTGTAGATCAATTTTTTACTGCCCTGGGATTGGTATATGATGACCCAGATCGGGTCTCTCTTGCTGAGACCAAATTACGTAAGATACAGCAGGGAGATCGTCCGGCGGAGGAATTTGCTTCTGAGTTTCGTAGATGGGCCACGGATACTCAGTGGAATGACCCAGCTCTTAGGAGCCAGTTTTGTCATGGGCTTTCTGACAAATTAAAAGACGTTTTGGCTCAGTATGAGTCTCCTCCTTCTCTGGAGGCTGCTATGGCCCTAGCTATCCGTACTGATAGACGGCTTCGGGAGAGGGGTGAGGTAACTCCACTCCCTGTTGTTACTCCACCTACTACTAAAGTCCCTTATGTTGAGGTTCCCCTTGTCTGTTCGGATGAACCTATGCAGTTGGGAGGGACATCTTTTCGTAGTAGGGGATTGGCGGCACGCCGCAGGACTAGAAGGTGTTTTTTTTTGCGGGAAAGAGGGACATTTTGTTGGAGAATGTCCATCCCGTGTCTTGTTAAGTAAAAAGTCGCCGGAAAACTGCTAATCCCAGGTTGTGTGGTGGACGACAACCTGGGAGTATGTATTTCATCCGCCGGTTCTTCTCAGTTCCTTGTACCAGTGGAGGTGGTGGTTGGTACTAGAGTGAAGAGATTGTCTGTTCTTCTGGATAGTGGTTCCGGGGCTAATCTGGTTGACGCTCAGTTTGCTCAGGCTCAAGGTATGCATCTGAGTGTATTGGTCAAACCGATCCCTATTTTCTCCATTGACGCCAGGCCTCTCGGCCAAGGTAGCTTTGTTCATGAGGTTCATAACATTGACCTTCGGGTAGGGGCAATACATAGGGAACAATTATCTTGTTATGTGTTGGAGGGTCTACCTACTCCCATTGTGTTGGGACTTCCTTGGCTGGTTAAACATAACCCTGTGATTAATTGGCAGTCCAGAGAGATAAGCCAATGGGGAGAGTTTTGCAAAAGCAACTGCATGAACACAGTCATCAGTGCGGTCGTGCCTAGTACATTGCCTCCTTTTTTGGAGGATTTTGGGGATGTTTTCTCTGAGGAGGGGTGTCGGGAGTTGCCTACTCATCGCGTGTATGACTGCTCTATTAATCTACTTCCTGATGCTAAGTTGCCTAAAGCTAGGTTGTATAATCTTTCTGGTCCTGAAAGGCAGGCTATGAAAGATTATATTTCTGAAAGTCTGGCCAAAGGGCATATTAGACCTTCATCTTCCCCTGTGGCCGCGGGGTTCTTCTTTGTGAAGAAAAAAGATGGAGGCCTACGCCCTTGCTTGGATTTCCGCGAACTTAATCGGATTACTGTTCGAGATCCGTATCCACTCCCTCTTATTCCTGATCTCTTCAATCAAATTGTTGGCGCCAAATGGTTCTCTAAATTGGATCTCAGGGGGGCGTATAATCTGATTAGGATAAAAGAGGGGGATGAGTGGAAAACGGCGTTTAACACGCCGGAGGGACATTATGAAAACCTGGTCATGCCTTTTGGTCTGACTACTGCACCAGCAGTATTCCAACATTTTGTTAATGACATTTTTCGTCACCTTGTGGGGGTGTTTGTGGTCGTATATTTGGATGACATTTTAATTTACTCGCCAGATCTTGTGTCTCACCAGGAGCATGTGAGACAGGTGTTGCAGATCTTGCCAGACAATAAACTATACGCCAAACTGGAGAAGTGTGTTTTTGCCGTACAGGAACTTCAGTTTTTGGGTTTTTTGGTGTCAGCCTCCGGTTTCCGTATGGACCCTGAAAAGGTGAGAGCAGTGCTTGAATGGGATCAGCCAGGGGATCTTAAGGCTCTGCAGCGTTTTTTGGGGTTTGCTAATTACTACCGGAAATTTATTTGTAATTTCTCGTCTGTCGTCAAACCTCTCACTGACATGACGAGAAAAGGGATGGATTTTTCTAGGTGGTCGGACAAGGCTTGCCAAGCCTTTTCCTCTTTGAAGAGATGTTTTGCTTCGGCACCCGTTCTCATCCAACCAGATGTATCTCAGCTTTTCATTGTTGAGGTGGACGCGTCTGACGTAGGGGTGGGTGCTATATTGTCCCAGGGTCCGTCCCCTGGTAAATGGCATCCGTGCGCTTTCTTTTCTAAGAAATTGTCGTCCGCCGAAAGGAATTATGATATCGGCAATAGGGAACTTTTGGCCATTAAATTGGCTTTTGAAGAATGGCGTCACTTTTTGGAGGGGGCAGTCCACCCGGTCACTGTTATTACTGATCACAAGAACCTGCTGTATTTAGAATCCGCTAAGCGTCTGAATTCCAGACAAGCTCGATGGTCGTTGTTTTTTACCAGGTTTAATTTTGTCGTCACTTATCGCCCGGGGTCTAAGAATGTAAAGGCTGATGCCTTGTCTCGCAGTTTCCCAGGGGCCGGGAAAACGGATGATCTGATTCCTATCCTTCAGGAGGGGGTGGTAGTGTCGGCTGTATGTTCTGAGCTTGAGGAGGAGGTGTTAGAGGCTCAGGGGGACGCCCCTGCAGGACCTCCAGGGAGACTGTTTGTCCCGAATCAGTTGAGACAAAAGGTTATTGAGGCACATCATAATTCTGCTTTAGCAGGACATCCAGGGAGTAAGGCTACTTTAGATCTCCTTTCTCGCCGATTTTGGTGGCCTAACGCTAATAAAGATGTTATAACTTTTGTCGCGTCCTGTGGGGTTTGTGCTCGCTCTAAAACCCCTCATACCCGTCCGTCTGGGACCCTTTTACCCTTGAAACTTCCGGAGCGTCCATGGACTCATTTATCTATGGACTTCATTACGGACCTTCCTCCGTCGTCAGGGAATACTGTCATACTGGTGGTTGTTGACAGGTTCAGTAAGATGGCACATTTCGTTGCTCTTCCTGCACTCCCTAATGCTAAAACTCTGGCGCAGGTGTTCATTAGGGAGATCGTGAGACTTCATGGATTGCCTTCTGATGTGGTGTCAGATAGGGGGTCTCAGTTTGTGTCCAAATTTTGGAGGGTATTTTGTTTACGTCGGGGGATGCAATTGTCGTTTTCCTCGGCTTTTCATCTGCAGACCAATGGTCAGACAGAGCGTCTGAATCAGAGTTTAGAGACATATCTCCGGTGTTTTGTCTCAGAGAACCAGGAGGACTGGTCTTCTTTCTTGCCTCTGGCAGAGTTCGCTCTTAACAACAGGCGGAGCGAGTCCACTGGTAAGTCCCCGTTTTTTGGGGCATATGGTTTTCATCCTCAGTTTTGTACTTTCAATGGGGGGGGTCCTTCTGGGGTTCCTGAGGAGGAGCGTTTCTCGTCGTCACTTGCTTCTGTGTGGAGAGGTGTATTGAATAATCTGAGTGCGATGGGGAACCGTTACAAACGTATGGCTGATAGGAGGAGAGTTTCTGGTCCAGATCTGAATGTGAACGATCTGGTATGGTTGTCTACCAGGAATATAAAACTTAAAGTGCCCTCCTGGAAACTGGGTCCCAGATTCATCGGGCCGTACAGGATCAGTTCCATAATTAATCCTGTGGCATTTCGTCTGGAACTCCCTCCTACGTTTAAAATTCATAATGTGTTCCACAAGTCTTTACTTAAAAGGTATGTGGCACCAGTCATATCATCACCTCTACCTCCTCCTCCAGTGTTGGTCAATGGCAACTTGGAATTTCAAGTATCAAAAATCATTGACTCACGTCTGAATCGCCGGTCCCTTCAGTACTTGGTGCATTGGAAGGGGTATGGTCCGGAGAAGAGGACGTGGGTCCCTGCGTCTGATGTTAACGCAGATCGTTTGGTTCGGACCTTCCACAGAACTCACCCGGGCAGGCCTGGCCCTGAGGGTCCGGAGGCCTCTCGTAGAAGGGGGGGTACTGTCATGTGTGCATTGCCACGAAGATCGTCGCGGTTGCACATTTTGACTTCTCACAGCTGAGTTGCTGTTTCTTTGTGTTTGGCAGCTAGGGAGTTAATTCTGTCTGTGCTGGGACTGGGTGCAGTTTCTCCCGGCTGCAATTGATTATTTGTTGATTGGTTTCCTTTAAATTCCTGGTTGTCTGCTTTGGGAGTTGCCAGTGAGATCCTTCATTCAGTCCACAGATAGGAATGAATCTGTATTGACTTAAGTTGAGAGCTCCTTAGTTGTTTTAAGCTCAACTTGCTTAGAGTTTATTTCCCAGACCATTTATGTTCCTTCTGTGTTTGAGTGTGTATGCAAGTGAGGGCTATCCTGTCTGTCTTATATGTCTTATCTGTGTATTTAGCTGAGATCTGCCCATATCCCTTTGGTGGTAATCAGGATCCTTCTTAGGACTGATTACAGGGTTCAGGGTCTGATAGGAGACAGGGTTAGGCTGGAGACTTGGACCTCTGAACCATTATCAGTACCTCCAAGGTAAGGGATTAGTTAGGACCCCAGTGTAGGGTCAGGTTAGACCCCGGTTCTCCTCTTTCCTGTTACAGCTCATCAAGTCCTCAAGATTAACCCTGAGTTAAACAGGAATCGTTTCTGTACATCTAGTCCTCAAGATTTACCCTAAGTTCTGCAGATATCGTGTCAGGTAAATCTATTTTATACTTACATTCTGATGTTGCTAAACTATATGTTGTATAGAGTGTGGTTCCTGTATAAATAGTTTACTGACATTGTATTCATATCATTAGACAGCGTGACACCAGCACTGGGTCAGGGCAAGGAGAAGAACGTCCAGGAAACGTATTGGGTGTTGCAGCCTTTAGTAGGGATACATGAAAGACAGGGTGGATTCTCATAGTTCTGGGCAGTTGAAGACGACAAGCAACAGCACTTATAATCTTATTGATCTTATAAGGTCCAATGTACTTATGTCCCAATTTAGACGATGGAATCTTTAATTTAAGATTTCTGGTTGACAGCCAGACCAAATCTCCTACCTTGAAAGCTGGTGCAGGTTTACGAAATTTATCTGCTGCTTTCTTGTACCTTTCCTGAGCCAATTCTAGATTTTCCTTTAGAAGATCCATATTCTTTTGTAAAGAAGTGATTCTTTCAGCCACTGCCGGCAAGGGCGTATCTATGGGAAATCGAGGAAGAATGTTAGGATGATAACCTAGATTGGAGTAAAAAGGAGACTGCTTAGTGTAGGCGCTCTGAGAGTTGTTATAAGAGAACTCAGCCAGTGGAAGTAGATCCACCCAATCATCCTGTAGGTGGCAGATAAAACAGCGGAGATACTGCTCCAGGGTCTGATTGGTTCGTTCTGTCTGTCCATTAGTCTGGGGATGAAAAGCAGAAGAAAGGTTTACTTTAATGTCCAATGCTGCACAGAAATTTTGCCAAAACCTTGAAGTGAATTACACCCCTCGATCCGAAATGACCTCATCCGGTACTCCATGTAAGCGAAACACATTCTTAATCATCAAGTCTGATGTCTGTTTTGCAGTGGGTAAGCCGACACAAGGGATAAAATGAGCTGCCTTTGTTAGACGGTCAACCACCACTAGAATGGTGTTCTTCCCTTGAGAGGTTGGTAACTCCACAATGAAGTCCATAGAAATGGATCCCCACGGGCGGGACGGGGTGGGAAGAGGTTGCAACAGACCAGTTGGTGAGGAGCGAGGTGTTTTGCATCTTGCACAGACTTCACATGAAGTGACATAGTTTAAGACATCTTTCCTGTAAGTGGGCCACCAAAAGAAACGAGAAAGAAATTCTTGTGTCTTTAGAATTCCCCTATGCCCGGCTATCTTGGAATCGTGGATGAGTTGCAATACTCTCAATCTGACTGTTTCAGGTATATACAGACGTTGTCCCTGAATCCACACACCATTCTTAAAGACAAGACTTACGTCCCTTGGGGGTTGAGCCAACAAAGAATCCGCATGGTATGCTTCCTTGATGTCCTTAAGTAGGTCTTGATTATGAATCACTCCCAGGAATCTAGAGTCAGGAAGAATAGTCTTAGGAGGAGTAAGTGGACGTGTCTCTGCTGAATGAATCCTAGAGAGTGCATCAGCCTTTCCATTGCGCGATCCTGGTCTATAAGAAATGACAAAATTAAATTGGTTTAGGAAAAGATTCCAGCGAGCCTGGCGAGGAGTCAGGCACTTAGCCGACCTGATAAATTCAAGGTTACGATGGTCTGTCAGAACGACTATTTGCTGTGCAGCTCCCTGAAGAAGGTGTCTCCATTCCTTGAAGGCGGCAATAATGGCCAACAATTCTCTATTGCCCACATCGTAGTTCCTCTCAGCCGAAGACAACTGCTGGGAAAAGAAGGCACAGGGATGCAAGACATTCTTCTCACCTGTTCTCTGAGAGAGTATAGCTCCAACGGCACAGTCTGAAGCATCCACCTCTATTATGAAGGCAAGCTCGGGGTTGGGATGTACTAAGATAGGTGCGGTGGTAAATTTATCCTTTAAACAGGAAAATGCTTCCTGAGCTTGCGGGGTCCAGGAGAACCTAGACTGTTTCCGGGTAAGTTGGGTGATAGGTGACACTACCTCCGAAAAATTCTTAATGAAACGTCTATAGAAGTTGGCAAACCCGATGAAACGCTGCACCTCCTTCACATTTCTAGGAATTGGCCAATCCTTGATGGCTTGGGTCTTGCTTCCATCCATACTAATCCCTTGCGTAGATAGTACATACCCCAGAAATTGAATTTCGGTCCTATGGAATTCACATTTTTCAAGTTTGATGTAGAGATGGTTTTGTCTTAGGCGTTCTAAAACCATTCTCACATGTCCATGATGTTCCTCTGTGGAGTTAGAAAAAAATAGAATATCATCCAGATAAATCACCACAAATGTATCTAGGAGATCCCTGAAGATATCATTCACAAAGTGTTGGAAAGTGGCTGGGGCGGTACTCAGACCAAAAGGCATAACTAGATATTCAAAGTGTCCATAGCGTGACCTGAAAGCAGTCTTCCATTCACCCCCAGGTCTAATACAGACCAAGTTATAGGCCCCACGGAGATCCAATTTAGAGAAAATTTTGGTATGCCGCACTCTCTCCAACAACTCAGGGATTAAAGGCAATGGATAACGGTTTCTAATAGTAACCTTATTGAGTTCCCTATAGTCTATGCAGGGTCTCAGAGATCCATCTTTCTTCTTCACAAAGAAGATGGGTGCACCTGCGGGAGATGAAGAGGGGCGTATGAAGCCCTTGGCTAAATTTTCGTCTATATAATCCTTCAAAGCTTTTAGCTCGGGCCCCGCTAGGGGGTAGATCTTACCAAAAGGTATCTCGGCTCCAGGCAATAATTCAATTGGACAATCATATGGATGGTGAGGAGGAAGCTGATCAGCGTTCTTCTTGTCACATAAATCCACATAGTCCTGGTATACAGCTGGTAGTTCAGGGACTGACATGGTTCCTTTAGGAACAGAGCAAGCTGAAACTCCTTGACTCATCTGTTTCTCCGGAAAGTGTAATTCCTTGGTCTCCCAGTTAATCGTAGGATTCTGCGCCTGCAGCCATGGTAGCCCTAGAATAATGGGAAAGTGGGGAGAAGAGATAAGCAAAAAATACATTTTCTCCTGATGATCTTTACCCATAAGGACCCTCAAAGGCTGTTTCTTAATCCACTGGTCCAGAAGTCAGTAGAGAGCCATCCACAGTCTCCATCTGTACTGGAGTAGCCTTCTTCACTGAACGTATCCCCTGTTTCAGAGCAAAGGAGATATCCATGAAATTTCCACTTGCTCCTGAGTCGATCATAGCAGAGCTAGACACCCAGACTGAGTCAACCCAGAGTTTGATGGAAAGGAAGCAATGAGAATTGTTTCTTTTACAACTCAGCTGGGACACCGCTGAGGAAACTTGAAAAATTGCAGCGTTTATACCGTCATCGTCCCCAGAACTAACAGAGTTTAAGTCCGAGAAATCAAGATCTCTTGCAGCAGATCTCTCTGGAGCCTGAGGCTCGGACATGACAGAGCTCCTCTCGCAACACTCACAGTGAATGACTGCTGCAGTAGTCTTACGAGAACGGCTGGGGCAGTTTATAATGAAGTGCCCTGACTTACCACAGTAGAAACATAGATTTTCCTTTATACGATGTTCTTTGCGTGCATCACTAACCCGTCTTTGTAAAGAGTCCACCTGCATGGGTTCAGGTTCTGGTTCCCTTGTGATCCTACTCAAAGTGTAAGGTTCTATGTATATATTCCTGAAACTCAGTTTGTTCGTCAGCCATTTTACTTTCTGTCTTGCTGCAGCTATCTTGCCCTCAGTCAAAATGGAGTTTCCAGCTTGCATGTTCCCGCCCTGATTCTCTCCTTTGCTTCTTAAGCAGCCACAGCTGAGCAATCAGTGCTTCAGAATCTAGCCTGCAGTGAACCTGTGACTTGACTCCTGTAAGCCTTGGACCTTTTACTCCAGCTATTCCTACTGAGGAACTCTGAAGCACTTGTGGACTCTGAACCCTGCTCTTTGAAAGACCCACGTTTGCATGGATTTACGGTAACAGAGAAGAAGATCCTGAATCTGTATTGGAGAGTGATTGCTGAGCTTGGATTACTCTGGCCTGCTGTGTCTCCTGTTTCTGTGTCTGAAAACTGTGTGACTATTTCTGCCAACTTGTATGAAGTAATACAGGACTTTTCTATATCAAACCTGTGACTCCTGTGTTTTCATCGCACCCAAGCACAAGACGCTATATGAACTGTACTACATACATTACAAGATTCTGAAGCCAAAACGTTAGTGTCTGCTGGGTCTGGAAGGCTGTGTCTGCTGTACTGTGGATATCAGACGTCCGGTTGTACTTTCTGTGATGACAGTGGTTGTGACTTCTCACAACCATTCCAGGTGAGCAATTCCCTTAAGTTTTTTCTTTTTGCAGTGTTACCACAGGTAAACACTATTGTTTTTTTTTTTTCCTTTCTTTTCTCTTTTTTGTCTGCTGTAACTCTGGATATCAGATGTCTGGTTGAAACTTTCTGTGATGATAGTGCTTGTGACTTCTCACAACCATTCCAGGTGAGCAGTTCCCTTAATTTTTTTTTTCTCTCTGCAGTGTTGCCACAGGTGAACACTATTGTTTTTTTTTTCTCTCCTCTTCTTCCAGTAATCCTGTCTTAAAAGATCTGGAAAATGGAGGCCCGCATAAAGGAACTTTGCGGAGTGACTGATAATATCCTTGCAGATTTGCAGAATATAAAGACCCGTTTTACAAATCTACAGGACCTCAATAATCACAATTTGCAAGTGGTTGGACAGACTACCAGGATTTGCGAGCCAGGATTGAGGTTCTAGAGGGGCGAGTCCAGGCTCCTGCCGTAGCCCCGAGTGCTGGGATTCCCAAGTTGCCCCCTTTTCGTTTTGGCGGTGAACGTGAGAAATTCAGGGGATTTATTAATCAATGCAATCTTTTTTTTTCTGCACATGCTTCACAATTTCCCACTGAACGATCTAAGGTGCTTACTATAATTATGTTGCTTACCAACAAGGCTTTAATGTGGGCAAACCCTCTGATTGAGACTGAGGATGATTGTTTGAATCACCTTGATGATTTTATTTCAGCCATGGGGCAGGTGTTTGATGACCCCAATCGAGGTGCAACAGCTGAAGCAGCCATGTTAGCTTTGCGCCAAGGTAAGCACTCGGTAGCTGAATATGCCTTGGATTTCAGGAGATGGGCCCTTGATACCACCTGGGACAGTTCCGCTAAAAAATCTATTTTTCGAAAGGGGTTATCTCCACTGATTAAGGATGAACTTGCTCGTGCCGACCCTCCCACTGCGTTAGGTGACTTTATTAACTACTGCATCCGTATTGATACTCGTCTGACTGAACGCAGGCAAGAGAGATGGTTCGAAAGCAATCGTACTAACCTTTTCCTACCTTCCTCTCCAGCTAAGGAACCTTTGAGTAGGATTACACGGGAACCTGAACCTGAACCCATGCAGGTAGACTCTTTACAACGACGGGTTAGTGATGCACGCAAGGAACATCGTTTTAAGGAGAATCTATGTTTCTATTGTGGTAAGTCAGGGCACTTCATTATAAACTGCCCCAGCCGTTCTCGTAAGACTACTGCAGCACTCATTCATTGTGAGTGTTGCGAGAGGGGATCTGTCAGGTCCGAGCCTCAGGCTCCAGAGAGATCTGCAGCAACAGATCTTGATTTCTCTGACTTAAACTCCGTTACCTCTGAGGACGTTGACTGTGTAAACGCTGCCATTTTTCAAGTTTCCTCAGCGGTGTCCCAGCTGAGTTGTAAGAAAAACAATTCTCATTGCTTTCTTTCCATCAAACTCTGGGTTGACTCAGCTTGGGTGTCTAGCTCTGCTATGATCGACTCAGGGGCAAGTGGAAATTTTATGGATGTCTCCTTTGCTCTGAAACAGGGAATACGTTCAGTGAAGAAGGCTACTCCAGTACAGATGGAAACTGTGGATGGCTCCCTGCTGACCTCTGGACCAGTGGATCAGGAAACAGAGCCTTTGAGGGTTCTTATGGGTAAAGATCATCAAGAGAAAACTGTCCTTTATGCTTATCTCTTCTCCCCACTTTCCCATTATTCTAGGGCTACCATGGCTGCAGGCTCAGAATCCTACCATTAACTGGGAGACCAAGGAATTACACTTTCCAGAGAAACAGATGAGTCCAAAAGTTTCAGCTTGCTCTGTTCCTAAAGGAATCATGTCAGTCCCTGAACTACCAGCTGTATACCAGGACTATGTGGATTTATGTGACAAGAAGAACGCTGACCAGCTTCCTCCTCACCGTCCATATGATTGTCCAATTGAATTATTGCCTGGAGCAGAGATACCTTTTGGTAAGATCTACCCCCTGGCGGGGCCCGAGCTAAAGGCTTTAAAGGATTACATAGATGAAAATCTAGCCAAGGGCTTCATACGCCCCTCTTCATCTCCTGCAGGTGCACCCATCTTCTTTGTAAAGAAGAAAGATGGATCTCTGAGACCATGCGTAGACTATAGGGAACTCAATAAGGTTACTATTAGAAACCGTTATCCATTGCCTTTAATCCCTGAGTTATTGGAGAGAGTGCGACATGCCAAAATTTTTTCTAAACTAGATCTTCGTGGGGCCTATAACTTAGTCCGTATTAGACCTGGGGATGAATGGAAGACTGCATTCAGGTCACGTTATGGACACTTTGAATATCTAGTTATGCCTTTTGGTCTGAGTACCGCCCCAGCCACTTTCCAACACTTGGTGAATGACATCTTCAGGGATCTCCTAGATACATTCGTGGTAATTTATTTGGATGATATTCTAATTTTTTCTAACTCCACAGAGGAACATCATGGACATGTGAGAATGGTCTTGGAACGTCTAAGACAAAATCATCTTTACATCAAACTTGAAAAGTGTGAATTCCATAGGACCGAAATTCAATTTCTGGGGTATGTACTGTCTACACAAGGAATTAGTATGGATGGAAGCAAGACCCAAGCCATCAAGGATTGGCCAAGTCCTAGAAATGTGAAGGAGGTACAGCGCTTCATCGGGTTTGCCAACTTCTATAGACGTTTCATTAGAAATTTCTCTGAGGTAGTGTCACCTATCACTCAACTTACCCGGAAAGAGTCTAGGTTTTCCTGGACTCCCCAAGCCCAGGAAGCATTTTCCCGTCTAAAAGATAAATTTACCACTGCACCTATCCTAGTACATCCCAACCCGAGCTTGCCTTCATAATAGAGGTGGATGCTTCAGACTGTGCCGTTGGAGCTATACTCTCTCAGAGAACAGGTGAGAAGAATGTCTTGCATCCCTGTGCCTTCTTTTCCCAGCAGTTGTCTTCGGCTGAGAGGAACTACGATGTGGGCAATAGAGAGCTTTTGGCCATTATTGCCGCCTTCAAAGAATGGAGACACCTTCTTCAGGGAGCTGCACAGCAAATAGTTGTCCTGACAGACCATCGTAACCTTGAGTTTATCAGGTCGGCTAAGTGCCTGACTCCTCGCCAGGCTCGCTGGAATCTTTTCTTAAACCAATTTAATTTTATCATCTCTTATAGACCAGGATCGCGCAATGGAAAGGCTGATGCACTCTCTAGGATTTATTCAGCAGAGACACGTCCAATTACTCCTCCTAAGACTATTCTTCCTGACTCTAGATTCCTAGGAGTAATTCATAATCAAGACCTACTTAAGGACATCAAGGAAGCATACCATGCGGATTCCTTTTTGGCACAACCCCCAAGGGACGTAAGTCTTGTCTTTAAGAATGGTGTGTGGATTCAGGGACAACGTCTGTATATTCCTGAAACAGTCAGATTAAGAGTATTGCAACTCATTCACGATTCCAAGATAGCTGGGCATAGAGGAATTCTAAAGACACAGGAATTTCTTTCTCGTTTCTTTTGGTGGCCCACTTGCAGGAAGGATGTTTTGAATTATGTCACTTCATGTGAGGTCTGTGCAAGATGCAAAACACCTCGCTCCTCACCAACTGGTCTGTTACAGCCTCTTCCCACCCCGTCCCGCCCGTGGGGATCCATTTCTATGGACTTCATTGTGGAGTTACCAACCTCTCAGGGGAAGAACACCATTCTAGTGGTGGTTGACCGTCTAACAAAGGCAGCTCATTTTATCCCTTGTGTCGGCTTACCCACTGCAAAACAGACATCAGATTTGATGATTAAAGATGTGTTTCGCTTACATGGAGTACCGGATGAGGTTATTTCGGATCGAGGGGTGCAATTCACTTCTAGGTTTTGGCAAAATTTCTGTGCAGCATTGGACATTAAAGTAAACCTTTCTTCTGCTTTTCATCCCCAGACTAATGTACAGACCGAATGAACCAATCAAACCCTGGAGCAGTATCTCCGCTGCTTTATCTGCCACCTACAGGATGATTGGGTGGATCTACTTCCATTAGCTGAGTTCTCGTATAACAACTCTCAGAGTGCCTCCACTAAGCAGTCTCCTTTTTACTCTAATCTAGGTTATCATCCTAACATTCTACCACGATTTCCCATAGAAACGCCTTTACCAGCAGTGGCTGAAAGAATCACGTCTTTACAGAAGAATATGGATCTTCTAAAGGAAAATCTGGAATCGGCTCAAGAAAGGTACAAGAAAGCAGCAGATAAATTTCGTAAACCTGTACCAGCTTTCAAGGTAGGAGACTTGGTCTGGCTGTCAACCAGAAATCTTAAGTTAAGGATTCCATCGTCTAAGTTGGGACATAAGTACATTGGACCCTATAAAATCAGTAAAATTATAAGTGCCGTTGCTTGTCGTCTTCAACTGCCCAGAACTATGAGAATCCACCCTGTCTTTCATGTATCCCTACTGAAGGCTGCGACACCCAATACGTTTCCTGGACGTTCCTCTCCTTGCCCTGACCCAGTGCTAGTCGATGGTCAGGAAGAATTTGTGGTGGAAAGGATTTTAGATTCCAGGTTGTATAGAAATCAGTTACAATATCTGATTAAATGGCAGGGCTACCCAGTGGAGGACAACTCATGGGAACCGGTCAATAACGTTAATGCTCCTCGCTTGCTCCGTCAGTTTCATCAGAGGTACCCACACAAGCCTGGTCTGAGGTCATCCGGAGGTTGTCCTTAAGGGGGGAGTAATGTAAGGTTCTATGTATATATTCCTGAAACTCAGTTTGTTCGTCAGCCATTTTACTTTCTGTCTTGCTGCAGCTATCTTGCCCTCAGTCAAAATGGAGTTTCCAGCTTGCATGTTCCCGCCCTGATTCTCTCCTTTGCTTCTTAAGCAGCCACAGCTGAGCAATCAGTGCTTCAGAATCTAGCCTGCAGTGAACCTGTGACTTGACTCCTGTAAGCCTTGGACCTTGTACTCCAGCTATTCCTACTGAGGAACTCTGAAGCACTTGTGGACTCTGAACCCTGCTCTTTGAAAGACCCACGTTTGCATGGATTTACGGTAACAGAGAAGAAGATCCTGAATCTGTATTGGAGAGTGATTGCTGAGCTTGGATTACTCTGGCCTGCTGTGTCTCCTGTTTCTGTGTATGCAAACTGTGTGACTATTTCTGCCAACTTGTATGAAGTAATACAGGACTTTTCTATATCAAACCTGTGACTCCTGTGTTTTCATCGCACCCAAGCACAAGACGCTATATGAACTGTACTACATACATTACACAAAGGTTCCTTAGCTGAGGAGGGAGGTAGTGAAAGGTTAGTGCGATTATTTTCGAACCATCTCTCTTGTCTGCGTTCAGTCAGACGAGCATCAATACGGATACAATAGTTAATAAAGTCACCTAACGCAGTGGGAGGGTCGGCACGAGCAAGTTCATCCTTAATCAGTGGAGACAACCCTTTCCGAAAAATAGATTTTTTAGCGGAAGTGTCCCAAGTGGTATCAAGAGCCCATCTCCTGAAATCCAGGGCTTATTCGGCTACTGAACGCTTACCTTGGCGCAAAGTTAACATGGCTGCTTCAGCTGTTGCACCTCGATTGGGGTCATCAAACACCTGCCCCATGGCTGAAATAAAAGCATCAAGGTGATTCAAACAATCATCCTCAGTCTCAATCAGAGGGTTTGCCCACATCAAAGCCTTATTGGTAAGCAACATGATTATAGTAAGCACTTTGGATCGTTCAGTGGGAAATTGTGAAGCATGTGCAGAGAAAAATAAATTACATTGATTAATAAATCCCCTGAATTTCTCACGTTCACCGCCAAAACGAAAAGGAGGTAATTTGGGGATCCCAGAACTCGGGGTTATGGCAGGAGCCTGGGCTCGTTCCTCTAGAGCCTCAATCCTGGCTCGCAATTCCTGGGTAGTCTGTCCAAACACTTGCAAATTATGATTAGTGAGGTCCTGTAGGCTTGCAAAACGGGTTTTTAAAGTCTGTACATCTGAAAGGATTGTATCAGTCACTCCGCAATGTTCCTTTATGCGGGCCTCCATCTTCCAGATCTTTTAAGGCAGAAGTGCTGGAAGAGGAAAATTTTAAGGGAATGCGCTCACCTGGAATGGTTGTGAGAAGTCACAACCACTGTCATCACATAAGGTATTAAACGGACATCTGATATCCACAGTCACAGCAGACACGGCTTTCCCAGACCCAGCAGACACTAAACATTGGCTCCTGAATCTTGTCATGTATAGTGTACAGTTCCTATAGCGTCTTGTGCTTGGGTGCGAGGAAAACACAGGAGACATAGGTTGAAATGAAATGACTTGTATTACTTCATACAAGCATGCTGAAAAGTTCACACAGTTTGCAGGAACAGCGACAGGAGACACAGCAGGCCAGAGTAACTTCAAGCACTACAATAAATCTCCAAAGCAGGTTCAGGATCTCTTCTCTGTACCGTAATTCCTCTGCAAACATGGATTCACCAAACAGCAGGTTTCCAGAGTCCAAAAGTGTTCCAAGGTTCCTCAGTAGGGAATAGCTGGAGTACAAGTCCAAGGCTTCCAGGAGTCAGGTCACAGACTGACTGAGGCTTGATTCAGGAGCACTGATCGTTCAGCTGAGGCTGCTTAAGAAGCAAGAGGGAAGAATCAGGGCGGGAACATGAAAACTGGAAACTCCATATTAACTGAGGGCAAGAGCTGCAGAAAGACAGAAAGCAAAATGGCCGACGAAAAACTGAGTTTCAAGGAACATGTCAACAGAGACTAAGAACCTTACAATATGATTCTGCTGGTACATTCACCCAGAGCACTGCATTGCCCTCGCAGTCTACTGAGCCAGATTCTGACCCTGATGAAACTCAGATGCCCCTTCCCGCATACTATACCACCTTAGACGGTGACACAGAGGAAGGTGCAGATGAAATTGAAGAGGAGATGATGGATGACCCAGTTGTTGACCCGGATTGGCATCCATTGGGGGAAGAGGGTGCCGCTGGCAATAGCTCAGAAGAGGAGGAAGATCCGCAGCAGGCATCAAAATAACAGCTGCGGTTATCTGGCAAGCCCCTAGCAGTCCAAAAACATGTTAATAAAACAAAAAGAGTTGCAGAACAGATTGGCCAGATGGTCAAATTAGCACAACGTGCAAGCCCTGAAAATTTATCCCATAGTAGGAAGAGTGCAATGTGGCACTTTTTTGACCAAAATCCTATTGATGAGGCAAAGGTTATATGTAAGAAGTGCGGAAGGACCTTTAGCCGAGGGAAAAATCTCAGAAATTTGAATACCAGTTGCATGCTTAGACATTTAAACGCCATGCACTTGCAATCGTGGACGGACTACAATACCTCAGGTAGCAAACGTGCACCAGCTCCAACTGAAGGTAGCCAGCAACGCTACATCGCTTCCCCCACTGTAAGCCCATCGGTTAGCACACCATCAGCAAGAAATATTGAGGTGTCGTCGCAAGGTCAAAGCAGTCAGGGAATCACAATGTTTTTGCAACGAAAGACTGAATCTAGGCCATCACCACCACCACCATCACCAACCCCCTCTCAGTCCGGCATGTCCACCGCGAGTTCCCCCATATGCAACTCTTAAGTGCAGCTCACCCTAGCAGACACTCTGAGTAGGACAAGAAAGTACTCATCCTCTCATCCGCGTACACTGGCTTTGAACGCCTACATTGCCAAACTGATCTCATTACAGATGATGCCCTTCCGTTTGGTTGAAAGCCAGCGTTCCGAGAGCTCATGGCCTACGCTGTCCCACGCTATGACCTACCCAGTCGACACTTCTTTTCTAGAAAAGCCATCCCTGCCCTCCACCTGTATGTGAAAGACCGCATTGTTCATGCACTCAAACAATCAGTGAGCGGAAAGGTGCACCTCACAACAGATGCATGGGCCAGTAGGCATGGCTAGGGCCATTACGTGTCCATCACTGCGCACTGGGTTAATGTGGTGGATGCAGGGTCCAGAGGGGACAGCGGTGGTGGGACAGTGCTGCCTAGCCCACGGTATAGGCAAGAGTTGGCTGTAGGCGTTCAACCCTCCTCCTCCTCCTCCAGAAGCAAAAGCTCGTCGACAGAGCGCAGTCGCACAAGCACTCCATCCTCAGCTGCCAGTGTTGCACACGAGGTGTCCTACTATCGAACAGCTAGTGGTAAGCGTCAGCAGGCTGTTTTAAAGATGATGCCTTTGGGAGACAACAGACACACCGCGGAGGTACTGGTCGACTACTTGCAGTGAGAAACTGAGTCATGGCTGGGCAGTTTACATCTTGAGCCAGGCAAGGTAGTCAGTGATAACGGCCGTAATTTTGTGGCAGCCATAGCCCTGGCAAAACTCAGACACATACCTTGCCTGGCTCACACCTTGAACCTGGTGGTGCAGTACTTAACCCCTTTATTCCATCCGACGTACTATTCCGTCCATGTGACCCTGGACCTAATTCCCATGGACGGAATAGTACGTCATGGGCGATCAGCTGCGCTCCCGGGGGGAGCGCAGCTGATCGCGGCCGGGTGTCAGCTGTTTATCACAGCTGACACCCAGCACTATGTGTCAGGAGCGGTCACGGACCGCTCCCGGCACATTAACCCCTGGCACACCGAGATCAAACATGATCGCGGTGTACCGGGGGCACAGGGGAGGATCACGCAGGGAGGGGGCTCCCTGCGCGCTCCCCTGAGATCCTCAGAGCAGCGCGATGTGTCGCGCTGTTCCGAGGGTCCATCCTCCCTCCAGGTCCCCGGATCCAAGATGGCGTCGGGGTCCTGCAGGGAGGCGGCTTCCTCAGTGGCTGCTGAGAGCAGGCACCGAGAAGCCTGCAGCGATGCCAGAGCGATCGCTGGTGTGACAGAGTGCTATGCACACTGTCACACCAGCGATCTGATAAAATACTGTGATGTCCCACCCTGGGACAAAGTAAAAAAGTAAAAAAAATAAAAATAAAAAGTGGTAAAAAAAATCATAAAAAAAAAAAAATATTCCCCAATAAATTCATTTCTTCCTGTAAATAAATAAAACAAAACAATAAAAGTACACATATTTGGTATCGCCGCGTCCGTAACGACCCCCCCTATAAAACTGTCCCACTAGTTAACCCCTATAGTGAACCCCTTAAAAAAAAAAAAAACTAAGCAAAAAATCAATGCTTTATCATCATACCGCCGAACAAAAAGTGGAATAACACGCGATCAAAAAGACCGATATAAATAAACATGGTACCACTGAAAACGTCATCTTGTCCGACAAAAAACGAGCCATCATACAGCATCATCAGCGAAAAAATAAAAAAGTTATAGCTCGCAGAATAAAGCGATGCAAAAATAATTTTTTTTTATATATATAATCGTTTTTATTGTATAAAAAACATAAAAAAAACATAAAATGGGCAGCACGGTGGCTCAGTGGATAGCACTGCAGCCTTGCAGCGCTGGAGTCCTGGGTTCAAATCCCACCAAGGACAACATCTGCAAGGAGTTTGTATGTTCTCCCCGTGTTTGCGTGGGTTTCCTCCGGGTACTCCGGTTTCCTCCCACACTCCAAAAACATACTGATAGGGAATCTAGATTGTGAGACAGTGACGATAATGTGTGCAAACTGTAAAGCGCTGCGGAATATGTTAGCGCTATATAAAAAATAAAGATTATTATAAAAAAGTGATATAAATGAGGTATCGCCGTAATCGTACTGACCCGAAGAATAAAAACTGCTTTATCAATTTTACCACACGCGGAACGGTATAAACGCCTCCCCAAAAGAAATTCATGAATTGCTGATTTTTGTTCATTCTAACCTCCCAAAAATCTAAATAAAAAGCAATCAAAAAATGTCACGTGGTCATAAATGGTACCAATAAAAACGTCACCTCGTCCCGCAAAAAGTAAGAACTCACATGACTTTGTGGGCCAAAATATGCAAAAATTATAGCTCTCAAAATGTGGTGATGCAAAAACTATTTTTTGCAATAAAAAGCGTCTTTTAGCGTGACAGCTGCCAATCATAAAAACCCGCTATAAATAGTAAATCAAACCCTCTTTATCACCCCCTTAGTTAGGGAAAAATACTAAAATTAAAAAAATGTATTTATTTCCATTTTCCCATTAGGGTTAGGGTTGCTGCTAAAGTTAGGGTTAGGGTTGACGCTATCGTTAGGGTTAGGGTTGGGATTAGGGTTAGGGGTGTGTTAGGGTTAGGTTTGTGGTTAGGGTTGGGACTAGGGTTAAGGGTGTGTTGGGATTAGGGTTGGAGTTAGAATTGGGGGGTTTCTGCTGTTTAGGCACATCAGGGGCTCTCCAAATGTGACATGGCGTCTGATCTCAATTCCAGCCAATTCTGAGTTGAAAAAGTCAAACGGTGCTGCTTCACTTCTGAGCTCTGCCATGCGCCCAAACAGTAGTTTACCCCCGCATATGGGGTATCAGCGTACTCTGGACCACAAGAGTTATTGTGAAATTTGTCCTATTTCTTCTGTTACCCTTGGGAAAATAAAAAACTGGGGGCGACAAAATCATTTTTGTAAAAAAAAAAAGATTTTTTTGTTTTCACGGCTGTATGTTATAAAACTTCTGTGAAGCACTTCGGGCTTCATAGCGCTCACCACACTTCTAGATAAGTTCCTTGTGGGTCTATTTTCCAAAATGGGGTCACTTGTGGGGGTTTCCACTATTTAGGCGCATCAGGGGCTTTCCAAATGCGACATGACGCCCCCAGACCATTCCATCAAAGTCTGTAATCCAAAACGTCACTACTTCCCTTCCGAGCCCAGACGTGCACCCATACAGTAGTTTTGTCCCACATATTGGGTATCAGCATACTCAGGACAAATTGGACAACAAATTTTGGGGTCCAATTTCTCCTGTTACCCTTGTGAAAATAAAATATTGGGGGCGAAAAAAATCATTTTTGTAAAAAAAAAAAGGATTTTTTATTTTTACGGCTGTACGTTATAAACTTCTGTGAAGCACTTCGGGGTTCAAAGTGCTCACCACACATCTAGATAAGTTCCTTGTGGGGTCTATTTTCCAAAATGGGATCACTTGTGGGGGGTTTCCACTGTTTAGGCGCATCAGGGGCTCTCCAAATGCGACATGACGCCCCCAGACCATTCCATCAAAGTCTGCAATCCAAAACGTCACTACTTCCCTTCCGAGCCTCGACGTGCGCCCATACAGTAGTTTACTCTCACATATTGGGTATCAGCGTACTCAGGACAAATTGGACAACAAGTTTTGGGGTCCAATTTCTCCTGTTACACTTGTGAAAATAAAATATTGGGGGCGAAAAAATCATTTTTGTAAAAAAAAAAAAAAAGATTTTTTATTTTACGGCTGTACGTTATAAACTTCTGTGAAGCACTTTGGGGTTCAAAGTGCTCACCACACATCTAGATAAGTTCCTTGAGGGGTCTAGTTTCCAAAATGGTGTCATTTGTGGGGGGGTTTCCACTGTTTAGGCAGATCAGGAGCTCTCCAAACACGACATGGCATCCAGCCAATTCTGCGTTGAAAAAGTCAAACCGCGCTCCTTCCCTTCCAAACTCTGCCATGCACCCAAACAGTGGTTTACCCCCACATATGGGGTATCAGCGTACTCAGGACAAATTGCCCAATTACTTTTGGAGTCTTGTTACCCTTGGGAAAATAAAAATTGGGGTGAAAAGATCAATTTTGTGGAAAAAATATGATTTTTTAATTTTACGGCTCTACGTTATAAACTTGTGTGAAGCACTTGGGGGTTCAAATTGCTCACCAAAGATCTAGATAAGTTCCTTAGAGGGTCTAGTTTCCCAAATGGGGTCACTTGTGGGGGGTTTCCACTGTTTAGGCACATCAGGGGCTCTCCAAATGCAACATGGCGTCCAATCTCAACTCCAGCCAATTTTGGTTGGAAAAAGTCAAATGGTGCTCCTTCCATTCCGAGCTCTGCCGTGCGCCCAAACAGTGGTTCCTCCCCACATATGGGATATCAGCGTACTCAGGACAAATTGGACAACAACGTTTGTGGTCCAATTTCTTCTGCTACCTATGGGAAAATAAAAAATTAGTGACTAAAAGATAATTTTTGTGGGAAAAAAATTGGATTTTTTATTTTCATGCCCGGGCATTATAAACTTGTGTGAAGCACTTGGGGGTTCAAAGTGCTCACCAAAGATCTAGATAAGTTCCTTAGGGGGTCTAGCATCCAAAATGGGGTCACTTGTGGGGGGTTTCCACTGTTTAGGCTCATCTGGGGCACTACAAACGGAACATGACCCCATCAATGTTTGCATTCCAAAACGTTACTGCTTCCTTTCCAAGCCCTGCCGTGCGCCCAAACAGTTTCCCCCCCCACATATGGGGTATCAGCGTACTCAGGACAAATTGGACAACAACTTTTGGGGTCCAATTTCCTTGGGAACAATCAAAAAATTGGGACTAAAAAATCATTTTTGTGGAAAATAGTTTTTTTTTTCACACACAGGCATTATAAACTTTTGTGAAACACTTTGGGGTTCAAAGTGCACACAACAGATCTAGATAAGTTCCTTAGGGGGTCTAGTTTCCAAAATGGTGTCACTTGTGGGGGGTTTCCACTGTTTAGGCGTATCAGGGGCTCTCCAAACACGACATGGCGTCCAATCTCAACTCCTTCCAATTTTAGTTTGAAAAAGTCAAACGGCGCTCCTTCCCTTACGAGCTCTGCCGTGTGCCCAAACAGTGTTTTTCCCCCACATATGGGGTATTGGCGTACTCAGGAGAAATTGCACAACAACTTTATCAGCCCATTTTCTCCTTTTACCCTTGTGAAAATAAAAAAAAGTTTGTAAAAGATCATTTTTGTGGCTAAAAAGTTAAATATTAATTTTTTCCTTCCACGTTGCTTCAGCTCCTATAAAGCACCTGAAGGGTTATTAAACTTCTTGAATGTGGTTTTGAGTACCTTGAGGGGTGCAGTTTTTAGAATGGTGTCACTTTTGGGTATTTTCTGCTATATAGACCCGTCAAAGTGACTTCAAATGTGAGGTGGTCCCTAAAAAAATGGCTTTGTAAATTTTGTTGTAAAAATGAGAAATCACTGGTCAACTTTTAACCCTTATAATTTCCTAACAAAAAAAATTTTGGTTCCAAAATTATGCTGATGTAAAGTAGACATGTGGGAAATGTTATTTCTTAACTATTTTGTGTGACATATTTCTCTGTTTTAAGGGAAAAAAAATCAAAGTTTGAAAATTGCAACATTTTCAAAATTTTCGCCATATTTGCGTTTTTCTAAAAAATAAACGCAAGGTATATCGAAGAAATTTTACCACTAACGTGAAGTACAATATGTCACGAGAAAACAATCTCAGAATCGCGAAGATCCGTTGAAGCGTTCCAGAGTTATAACCTCATAAAGAGACAGTGGTCAGAATTGTAAAAATTGGCCAGGTCATTAACGTGCAAACCATCCTTGGGGGTGAAGGGGTTAATAAATAATTATCTGGAGTTACCAGCCGTGCTCCATAATGTGCGAAAACTGTGCTCGCACATCCATAGCTCACCCATAGACTCCAGTCGTATGCAGAGGCTGCAGCGATCGCTCCACCTCCCCAAGCACCGCCTTATCATAGACGTTGCGACAAGGTGGAACTCCACCATGCACATGGTTGAGAGGCTGTGCGAACAGAGGCAGGCTGTAATGCATTTGTGGGAGGATACACGGGCAGACAGTTTGAGGGCAGACATCGAATTGTCCGGTGTGCAGTGGTCAAAGCTGAAAGACCTCCTGTAAAGTCCTTCAGTGTTTTGAGGAATGCACACGGCTGGTAAGCGCAGACGACGCCATCATAATCATGAGCATCCCACTTATGTGTCTGCTCATGCAAACTTTGACTAACACTGAGGATCCGGCGTCTGAGGAGGAGGAGGAGGAGGAGGAGGAGGGAAGCCTTGATGACAGCCAGCCATTGTCTGCTCAGGGAACTGTCCTGGATGAGGTGGAGGAAGAAGAGGAGGAGGAGGATGAGGGGGATGATTATTTTGGGGAGGAGGATGCTTTTCAGGGGGCAAGAGAAAATGTTGGCTTACCAAGGTCAGGTACAGGGTTTGTGCGTGACTGGAGGGATGTGGATTTGGCAAAAAGTGCTCCTCCACCCACCACTGGCAGTGCATCATTGACACCTGGAACATTGGCCCACATGTGTGATTATGTCTTGCGGATCCTAAAAAGGGACCCCCGCATTGCCAAAATTATGAAGGATGACGACTACTGGTTGGCCAGCATCATCGATCCACGCTATAAAGGCAAATTACAGAACATCATGCCACAGGAGAACCTAGAGCTAATATTGGCGAACAAACAAGCAACTCTGGTAAACCGTTTGTTAGAGGCATTCCCAGCACACAGCAGCGGTGCAGGTTCTACCACGAGCCATACAGTGCAACATGGAAGAGGTGTTCGTGGTGCACACAGCCGAAGTGGCGTTGGAGATGGGTTTCATGACCATGCTGTGGACTGATTTCTTGAGTACCGCTCACACGACTGTTAATACTGAATCGATTGCAACAGACAGGAGACAGCAGTTGTCAACTATGGTTCAAAATTACCTCTCCTCCCCTATCGATGTTCTCCCTCACAGTTCGTTCCCCTTTGACTACTGGGTCTGTAAACTGGACATCTGGCCTGAATTGGCACAATATGCCTTTACAGGAGCTTGCTTGCCCTGCTGGTAGTGTGCTATCTGAAAGAGTCTTCAGTGCTGCTGGATCAATCCTGACAGAAAGAAGGACCCGGCTGTCGACCCAAAATGTTGGTGATCTCACCTTCATTAAAATGAACCATGCCTGGGTTTCAAAGGATTTTGTACCACCTTCCCCTGATGACACATAGGTTGCCAGCAAAATGGCTCACTTTGTCCTCCTCTTCCTCTGACTTCTCCAATTCCTCCATTTGCAGCTGCTCGACGTCAAGCCTACACCTCAACATATGCCAGTTTTTCCACCTCCCTATCTGGGCTGTACCCCCCCAGGGCCGGGATCAGCACCTGGCACACCCGGGCAAGGGCCGGTGCCCTGAGCAGGTGGGGGGGGCCCACTCGTGGGCGACGGCCCTGGCACAGGGCCCCTCATAGTACGCTGGTGTCTCTGACAGTAGGGAGGCCCACTCGCCATCAGAGACACCAGTGTACTATGAGGGGCCCTGTGCCAGTGCTGTCGCCCACGAGTGGGCCCCCCCTGCTTGCTCAGGGCCCCAGCACTTGCAATACTTACCTCTCCCTGCTCCACCGCTGTGACGTCTTCCGCATTTCCTGACAGTGACATTCCGGTCAGAGAGCGCGATGATGTCATGTCTGTGCGCCCTCTGCTTGAACAGTCACAGTGCAGAGAACTGGAAGATGGCGACGCTGAGGAGTCCAGAGTACAGCAGTGCCCAGCGAGGAGAGGTATTTCATTTTTTTTTTATGTTTGGAGCAATATATGGGGAGCATTATACACTGGAGAATTATATATGGGGCCCATCATACACTGGAGCATTATAAATGGGGCCCATCATACACTGGAGCATCATATACGTTGCCCATTATACATTGACGCATTATATGGGGCCCATTATATATGGAGCATTATACACTGGAACATCATCCATGGGGCCCATCATATACTGGAGCATCATATGGAGCCCAATATATATGGAGCATTATATAGGCCCATCATACAATGGAGCATCATCCATGGGGCCCATCATATACTGGAGCAT
Organism: Oophaga sylvatica; assembly: GCA_033576555.1. Classification (NCBI taxonomy): domain Eukaryota; kingdom Metazoa; phylum Chordata; class Amphibia; order Anura; family Dendrobatidae; genus Oophaga; species Oophaga sylvatica. The sequence goes on from JARQOD010000002.1 coordinate 579,896,587, forward strand.
TATGTGGAGCTCATCATATACTGTATGGAACATTATATGAGACCAATTATGTATGGAGCAATATATGGGGCTCATTATTCTGTATGGCGCACAATGTCGTGGCCATAATACTGTATGGAATAATATACTGTCCGTTTTTTGAGCTATTGTAGAATTTACAATAGATATCAGTCATGTAATGTAAGAAGTGAAGTATTTGGCATTGTACTATACCTATATTTCTCTGCCATATCGGAGCATCATGAATTGTGGTATGTGTTAAAGGGGCCCACTGAGACTCTTTCACCCGGGACCCACGAAAACCTGGAGCCAGCCCTGACTCCCCCAACAATAGCCAAATAACCCCCCAGTTTTCAATGCATTACTATTATTATAAAGTAAATTAAGGTTGACAAGCTTAATAAGAATTGATGTTGTTGGCATTGAAATGGGCACTGTAGGTGTGTTTACTGTCCTCCACTCCCTGCCGACTTTTATTCCCCATTGACTTGCATTGGGGTCGGATTTTCGACTCTGACTCGACCTTTTCCGTTAGTCGCCCGACTGCGTTCGACTCGACTTTTGGGAAAGTCGGGTGGTCCGAAACCCGACTCGACCCTCCCGGAGCCAAAGTCGCTCATCTCTAGTTGCCCGTAAAATAAGTCTTTTAGCAGTAACAGGGTTTCTATATAAACACATTCTCATAATAGACAGCAAATCACTCTTACAGTATGCAGACAGATTGTGCACACATTTCATTATTCTGCATTTGAGCCCCTGTGGTAATTTACAGTTAGATGTCATATTATTGTGAATGCAAGTTTTGAAATTCTTGTAAATACTTAGTGACTATTTTCATTTTATATGACAATGTCAGACTTTTTTGGTACTCATCTCCAACTGGAAACAACCTGCTGTTAATCATTAGGTGCAATAACAGTGGAGCAGCACAACACAGTTATAAGAAAATATGCTTATTTAAAAGTGAACAGTGGAGGAAATATATATGAATATTGTTGATTATTTTATGACATTAGAGTGTCTGGCATGTGCCACATATATTATGGGAAGAAATTACCGTATTATCCCCTCTATGCCAGTTTTCTAGAATAGAAACATTCACAAAATCTGGCCCAACGCTTATTTGTACTAAAATTTAGTGATGGATTTTCTTGTTGCACCAGCCCACAAAAAGACCTAAAGATGCTCCAAACTAATTAAGAAGTGTGCACGTCTTTTTCACACCTTACTTCAGCAGTCTTCTTGTCTAAGGCCGGCGTCACACTGGCGACAGAATCGGACGACTGCAATGCGATGAAAAATCATATTGCAGTCTGCCCTATGTTAATCTATGGAGCAGCTCCCAGTATCAGATTTTTTGTGGTCCGTTTTAAACGTCCGTGTGCAATTGCAGCATGCTGCGATTGTCACCGATTGTGGGTCGACTATCGCCAATGCAAGTCTATGGGAGCGATGAAAAATCGGATTACAAACGGACCACACTGTGTGACTTGCGATGAAATCGCATCGGTGTCCTTTAGAAAAGCCGGCAATTCATCCCCGGCTATACTGTAAAATCACACTGACAGCTTTAATAAAGAATAGAAAGAATAGATATACACACATAGAATACATATATATATATATATATATATATATATATATATGTAATTGTGACATGTATATATATATATATATTTATATTTCCTAGACTTCTACATACTGTAATAGCCGCAAATTCAATTGCCGGCTTCTGTGAAATCACAGAAGCTGACATGAAATGATACATTGTTTCCACACAGTTTACCATGTCATTTCCTGTATTTTGATATTTGTTTAGAACTTACAATTACATGAGTGTATTTGTGCTAAATTTCAGACATGTAGGGGTTAATTAAAGGTGTAAATTCGTTGACAAAAAAATAATTGAGAGCTGTCAATTAGACAACTATCAATTATTAATCCTATTGAAGTAAATAAAAAAACACACACACACTTTAAGAATAAATAATTTTAATGAAATAAAAACACATATTTTTGACCATCTTTTATTTAAGTCTTAATCCGTTCAAAGCCCTTGTTCTTCTAAATAAATATAAAATAATAAAACAACATTATTCTTACCTATCTGGCAATCTGTCACGTCCCACGATGTAATCCTTCACAAAGTAATCCTGCGTGCTCATCTGATAGCTCCTGAATGAATGAGCTTATCTCCTGCCGACAGGAGAGGATGTGATTAATGAATGAAGCTTAATTGATTGTATCCACTTTCACCTTAGGTCAGGTCACTCAAGTGAAAGTTGTAATAAATCAATTAAGCTCCATTCATGAATCTATTCCTCTCCTTTCGCTGGGAGAGTAACTGAGAGTAACTGATTCATTCAGGGGAATACAGGTCTGAGACAGCATTATTAGCTCTCTGCGACCTGTAACCTGTTAACCCTTTCTGATGGATTACAGCGTGGGACCTGACTGTACATCGGATTGGTAAGAATCATTTTGCTTTTTTATTTTATTTTTATTACAGGAAATGGTTTTAGCAGGAAAATAAAATATTGTCAAAAACTGTGTGATTATTTCATTAAACTTCTTTTTTATTAAACTGTGTGTGTTTGATTTTTCTATCATACAATAGGATTAATAATTGATAGTTGTCTAATTGACAGCTCTCAATTATTAACCTGCCTTAAGGTCACCTTTCAATACTAAGGTGACATTAAGGTGAGATTATTAACCCATTCGCCACCGCTACAGGGCAATGGGAATAGACGGGCAAAGTGCCAGAAAGGGCGAATCTAATTATAGATTTGCCCTTTCTGGGGTGTCTGGGGGCAGATGTTAGTAGCCAGTGGGGGCACAAAAAATGTACCCTCCCTAGGCTGTTATTATCTGCCCCACTCGCTTGCTTTGTCTGTCTGGTGGAGAAAATACAGCGGGAGCCCACGCATTTTTTTGTCAACGAATTTACACCTTTAATTAACCCCTACATGTCTGAAATTTAGCACAAATACACTCATGTAATTGTAAGTTCTAAACAAATATCAAAATACAGGAAATGACATGGTTAACTGTGTGGAAACAATGTATCATTTCATGTCGGCTTCTGTGATTTCTGTTGTGAATGGGTTTGAGATGAGTTCTGAGCAGAGGCTCCCTCTGGTGGTTACAAGCAGTGCTAGTGAAGATTGTGAGGACTGGGAATCAGGTGTTACTGACTGGTCTTATATAAGGGAGTCATTTTCCCATCAGGGTTGCCGGTGATCAATTGTTCTGGTCTGAATCCTTCATTCCAGTTTCCCTTGTAGCCTGCGGTGTCGTGTCTGCATCTCCTGCTTACAGATAAGACTTTTGCTTCTTTTGTGTTTGTGCTATATTTTTGCATTTTGTCCTGCACTTCTTTGGGGGCCTTCAGGGTCCCCTCCGGGGGCTTCTGCCCTCTCAGTTTAGTTCAGCCACTGAGTTTTGTTCTTTTCTTTTTCCAGTTTTTTCAGTGGCTGCTGTTTTTATTTTGTTACACCAGAGAACTAATTTAGGTGGTAGAGGTCGTGTGATCTCAGGTGATTTTGAAATTAGTAGAGTTGGTGCTTTTCAGGGTTTTCTGGGATTGCAGTAAGTACCCTTCCTATCCTTTTCTATTTAGATAGTTTGGGCCCCAGCGTTTGCTCATACTATTTTCTTTCTGTGTCAGTATTTCCTCTTGTCTAACCGCCATTACATGTTTGGGGGCTTTCTGTTATCTTTGGGGTTCTGCTCCGGGGCAGATAGCTTTCCTATTTCTATCTTTAGGTGTAGTTAGTTTCTCAGGCTGTGACGAGGCGTCTAGGACCAACGTAGGAACGCTCCACGGCTGCCTCTAGTTGTGGTGGTTAGTCAGGGTACTGCAATCTCATAGATTCCAACTGCTCTGGTGTATTGCCTTTTTTACCTGCACTCCTCAGCTACCGAAACATAACAGATTTCACAAAAGCCGGCAATTGAATTAGCGGCTATAACAGTATGTAGAAGTCTAGGAACTATAAATATATGTATATATACATGTCACAATGACATGTATATATATATATATATATATATATATATATATATATATATGTGTGTTCTATGTGTATATATCTATTCTTTTTTTTGTGATTGAAATACTATTCTTTTGGATCCATTATATGTCAGTTTTGCAAGCCTGCGAGAAATTCTCGCAAGTCGGATGAAAATCGGATGTTACAAGGTACACACACATGCGACTAAATCGCATCTTTGAAGGAAAATCGGATGCCAGAAGGATGTGTGATGTTTGCATTTTGATCCGACAATCGACCGTCTAAAACGGACCGATTTTTTGTCGTTGTGTGTGACGCCGGCTTAAGACATGAAATGTCAGTCTTCCCAAAGTGTTGAGTAAAAGGTGCATGGCTAAAAGGAAATGTATTTTTGTGAAATAGTATAACCGGTAGCGGTCAAAACTTTGGATATACCTGTTCATGCAATGGTTTACTTGATCTTATTTTAATTTGCACATTGTAAATGCAAACTGAAGAAGACAACAAAAAAACAATGGAAAACATGTGGAAATGAGTAGTAAAAATACACAGGTGAAACAAAGCAGAATATTTGCTAAACCTTAAATTCCTGAAAGTATCCCCCTTTATGCTGATGACCGCTTTAGACCCCTTGGTATTCTCTCAAGCAGGTGTCACCTGCAATGCCTTTCCTACAGTCTTGAAGGAGTTTCCAAACGTTCTGAGAATTTATTGGCTGCTGTGCTCTCCAACTCATCCCAAGCCTTCTCAGTTAGTTTGAGGTCGGATGATAGTGGAGTCCTTCTTGGTCACACAACTCGTACATAAACTGGAGATATATTTTGGGTCACTGTCTTGTTGTGACACAAATGATGATCCCACTGAGTGCAAACTTGAAGAGATGGCATGTCATTTCAGATTTTTGTGGCAGTCATGCTTGGTAACTTTTACTTGAATTAGGAATAAATCACAGTGCCACCAGCCAAGCACCCCCACTCCTTCACTCCTCTTTCTCCTTGCTTCACAGTGGGCAATACACATATAGAAACCACCGGCTTCCTTTTTTTGCATCTCACAAATACCTGGCAGGAGGTACCAAATTCTCAAATTTTGACTAAACAAGACTACAATACTGATTTCCACTGATCTAATGTCCAGTCCTTGTGTTGTTTGGCCCAAACAAGTTTTTTCGAGTCTTTAGTAAAGGCTTATTTCTAGAAATTTGACCATAAAGGCCTGCTTTCTCAGTCTCCTCTGGACAGGTGATGTTGGACGGAAAAAAACGTGAGGAAGACAGAATTACCTGATGAAACGCATTGTGGTTTTAGTAAAAGAAGATTGTTTATTAATTTAGCCCCTGTTTTTGCGCTCCTGCTGACCGGGTTTCATCCAACTCTGCATTTTATGTGGTAATAACTCTTGAACATTTCAATGTATCTCACTGATTCCAAGACATATAGTAGTTCATGATAGTGTTAAAATTTGTTTAATACAACTTGCATTTATTTGTGAAAAAGTCAGAAATTTGGCGAAAGTTTGGAACATTTAGCAATTTTCAAACTTTCAGTTTTTATGCCCTTAAACCAAAGTGTTATGTCACACAAAATAATTAATAAAATATTTACCCCATGTCTACTTCACGTCAGCACATTTTTAAAACATATTTTTTTTTTGTTAGGAAGTTAGAAGTGTTAAACGTTGACCAGCAATGTCTCATTTTTCCCAAAAAAATTTACAAACCATTTTTTTTTGGACCACATCACATTTGAAGTGACTTTGAGTGGTATTTATGAAAGAAAATACCCCAAATTGACACCATTCTAAAAACTGCACCCCTCAAGGTGCTCAAAACCACATTCAAGAAGTTTATTAACCCTTCAGGTACTTCACAGAAATTTTAGAATGTGGAAGGAAAAAATGAACATTTAACTTTTTTTTACAAAAATTTTACTTTAGACCCAATTTTTTTTATTTTCACAAAGGCAACAGTAGAAAGTGGACCACAGCACTTTCTGTGCAATTTCTCCTGAGCACACGGATACCCCATATGTTGGGGGAACGTACTATTTGGGCACACAGCAGTGCTCGGAAGGGAAAGAACACTTTGACTTTTTGAAAGCAAAATTCGCTGGAATCGAGAGTGGACACCATGTCACGTTTGGGGAGCCCCTGATGTGCCTATGCAGTGGAAACCCAAGGAATGTATCTAGATGTGTGGTGATTCACAGAAGTTTAACATTGAGCTAAGAAAATAAAGAATATTAAATGTTATTTCAAACCCAGTTTCTTTTATTTTCACAAGGGTACTAGGAGAAATTGCACAATACAATTTGTTGTGCAATTTCTCCTGAGTACACTGATATGTGGGAGAAAACTGTTTGGGTACACGACAGGGCTCAGAAGGGAAGGAGCACCATAATAAAGATTATTATTATTATTTGCTGAAATCATTAGCGGACGCCATGTCCCATTTGGAGAACCCATGATGTGTCTAAACAGTGGAAACCCCCACAAGTGACTCCATTTTGGAAACTAGACCCTTCAAGTAATGTATCTAGATGTGTAGTGAGCACTTTGAGGTGCTTCTCAGAAGTTTATAACGTGGACCATTTTTCCCACAAAAATGTTCTTTTATCTCCAAATGTTTTATTTTCACAAGGGTAACAGGAGAAAATAGACCCTAAAATTTGTTTTGAGCAATTTCTCCTAAGTACACGCATATCCCATATGTGGGGGAAAACTACTGTTTGGGCGCACGGCAGGGTCACAAAGGAAGGAGTAACATTTTGAAATGCAGACTTTGATTGCTGTTGGTCGGTTTCATTATTTTGTTCCATCACAGGTGTACTGGATTTCTTTACAAGCTGGACAGCAGCGGCACCCATCCTACCTGAAAGACCATTAATTAGTTTTTCCAGTTTGCTACATGGTGGCATTTTTTGTGTAGGAAATACAAATAAAGTTATTCAATTGAATGCATAATTAGGTGCTATCATATCTTTATTTTAGTGTTTGGAATTAATGATTCAAAATGTTTTTTTTTCCTACCAAAATTGCATGCTCTATTGGCTGCAGCCTAATGAAAAGCTAAAAGTCCCAGTCAGTAGAGTAATGCTAAAGAGTATCATAAAGTGAAATCCCCAAAGTCCATTGGAACTCCATAAATGGAGAAAGTTTTTGGTGCCAATGCCACATCAAAAATAAGAAATAAAGCTCAGTACAATGCAAGTGAATCAGGTTTTAACAAACGTGATGAAAAAGAATCACAGTTCAATTTTTATTTTTCAATACAAAGGATATCTTTAGGTTGCACGGGTCTCAATCCGGTGATATGTTGCTGCAGATATCTTGGGGACACTTGACTTACTTAAAAATAACCCATAAATGGTTCAAATAATGCAATTAATAGGGTTTTCTGAAATTCTAAATATGGCCAGAGGGAGGGACAGGTAGAAAATAACAAATGGTCTTGCACCATACATTGCAGGTCCACTAATAATGAGCCGATAGTTGACAAGGCTTGATCATCACTTGTTCCTTATAGATGGGATTTCATGTTTTTAGGATTGTAATCATGATTTTTATTCATTTTTTTATACAGGAGGCAAGCTGTGGCTATGTGATCATTATAATGGCTCTCTTCTGGTGCACAGAAGCTCTACCATTGGCTGTTACTGCTCTCTTCCCAGTGGTGCTATTTCCAATGATGGGTATCATGGACTCAACAGCGGTAAATTGCTTTATTTTATGTTATCTACTATTACCCACATAGTAGATAGCTGGTGGCCCACCCTGACTGGTCCCAAGAATTCTTGACCTTTTGCCATTCAAGCACATCTTACATTTTATTTGCTGCGTGACTAATCATCACCACCTCCGCTGGAGAGGAAAGCCTTGGTTGCTATCCCATTAGTTGTCTGCTAACTGTATAGTATGAACCTTTCAATCACTCTGTGTGACTTCAGACTTATGAATCCACCAAGTCCACGCACTGTTTGCTGCGGGAATTCGCCAATTTCTGACCCGGGAATGGAGGGTATGTATGTGTTATACATACTCCCGACCAGTAGGCGTGGACTCGCTTCCATACACTTATATGGAGTAAGGCCACTTCCATAAGACAGGCTTTGGCCGGGAGTATGTATAACTCATGCATACCATCTGGTACCGGGTCAGAAATCGATGAATCTCCGCAGCGCTGGAGGGATTCATGTGTGTAGTCACAAATAGTGACTGCAGTCCGGACAACCCTTTTAAGATTACAAAAAGCCACTCATGCATGGATCCTCTAAGCCTCAGGTCTGGGTGGGCACACAGAAGCCAAGGCTTTTGTGGAAGAAGCAGGAAGGCGCAAGGACAGCGAAAACTAGGCATGTTCTGGAATCACAGGAGCAGCAGAACAGATTAAGTGGATCCCAGCCGGGAAGAAAGCAAGTAAAAATACAAACACAAAAGCACAGATGGGGGAGCACACCAAACACAGGACTACAGTCTCAAGCTCAAGACACAGGTGTGTGTATAAAGGGGCCTTAAATAAGTCTAAGGAGATGATGTCATTGATCCACTCCGCGCAACCTACAAAACCTGATGTGGAGCACAGCAATGGACAGTGGAAATGGAGCTCAGGATATGGGGGGCTTATACTTATTTTTTTCATGCTCATATATCCTTTTTTCATGGCTGTATACTTTTTCTGGAAGGGGAAAGGGGAGGGTATCATTTCAATTTTCACATCAGGCAGCAGATATGCTAGAATTGGCCCTGTAGAAGCATAATCATTTGATTTTGAGAAATCCCATAATTTAAAATAACCAGTTTATCTTTTTTTTTTTAATTTCAGGCTTGCAGTCAATATCTGAAAGATACCAACATGTTATTTATTGGAGGGATACTAGTGGCAATCTCAGTTGAAAGGTGGAATTTGCATAAGAGGATAGCCCTGAGGGTGTTGCTGATTGTGGGAGTCAAACCTGCTCTGTGAGTTTATGTTCTACGGTATTTGTTTGTGATTTGAAATGATGCACTATACGAAATAACAGATGAGGAGGACACCTACACATTACACCTACAGGAGACTTTATCACATCTCTACGTATAGATATGGTTTTAATCCCACCTTTTCAGCTACTGTAGCACAGCTTTCTACTCTTGTGGAAAGGCTTTTTGCAATAATTTGGAGTGCGTTGGACAGAATTTTTACCCATTTATCCAGATGAGCATTTGTAAGCGCAGACACTGATGTTGAACGAGAGGGCCAAGGTCTCAATATCCTTGTTAGTTCCTTCCAAAAGGTGTTTGATGAGGTTCAGGTCAAGACTCTGTCATATTCTTCCACATCAAAATCACCCAGTCATGCCTTTATGAACTTTGCTTTGCACAGTCATGGGGAACAGAAAAAGACCTTACGCAAAGTGTTCTCACTAAGTTGGAAGCATGCTACTATGCAAAATGTCTTGGCATGCTGAATCATTAAGATTTCCATTCACATGAAGAGGTCTTGGCCAACCCCTGAAATAATATTATCCCTCCTCCACCAAACTTTACAGCTGGCACAAGGAAGTCAGGCAGGTAACTTTCTCCTGACATTCACCAAACCCAGACTCGTCCATCAGATGCCAAATAGAGAAAGGTGATCTGTCACTCCATCAAACACTTTTCCACTGCTACAGAGTTCAGAGGTGACAGATTTACACCACACATAGTACTGTGCTGGGTGATGTAAGGCTGGCAAGCCATGATGCTCCCAGCACACAGTTTTTGTACTGATTATTATACCTATGGATGTTTGGGCTCTGCAGTTATTGAGTCAGAAGAATATTGCCAACTTTTATGTATTATGAGTCTCAATACTTGGTGACGCCGATCTGTAACTTTATATGACGTCCACTCCGTGGCTGAGTTGCTGATGTTCCTAATTGTTTCCACTTCTTAATAATTAAGAGTTGTGTTCCAATAATTTTCTCCATATAGTGTATGTACAACTTACCTTCTATTCAATATACAAGTAATATATTAGATAATTTAGAGTAAATTAACCAGCAATTAACCGTCCAGAGCAGACAGTCGCTGCCAAGAGCATCTTTTGCACTGGAGAACATGTATATGAAACATGAATAAGAATCTATCACCAAAAAAATGCTATTAACCTGCAGATATGGGGTTAATCTGCAGATTAATATCTTTAATAACCTGCTTGACGCCTCCACTTAGTAGAATGTTGAGGGGAGAAAGTGAACTTTATCCCAGCCGGCAACATTCGAGTTTCCATCATGGGGACGGCATTGATTCAGTCACCGCTCTAAGAATACAGAGCGATGGCTGGAACCGCGCCCCCGGACCTGACTGATACCAGCAGCTTATGGCTATATACAGGTTAATAGTGTTTTCTTCTGGTGACAGGTCCCCATTTAATAGAAAACTTGTGAATTTCAGTGGTAACCATGTAATTGTGTAATTCTTCATTTCTCCTGTGGTGGTGCTGCAGGAAATTTGAACACTTGGTTCTTAGTTGTGGCCCAATTTGCATAAAATCAATAGGGACCTATCAGAAGGTTTCTCATTAGTCACCATATGATCCAGGGCAACATCTAAGAATATTTATAAAGGTGGAAATAGCTTTTTATTGGTGCGGTACTGATCTTTTTTTTTTTAAATTGCAGTCATATTTTTCAAACTCTGTAAACTCTTATTAAAATAATTGCTGACTACTACATAACCTTGTATGAATGAATGCTTTTTATTTTCCAGGTTGCTTCTGGGATTTATGATTGTAACAGCTTTCTTATCTATGTGGATCAGTAATACGGCTACAACAGCCATGATGATACCAATAGCACAGGCTGTGCTTGAGCAACTTCATAGTTCTGAGGAAAAATTATGTGAGCTTGCTGATAATGTAACAGAGAAGAGTGAGGGCTATGTGAATGGAAACGTCAACCAGCTGAATGGGGATGTCAAATTAGCCCCTAATATTGAGCAAAATGGGAACATAAATCAGTCATTTGAAATGCAGGAAAAACACATGACAAACACAGAACCTACGAAACAAGACAAAAGTAAGTTTTGAAGGAAAGCAACGACTACAATACATGAGTCATAGTTTCCAAATCTTGCACTGATGATGGATGACAAGACAGAAACAGCTGTTGACATAAATATATCTTCGCACACAAGGGGATTGCCACCCAAAATTTTATATATTCATGTCATGTATCAGTAAATCAGAGGTTAGTTTGGCAATTATTTGTTATTTATTTAAAGAGACATTGGCATTTTTTGTTATAGTGGCCATTTTGGAAAAGCAAGGAAAAACAGCCATATTTTTAAAACTTTGGTTGTTTTTGTTGTTTTTTTTTTACTAAAATGTGTTAAATGTTAAGCTTTGGATGTAAATTAGCGATTTCATAAAGAGATAAAACAACCTTCTGATTAGTGCTATCTAGAGGAAGTAGCTGTATCTAGAGGACCTACTCTATAGGTCAATATTTGACCCTTTAATAAGTTTTAAATATAACTTCAAAGGATCAACCATTCTAATCTGTCTACAGTTAGGTCCATATATATTTGGACAGAGACAACATTTATCTAATTTTGGTTCTAGACATTACCACAATGAATTTGAAACAAAACAAATCAGATGCAGTTGAAGTTCAGACTTTCAGCTTTCATTTGAGGGTATCCACATTAAAATTGGATGAAGGGTTTAGGAGTTTCAGCTCCTTAACATGTGCCACCCTGTTTTTAAAGGGACCAAAAGTAATTGGACAATTGACTCCAAGGCTATTTCATGGACAGGTGTGGGCAATCCCTTCATTATATCATTCTCAATTAAGCAGATGAAAGGGCCGGAGTTGATTTGAGGTGTGGTGTTTGCATTTGGAAGGTTTTGCTGTGAAGGAAACATGCGGTTAAAGGAGCTCTCCATGCAGGTGAAACAAGCCATCCTTAAGCTGCAAAAACAGAAAAAACCCATCCGAGAAATTGCTACAACATTAGGAGTGGCAAAATCTACAGTTTGGTACATCCAGAGAAAGAAAGAAAACACTGGTGAACTCATCAATGCAAAAAGACCTGGGCGCCCACGGAAGACAACAGTGGTGGATGATCGCAGAATACTCTCCATGGTGAAGAGAAACCCCTTCACAACAGCCAACCAAGTGAACAACACTCTCCAGGAGGTAGGCGTATCAATATCCAAATCTACCATAAAGAGAAGACTGCATGAAAGTAAATACAGAGGGTTCACTGCATGGTGCAAGCCACTCATAAGAATCAAGAATAAAAAGGCTAGACTGGACTTTGCTAAAAAACATCTAAAAAGCCAGCACAGTTCTGGAAGAACATTCTTTGGACAGATGAAACCAAGATCAACCTCTACCAGAATGATGGAAAGAGAAAAGTATGGCGAAGGCATGGTACAGCTCATGATCCAAAGCATACCACATCATCTGTAAAATACGGCGGAGGCAGTGTGATGGCTTGGGCATGCATGGCTGCCAGTGGCACTGGGTCACTAGTGTTTATTGATGACGTGACACAGGACAGAAGCAGCCAAATGAATTCTGAGGTCTTCAGAGCCATACTGTGTGCTCAGATCCAGCCAAATGCAGCCAAACTGATTGGTCGTCGTTTCATACTACAGATGGACAATGACCCAAAACATAAAGCCAAAGCAACCCAGGAATTTATTAAAGCAAAGAAGTGGATATTCTTGAATGGCCAAGTCAGTCACCTGATCTCAACCCAATTGAGCATGCATTTCACTTGTTAAAGACTAAACCAGACAGAAAGGCCCACAAACAAACAGCAACTGAAAACCACCGCAGTGAAGGCCTAGCAGAGCATCAAAAAGGAGGAAACACAGTGTCTGGTGATGTCCATGAGTTCAAGACTTCAGGCAGTCATTGCCAACAAAGGGTTTTCAACCAAGTACTAGAAATGAACATTTTATTTACAATTATTTAATCTGTCCAATTACTTTTGGTCCCTTTAAAAACAGGGTGGCACATGTTAAGGAGCTGAAACTCCTAAACCCTTCATCCAATTTTAATGTGGATACCCTCAAATGAAAGCTGAAAGTCTGAATTTCAACTGCATCTGAATTGTTTTGTTTAAAATTCATTGTGGTAATGTCTAGAACCAAAATTACATAAATGTTGTCTCTGTCCAAATATATATGGACCTAACTGTATATAGACATACAGACCATAGAAAGCTGAATAAATGATACCTTGAGATCTGCGATCCGATGTCTTGCTCCAGAGAAATCCATGTTTTTCTCAATATGTAAATGAGCTGTTAAGATCTATGGGCCGGACATAGATCTCTGTTGTGAATATGCTGGAGGCGGCTTCTGAGCTGGGGCTCCCTCGGTGGTTGCTGAGGGTAATGAACTGATTAATGAATGGCCTTCAGCTGGCGCTGAATGGTAGGATATAAGTGGCCTGAGTTCCCAGCAGCCTTGCTGGTTATCAATTGTTCCTTCTGGTCTTGCTTGAAGCACTGCTAGTTTCCTGCTCTCCTTCAGATAAGTGTTTGCTGTTTTTTTTTTCTCTGTTTGATTTTCATTGCTGGTTTGCTGCTTGCAGTGGACTGCAGCCTGTCCCCTTTTGTGGGTCTGGCGCTACAATTGTGCTCCATTTGTGTCTGCACTTTTGCTTTGCTCTTTTGTTACTTTTTATTTGCTGAATAGCGTTTTGTTACACCAGAGATCTGATTTAGGTGGTTGAGATCGTGTGATCTCAGGTTTTTTGGCAATCAGAAGTGTTGGTATTTTTGTTAGGGTTTTGTTGGATTGCAGTCAGAATTCTTTCTTGTACTTTTCTTTCTAGATAGATTGGGCCCCAGCATTTGCTCATTCTATTTTCTGTCTGTGTCCATGCTTTCTTCTTGTCTAACCGCCATTACATGTTTGGGGGCTTCCTATTTTCTTTGGGGATCTGCTCCGGGGCAGATAGCTTTCATCTTTCTGCCTTTAGGTGTAGTTATCTCTCAGGCTGTGACGAGGCGTCTAGGATCACCGTGGGAATGCTCCACGGCTGCCTCTAGTTGTGTGGTTAGTTCAGGTTACTGCAATCCAATAGGTTCCAGCCTCTCTGGTGTATTATCGCTTTTGCTATTTTTTTGCTATTTCTCCTCAGTTACCGAAACATAACAGATCTCCCTGAGACCCTGCTTTTGAAGGTACGTACTTCTTTCCCTGTATGATGTTGCCCAATCATAAGCAGGAAGCAACAGGCAGGAAAAGAAGAACCCCCCAGTAGCAGGTTTCTCAGTGTGAGACATGTATTGACAGTGAGTTTGCCCTCATTCATCTCACTGCAGAGCTCTGTGTGATTACATAGTGCCTGGAATAGAGGAGACATATCTATGATTACTAAAATTTGTTTAGCTTTCATCATGGCAGTCTATGTGGGAGGAGTGGTAGTACAGCTGGGCCGACAGCACTGAGAGGAGACCTGATAAAAATGTTTCTAATGAAGCAAAGCTCACGTTAGCTGTACTGCTCCTCCCACCACACTGGCTGCAGTCATGAAAGCTGAATAAGTGTCATTAACCACACTTAAATTTCCTTTAGTACAGGCACTATACTTCCTTCATTGAGATCAGTCAAGAGAGCAGACTGTCTTTACATCTTAGGTCAGGGTCACAGTTGCAAGAAACTCACACGAATCTCGCACCTCAATACCCAGCACTGCTGCTGCACTTGGGGCCGGAGTGTGTGGCTACATGTATTTCTATGCAGCTGAACGCTCCGGTCCAAGTGCTGGCGGTATTGAGGTGCAAGACTCATGCGAGTTTCTCGCAAGTGTGACCCCGACCTTTCTCTGAGAAGCATACACTAAGCTCATGTTCCATGTTCCTCTTTTTCGTGTAAGGCTGGGGTCACACTTGCGAGAAACTTGCACGAGTCTCGCACGTCAATACTTAGGACTGCCGCCGGCGCTCGGGACTGGAGCTTTCAGCTGCATAGAAATACATGCAGCCGCACACTCCGGTCCGAGTGCCGGCGGTATTGAGGTGCAAGACTTGTGCAAGTTTCTCGCAAGTGTGACCCCGGCCTAAGTTGCTGACTGATTGAGTAACTGTATAAAAGGGAAGAAGTACATGCCCTAGAGATAGACTCTTGGGGAGATCTATGTCTGGCCCGTAGAGCTGAAACAGCACATATACATACAGTATTAAGAAACTTTTGTTTCTCTGGAATAAGAATTCAGATTGTAGGTATCAAAGCATCATTTTCTTCAACTTTCTATCACCTGCATGTCCATATAGAACAGACACTTTAGTGGAGTTTATCTATCTGACAGATTTCCTTCAAAGAGGTTATTTAAAAATGTAAAAAAAATTAAAACATATTTCAAAAAATATTAAAAAACACAAAAAATATAAAAATGTAAAGGGAACCTAACACATCAAATAATGTTATTAACTTGCAGATATAGGGTTAATCTGCAAGTTATTAGCATGAGCAAGGTGCCCGGCCCCTTTACTGAAAGTGCGGCTCCTGGGAGAATTTGAACTGTATCCCTCCCGGGAGCCTCAGGCTTTCAGTCCTACAGGAGCTTAGGTGCGGCTACACGCTGTAAGCATGACTCAGAACTTAGATTGACAGCTCGCTCCGCAGTGCATCAGTGCACATCTACAGTCATGGACAAAAGTTTTGAGAATGACACAAATATTAATTTTTACAAAGTCTACTGCTTCACTTTTTCTAATGGCAATTTGCATATACTCCAGAATGTTATAAAGAGTGATCAGCTTAACAGCAATTACTTGCAAAGTCAATATTTGGCTAGAAAATGAACTTTATCCCCCAAAACACATTTCAACATCATTGCAGCCCTGCCTTAAAAGGACCAGCTAACCTCTTTTCAGTGATTGCTCCATTAACACAGGTGTGGGTGTTGATGAGGACATGGCTGGAGATCATTCTGTCATGATTAAGTAAGAATGACACCACTGGACACTTTAAAAGGAGGCTGGTGCTTGGCATCATTGTTTCTCTTCTGTTAACCATGGTTATCTCTAAAGAAACACGTGCAGTCATCATTGCAATGCCCAAAAATGGCCTAACAGGGAAGAGTATCGCAGCTAGAAAGATTGCACCTCAGTCAACAATGTATCGCATCAAGAACTTCAAGGAGAGAGGTTCCATTGTTGCCAAAAAGGCTCCACGGCGCCCAAGAAAGACCAGCAAGCGCCAGGACGTCTCTTAAAAGTGTTTCAGCTGCGGGATCGAGCTACCAGCAGTGCAGAGCTTGCTCAGGAATGGCAGCAGGCAGGTGTGAGTGCATCTGCACGCACTGTGAGGCGGAGACTCTTGGAGCAAGGCCTGGTCTCAAGGAGGGCAGCAAAGAAGCCACTTCTCTCCAGAAAAACCATCATGAACAGACTGATAGTCTGCAAAAGGTACAGGCAGTGGACTGCTGAGGACTGGGGTAAAGTTATTTTCTCTGATGAATCCCCTTTTCGATTGTTTGGGACATCAGGAAAACGCCTCATTCGGAGAAGACAAGGTGAGTGCTACCACCAGCCTTGTCTCATGCCAACTGTTAAGCATCCTGAAACCATTCATGTGTGGGGTTGCTTCTCAGCCAAGGGAATCGGCTCTCTCACAGTCTTGCCTAAAAACACAGCCATGAATAAAGAATGGTACCAGAATGTCCTCCAAGAGCAACTTCTCCCAACCCTCCAAGAGCAGTTTGGCGATCAACAATGCCTTTTCCAGCATGATGGAGCACCTTGCCATAAAGCAAAGGTGATAACTAAATGGCTCAGGGAGCAAAACATAGAGATTTTGGGTCCATGGCCTGGAAACTCCCCAGATCTTAATCCCATTGAGAACTTGTGGTCAATCATCAAGAGACGGGTGGACAAACAAAAACCTAAAAATTCTGAAAAAATGAAAGCATTGATTGTGCAAGAATGGACTGCTATCAGTCAGGATTTGGTCCAGAAGTTGATTGAGAGCATGCCAGGGAGAATTGCAGAGGTCCTGAAGAAGAAGGGTCAACACTGCAAATATTGACTTGCTGCATTAACTCATTCTAACTGTCAATATAAGCTTTTGTTACTCATATGTTTGCAATTATATTTCTGTCTGTGATAAAAACATCTGTCAAAATACACATAAAAACCAGAGGGCAGCAGATCAAGTGAAAATATAATATTTGTGTCATTCTCAAAACTTTTGGCCATGACTGTAGTGTCAGTCAAAGTGCCAGGGCATGCTTACAGAAACATCTCACAGTACTATAAGCGGTGGCTAGCATTGCTTCGGGCACAGCTATGTGACTGAAAGCAGATGGCTTTCCCTTGAGTGTCACACTCTCAATATGGCAGCCAGGTACTTTTCTGACATTATTAAACTGCAGTTTACACTATATCTGCAGGTTAATAGTGTTATCCGATGTGACAGGTTGTTTTTAAATAATTCCCTTTTCCACTAACATAAATAGTGAAATGTAAAAATTAAAAAACATACTTCACCACCTTGAGTTTTTCCGTTTTTGAGTTTTTGTTTTTTGCTCCCAGTCTTCCCAGAGCCATAACTTTTAAATTTTCCGTCAATATGGCCATGTGAGAGGTTGTTTTTTGTGGAACAAGCTGTACTTTTCAAATACATCATTGGTTTTACCATATAGTGCGCTGGAAAACGGGAAAAAATTCAAAGTGCGGTGAAATTGCAAAAAAGTGCAATTCCACAATTGTTTTTTTTTTTTACCACATTCCCTAAATGCTAAAACTGACCTGCCATTATAATTCTCCAGGCCATTACGAGTTCATAGATACCAGACATGTATAGGTTCTTTTTTATCTAAGTGGTGAAAAAAATCCAAAATTTGAAAAAAAAAAAAAAATCGCCATTTTCCGAGACCCCTAGCGACTCCATTTTTCATGATCTGGGGTTGGATGAGGGCTTATTTTTTGTGTGCTGAGCTAACATTTTTATTTATACCATTTTGGTGTAGATACAATCTTTTGATCGCTCGTTATTGAATTTTAATGCAGTGTTGGGGCAACCAAAAAAAATTTATTCTGGCGTTTTGATTTTTTTTCTCATTATGTTGTTGGATTAATTATTTTTATATATTGATCGTTCAGGTGATTATGAATGCAGCAATACCAAATATGTGTATTTTTTATGTTTTTTAATTGTTTTATTTTGAATGGGGCGAAAGGAGGGTGATTTAAACTTTTAGATTTTTACATTATTTTAATATTTTTAAAACCCTTTTTATTTTACTTTTTACTGGCTTCAATAGTCTCTATGGTAGACTAAAAGCTGCGATCATCTGATCGCCTGTGCTACACATAGTAGGGCTTCAGCTAAATTGAGCGAAAAAGCTCATCTGCTATGTGCGCTGACCACCGGGCTGCAGCTGATCCTGGGCTGCCTCTTTATGTTCAGTTTTTCCGCCGGTGTCACGTATCACAACACTGCATCACAGTCCCGGGGAGAGGGAGTGCTGACATCACGGGATCAGCTCCGGCACAGGATGTCAGTAAAGGCTTTATTATTTTATCGGCGCCAAACATTTAGTTTAAAAAGGTGTTGTCTTAGTAGTGGACAACCCCTTTAAGACATAAACGGTTGTACAAGAAATTATAGGATAGCTACCTGTATTTGGTTGCACTAGTTAGAAAGCTTTTTACTCTTCCAGGAGAGACCTAATTTGAATGTTTGTCCCACGGATCATTACTAAGTTTTCCTCCTTAGGATGAACTAGTATCCTCCACAAAAGCTAAGTTTTAGTTGTAAGTTCTCTATAAATTGGGATTTACTTTCTTCTTTTGAAAATATAAAGCAAATGAGCTCTGGAAAGGCATCCTGAATTAGAATCTTATTTTTGAAAATACCATGTTAATTATTTTCCAAACTTTTAATTGTAAACTTTGCATTTCAGTTGCCACATTAGTTGAAATTGAGTTACAAGACGACAAACTGAAGGAGAAACAGGCACTTAGGCAACAGAATCACTTGAAACTTTGCAAAGGAATGAGTCTCAGTGTATGCTATTCTGCCAGCATTGGTGGCATCGCAACACTAACCGGCACCACACCCAACCTCGTCATGAAAGGACAGATGGACCAGTAGGTACTTGTGTTTTTCAAGCAGAGTTGAAATGCATATCTTGATAGTACAGGGTGGATCATTTATATGGATACACCTAAATAAAATGGGAATGGTTGGTGATATCAACTTCCTGTTTGTGGCACATTAGTATATGGGAGGGGGAAAACTTTTCAAGATGGGTGGTGACCATGGCGGCCATTTTGAAATTGACCATTTTGGATCCAACTTTTTTTTTTCAATGGTAAGAGGGTCATGTGACACATCAAACTTATTGAGAATTTCACAAGAAAAACAATGGTGTGCTTGGTTTTAACGTAACTTTATTCTTTAATGAGTTATTTATATGTTTATGACCACTTATAAAATATGTTCAAAGTGCTGCACACTGTGTTGGATTGTCAATGCAACCCTCTTCTCCCACTCTTGACACACTGATAGCAACACCACAGAAGAAATGCTAGCACAGGCTTCCAGTATCCGTTGTTTCAGATGCTGCACATCTCGTATCTTCACAGCATAGACAATTGCCTTCTGATACATATTTGTACAACATCCAAGATAATATTGTACATACCATAGAGTTACTATGGGAAACTTTGAGAAAAGGGGTTCAGCCCTTACAGTACATGCCATTTGCAATAATTTGTCCAACACAACTCTCACCAGACGTTAGCAAACACAGGGAGGCAAAAATAATGAAAGCCATTTTTGAATCTTACTATATGGCTCATCACTATTCTGTGACAACCACTTGATAAATCACTTGCTTAGTAATGAACTGACTTTTCAATAATCTGCTCCCAATATTTAAACTGTGAACTGTTGTTAAAATCAAGTTTTGCCTCTGATTTATATCTTTAAAAACCCCCAGCAATGTCTATTTCTTTCCTATAACAGGAAATTAGAGCTTCAATCTTCCCAGTGGCCATTGTGGAAATTGCAAGATTTCTATTCCATTTATTTTCTATTTTTTGTTATTTCTAAGCATAATATAAGCCAAGAGAGCCTGATTCCAGTCACTAATTAAGCTGTGTGCTGTAGTTTCAATACACCCAGGGCCAGATTCATCAAAGTTTTCACACCAGAATTCTAGCATAAAAGCTTTGAAAAGTTGCAAAATTTAGGTGCAATTTGGATTTATGCCTAAATTTTGCAATGTTTGGCTAGTTACTCCCAGCTTTGCTGAAATGGGTGGAGCTGAGGCAGTAGGGGGCACAGTGGGAGCATTACGCCACAGCCTGTCTAATTTATGATACATATGTTGTATTATGCTGAGTGTAACGGGTTACATACATCGGATTAGTTCTATCTGACGTTTCATTGGATAGCACTTGGACCAATTTGGGACAGTGCTGATCAGTGTTTTTTTTTCTCATACTGATTCAGCATCAGAAAAAAATTGCAAAGCAAATTGGATGTCTCTTACCCATTCAAATCTTTGGGTGCATGGAAAACATTGGACTGCACTCAGATGACATCTCAGTGCAGTCCAATTTCCGCGCACTCACAGAATGGAGAAGATGGATAAATTTTGTTCTCCATCTTCTCCGCACTTGTGCTACATTGCTCTCACCCTAGAGAATCTAATCACACTCAGCTTACTGTTCAAAGTGTTATGAGAATGTCATTACAAAAATCGACCCGATTGTCGATTGTGACCCCAGCATTAATCTGACATTTGAAAATATTACCAAAGAAATGAATGCTACAACAGTGCCATTGCTAAATTGGTGAATATATATCCACAAATTGGTAAAAATTTAGCAATCCTACCTATATCTCTGTGATATGTAGGAAGGATGGAACCTGAAAGGCGCCCTCGACTTTTTTGGGGTTACTGTATGTACCAACGAAATGTACTCCATACCACAGAATAGTGTATAGGTGAGCATTATAATATCGATAAATTATGAACAAGTTTTTGGAGCTTTTTATAGCAACGAATTGTACCCAATAAGATGTAATACCCTATGGTGAGCAATATGATACCGATAAATTTGGAACAAGTTTTTGGAGGCTTATATAGCAACTAATGGACCCAAGAAGATGTAATACCCTATGGGTGAGAAATAAGATACTGATAAATTTGGAACAAGTTTTTGAGGCTTATATAGCAAGTAAATGTCCTCCAGACCAAGGAATAATCTATAGGTAAGCATTATAATACCGATAAATTTTTAAAAAAATTTTTGAGGCTTTTACAGCAATCAAATGTACCCAAGAAGATGTAACACCCTATGGATGAGCAATATAATTCCGATAAATTTTGAACAAGTTATTTTGAAGCTTTTATAGCAACAAAATGTACCAAAGAAGATGTAATACCCTATGGGCGAGCAATATAATACTGATAAATTTTGAACAATTTTTTTGAGGTTTTTATAGTAATGAAATGTAGCCAATAAGATGTAATACCCTATGGGTGAGAAATATGATACTGATAAATTTGGAACAAGTTTTTGGATGCTTATATAATATTAATTTTTTTTTTGTAGCATGTAACACTATATGTCTGAGAAATGGAAGCCTACTAAATTTTTAAACGCTTTTTAGCAGGTTTAGAGATCACAGAAATGTTCACAGACATAACACTGTATGCCTGAGAAATGGAAGTCTTCAACATTTTTAAAAGCTTTTGTTCACTTTTAGAGATCACAGAAATGTTCACAGACCACGTAACACTGTATGTCTAAGAAATGGAAGCCTACAAAATTTTTAAAAGCTTTTGTTCACTTCAACGTGTGTAAGATCCATATTACATCTATGCCTTATATGGAGTGATTCGTTTTTTACATTAGCATTCAACATTGTACTGCATGACCTTCTGTGTGGACTGATTACCTTCCTGCCTAGTTCTGTTTATTGTCTTATATGATATTGTATCATTTTCCACAATGATTGAGTAATTTATGTCTCATATGCATTCTTTAATAATTGAACTTAATCAGTACTCTACTTTGCCTTATATAGACCATATCGCTACCCTTTAACTTGACTTCACTCCACCGCCTTTTTTATTACTTGATTAAATTTCTTTTTCACTTTTAGAGATGACAGAAATGTTCACAGACCACATGACATTGTATGGCTGAGAAATACAAGCCTACCAAATTTTTAAAAGCTTTTCAGCAGTTTTACAGATCACAGAAATGTTCACAGACCACGCAACACTGCATGTCTGAGATATAGAAGCCTATATAATTTTTGAAAGCTTTTGTTCACTTTTAGAGATCACCCAAATGTGACACTGTATGTCTGAGAAATGGAAGCCTATAACATTTTTAAAAGCTTTTGTTCACTTTCAGAGATCAGAGAAATATTGGCAGATCAAGTAAGAGTGTATGCCTGACAAATGGAAGCCTAAAAAAATTTTAAAACTTTTTAGCAGTTTTACAGATCACAGAAATGTTCACAGACCAGGTAACACTGTATGTCTGAGAAATGGAAGCCTACATTTTTAAAAGCTTTTGTTCACTTTTAGAGATCAAGGAAATGTTCAAAGACTAATTAACACTGTATGTCTGTGAAATGGAAGCCTACAACTTTTTTAAAAGCTTTTGTTCACTTTTAGAGATCACAGAAATGTTCACAGACCATGTAACACTATATGTCTGAGAAATGAAAACCTACAAAATTTTTAAAAGCATTTGTTCACTTTTAGAGATTACCTAAATGTTCGCAGACAATGTAACACAGAATGTCTGAGAAATGGAAGCCTACAAAATTTTTAAATGCTTTTTAGCAAATTTACAGATCACAGAAATATACTCCACACTACAGAATAGTAGCTCAGAAATGTAGCCCAGGAAAATGTTTCAACAATTTTTGGGTGTGTTAATAATTACACAAAAAAGGACCTCAAAGTACGTTATACTTGATGGATCAAAATATATTCATTTTTTTCAGCCCCCACACAAAAAACTGCAGTTATATATTTGCCAATGGACTGCACAGGCCTAATCCCTGTCTACAGACTGGATTCTGTCACTTTTCCTGCTCCTGCAACTCATTCTCCCTCCCTAGGCTAAATGCAGATTGTATGTGCTGCAAACGATTAGCCATTAGAAGGGCTGTTAGCTTCAGCACCAGTATCACTACAGGCCTCTGATTCATTATACTGTGCACACAAATCTAGGCAAGCACTCTCTCCCTCCATTACAAAGCATCACAGAGCTGTGCAATGGCGTCAGGGCGATTCCTGTCCTTTTATAATCCCTGCTGATGTCAGACGGCCATCCAATCACAGTAATTCCACAACCAAGATAGCTACGGCATTACAGCAATCACAGGCAATCCCCGCATGATTATTGGCTGCGTAAGAGGTGCCAAAGATGCGGCCGGGGATTCAAGTTTACATTGCGTAGCACCCATTACTAATCAAGTAACTAGCACATCCGAGCACCATAATACTCGAGTGATAACCGAGTATTACCGAGCACATTCTATCATCCCTATACAGTGTCCCTTTCTGTGAATCTTCCAGTGTAACGCTTCAGCCTAAAGTTCTCAGCAAGTTGTAAAGGTTATATTGATGGTGCATCTTTAATATAGAACGCAATGCCCTAGTGAAACCATGGTGTGTCATAATTGTGTGGCCATTGGCCACTGGGGGTGGTGAGAGTATCAATTATGCAGGCAGCCACACTATGTGGCCTCATCCTTGACGTGTATGATGTGTACTTAAACTGTTCTCATCTTTAGAATTTATCACCTATTCATCGGGTAGGTGACAACTTGCAGATTAGTGGGGGTCCAACATCTGGGTAGTCTTGTCTGAATAAAGTGGTGGCTGTACAAGCATACCAATGTGCCATTCATTCTCTAAGGGAGCAGATAAATTGATAGTACATCACTCTTTTTTTTACATCTGAATGAATGGATAGATGGTAATTTTTAGGACTAATGCTTTAGCACATTTGCCATAGATGTCCAGTGCATGCCGAGTGCTGGTGTATGGAATGGGCTCAGGACTCAAAAGTGATAAGATGCAGCTTTTCAAATCTGGACTATATGATTGCTGAATTTCACAGGAAAGAGCCTTATTTGAACAAGAGATTATCTCATCGAGAAATTTTCATTTTTCTCTAACAAAAATTTCCACCACAAAGAGATGAGCAGCACCTACACAAGTTGGCGATCAGTTGTTATCAGAGGGACAATTTTGGAACAGCTACAAAGCAATTATAGTAGGACATGGTGCCTATTCATTGATCTGAATAAATATAATGGATAATGCCAATAATAATGCTTATTTTTTTGTAGAATGGTGTTTGACTCCTAAATAATGAGATGTACTGTATTTGTTTTTCTACCCAGACTGTTCCCTGGAAACAATAATATTATCAATTTTGCGTCATGGTTTGGATTTTCTTTCCCTACGATGATTATACTGCTCGCTCTTTCCTGGATATGGCTGCAGATAATGTACCTGGGAACAAAGTAAGTCCATGCTGTTTTTTCATTGATATGTGAAAACCCTAAATGATATTAAACTGACCTTATCATAGGAAAGATATTACCATACAGCACAAACACACTTGTTCATGCAATGGTTTTCCCTATTCTTATTGGATTGTGTGCATATTGTAGATTCAGACTGAAAATGCTAAAACCATAAAGGTACACATATAGAAACAAGGAGGTAAGAAACACGTGTGAAAGAACCAGAATGTGTGGTGAACCCTAGATTACGCAAAGTACCCTCCTGTTACTCTGATGTCGTTTACACACCTTTGGCAGAGTCATCAGGTTTTCACCTTGAATGGCTTTCCAACATACTTTAAGGAGTTCCCAGAGGTGCTGAGCATATGTTGGTTGAATAAATTATCCTTTGCAACAGAAGTTATTGTTATTTTTCCTTTCCTGTGGCAGTCCTAATTGGAGCCAGTTTCATCATAGTTATTGATGGTTATCATGACTGAACTTGAGAATACCTTCAAGGTTCTAGCAATTTTATGGATTCACTTACCTTCATGTCTTAAAGTAATGATGGGCTGTCATTTCTATTTATTTAGTTGAGTGGTTCTTTCCATATTATGGCTTACAACAATTGTGGAATAGGGCTCAATACTGTATGAATCTTTGTGCCAACGTTGCCTCTGCAAAACACAGATGATGGTTGCAAACTCTCTAAAAGCTAGCGATTCCACAAATAATCTTGTGGCAAGACATACTTGTGCACTGGAAACCATTTAAGGTGATGACGCTGCTGAGAGAATACTAAGGGTTTGTAAAGCATCAGTGTAACCTAAGATTTAATGCATATTGAAGCTTGCTTCACACATATTTCTTTACTCCTTGGTTCCATATATGTGTCTTCATGCTTTTGCTGCCATCACTCAGAGTCTACAATGTGCATATTCCAATAAGAACAAGGAAGATCATTGTATTGACAGGAGATTCTAAACTTTTGCCAGTGCTGTTTGTTTGGCTTCTGTTTAGTCAGTAGTGAGTGTTTAAAGGAGTTTTATGTTTTTAGGTAGGTACAGTTTATTATAAGAAAAGCAAACAGTGTCTAACTTACCTTCCCCAGTAAGTAAGACTCTGCTGCTGCTCCTTTTGTACGTTGTCTCTGCTGCTGCTCCTTGTGCAAATAGGCTGATATTAATTCTGCTCAATATTGGCATATTATTATTTTATAACAATATTAATTTTATCACTTAATATTGAGCAGAATTAAGTATGCTGACTCTGCTACTGCTAAAGCATATTACGATAGGGCATATGTCAAAATGTATTCTTATCAGCAACAGTTAATCAAAACCATATAATTTACTGTTTTTTAGAAAGTTTATTAAAAGCAGTAAATAATACTACTCCTGTTATTCCGCCCTTATACCGTGATCAACATCTCCAACCCCCACCCAGTATGATGTCCCCACAGCTCCCCAAACAGTATGATGTCCCCAGAAGCCCAACACACAGTATGATTAACAAATAAAGTTGCACTCTGTAGCGCTATAGCATGTAAACATGAAATATATGAAATTTG
The DNA here is from genome assembly GCA_033576555.1 of Oophaga sylvatica. NCBI lineage: Eukaryota > Metazoa > Chordata > Amphibia > Anura > Dendrobatidae > Oophaga > Oophaga sylvatica. Next base: position 579,922,652 of record JARQOD010000002.1, read on the forward strand.
AATTGCATTACTGCTCTAGAAAATAATAAAAGAAAAGAAACGTTGCAGTCATGGCAAGGTGATCTCCATTGCTGGGAACCTATCCCAATATGATTTCTCTACTGGGCTGAAGCCTACACTTATATGAGTAGACAGGATCCTGCTGTAATTAAAACTGCCACGGGCTGATGGGTGGAGTGCTCGGTCAGAGAGCCTATGTATAAATATCAATAGACTGACCGTGACTTCCAAATAGAAAACTGGTGTGTACAGGTGTATACGAAGAGTAACCATCTCCATACATAACTAACAAATAAAGTTGCACTCTGTAGCGCTATAGCATGTAAACCTGAAATATATGAAATTTGAACTGCATTACTGCGCTAGAAAATAAGAAAAAATTAAGATACTTGGCATATAATTTGGCCAATTTATGCATGCCAAGCAGCAACGGCACAGTATGATTACCCAACACTCCCCAACATAGTATGATTGTTGTCCATTACCTTCCTAAATAGTTTAATTGTCCTCATAGCCCCTCTTACACAGTATGGTGCCCTCAAAAACAGTATCATGCGTTAATACATAAAACATGGTATTGGTATTTTCAACTCCATGAGGTATAGTCCTATTTTATCACTGTCCAGCAATTAGAATTTAGGTCCTAGCACTTTCCTTCACAATTTTTCCTCCCCTTTTTTATTAGTCTTCTTTTCCTTCTTTATTATTTATTTTTTATTTTTTACTTTTCATTTTTCCCACTTATTCTTTTTCACATACACAATTTTTGTTTTATTAGATTTTTGTTTTGTTAGATTTGGTCTGGAAGTCCGTATATCCATCTTCTTCTATCCTGCCAGTACCGAGTATGACATTCTCATTTTTTTAGATCCTATACGCATGCGCTTTGTGCGCGACACTACACTCAATTGTCATATCATTATTATTTCTTGCTTTCTGCAGTCCAGTGCGCGCGTGCGAGGAGCACGATTCCCTCCGTACTTACGGGGGCGCTCTAAAAGTGACCGCTAGTGAATCCTTCGCTGGCGGAGCACAGAGCGCGATACCGGAAGTAGTTGTTACTATGGGAACGCGTCCCTTAGACACTCGCGCCGACATGGACCAGCTGCAGCACTCATCAGGTCAACAACCAATCATACTTGTGCATCCCGCATATAACCGCTCCAACACCTCCCACACATTGTCACGTCCCGGAAGAAGCTATTCAGCGAAACGGTGCCCGTCGGGCGCTGGGATTAGAGCCCTGCAGACACTTTTGCCGTGCATTCTGTCCCTCTAGTACCTCCACCATTGCGGTGTCGGCTTATAAGTAAGTACTTTGACACATTTATACCCACGTTTCTCCTTGCCTCAAAGCGTGAGGACTCAAATGTTTCCATGACAGGCATGGGTATTTTTATATGCATATTTTTGTATGTCTAGGGTATCATGCAGGCAATCTCTGTTTAAACGTTTCTCCCTAATAAGATATGCTTGCATTATTGATGCACTTTCTATTCAGGGTGACAGTTCTTATAACACTTCAGCAGCAGTGAAACATTGTGAGTTTTCTTTGCAAGTTTCAGATGTGCTCTATGTATCTAATGAAGGCACAAGTCTGCTGACTAATGCCTCTTTGATTTCCCTATTATACATACTGACATTTGCAAGGGTTAAACCTCCCTATAAAGAACATTTCCTACTTTTTCTGCACCTCAAGCTGCTGTAGTCCATTTAGATTCTATCAAAATTGTATATAATTCAAGCATCTGTATACTTTGAACTGTTGTAATATATTCAGTATCTCTAATCCCAGATCTCTTTTATTATTTTTTGGAAACTCCTGTATTCTCATGTTATCTTTTTTAAAAATATTTTTCAATAAAAATAACAATTTTAGTAAAAAAATTCTCTATCTCCTTCACTTCATATCCATGGATGATATTTTCCTCGGTGGATTATGTGTTAATGCTTTAATACATATTATAATGACCCCACAACCCCCCAAACAGTATGATACCTCACAGCTCCTCAACATAGTGAGATGGCACCCACAGTCAATCAACACAGTATGATGACCCCCAGAGTACCCAAACAGAATGATCCCTTACAAGGTTCCAGACCATATAATGTTCTCACAACCCTCCCACACACACAGTACAATGGACCCCACAGTCCCCCATAGCATTTTGTCCCACACAAGCTTTCCATACACAATGTGACGGACCTCACAGTGCCCTCACACAGTATGATCCCCAATGTCAAATAGTTGTAAATTAATTTCAGCAAGGTAATCTTTCTGATTCATAAGTATTGTAGCCTCTCCTTTGTCATCTAGTTTGCTTATAATTTCTTTACCTTATAATAATGATTTCAGTGCCTGTTGGTCTATGTTACTGAAATTAGAAGTGCAGTGTAATTGTCAGCTTATAACGTCCTTTTTGAAGGACTCCATTTTCTTCTTAATGAGGTCTATGAAAGCCTCAACTGGATGGCTGCATTTTGCAGGCATGTACAGTGGGGGAAATAAGTATTTGATCCCTTGCTGATTATGTAAGTTTGCCCACTGACAAAGATATGAGCAGTCTATAATTTAGGTTTATTTAGGTAGGTTTATTTTAACATTGAGAGATAGAATATCAAAAATAAAATACAGAAAATCACATTGTATAAATGATATAAATTTATTTGCAGTTTGCAGTGAGAAATAAGTCCCTCTGCAAACAAGACTTAATATTTGGTGGCAAAACCCTTGTTGATGATGAGTTTTTCGCACATGTCAGTAGGAATTTCAGTCCACTCCTCTTTGCAGATTATCTTTAAATCATTAAGATTTTGAGGCAGTCACTTGGCAACTCGGAGCTTCAACTCCCTCCATAAGTTTTCTATGGGATTAAGGTCTGGAGACTGGCTAAGCCACATGACCTTAATGTGCTTCTTTTTGAGCCACTCCTTTGTTGCCTTGGCTGTATGTTTTGGGTCATAGTCTTGCTGGAAGACCCAGCCATGACCCATTTTTAATGTCCTGGTGGAGGGAAGGTTGTCACCCAGGATTTTACGGTAGATGGCTCCATCCATTTTCCCATTGATGCGGAGAAGTATTCCTGTGCCCTTGGCAGAGAAACACCCCAAAAACATAATGTTTCCACCTCCATGATTGACAGTGGGGACGGTGTTCTTTGGTTCATAGGCAGCATTTCTCTTCCTCCAAACACGGCGAGTTGACTTAATGCCAAAGACCTAAATTTTTGTCTTATCTGACCACAGCACCTTCTCCCAATCACTCACAGAATCATCCAGGTGTTCATTGGCAAACTTTAGACAGACCTGCACATGTGCCTTCTTGAGCAGGGGACCTATCAGGCACTGCAGGATTTTAAACCTTTACGGCATGTCCCAGCTGCCTTCAGATCATTAGCAAGTTCCCCCATGTAGTTTTAGGCTGATCTCTCACCTTCTTCATGATCAAGGATACCCCGCGAGGTGAGATTTTGCATGGTGCCCCAGATCGATGTCGATTGACAGTCATTTTGTATTTCTTCCATTTTCTTACTATTGCACCAACAGTTGTCTCCTTCTCACCCAGCGTCTTACTTATGGTTTTGTAGCCCATTCCAGCTTTGTGCAGGTCTACGATCTTGTCCCTGACATCCTTATAAAGCTCTTTGATCTTGCCCATGTTGTAGAGGTTAGAGTCTGACTGATTAATTGAGTCTGTGGACAGGAGTCTTTTATAAAGGTGACTATGTAAGACAGCTGTCTTTAATGCAAGTAAAAAGTTGATTAGGAGCGTCTAATGGTCTGTAGGAGCCAGAACTCTTAATGGTTGGTAGGGGATCAAATACTTATTTCTCACTGCAAAATGCAAATACATTTATATAATTTATACAATGTGATTTTCTGGATTTTATTTTTGATATTCTATCTTTCAATGTTAAAATTAACCTACCCTTAAAAATTATAGATTGTTCATGTCTTCTTGTCTTTGTCAGTGGGCAAACTTACAAAAACAGCAAGGAATCAAATACTTATTTTCCCCCACTGTATTTGCCCGTAACACAGAGACTTAAAGGGGCATTCCCATCACCAAGATCCTATCCCAATATATAGAAGTTGTAATGATAATAATATTAGCAAATACCTCCAATTAGAAATGTAGTATAGTTTTTCTGATTCGCTATATCTCTTTACTCATGCGCAGGACCTTAGATATCCATGGTGATGTCTATTAATGAAGTGACAGTTAGCTAGTTACTAGTGGTCGTAACCATGAATACTTAAGGTCCTGCAATGCCTGCACATGAGGAAAGAGACATAGTGAATATTCGGATAGGATCTTAGAGATGGAATACCCCTGAAATGCTCTAAGATTAATGGGTCTGGGGGTCATTTGGGGATTATGAACAGTATCAGTCCCTTCACTTTAAAAAAAAAAAATGCTTTCAATGGAAGCTCCTCTAGAACGCTATTGACCAGCAATGATTTCCATTAACTAAAGTGCTGCTCCCATGTCATTCTCATCTTCTATTTCTTTTTTTACAATCTGTTTCTGATAAAGGGCTGATACAAAGACTGAAACACTTTATTTTCTTTCAGATTGCTTTCATAATAAAACACCAAAATTGCAATCACAGCAAAAGAGTGCCAAGTTTTTTACATTTCCAAAATTTGTGATGGAAGCCTATTTGTGCACCCATATCTAATAGGAGTGATCTTCCTCACTATCTATATGTTAAATTCGGAAAACATCTAGAAATCATCTACATACAGTACATGCACATTGTCTGTTACTAACATCAGCTTTGTTTATTGTCTGCTTTTGAAGCGCTGAATTTATCATTTTGTGTTCCATAAAACCAGGAACCTGAAATAGTCTCCAGTGAGGAATTGACTAGACTGTTTTACTTCTAGATTTAAGAAAAACTTTGGCTGTGGTGGAAAACCCGAACAAAAAGAAAAAGAAAAGCGAGCGTATAAAGTTATCTCTTCTGAGCACAAGAAGTTGGGGTCTATGTCTTTTGCAGAAATCTGTGTTCTGGTTCTGTTTATCTTGCTGGTTATTCTGTGGTTTACAAGGGAGCCAGGTTTCTTCCCAGGCTGGGCAACTATCAGTTTTAACAAAGGTGATAAAGAGTAAGTATGTACACAAGTCATCTGATACACATATGTAATGCTGAGATGCACTATTATGCCATAGATCACGCACTGTATGGTGTGTGGATCTTATCACTTCGCTATGGCAGGGACAAAAATAAAAGAAAACACATTTTGTGATGCCAGGGTACACATAACTAACCTTTGCTTCCTGGTAGTGTGAAGTAATGTAGTGCGCTCCGAATAGTCCAGAAAACAGGGAGGCCAGAGAGGATATTGATAATCTTTGCTTGTTGCATGAATACACAGGTACATCTAGATAAATGATGATGATTTAACAGAGATTCAATTCCAATGCAGCAATCACAGTTACTTTCCAGTATATTCATACAGATATAACAATGGTGCAGCAATTCCTATGTCTCAACTTCTGCGTATAAGCACAGTCCTGATCACACAGCTATCTGAAGCTGTGGTTTCTTTTTTACAGGAGTTCTGCTCCTTCACATTCTTAGGTGACACACTAGTGCACACAAAATGTCTCCTTCTCTATCAGTGTGAAGCCCAGGAACTGGTCATGTGGTCTGACCATATGACCTTATGGGCATATGTGCAATTAAGGGTTGTTCTAATAACTCTTAACAACCTCCTGATAGAAGAACATAATAAGTAAATCACTCTAAACATATATATATATATACCATGTACTGTGTACTGAATTCTAAGGTACATCATCTGTCAAGAGAAATATGAACATTGTGCAAACCTAATGAGGCAGCTGTGAGCTCTGCTGCAACTTAAAGACACATAAACTACAACTTTGGGGCATTACACACACATTACTGATTTATTAGCATTTTTACAAATATGATTTAAAGGTTTGCTTGTTTTTCTATACAAAATCAATTAGAAGTTCTCCTATACTATAACACTGATGGCTATTGTTATGTGCATTGAAAACCATTTAAAATGATATGTAGGTAAGGTCATTGTTACCTAAGTGTCCTGTACCTGTTTGTTCAGTTAATGATTATTATCCAGTGCTATTCAAAAGTTGGTGCTTCCGAGAATTGTGAACGGTTTTTATTCCGGATTGTACAGATTCAGCATCCAACTTCTCTAAGATCATCTCTCACAAAATGTATATTTAAATAAAAATTAGCAAGTAAACCCAGATTTACTAAACTAAATGCTGTTAATATATAGCGCATTGAAAAAATATTCATACCCTGTAAACATTTCCACATTTTTCACTTTACACCCACAAACTTAAATGTACAGGGTGGGCCATTTATATGGATACACCTAAATAAAATGGGAATGGTTGGTGATATCAACTTCCTGTTTGTGGCACATTAGTATATGGGAGGGGGAAAACTTTTCAAGATGGGTGGTGACCATGGTGGCCATTTTGAAGTCAACCATTTTGGATATCCAACTTTATTTTTTCCAATAGGAAGAGGGTCATGCGACACATCAAACTTATTGAGAATTTCTTGAAACACTGATAGCAACACCGCAGCCCACAGAAGAAATGCTAGCACAGGCTTCCAATATCTGTTGTTTCAGATGCTGCACATCTCGTATCAGAAGACAATTGTCTATGCTGTGAAGATATGAGATGTGCAGCATCTGAAACAACGGATACTGGAAGCCTGTGCAAGAATTTCTTCTGTGGTGTTGCTATCAGTGTGTCAAGAGTGGGAGAAGAGGGTTGCATTGACAATCCAACACAATGGGCAGCACTTTGAACACATTTTATAAGTGGTCAGAAACTTGTAAATAACTCTAGAAATAATAAAGTTACATTAAAACCAAGCACACCATTGTTTTTCTTGTGACATTCTCAATAAGTTTGATGTGTCACATGACTCTCTTCCCATTGGAAAAAATAAAGTTGGATCCAAAATGGTCAACTTCAAAATGGCCGCCATGGTCACCACCCATCTTGAAAAGTTTTCCCTCTCCCATATATTAATGTGCCACAAACAGGAAGTTGATATCACCAACCATTCCCATTTTATTTAGGTATATCCATATAAATGGCCCACCATGTATTGTATGTCATATATCAACACAAAGTAGCAAGTAATTCTGAAATGTAAAGGAAATGACACATGGTTTTCTAATTATTTTAAAAATATAAATTTGAAAATTGTGACGTGCGTTTGTATTCAGCCCTCTGTAGTCTAATACCCCTAAGTAAATTCCTGAGTGACAATTTGACTCCAGAAGTCACATAATTAGTAAATTGAGTCCACCTGTGTGTAATTTATTCTCAGTATAACTACAATCGTTCTGTGAAGGCCTCAGAGGTTTGTTTGAGAACATTGGGATCAAAATGCATCATTAAAACCAAATAACACACCAGACAGGTCAGGGATACAGTTGTGGAGAAGAGTAAAGCAGGGTTGTGGTACTTATAAATAAATAGCCCAAGTTCCGAACATCTCACGGAGCACGGTTCAATTCATAATCGAAAAATAGAATGGACAATAGTCCAACTGCAAACCTACCAAGACATGGCCGTCCACCTAAACTGACACGCCAAGCAAGGAGAACACTATGTAGAGAAGCAGCCAATAGCCCATGGTCTGGAGGAGCTGCAGAGAAACACAGCTCTGGTGGGAACATCTATGCACAGGAGAACTATTAGTCGTATATTCCACAAATCTGCCCTTTGTGAAAGAGTGGCAAAAAGCAAGCCATTTTTTATAGCAAGCCATAAGAAGTCCCGTTTGCAGTTTGAAAATAGTCATGTTTGCTGTAGCAAAAGGTACTTTGCTGAGATGAGACAAAAGTAGAACTTCTGGGTTAAATGTACAATGCTATGTGTGGTAGTAAACTAACACTGCACATCACCTTGAAAACACCATTTCTACTGTCAAATATGGTAGTGGCTACATCATGCTGTTGGGATGCTTTTTTTCAGCAGGGACAGGGAAGTTGGTTAGAGTTGAAGGGAAGATGGATGGAGCTATATACAGGGCAATCCTGGAGGAAAACCTGTTAGAGGCTGCAAAAGATTTGAGATTGGAGCAGAGGTCAACTTTCCAGCAGGACAACAACCCTAGATATACTGCCAGAGCTGCAATGGAGTTATTTAGATCAAAGCATATTCACGTGTGTGAATCGCCCAGTCACAGTCCAGTCCTAAATCCCATTGAGAATCTGTGAGACCTGAAATTGACTGGTCACAGAAGCTCTCTATCCAATCTCACTGAGCTAGAACTAGTTTGCAAAGAATGGGGAAAAAATTAAGTCTCTGGATGTACAAAGGTGGTAGAGACATAACCCAAAAGGCTTAAAGTTGTAATTGCAGTTAAAGGTGGTTCTACAAAGTAATGACTCGGGGGCTGGATACAAATACATATCACATTTTTCTGATTTATACTTTTAAATTAATTAGAAAACAATGTACCATTTCCTTTACACTTCACAAATACTTGCTATTTTGTGATGGTATCTAATATATAAAGCTGAATGTATGTATGTGTGTATGTATTTGGGTATGTTTGTCCGGGATTGGAATCCGCACCGTCGCACTTATGGGCATGAAATTTTGCACGCCCGCACGTCTCGACCCCGAAAGCGTCCTAGGCTATGTTTTGAATAGAAATTTTAACCCCGCGCGTTCCAAATCGCCAAACAATTTTGGCCCTATCTACATAATGGGGAGAAAGCTGAATGCTTGTGTGTATGTCCGGCATAGGAATCTGCATTTACGGGCATGAAATTTTGCACACCCGCACGTCTCGACCCCGGGAGCGTCATAGGCTAGGTTTTGAGTAGAAATTTTAACCCCGCGCATTCCAAATCGGCAAATAATTTTGGCTCGGGATAGGAATCTGCACCGTTGTACTTACGGGCATGAAATTTTGCATGCCCGCACATCTCAACCCCAGGAGCATCATAGGCTATGTGTTGAATGGAAATTTTAACACCCGCACGTTCCAAATAGCCAAACAATTTTGGCCCTATCTACATAATGGGGAGAAAGCTGAATGCTTGTGTGTATGTCCGGCATAGGAATCTGCATTTACGGGCATGAAATTTTGCACACCCGCACGTCTCGACCCCGGGAGCGTCATAGGCTAGGTTTTTAGTCGAAATTTTAACCCCGCGCATTCCAAATCGGCAAATAATTTTGGCTCGGGATAGGAATCTGCACCGTTGTACTTACGGGCATGAAATTTTGCATGCCCGCACATCTCAACCCCAGGAGCATCATAGGCTATGTGTTGAATGGAAATTTTAACCCCGCACGTTCCAAATCGCCAAACTATTTTGGCCCTATCTACATAATGGGGAGAAAGCTGAATACTTGTATATAGATATAATCATTACAATTTGTTATAACTAACCGTAGTTAGGTACTATGCCCGGGCAGCGCCGGGCTCTTCAGCTAGTATCACATAAAATCCAAATTAAAGGGAATCTGTCACCCTAAATTGGCGGGATATTTAAATGATGGCAGTCAGGTCAGATGGGCGGTGTTTTGGGTACTTGCCTTAACATGTTGTTCGCCGCTGTCTCCATTATTTCTGGGAATTGTAGTCGTTGCCCTCCATATAATGCGCCTCCGCATTGCAATCTGCGGGCAAAGCATACTGCGCGTGCGCAATTCAAGATTGCAATGCGCAGGCACGTTATATGGAGGGCAACGACTACAATTCCCAGAAATAATGGAGACAGCGGCGAACAACATGTTAAGGCAAGTACCCAAAACACCGCCCATCTGACCTGACTGCCATCATTTAAATATCCCGCCAATTTAGGGTGACAGATTCCCTTTAAATATATTTAAGTTTGTGGGTATAACATGCAACTGTATTGCCAAGTTTTTAACACTAAGGTTCGGATAGGGCTTTAACCCCTTCAACCCCAAGGGTGGTTTGCACGTTAATGACCGGGCCTATTTTTACAATTCTGACCACTGTCTCTTTATGAGGTTATAACTCTGGAACGCTTCAACGGATCTTCGCGATTCTGAGACTGTTTTCTCGTGACATATTGTACTTCACTGTAGTGGTAAAATTTCTTCAATATAACTTGCGTTTATTTTTGAAAAAAACGCAAATATGGCGAATATTTTGAAAATTTTGCAATTTTCAAACTTTGAATTTTTATTCCCTTAAAACACAGAAATATGTCACAAAAAATAGTTAATAAATAACATTTCACACATGTCTACTTTACATCAGCACAATTTTGGAACCAAATTTTTTTTTGTTAGGAAATTATAAGGGTTAAAAGTTGACCAGCGATTTCTCATTTTTACAACAAAATTTACAAAGTCATTTTTTTTAGGGACCACCTCACATTTGAAGTCACTTTGAGGGGTCTATATGGCAGAAAATACCCAAAAGTGACACCATTCTAAAAACTGCACCCCTCAAGGTACTCAAAACCACATTCAAGAAGTTTATTAACCCTTCAGATGCTTCACAGGAGCTGAAGCAACGTGGAAGGAAAAAATGAATATTTAACTTTTTAGTCACAAAAATGATCTTTTACAAATTTTTTTTTATTTTCACAAGGGTAAAAGGAGAAAATGGACAGATAAAGTTGTGCAATTTCTCCTGAGTACGCCAATAGCCCATATGTGGGGGAAAACCACTGTTTGGGCACACGGCAGAGCTCGTAAGGGAAGGAGCGCCGTTTGACTTTTTCAAACCAAAACTGGCTGGAATTGAGATTGGACGCAATGTCGCGTTTGGAGAGACTCTGATGCACCTAAACAGTGGAAACCCTCCCACAAGTGACACCATTTTGGAAACTAGATCCCCTATTGAACTTATCTAGATCTGTTGTGAGCACTTTGAACCCCCAAGTGTTTCACAAAAGTTTATAAAGCCTGGGTGTGGAAAAAAAAAAAAAAAAAATTCCACAAAAATGATTTTTTAGTCCCAAATCTTTGATTTTTCCCAAGGAAATTGGACCCCAAAAGTTGTTGTCCAGTTTGTCCTGAGTACGCTGATACCCCATATGTGGGGAGGGAACTGTTTGGGCACACGGCAGGGCTTGGAAAGGAAGTAATAACGATTTGGAATGCAGGCATTGATGGGGGTCATGTTCCGTTTGCAGTGCCCCAGATGAGCCTAAACAAAGGAAACCGCCCACAAGTGACCCCATTTTGGAAACTAGACCCCCTAAGGAACTTATCTAGATCTGTGGTGAGCACTTTGAACCCCCAAGTGCTTCACACAAGTTTATAATGCTTGGGCATAAAAATAAAAAATCCTATTTTTTTCCCACAAAAATTATCTTTTAGTCACCAATTTTTTATTTTCCCAAGGGTAACAGGAGAAATTGGACCACAAAAGTTGTTGTCCAATTTGTCCTGAGTACGCTGATACCTCATATGTGGGGGGGAACCACTGTTTGGTCGCACGGTAGAGCTCGGAATGGAAGGAGCACCATTTGACTTTTTCCAACCAAAATTGGCTGGAATTGAGATTGGACGCCATGTTGCATTTGGAGAGCCCCTGATGTGCCTAAACAGTGGAAACCCACCACAAGTGACCCCATTTTGGAAACTAGACCCCCTAAGGAACTTATCTAGATCTGTGGTGAGCAATTTGAACCCCAAAGTGTTTCACACAAGTTTATAACATAGAGCCGTAAAATTAAAAAATCATATTTAAATGATCTTTTCACCCCAATTTTTATTTTCCCAAAGGTAACAAGACTCCAAAAGCTATTGTGCAATTTGTCCTGAGTACGCTGATACCCCATATGTGAGTGTAAACCACTGTTTGGGTGCATGGCAGAGCTTGGAAGGGAAGGAGCGCAGTTTGACTTTTTCAACGCAGAATTGGCTGGACGCCATAGTAGTATAGGAACTGGACAACTCATCAAACTCAATCTGACAGGTCGACACGCCCCCTATCATTTAATCCGTCTCCCTGGGACTTGATCTGTCTGGACTTTGCTCAGGCTGTGAAATCTGAGCTGCTGGATTTGTGAATTTCAATCAAAGTGATTTATTCGTCTCTATTGATATTTTATCCCGTGGATTTGATTAGTCTGTGTTGTTTTAGTGTAACTTTTAAGGACCCAGTAAATGTATAAGGAGTTCTAGTTAAATAATAAGGATTTTTAGTGAATTAAAGAGTGAATCTTGATTTTATACTTTTTTGTGGAGAGAAACTTTTAAGGACCCAGTAAATGCATGTAAAACACTATTGTGGTGGAATTTGGAATTATGACGCTCATCTTATAGTTTTATTCAGTATATATATTTTTAGCTTGGCAGTGTATCTACACTTATATCAGGACTGGGAAGAATGTAATGACATGGAGATGGGCTGCTGGATTTGTGAATTTCAATCAAAGTGATTTATTCATGTCTATTTATATTTTATTCAGTGACTTTGATTAGTCTGTGGCGTTTTAGTGTATTAAAGGGTAGTTTTAACTCCATCCGTAGATGTAAAGCTATTTTCTAGCAGAGAATGCCCTGACATGAACTGTAAAGGGTTTGTATTAGAAGCACCCAGTAAATGTCTGTATTAGAATCCATCAGTAAATGTATGTAAAGCTCATTTCTAGCAGGTTTGTATAAATGTCCCCCAGTAAATGTGTAAAAGTTTGGAACTGATATGCCTGTATGTAAAGGTGATTTCTAGCACTCTCTGTTACAGATCGGTAAGCTATTACCAAGCTGTGTATCTAAGGCTTGGGTTGTGTTGAGAGGAGCATATTTTTCTATTTACTAACTAACATGGTACATAGATATACATCTTTACTGGCACATAGAAATGTAGTACAACAGTGTTGACATGAATTGTCAGAATGAGTGAAGGTCCATGCTACGGTAATTCAGGCAAACAGTAAATAATATTGCATTGTGTATAGTCAGTGGGATCTTTTAAAACCAACACATTTATGTGTGTTCTTCTTGAAGTTACAGCTCAAAGACATTTCAATCACTGAATTAATTGTGACATGCTAGACTGTAATTGAAATAAATTCAAAAAGGAAGCTTTTGCAGTATAAAATACAAATTTTATTAAGGTCTAAAATACATTATCATGGATAAAAATCCATAAGAGTGGGATATACAGCATGCAGAAAAATAGCCAAATGCAGACAGGTATGAACTACATTCAAATCAGTGAAGGTTTCTAGCAAACATTACCTGCACTAATGTGATTTTAAAACAATGGGTTTCTGAAGGGTCTTCCCACACTACCACTCTGTAGGAAGCTGTGTGGAAATGACATAGGCATAAGAGATCATTCATCTTAAAAACGTTTATTGCCAGAACTAATCATGATTTTATTGTAATAAATAAATACATCTCAAAGACATTTCAAGCATTGAATTAATTGTGACACCAAAATGTCGATACAAATGGCAATACAGGTCATGGATTCTCTCTAGACAGGAACAACGCTGTTGAATGCTCCAACACGTGTAGTGAGGGTTTTTTAAAGTTGATGGGTTTAAAAATAGCCAAATGCAGACAGGCATGAACTACATTCAAATCAATATATAATAGTGCACATCTCCATATCTTATATGTTATAGCAATAATAGACTAATCCGGGACTAAACAATAATAACCTCCATATATTTGTCCATATATATGCAATCTATGTAACTCACAATATCCCCCAATAGGCAGACATATATGCACTATATATAGGATTATAAGTATCTCAATGAAGCTGGTATATCAATAAAGTAACTGCCCCATCACAGATGCTAATATAATGCTGTTACCATGCATGTGCAGAGCTCATGTCAATATATATGCAATCTATGTAACTCACAATACCCCTCCCAATAGGCAGACATATATGCGCTATATATAGGATTATAAGTATCTCAATGATTCAGGTATATCAATAAAGTAACTGCCCATCACAGATGCTAATATAATGCTGTTACCATGCATGTGCAGAGCTCATGTCCATATATATGCAATCTATGTAACTCACAATACCCCTACCAATAGGCAGACATATATGCGCTATATATAGGATTATAAGTATCTCAATGATTCAGGTATATCAATAAAGTAACTTCTCCATCACAGCTGCTAATATAATGATGTTAGCATGCGAGTGCAGAGCTCACAATACATACTGTGCGTGCATATGAAGTCAATTAGCAAATCCATATGAGGAGCTATATTAAAAAAGCATCGCCATAGATGTGAGATCATACCTGAATGCTGCTTGGCACCCCATGTGTATAGCCCTCATTTCTCGCACTGTTTGCTACAGCTAGATCACTCTGTTTCATGTGAGAATACAGGCATAGGATGGGAGTCATTACTTAGATTTTGTTATTTTGGGGCTATTTTTAACTGTTTCATGTGAGAATACAGGCATAGGATGGAGTCATTACTTAGATTTTGTTATTTTGGGGCTATTTTTAACTGTTTCATGTGAGAATACAGACATAAGAGGGGACCATTACTTAGTGTATACTATTTATGTACAAAGATGATACGGAAAATATATGTTTCCAAAGTTTAATTGTAGCGAATCAGGGTGTATTAAACTGATTACTAAGGCAACTTGATAACAAATTCACAACAAATTCGTTATTTTGTGACTATTTTTAACTGTTTCATGTGAGAATATAGGCATAGGATGGTCCCAAAACTTAGTGTATACTATTTATTTTGATCAACATTCAACAAAAATTGAGGCATGTTGGAACATGTCCCGACCTATTTTGGCACATGACAAATATTCTGACTCTCAGATGCTATTTTATTAGTTACCATACGAATATTATACCGAGTCAAGGTGTATTAAACTGATTACTAACCCGATTACGGCAACTTGATAACAAATTCACAACAAATTCGTTAATTTGTGACTATTTTTAACTGGTTCATGTGAGAATACAGGTATAGGATGGGGCCGATACTTAGTGTATACTATTTATGTACAAAGATGATACGGAAAATATATGTTTCCAAAGTTTACTGACAGGGAGTACATAGTAGGGGAGAGCCCTCTTGCATTGGTGACCACGGCAACTTGATAACAAACTCACAACAGATTCGTTATTTTGGGACTATTTTTTAACGATGCTAAGCCCCTCAGATAGGCGTTTTTATGGTTTAATACTGATAGACACATTGTGAACTGGCATATAGGGTCCATGTGAGACACCATATTTTCAACATTTTTGCGCCTTCACAGATTTATTTTGCATTATATTTTTTTTTTTGCTTAAGGATCATGTACAGAGGAGTTTTTATGGTTTAATACTGATAGACATATTGGCCCAGGCATGTCGTGGCATGCCTGAACAAGTCCTGGTCACGTGACAACCGTGGAAAAAACAAGCCTGAAATTCAAAAACTGTGTCCATCTCAAGGCATGCTGAATGTCAACGTTCCCGCAATGAGCTACACACATGATCAACTGTATAGCCTGGGATGAGTAGCGTTCTTGTTGCACAGGTCTATTTTTAAAGATGCTATGACCCTCAGATATAAAAGACAGGCATGTTGAAGGTGTCCCGGCCTATTTTGGCAAATGCCCACTCCTATGCATCGATATTGACCACTACTCAACAAAAATTGGTTACAAACTTTTTAGCATAGCTGTGTTTCTGGCTCTCAGCTGCTATTTTAATAGTTACCATACGAATACTGTAGCGAACCAAGATGTGTTAATTTGATTACTAACACGATTTCAGCAACTTGATGACAAATTCAGAGCAAATTCGTTATTTCGGAACTGGCATGTCCGGGCATGCCCGGACAAGTCCCGCATGTCCGGGCATGCCCGGACAAGTCCCGGGCCTCTACACCTCGCCCCTATAGTGTAGTTTAATGTAGGTGGCAAACAGATCATCGCTGGTGTTTGGAAAATACCATATCTCATAGATGGTGGTGATCCTCTGAATCATTTTTAAACATTTCACGCCACTCATGCACCCACAGCACTCTTATGGTGTACCAGCACCGCTGCAGCTAGCGCTTTTTTGTGACCTTATCTGCATCATTTTCATTATAGCACGAGGGACAGCCATGGAAAAAACAACCCTGAAATTCAGAAACTATGTGCTGGCCGTTAACACGTGCACAGTCATCTAGAAAATATTGAGCGAGTTGCTTCACAAACCCTCTCAAGGCGTGGTGATTGCCAATGTTCTCGGTATGCGCTACATACATGAACCTCTGTATAGCCTGGGATGCGTAGCGTTCTTGCAGCGCAGACCTATTTTTAAAGACGCTAAGCCCCATCAGATATAAAAGACAGGCATGTTGAGACGTGTCCCGGCCTATTTTGGCACAGAACCACACCTATGCAACGATTTTGATCAGCATTCAACAAAAAATTGCGTGCAAACTTTTTAGCATACCTGTACAAACTTTTTAACATACCTGTGTTTCGGACTCTCATGTCGTACCAGAAGCACCCAGTGCCATGTACTCTAGCTCATAATATTTCACATCGGGTATGGGACCTACATAGCTTTGTTTTCTCAGGTATTAAAAAGCGTGGAAAACTGAAAATCCCGAGGCCTGAGGTAATTTACTGAGCTTCATGGGGATAAAATTTATCGAGTCTATGAACCTTATAGACAAAACGGGTAGCGTCACACACAAGACGACGACACCTCGGGCTATCACATTTACCGGTAGTTTTCAAAAACCACTGACTTAACAATAAAGTAAGAATCGTGGAGCCTGCATTGTGGGCTATAAATTTATACCCTGAAAATTTACCGCTGGTAAAGAACAGTAAAAAGTCGTGCGTACAACTATCATCCTCAAACTCCCAGAGCTATCACAAACACTATTGCCTACAGAGGCGGCCCCGCGAGAATTTCTGGATGGGTGTATCAAGAGGCTCTTTGCTTTGACCGATTGTTTGCTCGTGAATGCTGACATTTCCAGGATCATCATAGTTGTGTAAATGCGCTGGGGGCTCGTATATCGGCCCCTAGGGTGTGATGCGTGATCATTTTAATTATTTTTCAATTCATAACCATACGTTCTCAGGCAGACAGGTTTATTTCACAGAAGTTGACTGTACAGTTGCATAATTTTTGTTTAAAATCATACATTTGCATAATTTTGTTTAAAATCACACAGTTCTGCGATAATGTCGGGTGTTGGACACGCACTTATCAGTCTTTCATACGTGTCGCAGAAAGATTTTAGTCTGTTCTGCGAGAGTTTATTATGCACGTACTGTGCAGACATGTCAAGAAACATTTTGGTGTGTTCACCAGTCCATACGGGTGTTGGTGTGTAAGGTGATCGACCATCATCCTTCTGCTTCTTACTTACACGACGGCGCGATACCGCGCGTTTCTTTGACGCTAATGCATCGGCTGAATTGGCAGCTGCTGCTTCCGCGTTGCTATTTGCAGATTCTGTAGCTTGACACAGACGTATATTCTTAAGCCGACTACTCTCAGTATTCCCGGGGTGCTCGGTTGGCGCGTCGTTTTCTTCACGATCTGCGACACACCCGTGTGAAAGAGGCTCCGTTCTCACCTCCGTTCTGTTCTCAAATCCATAATTGCGCTGTTGCAAAACTCGCGAATGACGATCCTCCGTAACTAAAGAAAAGATACGTGGTGTAGTTAACCGCTAAGCGGGCGAGATATAGGAAGAGCTACAGGCCCGCTTTACTCTGATTCAACGCGATATTTGTAAAGCTACCAGCACCGATTATCTGTGAAACCGATGCATGATTGTTTGTATAAGTACACTATAGAGCGGCCTAGACATATATACTTACAAGTATCCCCCGGGTGCTGGTCTACAGAGAATGCTGAATTAACAGACATCTCGCTGCCCGGGCGCCGCCGTATGGGCTGTTTCTCCTCAAACTGCAACCTCACGGCGATACTTTAGCAGCTGTAAATAAAATATAACTATTACTCGCCACAGAAATGATATCTAGCGGGCCACACGCACAAAGCTAACTTGACACACGTAAATAAAATATATCTACTAGTTACCGCAGAAATTTTTATCTGCGTGTATAAGTACACTATAGAGATGCGTAGACATATATGCTTACAAGTATGAGACGTGTAGTGTAGTTCAGAGATTGGTGAATTAAACGGTGTGGAGGTGCTCGGGCGTTTTCGTATGGGTGTGTTTTCTTTTTCAAGCTGCAGCCTCCTGCTCGTTAGTTTAACATCTGTAAATAAAATATAACTATTACTCGCCACAGAAATTATATCTACGCGGGCCACACGCACAAAGCTAAATTCGCAAAGCTATCGTAACGCGCGTAAATAAAATATATCCACTAGTTATCGGTGGGGTCACAGGGTACAGAGGATACAAACACACATATCACCCGGGTTTCAAGGACCCGCTACCTTTTCTATTCCAGAGCCGTGTGCTTAGCGAATCACCCCATCTTTTAGGAGCATTGGGAGGATTATAGTCCAGTTCGACGAACTCGACATCTGAATCCTGGGGATCCTCCACGATCTCAACATCGGAATCGCGATGCTCGAGCGGCTCAGTCGCCACAGGGTTTCCAACCGCCCAGTCCGCTACAGCTGTATCTGTATGAGAAAATGTTTATATTATTAAAACATGTCTAGCTAACGACCCAGTCAGCTAAAATAAAATTAACTGTATGGATTTTAGCGGCAGTCTATATTAATTATTAATATTAATAGTAGGCGTTATAAATTTACAGCTACCACGTTTACCCGTCTAGATACATAGGTTTAAAACATATGATATAGCTATAGGTTTCTTGCCTGTGACAGACTGGTGAGAGCTGGAGGCTAGTCGCCCGCTAGCAGAGTTGCCTTCCTCTAACAGGTTCTGCGTAATGAACCGGTTCTTGTAGGAGTAGTCTGAATGGACTCCCACTTCTTAAATAAGAAAGAATGAAATATATCACTTATATATACAAAGCGCAGATTCAGACATCCCGAGACATTGCGGAGTACCCTATATACTGTGTAAAACTTACCCGATTGTTCTGGTGAAAGCATAGCAGAATATTGACCGCGAGAATATCTGGCCTCCATCTTGAATAAAAAAGGGTCCGCTATTGAATTAAAGCAAATAAAGATCAAGTATGAAAACACGGCTAACCTGTTAATACAAATACTACACAAACTTAAATATAATTGAAACGAAATCCGTAAAAATACTCACTCTAGTCCTGTTCAGATCGGAGTTGTGGTCTGTGAGTTGTGAACAAGTGCGAACTGTATTGCTTGTGAGCTACCCGTATTTATTAGGGCTAGCAGAGAGAACACGCCCTCTGTCACTGCCCCCACGCTAGGGACAGAAAAAACATCCCATTCATGTTTTACAGAGGGATCATGGCGGCTAACCGCGTTGATGCAATATTGTAGAAGTAATATTTCACGACAGAACCCCCAACCATCATTACCCTGTATTAGCTTTGTGCGTGTGGCCCGCGTAGATATCATTTCTGTGGCGAGTAATAGTTATATTTTATTTACAGCTGCTAATGTATCGCCCGTGAGGTTGCAGTTTGAGGGAGAAAACAGCCCCATACGGCGCGCCGAGCAGCGAGATGTCTGTTAATTCAGCATTCTCTGTAGACCAGCACCCGGGGGATACTTGTAAGTATATATGTCTAGGCCGCTCTATAGTGTACTTATACAAACAATCATGCATCGGTTTCACAGATAATCGGTGCTAGTAGCTTTACAAATATCGCGTTGAATCAGAGTAAAGTGGGGCATGTAGCTCTTCCTATATCTCGCCCGCTTAGCGGTTAACTACACCACGTATCTTTTCTTTAGTTACGGAGGATCGTCATTCGCGAGTTTTGCAACAGCGCAATTATGGATTTGAGAACAGAACGGAGGTGAGAACGGAGCCTCTTTCACACGGTTGTGTCGCAGATCGTGGAGAAAGCGACGCGCCAACCGACCACCCCGGGAATACAGAGAGTAGTAGGCTTAAGAATATACGTCTGTGTCAAGCTACAGAATCTGCAAATAGCAACGCGGAAGCAGCAGCTGCCAATTCAGCCGATGCATTAGCGTCAAAGAAACGCGCGGTATCGCGCCGTCGTGTAAGTAAGAAGCAGAAGGATGATGGTCGATCACCTTACACACCAACACCCGTATGGACTGGTGAACACACCAAAATGTTTCTTGACATGTCTGCACAGTACGTGCATAATAAACTCTCGCAGAACAGACTAAAATCTTTCTGCGACACGTATGAAAGACTGATAAGTGCGTGTCCAACACCCGACATTATCGCAGAACTGTGTGATTTTAAACAAAATTATGCAAATGTATGATTTTAAACAAAAATTATGCAACTGTACAGTCAACTTCTGTGAAATAAACCTGTCTGCCTGAGAACGTATGGTTATGAATTGAAAAATAATTAAAATGATCACGCATCACACCCTAGGGGCCGATATACGAGCCCCCAGCGCATTTACACAACTATGATGATCCTGGAAATGTCAGCATTCACGAGCAAACAATCGGTCAAAGCAAAGAGCCTCTTGATACACCCATCCAGAAATTCTCGCGGGGCCGCCTCTGTAGGCAATAGTGTTTGTGATAGCTCTGGGAGTTTGAGGATGATAGTTGTACGCACGACTTTTTACTGTTCTTTACCAGCGGTAAATTTTCAGGGTATAAATTTATAGCCCACAATGCAGGGCTCCACGATTCTTACTTTATTGTTAAGTCAGTGGTTTTTGAAAACTACCGGTAAATGTGATAGCCCGAGGTGTCGTCGTCTTGTGTGTGACGCTACCCGTTTTGTCTATAAGGTTCATAGACTCGATAAATTTTATCCCCATGAAGCTCAGTAAATTACCTCAGGCCTCGGGATTTTCAGTTTTCCACGCTTTTTAATACCTGAGAAAACAAAGCTATGTAGGTCCCATACCCGATGTGAAATATTATGAGCTAGAGTACATGGCACTGGGTGCTTCTGGTACGACATGAGAGTCCGAAACACAGGTATGTTAAAAAGTTTGTACAGGTATGCTAAAAAGTTTGCACGCAATTTTTTGTTGAATGCTGATCAAAATCGTTGCATAGGTGTGGTTCTGTGCCAAAATAGGCCGGGACACGTCTCAACATGCCTGTCTTTTATATCTGATGGGGCTTAGCGTCTTTAAAAATAGGTCTGCGCTGCAAGAACGCTACGCATCCCAGGCTATACAGAGGTTCATGTATGTAGCGCATACCGAGAACATTGGCAATCACCACGCCTTGAGAGGGTTTGTGAAGCAACTCGCTCAATATTTTCTAGATGACTGTGCGCGTGTTAACGGCCAGCACATAGTTTCTGAATTTCAGGGTTGTTTTTTCCATGGCTGTCCCTCGTGCTATAATGAAAATGATGCAGATAAGGTCACAAAAAAGCGCTAGCTGCAGCGGTGCTGGTACACCATAAGAGTGCTGTGGGTGCATGAGTGGCGTGAAATGTTTAAAAATGATTCAGAGGATCACCACCATCTATGAGATATGGTATTTTCCAAACACCAGCGATGATCTGTTTGCCACCTACATTAAACTACACTATAGGGGCGAGGTGTAGAGGCCCGGGACTTGTCCGGGCATGCCCGGACATGCGGGACTTGTCCGGGCATGCCCGGACATGCCAGTTCCGAAATAACGAATTTGCTCTGAATTTGTCATCAAGTTGCTGAAATCGTGTTAGTAATCAAATTAACACATCTTGGTTCGCTACAGTATTCGTATGGTAACTATTAAAATAGCAGCTGAGAGCCAGAAACACAGCTATGCTAAAAAGTTTGTAACCAATTTTTGTTGAGTAGTGGTCAATATCGATGCATAGGAGTGGGCATTTGCCAAAATAGGCCGGGACACCTTCCAACATGCCTGTCTTTTATATCTGAGGGTCATAGCATCTTTAAAAATAGACCTGTGCAACAAGAACGCTACGCATCCCAGGCTATACAGTTGATCATGTGTGTAGCTCATTGCGGGAACGTTGACATTCAGCATGCCTTGAGATGGACACAGTTTTTGAATTTCAGGCTTGTTTTTTCCACGGTTGTCACGTGACCAGGACTTGTTCAGGCATGCCACGACATGCCTGGGCCAATATGTCTATCAGTATTAAACCATAAAAACTCCTCTGTACATGATCCTTAAGCAAAATAAAAAAATATAATGCAAAATAAATCTGTGAAGGCGCAAAAATGTTGAAAATATGGTGTCTCACATGGACCCTATATGCCAGTTCACAATGTGTCTATCAGTATTAAACCATAAAAACGCCTATCTGAGGGCTTAGCATCGTTAAAAAATAGTCCCAAAATAACGAATCTGTTGTGAGTTTGTTATCAAGTTGCCGTGGTCACCAATGCAAGAGGGCTCTCCCCTACTATGTACTCCCTGTCAGTAAACTTTGGAAACATATATTTTCCGTATCATCTTTGTACATAAATAGTATACACTAAGTATCGGCCCCATCCTATACCTGTATTCTCACATGAACCAGTTAAAAATAGTCACAAAATAACGAATTTGTTGTGAATTTGTTATCAAGTTGCCGTAATCGGTTAGTAATCAGTTTAATACACCTTGACTCGGTATAATATCGTATGGTAACTAATAAAATAGCATCTGAGAGTCAGAATATTTGTCATGTGCCAAAATAGGTCGGGACATGTTCCAACATGCCTCAATTTTTGTTGAATGTTGATCAAAATAAATAGTATACACTAAGTTTTGGGACCATCCTATGCCTATATTCTCACATGAAACAGTTAAAAATAGTCACAAAATAACGAATTTGTTGTGAATTTGTTATCAAGTGCCTTAGTAATCAGTTTAATACACCCTGATTCGCTACAATTAAACTTTGGAAACATATATTTTCCGTATCATCTTTGTACATAAATAGTATACACTAAGTAATGGTCCCATCTTATGTCTGTATTCTCACATGAAACAGTTAAAAATAGCCCCAAAATAACAAAATCTAAGTAATGACTCCCATCCTATGCCTGTATTCTCACATGAAACAGAGTGATCTAGCTGTAGCAAACAGTGCGAGAAATGAGGGCTATACACATGGGTGCCAGCAGCATTCAGGTATGATCTCACATCTATGGCGATGCTTTTTTAATATAGCTCCTCATATGATTTGCTAATTGACTTCATATGCACGCACAGTATGATTGTGAGCTCTGCACTCGCATGCTAACATCATTATATTAGCAGCTGTGATGGAGAAGTTACTTTATTGATATACCTGAATCATTGAGATACTTATAATCCTATATATAGCGCATATATGTCTGCCTATTGGGAGGGGTATTGTGAGTTACATAGATTGCATATATATGGACATGAGCTCTGCACATGCATGGTAACAGCATTATATTAGCATCTGTGATGGGCAGTTACTTTATTGATATACCAGCTTCATTGAGATACTTATAATCCTATATATAGTGCATATATGTCTGCCTATTGGGGATATTGTGAGTTACATAGATTGCATATATATGGACAAATATATGGAGGTTATTATTGTTTAGTCCCGGATTAGTCTATTATTGCTATAACATATAAGATATGGAGATGTGCACTATTATATATTGATTTGAATGTAGTTCATGCCTGTCTGCATTTGGCTATTTTTAAACCCCATCAACTTTAAAAAACCCTCACTACACGTGTTGGAGCATTCAACAGCTTGTTCCTGTCTAGAGAGAATCCCATGACCTGTATTGCCATTTGTATCGACATTTTGGTGTCACAATTAATTCAATGCTTGAAATGTCTTTGAGATGTATTTATTTATTACAATAAAATCATGATTAGTTCTGGCAATAAACGTTTTTAAGATGAATGATCTCTTATGCCTATGTCATTTCCACACAGCTTCCCACAGAGTGGTAGTGTGGGAAGACCCTTCAGAAACCCATTGTTTTAAAATCACATTAGTGCAGGTAATGTTTGCTAGAAACCTTCACTGATTTGAATGTAGTTCATACCTGTCTGCATTTGGCTATTTTTCTGCATGCTGTATATCCCACTCTTTGGATTTTTATCCATGATAATGTATTTTAGACCTTAATAAAATTGTATTTTATACTGCAAAAGCTTCCTTTTGAATTTATTTCAATTACAGTCTAGCATGTCACAATTAATTCAGTGATTGAAATGTCTTTGAGCTGTAACTTCAAGAAGAACACACATAAATGTGTTGGTTTTAAAAGATCCCACTGACTATACACAATGCAATACTATTTACTGTTTGCCTGAATTACCGTAGCATCGACCTTCACTCATTCTGACAATTCAGTCAACACTGTTGTACTACATTTCTATGTGCCAGTAAAGATGTATATCTATGTACCATGTTAGTTAGTAAATAGAAAAATATGCTCCTCTCAACACAACCCAAGCCTTAGATACACAGCTTGGTAATAGCTTACCGATCTGTAACAGAGAGTGCTAGAAATCACCTTTACATACAGGCATATCAGTTCCAAACTTTTACACATTTACTGGGGGACATTTATACAAACCTGCTAGAAATGAGCTTTACATACATTTACTGATGGATTCTAATACAGACATTTACTGGGTGCTTCTAATACAAACCCTTTACAGTTCATGTCAGGGCATTCTCTGCTAGAAAATAGCTTTACATCTACGGATGGAGTTAAAACTACCCTTTAATACACTAAAACGCCACAGACTAATCAAAGTCACTGAATAAAATATAAATAGACATGAATAAATCACTTTGATTGAAATTCACAAATCCAGCAGCCCATCTCCATGTCATTACATTCTTCCCAGTCCTGATATAAGTGTAGATACACTGCCAAGCTAAAAATATATATACTGAATAAAACTATAAGATGAGCGTCATAATTCCAAATTCCACCACAATAGTGTTTTACATGCATTTACTGGGTCCTTAAAAGTTTCTCTCCACAAAAAAGTATAAAATCAAGATTCACTCTTTAATTCACTAAAAATCCTTATTATTTAACTAGAACTCCTTATACATTTACTGGGTCCTTAAAAGTTACACTAAAACAACACAGACTAATCAAATCCACGGGATAAAATATCAATAGAGACGAATAAATCACTTTGATTGAAATTCACAAATCCAGCAGCTCAGATTTCACAGCCTGAGCAAAGTCCAGACAGATCAAGTCCCAGGGAGATGGATTAAATGATAGGGGGCGTGTCGACCTGTCAGATTGAGTTTGATGAGTTGTCCAGTTCCTATACTACTCGCCATGTCGTGTTTGGAGAGCTCCTGATCTGCCTAAACAGTGGAAACCCCCGACAAATGACACCATTTTCTAAACTAGACCCCTCACGGAACTTATTTAGATGTGTGGTGAGAACTTTGAACCCCCAGGTGTTTCACTAAAGTTTATAACGCCCGAGTATGAAAATAAAAAAATCATATTTTTTCCACAAACATGATCTGCGGGCGTCATGTCGCATTTGGAGAGCCCCTGATGTGCCTAAACAGTGGAAACCCCCCACAAGTGACCCCATTTTGGAAAATAGACCCCACAAGGATACTTATCTAGATGTGTGGTGAGCAATATGAAGCCTCAAGTGCTTCACAGAAGTTTATAACGTACAGCCGTAAAAGCAAAAAAAGCATTTTTTTTAACAAAAATGATATTTTCGCCCCCAATTTTTTATTTTCCCAAGGGTAACAAAAGAAATTGGACCCCAAGAGTTATTGTGCAATTTGTCCTGAGTACGTTGATACCCCATATCTGGGGGTAAACTACTGTTTGGGCGCATGGCAGAGCTCAGAAGTGAAGGAGCACCGTTTGACTTTTTCAACGCTGAATTGTCTGGAATTGAGATCAGATGCCATGTCACATTTGGATAGCCCCTGATGTGCCTAAACAGCGGAAACCCCCCAATTCTAACTCCAACCCTAACCCCACACCCCTAACCCTAGTCCCAAACCTAACCATAACCCTAACCACAAACCTAACCCTAACACACCCCTAACCCTAATCCCAACCCTAACCCTAACCCTAATCCTAACTTTAGCCTCAACCCTAACCCTAACTTTAGCCGCAACCCTAACCCTAACCCTAATGGAAAAATGGAAATAAATACATTTTTTTAACTTTATCATTTTTCCCTAACTAAGGGTGTGATAAAGGGGGGGTTTGATTTACTATTTATAGCGGGTTTTTATGATTGGCAGCTGTCACGCTAAAAGACGCTTTTTATTGCAAAAAATAGTTTTTTGCATCACTACATTTTGAGAGCTATAATTTTTGCATATTTTGGCCCACAGAGTCATGTGAGGTCTTATTTTTTGTGGTACGAGTTGATGTTTTTATTGGTACCTTTTTTGAGCATGTGACATTTTTTGATCGCTTTTTATTTCGATTTTTGGGAGGTTAGAATGAACAAAAATCAGCAATTCATGAATTTATTTTGGGGGGGCGTTTATACCGTTCCGCATGTGGTAAAATTGATAAAGCAGTTTTATTCTTCGGGTCAGTACGATTACGGCGATACCTAATTTATATCTTTTTTTTGTGTTTTGGCGCTTTTATACAATAAAAACAATTTTATATAAAAAATAATTATTTTTGCATCGCTTTATTCTGCGTGCTATAACTTTTTTATTTTTTTGCTGATGATGCTGAATGGCGGCTCGTTTTTGCGGGACAAGATGATGCTTTCAGCGGTACCATGTTTATTTATATCGGTCTTTTTGATCGCTTGTTATTCCACTTTTTGTTCGGCGGTATGATGATAAAGCATTGATTTTTTTGCTTTTTTTTTTTAAGGCGTTCACTAAAGGGGTTAACTAGTGGGACAGTTTTATAGGGGGGTTGTTATGGACGCGGAGATACCAAATACGTGTACTTTTATTGTTTTGTTTTTTTTATTTACAGGAAGAAATGAATTTATTGGGGAATATTTTTTTTTTCTTTATTTATGAATTTTTTTTTTACACTCGTTATTTTTAGTTTTTTGACTTTTTTACTTTGTCCCAGGGTGGGAAATAACTGTATTTTATCAGATCGCTGGTCTCACAGTGTGGACAGCACTCTGTGAGACCAGCGATCTCACAGGCACTGCTGCAGGCTTCCTCAGCGCCTGCTCTCAGCAGGCCCTGAGGAAGCCGCCTCCCTGCAGGACCCGGTGGCCATCTTGGATCTGGGGCCTGCAGGGAGGAAGGCCTCAGAACAGCGCGATCACATCGCGCTGTTCTGAGGGCCTAAGGGGAGCACGCCGGGAGCCCCCTCCCTGTGCGATGCTCTCCTGTGCCCCTGGTACACCGCAATCATGTTTGATCGCGGTGTGCCAGGGGTTAATGTGTCGGGAGCGGTCTGTGACCACTCCTGGCACATAGTGCCGGGTGTCAGCTGTGATAATCAGCTGACACCCGGCCGCGATTGGCAGCGCTCCCCCCGGGAGTGCGTCTGATCGCTTCGACGTACCATCCCGTCCATGGGCAGATTGTCACAGGTTTCATGGATGGGATAGTACGTCGGATGGCAGAGAGGGGTTAAAGAAGGCTACTACTTGCGATATAACGCAATTTTATTTCAAAGTACAAAATTAAAGGAATAGTATGATTGTGTACACTTTTGTATATTTTAACATACAAAGGTTAAGTACATTGCATATAAAGATTAAGTACATATACTCACATCATCATGAAGGAGCTTTTAAACATCATCAGTCTGGAATATCAGAGAAGCAAGCATCAAGACAGAGAACCCCTGGGAAATTTACAACACTGCACGGTCGTCCCCACTTATGCAGGTATCACAACACCTTACATCTTATAAGTACAGGTACCCAAGTTTCTGCTTTTGTCTTAGTCATGTTTCTCTGGCCTTATATAGTGATTTACACTGGGTAACTCTGGTTTCAGCCTCTGCCCTCTAGTGGCAAGCTTTCAAGATAAGATGAATCAGAGATACCAGGCAAACATCAATGAGCAATAAACCCACACAATTCAAAAGCTCCCAAGATAAAATAAGTCCACAGTACACAGGTTAAATAAACAACCATGTTTTACAGTAACAAACATCAAACATAGAAAAACATAGAACTATTTGTGACATAAAAACTTTCAGACAATAAGTAAACAGTTCTCAAGATTGTGTCACTATGAGCATTGTCTGCCTGTAAATGTGCCTATGGGAGTGGCGTCGCGTCCATATTACATGACCTTAATGAGCGGTATTACGTCACCGCTCAGCACAGGAGAGGTGCAGGATGCCGGGTACAACGCAGGATTGCCGGGACGTTCAGCGATGGCACGGGGAGGGTGAGTATGATGTCCCAGCCACCGGCTCCTGCCGCGGCACCCCCTCCCCTGCTGGTTTCTGCCCAATGACTCGTGTATAAGCCGAGGGGCATTTTCAGCACCAAAAAAGGTGCTGAAAATCTCGGCTTATACACGAGTATATACGGTAACTAACCTAGAAAACTGGGAGGCCTACTATTTCCATTGACCTACATGTACCACTCCATACAGTGTGGATACCAATCGTGTTCTACAGCCAGCTCCTTATTTTAGCTAGTGTGATCAAATCATAAGTTTATCCCTTTGCATTCTGCTATCAGTTGTGACAGTGGCATTTAAAAGCAGCATGCTGATGGTGTTATCATGGCAGCCAGAGGCCTATTGAAGGACCCTGTGTCCATCATGTTTTTACACCTTTTAAGTCCAGTCTGTGCCTTGGCTGCATGGGATATGTGTCATTTTTAGAGGTGAGAGGATTTTTCAAATTTGAATTTGCTAACTTTGACAGATTTTCCTCAAAAATTAGATTTGCAGCAAATAAATTTGTGCGAATCTCAATACTGGAAAGCTTGTAATTATTCGGAAAATACACAAGAGGCTGAGGGGAGAGAGAGAGAGGAACCTGCTGATCATAAAAGCTTACACTCTACAGAACAGAGAGAGGATCCTGCTGAACATAAGAGCTTACACTTTATAGAAGAGAGAGAGGAACCTGCTGAACATAAGAGCTTACACTATATAGAAGAGAGAGAAGACCTCGTAGACCATAAGAACTTACACTGTATAGAAGAGAGAGGACCCCACTGACCATAAGAGCTTACACTCTACAGAAGAGAGAGACTTACCCAGTGACTCAGGAGATGAAAAACGAACAAACTGTGCTGTACTTGGAACTTCTGATCTGTGATGGCTCAGGTATTGACCACCACTGTACAAGGTATGATAATCAGCTAGATGTCATAGCAGCAGGACATTATGGAAAGCCCACATGATCACATAAAAGTCATTATCCCACTGTTTGATGCTTCAGCAGTGCTGGAAAGTTTATTTGTGAATCATGAATCAAATCTCAAAGTGTTTGAATTCGATTGAAACCAAGAATTTCAGAAAGTTTGACTTGAACTCAGTCCTCCATGGATCGAACCGCTCATTGCTAGTTATTTTACATTACACTGGAATATTACTGCTTATAGTAATGATCTAAACTTCAATTCCTCTGGGAAACTATTAGAAAATGTAGCAAAAAAATTAAAAATATTTAAATAAAAAATGTATAAAAGTTCAAACCATCCTCATTTTTCCACGGTATACATTAAAACTACAAACATATTTTAAAACAGTTGAAAAAATGCCTTGCTCTTGGAAGGCAAAGAGGAAAAATCAAGAATGAAGAGCGGCCCAAATGGGACCTTATCACCCAATGGCCTTCATACACACATAACACTGTAGAACATGTTAAATAATGTAAAATGTAATTATGTAGTGTTTCATATTTGCACATACTTATGGCGAAAGTATTTGACTATATTTTTCCTTATATTTCTCAGGTATGTCACGGATGCCACTGTTGCCGTATTTGTAGCCCTCATGTTGTTTCTATTTCCTTCTGAGCTGCCCTCATGTAAACCCCAGGAGCCACTGGAAGAAGGTAAATCTCATGCGATATAAGAGACTGGATGAAAAATAGAAAATTAGCTGTCAGCTGAACGAGTATTGACTGGCAGAAATGTATTTTGTTTGTACGTGGATAAAACCCTGCTTGCTTCTGTCATACAATAAATATCTGTGTATTTGTGTGCCCATTTCAGAAAATTCTCAGCATTTCTAGAAATCTGAAAAAAATTCCATTCTCACGTATTGTATTGTTAATACGTCACATCTGAAAATAGCTTACTGTTGTGAATGGACTTGAAATTAGTTCTGAACAGAGGCTCCCTCTGGTGGTTACAAGCGGTACTGGACTGTCCAGTGAAGATTGTGAGGATTGGGAATCAGGTGTTACTGACTGGTCTTATATAAGGGAGTCGCCTTCCCATCAGGGTTGCCGGTGATCAATTGTTCTGGTCTCAATCCTTGATTCCTTTTTCCTTTGTAGCCTGCTGTGTCGTGTCTGCATCTCCTGCTAACAGATAAGACATTTTCTTCTTTTTGTTTTTTGTGCTTGATTTTTGCATTTTGTCCTGCACTTCTGTGGGGGCCTTCAGGGTCCCCTCCGGGGGCTTTTGCCCTCTCAGTTTAGTTCAGCCACTGATGTTTGTACATTTGCTTTTTCCAGTTTTTTCAGTGGCTGCTGTTTTGATTTTGTTACACCAGAGAACTAATTTAGGTGGTAGAGGTCGTGTGATCTCAGGTGTTTTTGAAATTAGTAGAGTTGGTGCTTTTCAGGGTTTTTTGGGATTGCAGTAAGTGCCCTTCCTATCCCTTTCTATTTAGGTAGTTTGGGCCCCAACGTTTGCTTATACTATTTTCTGTCTGTGTCAGTATTTCTTCTTGTCTAACCGCCATTACATGTTTGGGGGCTTTCTATGTTCTTTGGGGATCTGCTCCGGGGCAGAGAGCTTTCCTCTTTCTATCTTCAGGTGTAGTTAGCTTCTCAGGCTGTGACGAGGCATCTAGGACCAACGTAGGAACGCTCCACGGCTGCCTCTAGTTGTGGTGGTTAGTCAGGGTACTGCAATCTCATAGATTCCAACTGCTCTGGTGTATTGCCTTTTTTACCTGCACTCCTCAGCTACCGAAACATAACAGTATCACCGGCCCCAAAAATTGAAAATTGTATGGTACTCACAGAAGGGAAAAATATTGTGAAAGAAAAAAGGTTGTCAGAGTTGTCAGAAATATATTTCTGTTTGTTGCATTTTTTTTTTCCCTCTGTATCTCTGGGTGCTGGGGAGGATTTTTTCTCTCAATGGAGTTTGCACAGTTGTCTGGCCGTGTGGATCAGCTTGCCACTGAGGTTCGGAGTATTGCTACCTATCTTGCTAGGTTGCCTGTTGTGGAACCTAGGATTCCCATGCCAGATTTGTTTTTGGGGGATCGAGCCAAGTTTCTGAATTTCAAAAATAATTGTAAATTGTTTTTTGCCTTAAAATCTAAGTCCTCAGGGAACGCAGCGCAGCAGGTTCAAATTGTCATCTCTCTCCTGTGTGGCGATCCTCAGGATTGGGCTTTTTCCCTGACACCTGGGGATCCTGTTTTGAGTGATGTTGATGCATTTTTTCAGGCCTTGGGGTTATTGTACGATGAGCCTAATGTCACTGATCAAGCTGAAAAAGCCTTGTTGGCATTAAATCAGGGGCTTGATGACGCTGAGTTATACTGTCAGAGATTCCGTAGGTGGGCAGTCCTGACCAAATGGAATGACGACGCTTTGGCAGCCCTTTTTCGGAAGGGTCTGTCAGATAATGTAAAGGATGTTATGGTGGGATTACCTGTCCCCTCTGGTCTCAATGATTCTATGTCATTGGCGATTCAAGTTGACAGACGTTTGCGTGAGCGGAGAAGTATGCGTGGAATAGTGTTGCCTTGTGAACCTGCTTCTGAATCCATGCAGTGTGATAGAGTGGTTTCGGGGGCACAGCGTCATGAGTTTCGAAAGCGCAATGGGTTATGTTTCTACTGTGGTGATGCCTCTCATGCTATTTCAGTCTGCCCTAGGCGGGGAAGACGTTTTGCACGCTCAGTTGTCTTGGGTAGTGTTCAGACTAAGTTTTTATTAACTGTTACTCTGATATGCTCTCTGTCCTCATTTTCTGCTCAGGCTTTCGTTGATTCGGGAGCAGCTATTAACCTGATGGATTTTGATTTTGCTAAACGTTGTGGGTTTCCCTTGATACCCCTACGGAAGTCTATTCCCCTACTGGGGATCGATTCTACCCCTTTGGCTGAGAATAAACCTCAGTTCTCTACTCAGGTGATAATGAGGGTTGAACCTGATCATCAGGAGAGTTGCAAATTTTAGGTTCTGTATAATCTGCATGACATTATCGTACTGGGTTTCCCTTGGTTACAGTCTCATAATCCTGTTTTGGATTGGAAATCTGTGTCTGTAACCAGTTGGGGATGCCAATGTGTTAATACCAACACTCCTGTTTTTCTGCCTCCCCCCAGGCTCAGGATGTTCCTGACTTTTTGATTGATTTTTCTGATGTGTTTAGCGAAAGTAAATCTGCATCCTTGCCTCCCCATAGGAGCTATGACTGCGCTATTGAATTAGTGCCTGGTAGTAAATTCCCTAAAGGTCGCCTTTTTAATTTGTCTGTACCTGAACATGACGCTATGCGGTCTTATATCAAGGAGTCATTGGAGAAGGGTCATATCAGACCATCCTCTTCACCCTTAGGTGCCGGTTTTTTCTTTGGCCAAAAAGGATGGTTCATTAAGGCCGTGTATTGATTATCGTCTTTTGAACAATATTACTGTGAAATATCAATATCCGTTACCCTTGATTTCTGACCTGTTTTCCAGGGTAAAAAACGCTACTTGGTTTACCAAGCTTGACCTCAGGGGGGCATATAACCTTATTCGCATTAAGCACGGGGATGAATGGAAGACTGCATTTAATACCCCTGAGGTGCATTTTGAGTACCTTGTGATGCCCTTTGGGCTCACTAATGCTCCTTCTGTCTTCCAGTCCTTCAGGATGACATTTTCAGGGATTTTGTGGATAAATTTCTGATTGTTTATTTGGATGATATCTTGATTTTTTCCAATGACTGGGACTCTCATGTGAAACATGTTCGAACTGTATTCCAGATTTTGAGAGAGAATGCTCTGTATGTGAAGGGATCAAAGTGTCTTTTTGGCGTACAGAGGATCTCATTTTTGGGATTCATTTTGTCCCCATCTGTTATTGAAATGGACCCGGTCAGGTTCAGGCCATCTGTGATTGGGTCCAACCTACTTCATTAAAGGCTCTTCAAAGATTTTTGGGTTTTGCCAATTTTTATCGTAAATTTATTGGTAATTTCTCGGTTATTGTTAAACCATTAACTGATTTGACCAAAAAGGGTTCTGATGTGGTGAATTGGCCTCCTGAGGCAGTCTCTGCATTTCAGGAACTTAAGCAGAGATTCACTTCTGCTCCTGTTCTACGGCAGCCTGATGTTTCTCTGCCATTTCAGGTGGAGGTTGATGCCTCTGAAATTGGGGCAGGTGCCGTTTTGTCCCAAAGAGATCCAGAGACCTCCAAAAGTAACCCTTGTGCCTTTTTCTCTCGAAAATTTTCTCCTACTGAACGTAATTATGACGTGGGTAATCGGGAGTTATTGGCCATGAAGTGGGCTTTTGAAGAGTGGAGACATTGGCTGGAGGGAGCCAAACATCAGGTGGTGGTCCTTACTGACCATAAGAATCTGGTTTATCTGGAATCTGCCAAGCGACTTAATCCTAGACAGGCCAGGTGGGCCTTGTTTTTCACACGTTTTAATTTTGTGGTTTCCTTTCTTCCTGGCACTAAGAATGTTAAGGCGGATGCCCTCTCGAGGAGTTTCCTTGCGGACTCTCCTGAGTTATCTGATCCTTCTGTTATTTTGAAAGAAGGTGTAGTTCTTTCCGCCATCTCGCCCAATTTGAGACTGGCTCTGGAGGGGTGTCAGGAGGATAGGCCCGAGCGCTGTCCTGTTGGGAAATTGTTTGTCCCGACCACTGGAAAAAGAGTGTGATGTCTGAGATTCATTGTTCCGCGTTGGCCGGTCATCCCGGAATTTTTGGTACCAGAGACTTGTTTAGTCGGTCCTTTTGGTGGCCTACCTTGTCTCGTGATGTCAGGGAATTTGTGCAGTCCTGCGGGACTTGCTCTCGCTCCAAGCCTTGCTCTCGCTCTAGTGGTTTGTTGATGCCGTTGCCTGTGCCCAAGAGACCATGGACCCATATCTCTATGGATTTCATTTCCAACCTCCCTGTTTCTCAGAGAATGACCATCATCTGGGTGATTTGTGATAGGTTTTCCAAGATGATACATTTGTGCCATTACCTAAGTTGCCTTCCTCCTCTGAATTAGTGCCTTTGTTCCTTCAGCACGTGGTTCGTTTACACGGCATTCCTGAGAACATTGTGTCTGACAGAGGAATCCAGTTTGTTTCCAGATTTTGGAGGACCTTTTGTTCTAAACTTGGCGTTCAATTGTCTTTCTCCTCGGCGTTTCATCCTCAGACCAATGGTCAAACTGAGAGAACAAACCAGACATTGGAGACTTATCTAAGATGCTTTGTGTCTGCTGATCAGGATGACTGGGTCTCTTTTTTGCCTTTGGCTGAGTTTGCTCTTAATAATAGGGCTAGCTCTGCCACTTTGATGTCTCCATTTTTCTGTAATTCTGGGTTTCACCCTCGATTCTCTTCAGGACAGACGGAGGCTTCTGTCTGTCTGGGTGTTGACTCTGTTGTGGAGCGTATGCAGCAGATTTGGGACCAGGTAGTGGAGAGGTTGTCCCTCTCTCAGGAGAGGGCCCAGCGGTTTGCTAACCGGCATAGGACTGATGGTCCTCGGTTTAAAGTGGGGGACTTGGTCTGGTTGTCCTCAAAAAATATTCCTATGAAGTGGCATCTCCTAAATTTAAGCCTAGGTTCATTGGACCTTATAAGATCATGGAGATTCTTAATCCTGTTTCTTTTCGTTTGCTTCTTCCAGGGACATTTAAGATCCATAACGTGTTCCACAAGTCCTTGTTGAAGAGATTTGTTGAGCCAGTGGTTCCTACTGCTGTGCCTCCTGACCCTGTTCTGGTTGAGGGCAATCTGGAGTTTGTGGTTGAGAAAATATTGAATTCTCGTTTTTCTAGACGGAAACTCCAGTATTTGGTTAAGGGAGAGGTTATGGTCAGGAAGACAATTCTTGGGTTCTGCTTCGGACATCCATGCTAGGAGACTCATCCGTGCGTATCACAGAACTCATCCTGACCGACCTGGTTGCACAAGTGAGGGTTCGGTGACCCCTCCTCAAGGGGGGGTACTGTTGTGAATGGACTTGAAATGAGTTCTGAACAGAGGCTCCCTCTGGTGGTTACAAGCGGTACTGGACTGTCCAGTAAAGATTGTGAGGATTGGGAATCAGGTGTTACTGACTGGTCTTATATAAGGGAGTCGCCTTCCCATCAGGGTTGCCGGTGATCAATTGTTCTGGTCTCAATCCTTGATTCCTGTTTCCTTTGTAGCCTGCTGTGTCGTGTCTGCATCTCCTGCTAACAGATAAGACATTTTCTTCTTTTTGTTTTTTGTGCTTGATTTTTGCATTTTGTCCTGCACTTCTGTGGGGGCCTTCAGGGTCCCCTCCGGGGGCTTTTGCCCTCTCAGTTTAGTTCAGCCACTGATGTTTGTACATTTGCTTTTTCCAGTTTTTTCAGTGGCTGCTGTTTTGATTTTGTTACACCAGAGAACTAATTTAGGTGGTAGAGGTCGTGTGATCTCAGGTGTTTTTGAAATTAGTAGAGTTGGTGCTTTTCAGGGTTTTTTGGGATTGCAGTAAGTGCCCTTCCTATCCTTTTCTATTTAGGTAGTTTGGGCCCCAACGTTTGCTTATACTATTTTCTGTCTGTGTCAGTATTTCTTCTTGTCTAACCGCCATTACATGTTTGGGGGCTTTCTATTATCTTTGGGGTTCTGCTCCGGGCAGATAGCTTTCCTATTTCTATCTTTAGGTGTAGTTAGTTTCTCAGGCTGTGACGAGGCGTCTAGGACCAACGTAGGAACGCTCCACGGCTGCCTCTAGTTGTGGTGGTTAGTCAGGGTACTGCAATCTCATAGATTCCAACTGCTCTGGTGTATTGCCTTTTTTACCTGCACTCCTCAGCTACCGAAACATAACAGCTTACAGTATATCTTACCTCCTCCAGTGGTTTCATTTATTACACCCAATAGTGGTCAGGGTGCATATATACAGCGTTAAACAACCGCCAACTGGCAACATCTTTGCCTATTGTCAGTCATATAATAGCCTGTTCACACAGGAAGACTCCTCTTTAATTGTGTAATAGATTGTTCTGCGCACAGAGGCTGCCATTGTTCTCACAAGCACAAATCTTGCTTACACAAGATGATGTATTGCCAGGAATGATAATCTTTTGGGCAAATCAAAAGATTATCTCACCTGATGAATAAGTATTTGGCTTTGGTGATTGACTGCCTCTTTAAACTGCATGATTATCTCAAGATATGCATTCCTAGGAAGGCCAGTCCACAATAACCGTGCCCCTTTAAACTGGGTCACACTATCAGTTGTGACAGGGTCACTGGCACTGTATAGCCCCCGTCTCAAATAGCGAAACACCAGCGATCCCGACAACTATATGAACTTGTCAGGATCGCTGGTGTGTCGCTACATGATCGCTGCTGAGCTGCCAAACAGGCAGCTCAGGCAGCGATCAGCACAGCGACACTGCGGGTAACGTCGCTTAGTTACCCGCAGTGTATGTTGGATACCAGCGCCCTGATGCAGGGAGCTGGTAACCAAGGTACACATCGGGTTTCTAGGAACCGCCCGGCGCCTGGAAACCCGCTGTGTACCTTGGTTACCAGCGGATCGCTGGTCTCCCGCCTGTCACACGCAGCGATGCATGCTGGCCAGCGGGAGACCAGCGATTGTCGCTGAATGTCACACACAGCGATATCGCTGGGGAGATCGCTGTTGCGTCACAAGACTAGTGACTCAGCAGCGATCTCGCTAGCGAGATCGCTGTGTGAGACGGGGCCTTTAGAGTAGCTCTCATTTGTTCTGAATTGCAATTGTCTTTATCTCTATTGATAAAATAGTGTCAGATTCTGTTGAAATCATCAAACATATTTCCCACATTTTTATATTTCATTCTCTTAGCATGTTCATATTTGTCACAGTGCAAAAGTGAAAGACATCAGAGTTTTCATTAAAAAAAAGAGTTTTGCCTTGCTGTGAGTGATGAAGGCAGAAGGACTTTGCTTTTCTAAAGAATTTCTGTGAAAGGGTTTAAAACATTTGTTATTATCTGGAGAAAAGTTTACAGCATACCACTTCTATATCTGAGGACTGATACTAAGTTAGATAGCATATTATTTCTGCCAAGTAAGCCCTTTTGTTATCTGGCTAGATATGACACCATTTTTTTATTGGCTCGCTCAGAATTTTTTTTTCAACAATTATCAGCTATAAAGATAAACGGCAAATAAAAACATAAACTTGCAAAGAGATCCCAAGCAGCACTAGTAAGCCTTGAGTTTTCTTGGTTTAGCTTTCAAACAAGTCAATGTATCATGTATATTCCAAAAGTCCGAGACTCTAGAGTTTTCTTAGAAAAAAAATTAAACATTTGTTTTGTCCATTAAAAAAATGTAATGCAGATTTTTAATGAATGAAATAAAATATTTTTGGTGCCTAGGCCAGTATGATATGTACAGGAAAAGTTAAAACTTACATCTCTATTTTGTAATTTGGCAATTCATACTTACTCACTTCCTGTGATCACTCTCAGCATGTTTGTAGCTAAAATTGACAACAGGCCGTGAACAGCGAGGTAGACAGAAGAGAGAAGCCTAGCGGTGGACAAGGTTGTTTCAAGGTTGGAAATATTAATGAGCAAACCCGAACTGTAAAGTTAAGGGTTTGTACCTAGTGTCCGGTACCAAACCCCAAACACAGACTTTTTACAGTACGTCCATGTTACTGTTCTGGTTCGCCAGCCTAATAAAGCTTATTGAAAGGTTGCAGTGCAGCCAATTAACAATCTTTAAGTCTGTTGGCTCTTTCGGCCCTATCACAGCCATGCCAAGTGATGGCATGGCTGTGATTGGCCGGCGCGCTATGTGACCTGTAAAATAAATAAATTAATTAAAAAGCAACATGCGGTCCCTTTATTTTGAGCTGGTCTTATTATGCTGGAAAGGGGACAATATCCATTGATCTTCCTAGCTTACTAATATTAGCCTGTAGCTGTCTACTTTACCTTTGCTGGTTATTAAAAATGGGGGGACTATAAAAAAATTACGTGGGTTTTCCTATTTTTAATAACCAGCTAAGGCAAAGCAGACAGACGGAGGCTGATATTAATAAGCTGGGAGGGTCCATGGATATTAGTCCCTTCCCTGCCTAATAAGACCAGCCCTAAGCTTCCCCAAAAATGGCGCATCCATTAGATGCACCAATTTTGGAGCTTAAACGAGGCTCTTCCTGATTGCCCTGGTGCAGTTTTAATTAGGGTAATGAGATACTGGGTTGATTTCAGCTATGCAATGTCCACTGACATCAAGCCCTTGGGTTAGTAATGGAGAGGCATCTATCACACACCCCCATTACTAACTCACTAAGTAAAAAGACAAAAAACACACAGAAAAAAAATTCTATTTGAAAAAGCAAAGAAAAAAAAATCCTCCACAAAAAAAATAACACCAGTCTGCCGCAACCTAAATGAAGGTCACATGAAGAGCACCATCTTCTTCATCCAGTGTATGAAGCCCCATTCAGAGAATAAATCTCCATAGATTGGAGCAGCAGCCGCGTCTCACACTGTTCTCTGCAATATCTGGTTACTGGGGTGACATCCGTAAGGTTACCTCAGTTCACAGATGCCAGTTCTCACGAGGGCAGTGCAGAAGCCAGAATGATGAGTGGTGACGTCACCAGTCATCATCCTGGCTCTTGCGCTGTACTCTGAGAGAACTGGTGGCTGTGAACTGTCGCAACCTTACTGACATCAGCTCAGTTCACAGCCGTGGTTCTCTGGTTCTTGCAGAGCGCAGCAATGGATCCAGAAGCTGCTGCTGCTCTAGTCTAAAGAGCTTCGTTCTCTGAACAGGGCTCCATACATTGGACCATGCATAAAGGGATCATGGTGGAACCTCGAATTGGACAACCACGGACGGACTGACATAGGAATTCAATATGGACTATGGCGAATCAGTGTAGGCTTTTTAAATAAATGGGTGAAAGAGGGAACTCATAGAGGAATGATTTTTACAAATAAGGGACTTTTGTGTGTATGCCCTTATTTCTTTTGAATACAGGGTTAGTAATGAGGATGTTTAACAGATGCTTCTCCATTACTAACCCCCGGTCTTGATGTCAGCTAACGTTACAAAGCTGACATCAACTCCATAAACCATTTCGCCTGATTGCCACCGTGCCAGGTCAATCAGGAAGAGAGGAGGCTAATCTCCACAATTGGTGCATCTAATAGATGCACCATTTCTGGGGTGGCATAGTATTGGTCTTATTAATCGGGTAAGGGGACAATATCCATAGATCTTCCCAGCATAATAATATCAGCCCTCTTCTATCTGCTTTGCCTTAGCTGGTTATGAAAAATAGGGGGGGATCCCAAGTCATTTTTTGGGAGGTCACCCATTTTTTAATAACCAGAAAGGCAAAGCAGACAGCTGGGGTATGATATTAATAAGCTGGAAAGATCCATGGTTACTGAGCCAGTCCCAATCTAAAAATACCATCCCACAGCTTTCCTTTCCCTTAGCTAGTTATTAAAAATAAGGGGGACCCCATGTAATTTTTTGGTAGTGTCCTCCCATTTTTAATATCCAGAAAAGGCAATGCAGACAGTTGTGAGCTGACACAAATAGACTGGGAAGGTCCATGGCTATTGTCCCTTTCCCAGCATAATACGACCAGCTAACAGCTGTCTGCTTTCCCTATTATTAAAAATAGGGAGCTCCATTTTGTTTTTTTCATTTATTTATTTCTTTATTAGCAAGTATAGTAAATTACAAATTCAAGGCACTGCACTGCTCTACTCATTCACTTGGACCTCCGCCTTCTGGTTCAAGATTATTTTTTTTATTTTTTTTACTTTTTGTTAAGTAATTTTTCTATCTACATTTGTTTGCAGGGCAATTGCCCTGTTCTTGTCCCCATTTTGCTTCCTTTTGCAGCACCATACCCCTTACTACAGTCATTTTACAGCCATTTTTCCGCACCAAAGTTCGGGTCTCCATTGACTTATATGGGGTTTGGGGTCAAGTTTTGGTAAAGTTCAGGTAACACAGCTGATTTTTTTCTGTGAGGTAAAACATGTTTAAAAACAAGCAGCAAATGTTTTACCTCACAAAAAGAATTAGCTGTGATCCCGTGCTGTAATGTCTGTATACTCTTTTGCTTCCTCCTCTTCCCAGGAGAGGTGGTGCATTCAGACCATGTTCCTGCACGGTCAGACACAGCCATTACACATAAACAAGAGCACATTTATAAGATTATCTCCGCAAAGCAACATTTTTTTTAACACATCCAATTGTGGAAATTATTTTTATTTCAAGATGGATGTATAACATTCTGACGTATAACATTCTATGTCCAGCTGATTTCAAGCTTCTTAACGCAAACACAGTCTTAGTAATATCAAAGTAACCTCAGCAGAAATGGCTATGGATGGTAGTTACTTTTCACTTTTGTGCTGTTGCACGCTATCGGTACAGTTGTACTGTTTCTTCAGCATTTTATTGTTTTATTTCCTCATTTCTATTGCTAAGCTGTGAGTTGTGACATTATCTCACTATCCAGATTCACACCAAAACAGCTGCTGCATTTTCTCCTTCTACTTTTATACAGGCTATTAGAATTCCTCCTGATTGGCTGCACTATATTATGTGATGTGATAGCTGCAAGGCATTATAGTGAAGCCCACCATGCCCAATGTCATGTGAGCTTTTTCTGGCTAATGCAATCTTTTTCAATGTGTAAAATAGTGGCTGACATTTTTGGCGATTCAAAATGCAAATTGTTTGAATTTGTTGGGTTCATTGAATTATTAAAAATTTGACACAAATTTAATTCACATCGAATTGCTTCGTTCATCTACTTATTGGTGTTCACAAGTTCTTTTCCAATATAATTCTACTCTACGTTGTTTTTTTGGTAGAAAATAGTATAATATTAACCTAAACCCCCTCCTACATGAATAGTTAGGGTTGACAGGGTTGAGGACATTAAATTTAGCTTTAGGCAGTCCGCTACTTGTAGAACGTTTCCCTAAGTTTTTGTTTACTCCAAGTAAAGTATAAAATGGTCCCTTTTGATATATGTGGATGTTTGAAGAAGTGAATTTGCATTGTAAGTCTTAATGGAGACAAGAAATTATGTGAATGATGTAATAGTAAATAAACAACAGAAAAACACATTTAATTTTTGTAACTATCCCCAATATATGTGTATATATTGAAAATAAAAATATTTGTAAATATTTGTGCAGTGCAATCTGTAAAACCAAGCATATTTTTAGCTATTGTGTTTAACCTAGGCCAAAAAAGTAAATTTCGCCCACCCCCACCACTACTGGACTGGAATACTGTAAATAAGAAGATGCCATGGAACATTGTTATTCTTTTGGGAGGAGGATTTGCTCTTGCTAAAGGCAGTGAGGTAAGTGATATGAGCATATAGACCTCTTGTGAAATTTTAGATATTGCCTTTTTAGGGCTATTTAAGGGTTGTCCCATACCTTAAAGGTCCTTTCAAAATATCTACTTTTACACCGTAAGCACTTTTGCAATTAGCTATATTATAAAACACCCTACATTTCTCCCTATCCTGCTAATTCCTAACTGTGCTTTTTCTTTACTTCCTGTGATGGAGGAGTCTCAAACAGGACATCACAGAAAGCTAGAGCTGCATTCACTTCTCCCCAGCATCGATCACCCCTCTAGAGGATAGAAGCTGTGGGAGAGATGAATGCTCTCTGCTTCTATCTCTGACGCCGCAGCTTCTGACTGTGATAAAAAAAGTAACCAGCGAACAGAAACAGAAGCAGTGTAAGTGACACTAACGCTGCCCCACAGCTTCTTTTATCACCCTCAAATGAATTGTCATCAGGGGCCGGAGCTGTGGCAGAATCAGCTTGCAGAAATGATGCAGTT
The DNA here is from genome assembly GCA_033576555.1 of Oophaga sylvatica. Taxonomy (NCBI): domain Eukaryota; kingdom Metazoa; phylum Chordata; class Amphibia; order Anura; family Dendrobatidae; genus Oophaga; species Oophaga sylvatica. The sequence continues at coordinate 579,964,775 of JARQOD010000002.1, forward strand.
AATTTTACTCTTCTCATCTGCATGCAAGGCCGGATTGGCCATCTGGCAATTCTGGCAAATGCCAGAAGGGCTTGTCCGGTCGTGGGCCGCCTTGTCTGTTACGTTGTTAACAGAATCAGTGTTCCCAAGACACACATACTGTTAACAGTTATGATGGAGCACAAAGTCGCTGACTCCGTCACTTACCAGCAGGCCCCGGGTATTATTAGAAATATTGGTCTTGTAGTAAATCTTGCTTTCCTCCATCCAGGGTAATATTGGTACTATATCCCATCTGGTGTTTGGGGGCGGGAAAAGCATGAGCCTGTGTGATTTCAAATGCTAGGGCTGAATTTCAGTCCCAGTCCATCCATGTCTGCACGGAATAATTTGCAATGTGTGAATGGAGTTTTGGAAAAAAAAAATTGTTACCTCGTGTATTTCTTCCTACAAACATAAGAAGGCTGCATATAAAGTATACTGTGAGGCCTAGATAAATATATGTATTCCTATTACTCTGAGGTGTGCACTATTTTCCACACCTGATGGATGGCTTTGAGCAGTGGCGTTGAAATCATGGACCCCATAGCAGAAGTTCTAATAGGGTTCCTCCAAAAAAAAAAAAAATTGTGAGGTCTAAGAAGAGCATATCTCACAACTTTGTAACCCCATAATTTCCCTTCTATTAAAGCACCCAGATTCCCCCCATAAAGTATGATGCCAACAAAAGTGACCCGCCAAACACAAAATGATATCCCCACAGTGAATTCCTCCAATGTACCCTCCACAGGCACAGTGTGATGACCCTACTGTACACCTCCTGTCAAAGTATGGTGACACCAACATAGCATGATGCCTCAACGGTGACCCCTCACAGCCCTCTATACAGTGTAGTGGCCCCCTCTATAACACTGCAAACAGTATGACACACCATATTGCCATGCAAACTGTATTATGCCCCCCACACAGCATTGCAAACTGTATAATGCCCCATATAGCACTCCAGAAGGTATAAATGCTTCCAAATAGCCCTCCACTTAGTATAATGACCCCCCACATAGCATTCCAAATAGTATAATGGCCCCCCACATAGCATTCCAAATAGTATAATGGCCCCCACATAACCCTCTAAATATTATAATGACCAACCCACAAAGCACTTCAAATAGTATAATGGCCCCACATAGGCTTCAAATAGGATAATGACCCCCGCATAGCCCTCCATATTGTAAAATGGCCCCCAAATAACATTCCATATAGTATAAAGGGCTCCACATAGCCTTCCATAAAGTATAATGGGCCCACACATAGTCTTCCAATTAGTATAATGTACCTCACATAGCCCTCCAAATATTTTAATTGCCCCCAAATAGCCATTCAAATATTATAACGTTCCTACATACAGTAGCCTATACAGCATAGTACGCCCCACGTTGCCTTCATATAATATAATGTACCCGCCATTGCCTTCCACATAGTATAATGTACCTAACATTGCCTTCCATGTAGTATAATGCATCCCACATTACCTTCCATATAATATAATGAGCACCACGTTGCCTTACACATAGTATAATGGGCCCCACATTTTCTTCCATGTAGTATAATGTACCCTCTTTGCCTTCCATGTAGTTTAATGCACCCCTCATCGCCTTCCACATAGTTAAATGCACCCCCCCACATTGCTTTCCATATAATATGTGCCCCACATTGCCTTTCATACAATATAACGTGCCCCACATTGCCTTCCACATAGTATAATGCATCCCACATTGCCTTCCACTTAGTATAATGCACCCCATGTTGCCTTCCATATAATATAATGCACCCCACGTTGCATTCCATTTAATATACAGTAATGCACCTCACATTGCCTTTCCCATAGTATAATACACCCCATATTGCCTTCCACATAGTCTAATTCACCCCACATTGCCTACCACGTAGTATAATTCACCTATTACCCCACAGGCCTCCCAAACAGTATAATGCCTCCACAATGTACTCAATGATTAAACAAAAATCCTCATTTTTCCTTGTTACACCTCTGCTTTGGTCTCCGTAGCATGTGATCTGAAGTACCTCACATCGCCTGCTGCGCCGAGCAATATAGAGACGTCAGTGCTCAGACGCAGATGCTTGGATGGATGGAGGAAGGAGTGGACTGCTTCTTCTTTCATTATTACTTTCAATGTTGTCAGCATCCATTATGCCGATACTGTTGATAGAGTGATGTCAGGAGGCGGGATGGCGTGGTCTGCCACCATTGGCAGTATGCCACTGGCTTTCAAAAAGGCTTTCTTAATCTCACAGCATGTCATCATTTACTTGAAATATAAGGTATGTCTCCTGCACATGTGCTATTCAGTTATAGGTGTTTTTGACAAAACACACAGTAATTTTGATGCCTATTGATCTTATTGTAGAGTGAACTTGTTTCCATAAAATGCCATCCTTAAAGGGTTGCTGTTATTTCAGTAAATCTAGACTTATCTGATGGTCAATGCAGTGATTAACAAAGCTATAATATTCTTTATGTACCCAAAATATTTTTTTCAGCTCAAAAAGTGCCAGCAATTAGACATCTTTCTTCTGTCTATCTTGGTGTCCCTGCATGTTGACAAATATAATATAGTTTTAGGAGCAGAGACTCTGAGATGGAATACATTCAGTGAGGATGGGTCCTTGCATCAGCTCCTGTTCCTCTGGGTTTAAAACTGCATGCAAGCATAACTGAGAAACAGGCATTCAGTTCAATTCAGGCAAGCCATTGGATAGTGCAAGGTGCACATACATGCTGATAAGTGAGGGAAAGGAAGTGCAAGCTCGTATAGTGTTAACAAAATTCTGATTAGAAGGATCCAGGGGTCCAAAAAGAGTAGATGACATGTTGCAGAAAATGAGAATTGGGACAGTTCCTGGAAATAATAGACTGCATTTGCCTCACGAGCAGTTTAACTTGTTGTTGGAGATGAAGGTGTGAGGGAAATCCAATCTCTTATATGCCTTTTAATGTCCAAATATTAAAGAAAATTTTGAGATCTCTGGAAATGAATACAGCACAACCTCAATGTGGTAGCTGGATTTCTGATGTATTAATGCACAGCTCCGGTTTAAATAGAGTCACAAACAAAAAACTTCCCCGCCGAAAGATGCAGCCAATAGGTATTTAGCAGTGGTTACCATAAAACAAAATTTATGAGACAAGATGGATACATAGAGTCAAAATGGAGTCTGTTCTCTCACATTCCCCTTTTTGTCACCAATTATGGGTGTATAGCAGCGCACTACCTCCATACTTGGGACTTTCCTACCTGCTTCAGCTCAGTTCTCTACCTGAACACCCATGATTGCATCTCAATAATTTATGTTTTCTGGCTTGTCACCTGTAATATACAACCAAAGGTTCTTTGACAAGGTTCTCTTATACTTGGAACTGATTACCTTGGGTATAATTTAGATTGGGCTTTAACGGCTGCATTCACCAACAAAAAAAACAGACTAGTTGCATAGAGGTTTGTGTGATCCATGAGATCCACCCTTTTAGTTCTTATTTTCTATACAGCACATGGAGATTTCCCGTAAGACTAATATTGTAACATCATACAGGACTTATGATTTGACACATCCCTGTTTTCCCTGCTGTGAGATAGACTAGCATTACAGTATCTTGTATAGTGACTACAATTAGCTGAGGCCATCAATCTTCTGGTGTTGTAGCTCTTTTATAATGGCTTACGTGACTCCAAGTGGCTTTTCCGTCATTATTCAACCAAACCTGCTGTGGTTAGGAGAACCTGGAATGGTTGAGATCATGTACTCCTGATACTGATTTCAGATCTGGAATAAGAGGATATAATTGTTTATGCACAGTGTTTAGTCGATTATAAAAGGCTGGTACATCATGCTATCATGCTGCATCTGAAGCAATTTTGTAAAATATAATTATGTTTATAGGGGAAGGATCAAACTGTATCTCATGCGGAGAGAGACCTGATTTTCTACCTGGGGTGTATCTTATTGAGAAAAGAGCTAAAGGAAATAATACGGTCCGTGGCTTACTGGTTTCCTCCTTTGCCTTCTGGATTTTTAACCTTGTTGTCCCATTCAGCATTTCCACCTTTCTACTGCTCTGTGGATGGTAAACAGTGTGGAAAGCCTGCTCAATACCTTTGGATCCCTAACTATGACATGAAAGTGACAATGCTGCACTACAAAATCTCCTTCACTACCTCTGTTGTAAGATGTGTACCTCTATTACATCAGGAACCCCATATCTACATACCCCTCCTTTATGGATTTTTGAACAGTAACCGTAGCTGTAGCTATAACACAAACAAGAACAAACTCATATACCCCTACTCATGGTAGTTGTATATAGTCAATCTGCAATCTCTGGAATGGGTAGAGCAGACGAGGGGTGTGTTTCTGTGAGGTCTTTACAGATTTTCCTACATTGTGCTGGACACACGTCATACAAGGTTGGGTGTACCTGGCCACCTGGGTACTGATCTCTGTCTCCTCCCATTCCTTGTCTACCAAAGCACACACAGCTACTTTTGAAAAATGCAGTAGTCCATGAGTTACCTGAGCCATCATGGAGTAGAGAGCTCATGGCAGACAAAGCTTACTGCCCTTCTTCCACAGACCTTCCTAAGTCAACTGAGCTCTCTTCATTTCCCATTCTTTCTTTTGCTGTTGAGCAGCCTGCTTATGTAGGGATTCAAGGTTATCTAGAACGACATGTGCCGCTGATGTAATAGTCAGTATTGGAACCAGACTTTATTCCTCTTCTTGCATCTGCAAGTATTTCTTTTTGCTTCCTCTGTTTCTTCTCTGTAGTGAATCCTGCTTTGAGCAGGGGGTTGGACCATATGACCCAGGAGGTCCCTTCCAACTCTGCCATTCTATGATTCTATGCTCGGGTATGACCTTTTATCTTTACTGTGCCAAGTATGGTTGGTAGCAGGAGAGCTTTCATCAGCGCTCATTCGCTGTCTACATTTTGATGTTTAGAAAGATCTACTGTCTACACGCACATTGGCTGCCTTACCCTTTGTCGCTCTATACGCCTCAGTGAGTGCCTTCTTCCCTGCCTTGTATGCCGACAGGTAAGGAGGAAATAGCTTGGCTTTTATTATCTCATGTTGTGTAACCATAGCATATTCAATGTAGAACCGACCAGCATCTTAGTATCTGGATCCATGCACAAAAAACTCATAATCTGTGTTAGAAATGGGCTCATCTGAGACATGGTCAAACTCTGCCGTTTCCTGTTGCATCAGAGCAAGGCAATCCTGAGGTATATGTCTGATATTTCCTCCTCTGCTAGGGAAAATAAGTCAACTTTCCACATCTTTCCCCCCTTTTGAAACCAGTGGCAGGAGCACAGCTGGATTTAAGACTGTATATCAATTGATTTCTATATTTGAGGTATGAGAATGGCGCATTGTAGTTGAAGTTGCTGAGCCATTGAAATGTGTCTAAGTTGTACCTGACAGGGAACACCACGAATATCGTGTTTGGTGTAAAGTGAAAACTTGTAATCAAGAACTATTTCTGTGGCCTTTTCAAGCATCGCTCTGAAGTGTGCCAAGCGCACCGCTGGCAATGGGGTCCAGTCTGGCTGAATAATAGGACACGGGTCTCTGTTGTTGGCCATGTTGATGGTTAAGTTCTGAGGTGGCATGGCCTGATATATTTCATTACAGAACAAAGAAAATGCTTTAGCATAATTAAAGAAACAAAAAGTCAGCGCAGAGAGTTTTAGGGAGTAAAAAGTTTGTTCAGCTTCTGGGGTCAGCTGGAGGAGACATGTGCACAGTCATGTAAGGGCAGCATGAGCTGGGATGCAGATCGTTTCCATGGCCTGCAGTAATATATCAGATCCAGAGAGGTTCTGAATCATGTAATATTTTGGGTCAATTTAAGCTGCTGTAGTGCTATTTTTTTTACTTTGTGAGATTTTGGTATTTTGTGCCAGGAAGTGTCCTAAAAACACTACCCTCTAAAAACAGAAATGTCAGAACATGGATTCCTGACATCCATGTTCTTCTAGGAAACACAAATGGGAGATAGATGACTTGTTGTGAGTTGTGACATAACGTTTCATCAGGACAGCAAAGCAATATGTTATCCACATACTTGAGCAACACAACCTCTAGATACAGAGCAGTCCATTCTTTTAACCCCTTAACGACCACCGATACAAGTTTTAATAGCGGCAGTTAAGGGCCTTATTCCTCAGCGCTGCTTCTTTATGACGCTGAGAAATAAGGGTATAGCGAGCCTACAGCATCGGAAAATGTCCAGGGTCTCAGCTAACGGGTAGCTGAGATCCTGGAGAACATGATGAGGGCCAGTTTTACGGTCCCCTGTCACGTAATTGCTGTTATTAACTAAATAACGTCGATCACAAAAAAAGTCTGATTTAAAATTAATTTTGCTCTCCTCTGATATGAGCTAACATATCAGAGAAGAGAGAAATGGGGTCCCCGAGCCCCCCAATACCTCCACAATCCACCGGGCCCTCCTGCTCCATCCCCCAGCCCTCCGAGGGAAAAAAATGGTGAGCCCATGCGCAGTGTGCCCGCCGAGATCTACCTGCCGGTACCCAACAACAATAGGGAATTTTTCCTTTTGGTTACTTTTATCACTGTGATAGACCCTATCACAGTGATCAAAATAAAAAAAATAGTAAATAAACCTCCCCTTTATCACCCTCCTAGTTAGGGAAAAATAATAAAATAAAGAAAATATATTTATTTCAATTTTCCCATTAGAGTTAGAGTTAGGCTAAAGTGAGTTGGGCTAAAGTTTTAGGGTTAGGGTTAGGCTAAAGTGAGTTGGGCTAAAGTTTTAGGTTGGGACTAGGATTAGGGTTGGGATTAGGGTTGAGATTAGGGTTAGGGGTTAGGTTTGTGGTTAGGGTTATGGTTGGGGTTGGGATTAGGGTTAGGGTTGGGATTAGGGGTGTGTTGGGGTTAGGGTTGTGGTTAGGATTGGGATTAGGGTTAGAGGTGTGTTGGGATTAGGGTTGTGATTAGGGTTATGGTTAGGGTTAGGGTTGGAGTTAGAATTGGGGGGTTTCCACTGTTTAGGTACATCAGGGAGTCTCCAAACGTGACATGGCGCCACCATTGATTCCAGCCAATTTTGCGTTCAAAAAGTCAAACTGTGCTCCCTCACATATGACCTCTGCCGTGTGCCCAAACAGTGTTTTACCCCCACATATGAGGCATCAGCGTACTCAGGACAAATTGCACAACAACTTTGGGGGTCTAATTTCTCCTGTTATCCTTGGTAAAATAAAAAAATGGGGGCTAAAAAATTATTTTTGTGGAAAAAATTATTTTTGTGGAAAAATGTTTTTTTTATTTTCATGGCTCTGCGTTATAAACTTCTGTGAAGAACTTGGGGGTTCAAAGTGCTCACCACACATCTAGATAAGCTCCTTGGGGGGACTAGTTTCCAAAATGGGGTCACTTGTGGGGGGTTTCTACTGTTCAGGCACATCAGGGACCCTGCAGACGCAACATAACGCCCGCAGACCATTCCATCAAAGTCTGCATTCCAAAACGGCGCTCCTTCCCTTCAAAGCTCTGCCATGCACTCAAACAGTGGTTCCACACATATGGGGTATCAACGTACTCAGGACAAATTGGTCAACAACTTTTGGGGTCCAATTTCTCCTGGTACCCTTGTGAAAGTAAAAATTTGGGAGTGAAAAGATCATTTTTGTGGAAAAAAAATGATTTTTTTTTTTTTCACGGCTCTGTGTTATAAACTTCAGTGAAGCACTTGGGGGTTCAAAGTGCTCACCACACATCTAGATGAGCTCCTTGGGGGTTTAGTTTCCAAATTGAGGTCACTTGTGGGGGTTTCTACTGTTTAGGCACATCAGTGGCTCTGCAAACGCAACATGACGCACTCAGACCATTCCATCAAAGTGTGCATTTCAAAACATCACTACTTCCCTTCCGAGCCCTGACGTGTGCCCAAACAGTGGTTCCCCCCATATATGGGGTACCAGCATACTCAGGACATACTGGACAATAACTTTTGAGGTCCAATTTCTCCTGCTACGCTTGTGAAAGTAAAAATTTGGGGTGAAAAAATCATTGACCATTTGTGCCTAAACAGTGGTTTACCCCCACATAAAGGGTATCGGCGTACTCAGGACAAATTGCACAACAACTGTGGTGGTCTAATTTCTCCTGTTTCCCTTATGAAAATAAAAATTTTGGGGCAAAAAGATCACTTTTGTGGAAAAAATATGATTTTTTATTTTCATGGCTCTATGTTATAAACTTCTGTGAAGCACTTGGGGGTTCAAAGTGCTCACCACACATCTAGATAAGTTCCTTAAGTGGTCTAGTTTCCAAAATGGTGTCACTTGTGGGGTTTCCACTGTTTAGGCACATCAGGGGCTCTCCAAACGGGACATGGCGTCCGACCTCAATTCCAGCCAATTCTGCATTGAAAAAGTCAAACGGCGCTCCTTCCTTTCCAAGCTCTGCCGTGCACCCAAACAGTGGTTTACCCCCACATATGGGGTAGCGGCGCATTTAGGAGAAATTTCACAACAAATTTTGTGATTCATTTTCTCTTTTTACACTTGTGAAAGTAAAAAAATGGTTCTGAAGTAAAATGTTTGTAAAATAAAAGTAAAATTTTAATTTTTTCCTTCCACATTGCTTCTGTACCTGTGAAGCACGTAAAGGATTAATAAACTTCTTGAATGTGGTTTTGAGCACCTTGAGGGGTGCAGTTTTTAGAATGGTGTCACTTTTGGGGGTATATTCTGTCATGTACACCCCTCAAAGTGACTTTAAATGTGATGTGGTCCCTAAAAAAATGGTTTTGTAAATTTTGTTGTAAAAATGAGAAATCGCTGGTCAACTTTTAACCCTTATAACTTCCTAACAAAAAAAATTTTGTTCCAAAATTGTGCTGATGTAAAGTTGACATGTGGGAAATGTTATTTATCAAGTATTTTATGTGACATATCTCTCTGATTTAAGGGCATAAAAATTAAAAGTTGGAAAATTGCAAAATTTTAAAATTTTTTGCCATATTTCCGTTTTTTTTTCATAAATAAACGCAAGTCTTATCGAAGAAATTTTACCACTAACATGAATTACAATATGTCACGAAAAAACAATCTCAGAATCAGCGGGATTCGTTAAAGCGTTATAACCTCATAAAGTGACAGTGGTCAGAATTGTAAAAATTGGCCCGGTCATTAAGCTGCAAATTGGCTCTGTCACTAAGGGGTTAAAGCATAGCTCCAGTTTAAATAGTGTCACAGACAAAGAAACCTTCCCTCCAAAAGAAGTAGCCAAAACAGCAGTGTTAACTATCTGGCTGCCATGAAACAAGAGTTATGAGACAAGAGGGATACAAGGAGTCAATATGGAGTCTGTTCTCTCATAATGGCATCAGCTACGCTTTTATCCTGCTGTTGAATAAAATGACATGTCTACTTAGTCCAGCACATTATGATGAAATATTACCTATATTAATGATTCAATTATCTCATTTTCTTCATCTACATCTTTGCTGAGGATATTGAGAAGAAAAGAGATGTGACCACCTGTGAAAAATATTAGGGAGTTAATTTGGAATCTTCAATATTTAGATGAGTAGTATAGGGACCCCAGTATTCGTCAAACTCAATTTGACAGGTCGACACGCCCCCTATCATTTTATCCGTCTCCCTGTCAGCTTGATCCAGGTCGTCACGCCCTCTGGCTGAACTTTGCTCAGGCTGGGAAATCTGTGGCTGAACTTTGCTCAGGCTGTGAAATCTGGTCCACCCAGTAAATGTCTGTATTAGAATCCATCAGTAAATGTAAAGCTATTTTCTAGCAGAGGAGAGAAACTTTTAAGGACCCAGTAATTGTATAAGGAGTTCTAGTTAAATACAGACTTCTGTATATAACTAGTATATAAGGATTTTTAGTGAAATAAAGAGTGAATCTTGATTTTATACTGTTGTTAGAAGTCTAAATATTTTTCTATCTACTGGCTAACATGGTACAAAGATATACATCTTTACAGCACCATAGAGGTAATTTATCTATGTGTGTGTTTCACACAGGACAAGTTCTGTGATCCGTCTTTTGTGTGGGAAAAGTCAACAATTTTTATTAAGGTCTAAAATACATTATCATGGATAAAAATCCAAAAGAGTGGGATATACAGCATGCAGAAAAATAGCCAAATGCAGACAGGTATGAACTACATTCAAATCAATATATAATAGTGCACATCTCCATATCTTATATGTTATAACGATAATAGCAGTCTATGTAACTCACAATATCCCCCAATAGGCAGACATATATGCACTATATATAGGATTATAAGTATCTCAATGAAGCATGTATATCAATAAAGTAACTTCCCCATCAAGATGCTAATATAATGATGTTAGCATGCAAGTGCAGGGCTCACAATACATACTGTGCGTGCATATGAAGTCAATTAGCACATCCATATGAGGGGCTATATTAAAAAGCAGTTGTGTATAGTTGGCCAATCAAATATTAGTTATGCGTTAGCTATCAGTGTCAACCATAGCAGCTCTCAGAGTTTTACTGTATTAAAGGGTAGTTTTAACTCCATCCGTAGATGTAAAGCTATTTTCTAGCAGAGAGTGCCCTATTTGTGCACTGACATGAACTGTAAAGGGTTTGTATTAGAAGCACCCAGTAAATGTCTGTATTAGAATCCATCAGTAAATGTATGTAAAGCTCATTTCTAGCAGGCTTGTATAAATGTCCCCCAGTAAATGTGTAAAAGTTTGGAACTGATATGGCTGAATGTAAAGGTGATTTCTAACACTCTCTGTTAGAGATGTCTGGAACAACATTCAAATCAATATATAATAGTGCACATCTCCATATCTTATATGTTATAACGATAATAGCAGTCTATGTAACTCACAATACCCCCCCACCCCCAATAGGCAGACATATATGCACTATATATAGGATTATAAGTATCTCAATGAAGCATGTATATCAATAAAGTAACTTCTCCATCACAGATGCTAATATAATGTCTGTATTAGAATCCATCAGTAAATGTATGTAAAGCTCATTTCTAGCAGGCTTGTATAAATGTCCCCCAGTAAATGTGTAAAAGTTTGGAACTGATATGGCTGAATGTAAAGGTGATTTCTAACACTCTCTGTTAGAGATGTCTGGAACAACATTCAAATCAATATATAATAGTGCACATCTCCATATCTTATATGTTATAACGATAATAGCAGTCTATGTAACTCACAATACCCCCCACCCCCAATAGGCAGACATATATGCACTATATATAGGATTATAAGTATCTCAATGAAGCATGTATATCAATAAAGTAACTTCTCCATCACAGATGCTAATATAATGATGTTAGCATGCGAGTGCAGAGCTCACAATACATACTGGGCGGGCATATGAAGTCAATTAGCACATCCATATGAGGAACTATATTAAAAAAGCATCGCCATAGATGTGAGATCATACCTGAATGCTGCTTGGCACCCCTTGTGTATAGCCCTCATTTCTAACAGTGTTTTTCACAGATAGATCACTTCAAGAAAACTGTCCTTCATCCCTATAGTGTAGTTTAATGTATCAAGGTGTGTGTACAAGGTTTGGAATTGTCAGAATGAGTGAAGGTCGATGCTACGGTAATTCAGGCAAACAGTAAATAGTATTGCATTGTGTATAGTCAGTGGGATCTTTTAAAACCAACACATTTATGTGTATTCTGATAGCAGTGCCCATAGAATGAGTGAAGGTCGATGCTATTGTGACATGTTAGAAACCACATATACTAAATAGCCCATTCAGGCAAACAGTAAATAGTATTGCATTGTGTATAGTCAGTGGGATCTTTTAAAACCAACACATTTATGTGTATTCTGATAGCACTGCACATAAAACCGAAGGTCTCTAGCAAATATAATATGCACTAATGTGATTTTAAAACAATGGGTTTCTGAAGGGTCTTCCCACACTACCACTCTGTGGGAAGCTGTGTGGAAATGACAGGCATAAGAGATCATTCATATTAAAAACGTTTATTGCCAGAAATAATCATGATTTTACTGTAATAAATAAATACAGCTCAAAGACATTTCAAGCATTGAACTAATTGTGAAACCAAAACGATATTGAACTAATTGTGACACCAAAACGTTTACTGACAGGGAGTACATAGTGGGGAGAGACCTTTTGCAGTGGTGACCTGACTGTGAGACACCATATTTTTCAACATTTTTGCTCCTTCACAGATTTATTTTGCATTATATATTTTTTTTTATTTTGCTTAAGGATCGTGTACAGAGGTGTTTTTATGTTTTAATACTGATAGACATATTGTGAACTGACATATAGGGTCCATGTGAGACACCATATTTTTCAACATTTTTGCTCCTTCAAAGATTTATTTTGCATTATATTTTTTTATTTTGCTTAAGGATCATGTACAGAGGAGTTTTTATGGTTTAATACTGCTAGACATATTGTGAACTGACATAGGGTCCATGTGAGACACCATATTTTTCAACATTTTTGCTCCTTCACAGATTTATTTTGCATTATATTTTTTTATTTTGCTTAAGGATCGTGTACAGAGGAGTTTTTATGGTTTAATACTGCTAGACATATTGTGAACTGCCATATAGGGTCCATGTGAGACACCATATTTTTCAAATATTAGTTATGCGTACGCTACCACTATCATCCATAGCAGCTCTCATGATGCTAGCTATTCTGATCAGCTTATCATATCAACCATGAAGCCTCTTTTAACCCCTTCACAATAATGTACAGAGGAGTTTTTATGTTTTAATACTGATAGACATATTGTGAACTGACATAGGTCCATGTGAGACACCATATTTTTCAACATTTTTGCTCCTTCACAGATTTATTTTGCATTATATTTTTTTATTTTGCTTAAGGATCGTGTACAGAGGAGTTTTTATGGTTTAATACTGCTAGACATATTGTGAACGGCCATATAGGGTCCATGTGAGACACCATATTTTTCAAATATTAGTTATGCGTTCGCTACCACTATCAACCATAGCAGCTCTCATGATGCTAGCTATTCTGATCAGCTTATCATATCAACCATGAAGCCTCTTTTAACCCCTTCACAATAATGTACAGAGGAGTTTTTATGTTTTAATACTGATAGACATATTGTGAACTGACATATAGGGTCCATGTGAGACACCATATTTTTCAACATTTTTGCTCCTTTACAGATTTATTTTGCATTATATTTTTTATTTTTCAACATTTTTGCTCCTTCACAGATTTATTTTACATTATATTTTTTATTTTGCTTAAGGATCATGTACAGAGGAGTTTTTATATTTTAATACTGATAGACATATTGTGAACTGACATATAGGGACCATGTGAGACATGCCTGGACAAGTCCGGGCATGTCCGGGCATGCCTGGACAAGTCCTGGTCACGGGACAGCCGTGGAAAAAACAATAGTGAAATTCAAAAACTATGTGCTGGCCGTTAACACACGCATAGTCATCTAGAAAATATTGAGCGAGTTGCTTCACAAACCCTCTCAAGGCATGTTGAATGTTAACGTTCCCGCTATGAGCTACACACATGACCAACTGTATAGCCTGGGATGCGCAGCGTTCTTGTTGCACATGACTATTTTTAAAGACGCTAAGCCCCTCAGATATAAAAGACAGACCTGTTGGGACGTGTCCCGGCCTATTTTGGCACATGCCCACTCCTATGCATCGATATTGAGCATCGTTCAACAAAAATCAGGTACATAGTTTTAACCATAGCTGTGTTTCTGACTCTCATGCCATGCCAGAAAGGCCTATTTTGGCACTGGCCCGCACCTATGCAACGATTTTGATCAGCATTCAACAAAAAATTGCGTGCAAACTTTTTAGCATACCTGTACAAACTTTTTTAACATACCTGTGTTTCGGACCTGTACAAACTTTTTAACACCTGTGTTTCGGACTCTCATGTCGTACCAGAAGCACCCAGTGCCATGTACTCTAGCTCATAATATGTGAATGCTGACATTTCCAGGGTCATTATAGTTGTGTAAATGCGCTGGGGGCTCGTGTATCGGCCCCTAGGGTGTAATGCGTGATCATTTTAATTATTTTTCAATTCATAACCACACGTTCTCAGGCAGACAGGTTTATTTCACAGAAGTTGACTGTACAGTTGCATAATTTTTGTTTAAAATCATACATTTGCATAATTTTGTTTAAAATCGCACAGTTCTGCGATAATGTCGGGTGTTGGACACGCACTTATCAGTCTTTCATACGTGTCGCAGAAAGATTTTAGCCTGTTCTGCGAGAGTTTATTATGCACGTACTGTGCAGACATGTCAAGAAACATTTTGGTGTGTTCACCAGTCCATACGGGTGTTGATGTGTAAGGCGATCGACCAGCATCCTTCTGCTTCTTACTTACACGACGGCGCGATACCGCGCGTTTCTTTGACGCTAATGCATCGGCTGAATTGGAGCTGTTACGTTCTTTGCTGCGTTTATCCAACGTTATTTAGCGACTGGGTCTTGCTGCGTCATTTTTTGTACGACTGGACTTACCGTGGGACTAGCTTCGACATCGCGTTCCATTGAGACGTGGATAATTCATTATTAGCCGACTCTCTCAGTCATTCCTTGAGGTGTGGTTTGGCTGCACGTACGTATATTTTATTCTTACAGCTGCGATACTGCGACACACCCGTTAAGTTAGTTTCGAGTTAAACTAACAGCAGGCTGCAGCAAATCGAATACGACCCGATCGAAACGTCACCTCCGTTAGTTAACCTAATCGTCTGAATACTACAAGCTTCATACACATATATGTCTGCAGTCGATATGTGTAGTTTAGCAAATTTCTTTCGGTAACTAGTTTTAATTTACCGTGTCAGTTAGCTTTGAGTGTGTTGTGCGCATTCATGTATGCTATATTTTATTTACAGCTGCTAGAGTATCGCCCGTGAGGTTGCAGTTTGAGGGAGAAAACAGCCCCATACGGCGGCGCCCCAGCAGCGAGATGTCTGTTAATTCAGCATTCTCTGTAGATCAGCACCCGGGGCATACTTGTAAGTATATATGTCTAGGCCGCTCTATACTGTACTTATACAAACAATCATGCATCGGTTTCACAGATAATCGGTGCTAGTAGCTTTACAAATATCGCGTTGAATCAGAGCCATGTGGCTCATGTAGCTCTTCCTATATCTCCCCCACTTAGCGGTTAACTACACCACGTATCTTTTCTTTAGTTACGGAGGATCGTCATTCGCGAGTTTTGCAGCAGCGCAATTATGGATTTGAGAACAGAACGGAGGTGAGAACTGAGCCTCTTTCACACGGGTGTGTCGCAGATCGTGAAGAAAACGACGCGCCAACCGAGCACCCCGGGAATGCTGAGAGTAGTCGGCTTAAGAATATACGTCTGTGTCAACTACAGAATCTGCAAATAGCAACGTGGAAGCAGCAGCTGCCAATTCAGCCGATGCATTAGCGTCAAAGAAACGCGCGGTATCGCGCCGTCGTGTAAGTAAGAAGCAGAAGGATGCTGGTCGATCGCCTTACACATCAACACCCGTATGGACTGGTGAACACACCAAAATGTTTCTTGACATGTCTGCACAGTACGTGCATAATAAACTCTCGCAGAACAGGCTAAAATCTTTCTGCGACACGTATGAAAGACTGATAAGTGCGTGTCCAACACCCGACATTATCGCAGAACTGTGCGATTTTAAACAAAATTATGCAAATGTATGATTTTAAACAAAAATTATGCAACTGTACAGTCAACTTCTGTGAAATAAACCTGTCTGCCTGAGAACGTGTGGTTATGAATTGAAAAATAATTAAAATGATCACGCATTACACCCTAGGGGCCGATACACGAGCCCCCAGCGCATTTACACAACTATAATGACCCTGGAAATGTCAGCATTCACATATTATGAGCTAGAGTACATGGCACTGGGTGCTTCTGGTACGACATGAGAGTCCGAAACACAGGTGTTAAAAAGTTTGTACAGGTCCGAAACACAGGTATGTTAAAAAAGTTTGTACAGGTATGCTAAAAAGTTTGCACGCAATTTTTTGTTGAATGCTGATCAAAATCGTTGCATAGGTGCGGGCCAGTGCCAAAATAGGCCTTTCTGGCATGGCATGAGAGTCAGAAACACAGCTATGGTTAAAACTATGTACCTGATTTTTGTTGAACGATGCTCAATATCGATGCATAGGAGTGGGCATGTGCCAAAATAGGCCGGGACACGTCCCAACAGGTCTGTCTTTTATATCTGAGGGGCTTAGCGTCTTTAAAAATAGTCATGTGCAACAAGAACGCTGCGCATCCCAGGCTATACAGTTGGTCATGTGTGTAGCTCATAGCGGGAACGTTAACATTCAACATGCCTTGAGAGGGTTTGTGAAGCAACTCGCTCAATATTTTCTAGATGACTATGCGTGTGTTAACGGCCAGCACATAGTTTTTGAATTTCACTATTGTTTTTTCCACGGCTGTCCCGTGACCAGGACTTGTCCAGGCATGCCCGGACATGCCCGGACTTGTCCAGGCATGTCTCACATGGTCCCTATATGTCAGTTCACAATATGTCTATCAGTATTAAAATATAAAAACTCCTCTGTACATGATCCTTAAGCAAAATAAAAAATATAATGTAAAATAAATCTGTGAAGGAGCAAAAATGTTGAAAAATAAAAAATATAATGCAAAATAAATCTGTAAAGGAGCAAAAATGTTGAAAAATATGGTGTCTCACATGGACCCTATATGTCAGTTCACAATATGTCTATCAGTATTAAAACATAAAAACTCCTCTGTACATTATTGTGAAGGGGTTAAAAGAGGCTTCATGGTTGATATGATAAGCTGATCAGAATAGCTAGCATCATGAGAGCTGCTATGGTTGATAGTGGTAGCGAACGCATAACTAATATTTGAAAAATATGGTGTCTCACATGGACCCTATATGGCCGTTCACAATATGTCTAGCAGTATTAAACCATAAAAACTCCTCTGTACACGATCCTTAAGCAAAATAAAAAAATATAATGCAAAATAAATCTGTGAAGGAGCAAAAATGTTGAAAAATATGGTGTCTCACATGGACCCTATGTCAGTTCACAATATGTCTATCAGTATTAAAACATAAAAACTCCTCTGTACATTATTGTGAAGGGGTTAAAAGAGGCTTCATGGTTGATATGATAAGCTGATCAGAATAGCTAGCATCATGAGAGCTGCTATGGATGATAGTGGTAGCGTACGCATAACTAATATTTGAAAAATATGGTGTCTCACATGGACCCTATATGGCAGTTCACAATATGTCTAGCAGTATTAAACCATAAAAACTCCTCTGTACACGATCCTTAAGCAAAATAAAAAAATATAATGCAAAATAAATCTGTGAAGGAGCAAAAATGTTGAAAAATATGGTGTCTCACATGGACCCTATGTCAGTTCACAATATGTCTAGCAGTATTAAACCATAAAAACTCCTCTGTACATGATCCTTAAGCAAAATAAAAAAATATAATGCAAAATAAATCTTTGAAGGAGCAAAAATGTTGAAAAATATGGTGTCTCACATGGACCCTATATGTCAGTTCACAATATGTCTATCAGTATTAAAATATAAAAACTCCTCTGTACATGATCCTTAAGCAAAATAAAAAAATATAATGTAAAATAAATCTGTGAAGGAGCAAAAATGTTGAAAAATAAAAAATATAATGCAAAATAAATCTGTGAAGGAGCAAAAATGTTGAAAAATATGGTGTCTCACATGGACCCTATATGTCAGTTCACAGTATGTCTATCAGTATTAAACCATAAAAACTCCTCTGTACATGATCCTTAAGCAAAATAAAAAAAAATATATAATGCAAAATAAATCTGTAAAGGAGCAAAAATGTTGAAAAATATGGTGTCTCACATGGACCCTATATGTCA
This sequence comes from Oophaga sylvatica, assembly GCA_033576555.1. Lineage (NCBI taxonomy): Eukaryota > Metazoa > Chordata > Amphibia > Anura > Dendrobatidae > Oophaga > Oophaga sylvatica. Next base: position 579,982,789 of record JARQOD010000002.1, read on the forward strand.
GTTCACAATATGTCTATCAGTATTAAAACATAAAAACACCTCTGTACACGATCCTTAAGCAAAATAAAAAAAAAATATAATGCAAAATAAATCTGTGAAGGAGCAAAAATGTTGAAAAATATGGTGTCTCACAGTCAGGTCACCACTGCAAAAGGTCTCTCCCCACTATGTACTCCCTGTCAGTAAACGTTTTGGTGTCACAATTAGTTCAATATCGTTTTGGTTTCACAATTAGTTCAATGCTTGAAATGTCTTTGAGCTGTATTTATTTATTACAGTAAAATCATGATTATTTCTGGCAATAAACGTTTTTAATATGAATGATCTCTTATGCCTGTCATTTCCACACAGCTTCCCACAGAGTGGTAGTGTGGGAAGACCCTTCAGAAACCCATTGTTTTAAAATCACATTAGTGCATATTATATTTGCTAGAGACCTTCGGTTTTATGTGCAGTGCTATCAGAATACACATAAATGTGTTGGTTTTAAAAGATCCCACTGACTATACACAATGCAATACTATTTACTGTTTGCCTGAATGGGCTATTTAGTATATGTGGTTTCTAACATGTCACAATAGCATCGACCTTCACTCATTCTATGGGCACTGCTATCAGAATACACATAAATGTGTTGGTTTTAAAAGATCCCACTGACTATACACAATGCAATACTATTTACTGTTTGCCTGAATTACCGTAGCATCGACCTTCACTCATTCTGACAATTCCAAACCTTGTACACACACCTTGATACATTAAACTACACTATAGGGATGAAGGACAGTTTTCTTGAAGTGATCTATCTGTGAAAAACACTGTTAGAAATGAGGGCTATACACAAGGGGTGCCAAGCAGCATTCAGGTATGATCTCACATCTATGGCGATGCTTTTTTAATATAGTTCCTCATATGGATGTGCTAATTGACTTCATATGCCCGCCCAGTATGTATTGTGAGCTCTGCACTCGCATGCTAACATCATTATATTAGCATCTGTGATGGAGAAGTTACTTTATTGATATACATGCTTCATTGAGATACTTATAATCCTATATATAGTGCATATATGTCTGCCTATTGGGGGTGGGGGGGTATTGTGAGTTACATAGACTGCTATTATCGTTATAACATATAAGATATGGAGATGTGCACTATTATATATTGATTTGAATGTTGTTCCAGACATCTCTAACAGAGAGTGTTAGAAATCACCTTTACATTCAGCCATATCAGTTCCAAACTTTTACACATTTACTGGGGACATTTATACAAGCCTGCTAGAAATGAGCTTTACATACATTTACTGATGGATTCTAATACAGACATTATATTAGCATCTGTGATGGAGAAGTTACTTTATTGATATACATGCTTCATTGAGATACTTATAATCCTATATATAGTGCATATATGTCTGCCTATTGGGGGTGGGGGGGTATTGTGAGTTACATAGACTGCTATTATCGTTATAACATATAAGATATGGAGATGTGCACTATTATATATTGATTTGAATGTTGTTCCAGACATCTCTAACAGAGAGTGTTAGAAATCACCTTTACATTCAGCCATATCAGTTCCAAACTTTTACACATTTACTGGGGGACATTTATACAAGCCTGCTAGAAATGAGCTTTACATACATTTACTGATGGATTCTAATACAGACATTTACTGGGTGCTTCTAATACAAACCCTTTACAGTTCATGTCAGTGCACAAATAGGGCACTCTCTGCTAGAAAATAGCTTTACATCTACGGATGGAGTTAAAACTACCCTTTAATACAGTAAAACTCTGAGAGCTGCTATGGTTGACACTGATAGCTAACGCATAACTAATATTTGATTGGCCAACTATACACAACTGCTTTTTAATATAGCCCCTCATATGGATGTGCTAATTGACTTCATATGCACGCACAGTATGTATTGTGAGCCCTGCACTTGCATGCTAACATCATTATATTAGCATCTTGATGGGGAAGTTACTTTATTGATATACATGCTTCATTGAGATACTTATAATCCTATATATAGTGCATATATGTCTGCCTATTGGGGGATATTGTGAGTTACATAGACTGCTATTATCGTTATAACATATAAGATATGGAGATGTGCACTATTATATATTGATTTGAATGTAGTTCATACCTGTCTGCATTTGGCTATTTTTCTGCATGCTGTATATCCCACTCTTTTGGATTTTTATCCATGATAATGTATTTTAGACCTTAATAAAAATTGTTGACTTTTCCCACACAAAAGACGGATCACAGAACTTGTCCTGTGTGAAACACACACATAGATAAATTACCTCTATGGTGCTGTAAAGATGTATATCTTTGTACCATGTTAGCCAGTAGATAGAAAAATATTTAGACTTCTAACAACAGTATAAAATCAAGATTCACTCTTTATTTCACTAAAAATCCTTATATACTAGTTATATACAGAAGTCTGTATTTAACTAGAACTCCTTATACAATTACTGGGTCCTTAAAAGTTTCTCTCCTCTGCTAGAAAATAGCTTTACATTTACTGATGGATTCTAATACAGACATTTACTGGGTGGACCAGATTTCACAGCCTGAGCAAAGTTCAGCCACAGATTTCCCAGCCTGAGCAAAGTTCAGCCAGAGGGCGTGACGACCTGGATCAAGCTGACAGGGAGACGGATAAAATGATAGGGGGCGTGTCGACCTGTCAAATTGAGTTTGACGAATACTGGGGTCCCTATACTACTTAGATGGAACATTCACTTTAGGAGGGAGCCAAATTTACTTTATGCCCCTCATGGATGAATAGATAAGTCCTTCATACATGATGCAGCTGTACTTTTCTGACCCCACAAAAGCTTTTTTCGTTATAATATATTTCAGAAATAATTTTGGAAAGTTTTGCATCAAAGGGAGGTGGGGCTTACGCCAACCCCATCCATAAATGGGTGTGTCTTTAGGGACTAAAACCTCCCTTAACTACCAGCGCCGATGTTCGTAACTATGAATGATCAATATTGTTTTCCTTTTCATATTTCACAAATTGTGAGAGCATAAACAAATCTGCACCAATGTGTCCCCAGTGTTACATTTATTGTTCACCTGTATGATACTGTGTCAACAATAAAATAGAAATATTAGCTAAAAAATACCTGCCAGTAGTACGGCTTGAGGTTGCCACTCAATCGGTAATTGACCAACCATCCATTACCAAGAACCCCATGCGAGTATTAAAAATGTGTCTGCTGCTGCCCAGTTAGCTCTCCTCCTACTTTCCTAACCCTGCAGTTCTTCAATCACAAAATCAGAATCCCCTCTGTTCCTCTTGGCTTTGACCTCTGTTGTCTGTACACTGCAGAAAAGTAATAGGAAGGTAAAATGCTGGAGCCTGTAGAGGTGTGTAATCCACCAGACACCAGGTTTGTTAACCTCTAGGCTGACATGAATAGTTACATTGAACCTCTTTCCTGCCCCACACTACTACAGATGTTGTGTTTAATCCCTCTACTTCCCTAAAAGACCAGTTATACTTACATGAACTCTACTCTGCCCTTGTACACATTGAATGCCGACATTAATCCATTCATTGCTTGAGGCCACCAGGTATTTTGACAGGGACCTTAAAACGCTTGACCAGCAAGAATGTTTATCCCTTAATTTCCCTTATTACAAGAAAAATTAGTCACACCCTCACAGTGATCTGCCACCATTAAAAATAACTCTTAACTACTATAATTTGTGGATACCTGAAAAGTCACAGATTCCAACAAGCATTATATGTGTGAACTTCCATCTTTGATTCCCCAGCAGTAAGCATGCAATGGACCATGCTCTGTATTGTAATCGATCCTCTGGAATCCTGAACTCTGGCGTACTGCATAACTGGATTACTAGATTCCAAATTACCATACAGATAACAGGCTGGTTTCAGGCTTACTTTAAAGGTCTTATACCGACCGGTGGAATGATAAAACCGCTGCTCGGTAAACTGTTACTCATAGGCAGTTGTTTTGATTGCCTGTGTACACAGGTAGACCAAAGCAAGTGATGTGCGTTGAGCTATACTAGATCATTCAAGTCAGTGCACATAGGCTGCAATTCCTCTTTGGCAGTGCGACTTCGGTTTACACATCATGATGTACCATTGTGAGCGATGATCTTTTATGTTACGTAAAATATCATTTCACCTGATGAACAAGAGTTTTGCTCATTCATCGGGTGATCAGCAGCCTGTTTACACAGCAAGATAATCGTGAAGCAAGTGTTTTTTAACAACACTCTCTTACCATTATATTAGTGTCAATGCCCCTTTTGCAGATAAAGGGCATGTGTTATCATCAGAGAGTAACCTGTTGTTTAAACCAGGTTCAGGTCTATAAAAGATAATCAGCACAATTGATCTATATCCTAAAACTATTTTTTATCTTCTAGGATTCAGGATTATCCACTTGGCTCGGAGATAAGTTGACACCACTGCAGAATATCCCCCCGGTAGCCATTGCATTGGTCTTGTGCTTGCTCGTTGCTACGTTTACTGAATGTACCAGTAATGTGGCCACAACAACGCTTTTCTTACCCATACTGGCATCCATGGTAAGGAATTATGTATCAGAATATAAATGATAGCCTATGACCTTTCAGAATAATATTACTTAAGACAACTATTATAGCCAATGTATCCTAAGGATATGGACCTAGACAAATGGCACTTCCTACCACAAATGTAAATCCAAGAAGCACTGGAAGCATATAGCCATAAATACAACTCTTTATTCGAAAAACCTTCACAAAACTTACAACAAACAAATAAAATATATAAAAATGGGATGTATATCCAGTATGCTCCCATAGGTACGTATGCAAACTAAAGTAAATCTATATAATGAGGTCTGATATCTTGAATGCACGCTAACACAGTGTACCACAAGTGATTTAAGGATTCAATGGTATACTGATATCAGATTATTATTATTATTATTAATATTTATTTCTATAGCACCATTGATTCCATGGTGCTGTACATGAGAAGGGGTTACATACAAATTACAGGTATCACTTACAGTAAACAAACTAACAATGACAGACTGATACAGAGGGAGAGGACCCTGCCCTTTCGGGCTTACATTCTACAGGATTGTGAGGCAGGAGACAGTAGGTCGGGGGGTTGCAGCAGTTCCGGTGTTGGTTGAGGCAATAACTCCGGTAGTGGTGAGGAGGCAGCAGGGTCATTGCAGGCTGTAGGCTTTCCTGAAGAGATGGGTTTTCAGGTTCCATCTGAAGGATCTGAATGAGTTTGATAGTCGGATGTGTTGGGGCAAAGAATTCCAGAGGATGGGGGATATTCGGGAGAAGTCTTGGAGGCGGTTGGGTGAGGAGCGAATAAGTGTGGAGGAGAGAAGGATGTCTTGGAGGATCGGAGATTACGTGAGGGAAGATATCGGGAGATTAGTTCAGAGATATATGGAGGAGACAGATTATAGATGGCCTTGTAGGTCAGTATTAGTAATTTGAACTGGATATGCTGAGGGAATGGGAGCCAGTGAAGAGATTTGCAGAGGGGAGAAGCGGAGGAGTAGCGAGGAGAGAGGTGAAATAGTCGTGCAGCAGAGTTAAGGATGGACTGGAGAGGTGCGAGGGTGTTAGCAGGGAGGCCAGAGAAAAGGGTGTTGCAGTAGTCGAGGCGGGAGATGATGAGGGCGTGCACAATCATTTTAGTAGATTGAGGGTTGAGGAAAGGACGGATTCTTGAAATATTTTTGAGCTGAAGGCGACAGGAGGTAGAAAGAGCTTGGATGTGCGGTTTGAAGGACAGGGCAGAGTCAAGGGTTACTCCGAGGCAGCGGACTTCTGGTACGGGGGAAAGCGTGATGTCGTTAATTGTGGTAGATAGGTCAGGTAAGGAAGATCTGTGGGATGGGGGAAAGATTATGAGTTCAGATTTGTCCACATTGAGTTTAATAATATATAGTGTACACCACAAGTACTCAGATGATTGAATATAAAAGTTCAATGGTATCCTGATGTCAGATGCTGTATGAGAGCGTACATATGGACCGCAATTCACAATAACACTGTGTTAAGTAACATATAGCATATGGTAATGAACATTGTGGCCACTATAGCAAGACACAGTGATTCTAATCCTAGAGATCTCCATTCAATGCAGACATGGTGTTAGGGTCTGCGGAACGCACCTAATAGATATTGTAGAGAGGTGCGTTCGCAGCCCGGGGTCCACCATGCAGGCGAAGCCCGCTGCTAGTAAGATGGCGAAAGTAGCGAACTCTGTTATCCCGCAGAGTCGCTAAAATAAACGCCGTAGCACGCTGTGGCAGTAAGTGCGAACTCTGTTAATCCCCAGAGCCGCTAACGGGAATGCCATAGCGCTATATGGCGATAAATGTGAACTCACTTAGCTTCAGCAAAGTAAAACGCTAGGGCGCTGAACCAGCTTATAAAGCGAACCCTGTTGCGTCACAGAGCCGCTGAGAAAAAGACTGTGTCCTGTTAGACTCACAGGGATACACAGATAACTGCTGTGCGGATAGCAGTCCGTGATCATGCAGACAGCAACGCAATCAAGCAATCTCCTCACCGGAGAAGCCGGTATTCTAGGGGCTTATTTCAGCCAAGCCCTAACCACTTGCACCCAAATCTCCTCACCGGAGGTGCCGGTATTCTAGGGGCTTATTTCAGCCGAGCCCTAACCTCACACTGGCGCATAGCACATAATGCAATTGATACTAGCGCATGGCGGCCCAGCTATGCCACCCTTTTATAGTAACAGCTACAGGACCTGCCAGAAACAAGGACCAATGAAACTGTTCCAGAACACCAGTAGTCACAGGACCTTCCTGGCGGACCAATAGGAGCTGCTGCAGTACCTGAGCATGTGACCCCTGATCTCCAATGAGAGATCTCACCCTGGGCATGCTCAGAAGGGGAAAACAAGGACTTTGTCCTAAAGACGTCTGCTCGCCGCTAACCAGTACTGGCCACAATAGCAGAGCCTGGAGAGGCAGCAGTAATCCTCTTCACACTGTTAGACTGGGCGAGACGCTGGGACCGACGTCTAAGCTGAGCAGGATCCACTGCGGACGGAGATGGATGGGGGACCGCAGTGGGACTGGTTCGAGACTCCCCTTGTGCAGCAGCGGGAACTCGAACCCTAACACATGGTAATGCAGAGATCGTAATAGAACACATATGACCTTAGGTAGAGCCTGGGTTCCCCGACGCGCGTTTCGCGTTAGCTTCGTCCTGGGGGGGTGTAGATGTGGTATGGTGTTTAATGTACCCATATATACATTTCCCAGTCATAAAATTAGCGACTTAATCTCCCGTATGTGAGCGAGGTAATCCAGCTTCCAGCGTGTGACGCACCACAGAGACGCCTCCGCCGGCCATGCAGCCACTCCCCCATCCGACACGTCAGAATAGGGAGAAAGCTACATTGAGCCCGGCTGGACGCATCACTATGGCAACGCACAACATCGCGAGATAGTGTCATCAGTTGTTAGACCACGCCCCCGTCCGACGTGTCAGGGCAAAGGAGCGGTGTCCCAACAACCTGACGAAAGCATCCTAGCGATGTTTTGCTGGAGGGACTAAGTGGCTAAACATACATAGATGGCAGGGAGTGTTGTGGTAAATCACTATGCAATATGTACATAAGTTGGACTGTTTACATCTCAATAAGATAATACAATGCCATTTTGTAGGTTATCAAGTGGGAAATAGAAAATGTGCGGGCTGCTAAATAAAGCATCACTGAAAAAAACCGCTTACGATCCCCATTGTATATACATAGCTCTATCTCCCATATAGAAGATATATTAACATAGCCAAAAAATAAACTAAAACAATAAATTGAAAACACACTATATATATTAAATATATCATAAATATAAATATAGTAGCGGAGTTGCGGATGCTAATAGAGTATTGCCGGGTTAAAGAGTCTCAAACGAGTCGATTGGAATTTCTTTATATTCTTCTCTGTAGATTCTATAAGAGGGTATAAATCCAACAGGTGCCACAAACGAGTCGATTGGAATTTCTTTATATTCTTCTCTGTAGATTTAAATACTTCCAACTTGAGAACTTCATCAGCGTCAAAAGCATCCACTGCATCCGCACTGAAGAGATCACGTATGTACAAATAGCCTAATATAAACTGGAAAAAATATATATGAAGACAAGGAATAAAAAACACTAAAATAAATTATAGAAAGGGGGCAAAACTCAGAACCTCATTGAGTCCCTCTGGTTGGAGAGATCTTATTTTGAAAATCCATTGTGTCTCTACTTGAGCCAGTTTCTTTTTCCAATTTCCTCCCCTATGGTCCACAAAAATTTTGTCTATACCCATTACCTTCAGCAATTTCGGGTTGGAGTCATGATGAATTTTAAAATGCTTGGGTATGGGCTTTAAAAGGGCAACATCATTTACCTCCCGGGCATTTTTTATGTCCCTATAATGTTCTCTGACCCGAGTTTTTAGGGGTCTGGAGGTCATGCCTACATATATTTTAGTGCACGGGCACAGGGCATAGTAAATTACTCCAGTTGAATTACAAGTAATGTGCTGGGTAATACTGAATGTTTTACTGCCATCACTAGAGTTGAAGGAAGAGGCACGCATCATATTGGGACATGAGATGCATGAGTTACATGGAAAGAAACCCCATTTTTGACCTGTAGATCTGAAGGTCTTCTCTGTTTTTTGGCCCCCATGGTAACTATGTACCAGGGTGTCTCTAAGATTGCTTGACCTCCTATACGTAATGGAGGGAAATTTTGAAACAAACTTCTCTAAGGTTTTATCTGTTAGGAGTAGTGGCCAATATTTCTCTAAGGCTTTTTTAACTTCCCACCACTTGTCATTATAGGTGGATATAAATCTCACCTTTTGTTGATCTACATTTTTGTTCTTAGGTATTAAGAGGTCATTTCGTGCAGCCTGTTTGGCCCTTCTTATGCCTCTTTTGATGCTCCGTTTTGAATACCCTCTTGCTGAAAATCTAGAGGAGAAATCATTGATTTGTTCCTCAAACGCTTCCTCGTTTGAGCAAATGCGTCTTGCCCTCAAAAATTGGCCAGTTGGAATGCCCTCTATTAGTGATTTTGGGTGCGAAGAGGTGGCATGTAGGACCGAATTTACTGCAGTTTCCTTCCGATGTACAGTACAGACCAAAAGTTTGGACACACCTTCTCATTCAAAGATTTTTCTGTATTTTCATGACTATGAAAATTGGAGAATCACACTGAAGGCATCAAAATTATGAATTAACACATGTGGAATTATACATTACAAAAAAGTGTGAAACAACTGAAAATATGTCTCATATTCTAGGTTCTTCAAAGTAGCCACCTTTTGCTTTGATTACTGCTTTGCACGCAGAAAAGGTGAACGGATGGATTCTACATGCCTGGTTCCCACCGTGAAGCATGGAGGAGGTGGTGTGATGGTGTGGGGGTGCTTTACTGGTGACACTGTTGGGGATTTATTCAAAATTGAAGGCATACTGAACCAGCATGGCTACCACAGCATCTTGCAGCAGCATGCTATTCCATCCGGTTTGCGTTTAGTTGGACCATCATTTATTTTTCAAAAGGACAATGACCCCAAACACACCTCCTGGCTGTGTAAGGGCTATTTGACCAAGGAGAAGAGTGATGGGGTGCTACGCTAGATGACCTGGCCTCCACAGTCACCAGACCTGAACTCAATCGAGATGGTTTGGGGTGAGCTGGACTGCTCACCGCTTCAATTTTTAATAGGTGTTGTACTATTTTTGTGTATTTTTGGAAGAAAATAAATACATGCTACCTTCGGATATTTGGGTATCAAATTGTCCCTTAATTCTTTAGTGATGGTACCCTCTCCAAAAGCTCCTTCCAAAATCTTGTGAATCTCATTCAGATATGCTGTGGTTGGGTTAAAAGTCATTTTGTGATAACATTCAGTATCCCGTAACTGTCTAAGAGCTTCTTTTTCATACAATTTTACTGGCCATATCACCACATTACCCCCTTTGTCCGCAGGTTTTATAATTACCTCTTTCAGGTTACCCAATTCTTTAAGTGCTTGCCTTTGGACAAAGGGTAGGTTGTCCACTTGATAACCTACATAATGGCATTGTATTATCTTATTGAGATGTAAACAGTCCAACTTATGTACATATTGCATCGTGATTTAACACAACACTCCCTGCCATCTATGTATGTTTAGCCACTTAGTCCCTCCAGCAAAACATCGCTAGGATGCTTTCGTCAGGTTGTTGGGACACCGCCCCTTTGCCCTGACACGTCGGACGGGGGCGTGATCTAACAACTGACGAAGCTATCTCGCGATGTTGTGAGTTGCCATAGTGACGGGTCCAGCTGGGCTCGATGTAGCTTTCTCCCTATTCTGATGTGTCGGATGGGGAGTGGCTGCACGGCCGGCGGAGGAGTCTCTGTGGTGCGTCACACGCTGGAAGCTGGATTACCTTACTCACATGTGGGAGATTAAGTCGTTAATTTTATGACTGGGAAATGTATATATGGGTACATTAAACACCATACCACATCTACACCCCCCAGGACGAAGCTAACGCGAAACGCGCGTCGGGGAACCTAGGCTCTACCTAAGGTCGTATGTGTTCTATTACCATGTCTGCATTACCATGTCTGCATTGAATGGAGATCTCTAGGATTAGAATCACTGTGTCTTGCTATAGTGGCTACAATATTCATTACCATATGCTATATGTTACTTAACACAGTGTTATTGTGAATTGCGGTCTTGCTATAGTGGCCACAATGTTCATTATCATATGCTATATGTTACTTAACACAGTGTTATTGTGAATTGCGGTCCATATGTACGCTCTCATACAGCATCTGACATCAGGATACCATTGAACTTTTATATTCAATCATCTGAGTACTTGTGGTGTACACTATATATTATCTGATATCAGTATACCATTGAATCCTTAAATCACTTGTGGTACACTGTGTTAGCGTGCATTCAAGATATCAGACTTCATTATATAGATTTACTTTAGTTTGCATACGTACCTATGGGAGCATACTGGATATACATCCCGTTTTTATATATTTTATTTGTTTGTTGTAAGTTTTGTGAAGGTTTTTCGAATAAAGAGTTGTATTTATGGCTATATGCTTCCAGTGCTATTATAGCCAATGACTGTCCTTTAATCTATTAGTAAAAAGTTGTGTGTACAAATAAGGTGACAGAGCCCTTTCTTAGGCCGGTTTCACACGTACTGATAAATCCGGTACTGGAAAAATCGGTACCGGAGATATCAGTGTTCGTGTGTCCATGTGTCCGTGTGTGTACTATGTGTGGCACACGTATGGCAACCGTGTGCCACCCGTTTGCCGCATCAGTACCACACGGACACATGGACGGCTGCCGGGGAAGTAGCGGCTACAGTAAGCCGCTGTCCTCCTGCAGCTGGTGCTGAAGTCGGCTGTAATTCCCCCTGCTCTGCCTGCGAGCAGAGGAGAACAATGACCGGTATATTAATACACTGCTCTTCGTTCTCCTCTGCTCGCAGGCAGAGCAGGGGGAATTACAGCCGGCTTCAGCACCAGCTGCAGGAGGACAGCGGCTTACTGTAGCCGCTACTTCCCCAGCGGCCGTCCACGCACACGGAGGACTGTGTGAACAGTTCTCCGTGTGCACATGTGCCGACCTTTTTCCGGTCCATGTGTCTGTGTCAAAACGGACATGTCTACGTGTTTGGCACACGGACACACGGTCTGTGTGAAAGCACGCACATGTGCATAGACACATAGATTATAATGTGTTTATGTCTGTACGTGTCTCCAGTACGTGTGAAAACTGTCACCACACGTACTGGAGACACGGACGTGTGAAACCAGCCTTATTGCCATTTCATTATCAGCAATCAGCAAAGGTACATCAATGAGATCCCCAAAAGCAGGACATTGGTATCCTTATTTAGTGATTTAGCACAAATGTCTTTATTGACAAAAAGTATTGGCACCCCTGCAATTCTGTCAGATAATACTCAGTTTCTTCCTGAAAAATGATTGCAAACACAAATTCTTTGGTATTATTATCTTCATTTAATTTGTCTTCAATGAAAAAACACAAAAAGAATTGACCTAAAGCCAAATTGGATATAATTCCACACCAAACCTAAAAAAGGGGGTGGACAAAAGTATTGGCACTGTTTGAAAAATCATGTGATGCTTCTCTAATTCGTGTAATCACCAGCACCTGTAACTTACCTGTGGCACCTAACAGGAGTTGGCAATAACTAAATCACACTTGCAGCCAGTTAACATAGATTAAAGTTGAGTCAACCTCTGTCCTGTGTCCTTGTGTGTACCACATTGAGCATGGAGAAAAGAAAGAAGACCAAAGAACTGTCTGAGGACTTGAGAAACCAAATTGTGAGGAAGCATGAGCAATCTCAAGGCTACAAGTCCATCTCCAAAGACCTGAATGTTCCTGTGTCTTCCGGGCACAGTGTCATCAAGAAGTTTAAAGCCCATGGCACTGTGGCTAACCTCCCTATATGTGGAAGGAAAAGAAAAATTTACTAGTGATTTCAACGCAAGATTGTGCGGATGGTGGATAAAGAACCTCGACTAACATCCAAACAAGTTCAAGCTGCCCTGCAGTCCGAGGGTACAACAGTGTCAACCTGTACTATCCGTCGGCGTCTGAATGAAAGGAACTGTATGGTAGGATACCCAGGAAGACCCTACTTCTTACCCCGAGACATAAAGAAGCCAGGCTGGAGTTTGCCAAAACTTACCTGAGAAAGCCTAAAACGTTTTGGAAGAATGTTCTCTGGTCAGATGAGACAAAAGTCAAGCTTTTTGGGAAAAACCATCAACATAGAGTGTACAGGAAAAAAAAGAGGCATTCAAAGAAAAGAACACGGTCCCTACAGTCAAACATGGCGGAGGTTCCCTGATGTTTTGGGGTTGCTTTGCTGCCTCTGGCACTGGACTGCTTGACCGTGTGCATGGCATTATGAAGTCTGAAGACTACCAACAAATTTTGCAGCATAATGTAGGGCCCAGTGTGAGAAAGCTGGGTCTCCCTCAGAGGTCATGGGTTTTCCAGCAGGACAATTACCCAAACACACTTCCAAAAGCACTATAAAATGGTTTGAGAGAAAGCACTGGAGACTTCTAAGGTGGCCACCAATGAGTCCAGACCTGAATCCCATAGAACACCTGTGGAGAGATCTCAAAATGGCAGTTTGGAGAAGGCACCCTTCAAATATCAGGGACCTGGAGCAGTTTGCCAAAGAAGAATGGTCTACAATTCCAGCAGAGCATTGTAAGAAACTCATTGATGGTTACCGGAAGTGGTTGTTCGCAGTTATTTTGGCTAAAGGTTGTGCAACCAAGTATTAGGCTGAGGGTGCCAATACTTTTGACTGACCCATTTTTGGAGTTTTGTGTGAAATGATCAAGGATTTGATTTTTGCTTAATTCTCTTTTGTGTTTTTTTCCTTGCAAGCAAATTAAATGAAGATAAAAATAGCAAATAATTTGTGATTGCAATCATTTTCAGGAAGAATCTGAGTATTATCTGAGAGAATTGCAGGGGTGCCAATACTTTTGGTCACCACTGTATGTAGAAGCAGGATGTATTCTAAGCAGTCTTCTGTAGTGCACTTCTCCAGTTCAGACGGTAAAACAAAATCTTCTGATCTTGTGTCTGAGTGAACTACTTGCCCAAGTGAAAATACATTGATTGTGTTTTTCAATAATGTTAATCATTTACAGAGCACCTGTTACCTACCATTTTATATAATTTTACATATTACACAAATTTTTTAATAACAAATACAAGGCTTATTGCATAGGTGTACTATTAATATTGAAAGCCATTTGGAAAAACATTGTAATTGAACTCAAAACCTTCTAAACACATTGTATTTAATAATATCAACAAATCTTTTAAGGCTATATACAGCATAATATTTCATTTTTTACAATGTAGCGTGACATATAATTGGTCTGGGTATGGTGTTCATTCACAACACGTCACCAAGATGAGTGTAATGTGCGTCATTCGGTTTTTAGCAACAGTCAAAAAGAGCATGAACAGATGATTCATAATACTATAGTAATACAATGGCTGGAACCCACACCTAAAAGTTACACATTTCACAAAATTGGAAACAGCTTGCATTTTAATAACAGCCCATTGATGTTAATGGAAACTAATTAATGCTCAATTTCACCTGACAGTTTCCCTCACCCACTCACCAATGTTACAGGTTATCACTGGAAGTCCCAGCCGTGGAATTCTGTTATCACCTCTTCATCAGGAGCACAAAATGGGTTTATCCCAAATAAAGCTGAAAGAGCACTATGCATTATATACAGTCATGAGTATGGTTGATGTTCCGGTTCGTCGGGTTCAGCCGAACTGTAGTTCAAAGTTCGGTTCGGCATATGAACTTGACCCCAAATCCGAATCTAATAGAAGTCAATAGGGACACAAACATCGGTGCTTTAAAATTGTTGTAAAATTGTCATAGTAAGGGCTAGCAGGCTGCAAAGGAAGCTAAATGTCGGTAAGAGAAAAAATGTGGCTAGGAAAATGACTTAAAAGAGCATAGAATAAAGAAAAATAAAAATGGCTAATCTTGAACCAGGAGGCGAAGGTCCAAGTGAAGGAGGAGGTGGACGTGTGTCATGTGTGCATTGCCACGAAGATCGTCGCGGTTGCACATTTGACTTCTCACAACTGAGCTGCTGTTTCTTTGTGTTTGGCAGCTAGGGAGTTAATTCTGTCTGTGCTCGGTGCTGGGACTGGGTGCAGTTTCTCCCGGCTGCAATTGATTATTTGTTGATTGGTTTCCTTTAAATTCCTGGTTGTCTGCTTGGGGAGTTGCCAGTGAAACCTTCATGCAGACCACAGATAGGAATGAATCTGTATAGACTTTAGTTGTGAGCTCCTTAGTTGTTCTAAGCTCAACTTGGTTAGAGTTTATTTCCCAGACCATTTATGTTCCTTTGGTGTTTGAGTGTGTATGCAAGCGAGTGTTATCCTGTCTGTCTTATATGTCTAATCTGTGTATTTAGCTAAGATCAGCCCATATCCCTTTGGTGGTAGTCAGGATCCTTCTTAGGACTGATTACAGGGTTCAGGGTCTGATAGGAGACAGGGTTAGGTTGGTGACTTGGACCTCTGAACCATTATCAGTACCTCCAAGGTGAGGGATTAGTTAGGACCCCAGTTTAGGGTCAGGTTAGATCCCGGTCCACCTCTTTCCTGTTTCAGCTCATCAAGTCCTCAAGATTAACCCTGAGTTCAGCAGATATCGTGTCAGGTAAATCTATTCTATACTTACATGCTGATGTTGCTATACTAGTTGTTGTATAGAGTGTTGTTCCTGTATTAATAGTTTACTGACATTGTATACATATCATTAGACAGCGTGACATTTTCACTGGCCACAAAAATTATCTCCAGTTACCATGGATCCAGTAGCCCAGATGGCTCTGCAGTTGCAGGGATTATCCATGGAGCTGACGGACATTAAGTCCAAAGTTTTGTCTCCCCTGGAGCAAACCAGAGTTGAACCTAAGGTTGCTCTCCCGGACAGGTTCACTGGTGGGCGAGACAAATTTTTCACCTTCCGGGAGGCATGTAAATTGTATTTTCGGCTTCGGCCTCGATCATCAGGGAGTGAGGAGCAGAGAGTGGGAATTGTTATCTCACTTCTGCAAGGGGACCCTCAATCCTGGGCATTTTCCCTTCCTCCGGGATCCCCGGCTCTACTGTCTGTAGATCAATTTTTTACTGCCCTGGGATTGGTATATGATGACCCAGATCGGGTCTCTCTTGCTGAGACAAAATTACGTAAGATACAGCAGGGAGATCGTCCGGCAGAGGAATTTGCTTCTGAGTTTCGTAGATGGGCCACAGATACTCAGTGGAATGACCCAGCTCTTAGGAGCCAGTTTTGTCATGGGCTTTCTGATAAATTAAAAGACGTTTTGGCTCAGTATGAGTCTCCTCCTTCTCTGGAGGCTGCTATAGCCTTAGCTATCCGTACTGATAGACGGCTTCGGGAGAGGGGTGAGGTAACCCCACTCCCTGTTGTTTCTCCACCTACCACTAAAGTCCCTTATGTTGAGGTTTCCCTTGTCTGTTCGGATGAGCCTATGCAGTTGGGAGGGACATCATTTCGTAGGAGGGGATTGGCGGTACGCCGCAGGACTAGAAGATGTTTTTTCTGCGGGAAAGAGGGACATTTTGTTGGAGAATGTCCATCCCATGCCTTGTTGAGCCAAAAGTCGCCGGAAAACTGTTAATCCCAGGTTGTGTGGTGGACGACAACCTGGGAGTATGTATTTCATCCGCCAGTTCTTCTCAGTTCCTTGTACCAGTGGAGGTGGTAGTTGGTACGAGAGTGGAGAGATTGTCTGTTCTTCTTGATAGTGGTTCCGGGGCTAATCTGGTTGACGCTCAGTTTGCTCAGGCTCAAGGTATGCATCTGAGTGTATTGGTCAAACCGATCCCTATATTCTCCATTGACGCCAGGCCTCTCGGCCAAGGTAGCTTTGTTCATGAGGTTCATAACATTGACCTTCGGGTAGGGGCAATACATAGGGAACAATTATCTTGTTATGTGTTTGAGGGTCTACCTACTCCCATTGTGTTGGGACTTCCTTGGTTGGTTAAACATAACCCTGTGATTAATTGGCAGTCCAGAGAAATAAGCCAATGGGGTGAGTTTTGCAAAAGCAACTGCATGAACACAGTCATCAGTGCGGTCGTGCCTAGTACATTGCCTCCTTTTTTGGAGGATTTTGGGGATGTTTTCTCTGAGGAGGGGTGTCAGGAGTTGCCTCCTCATCGCGTGTATGACTGCTCTATTAATCTCCTTCCTGATGCTAAGTTGCCTAATGCTAGGTTGTATAATCTTTCTGGTCCTGAGAGGCAGGCTATGAAAGATTATATTTCTGAAAGTCTGGCCAAAGGGCATATTAGACCTTCATCTTCCCCAGTAGCCGCGGGGTTCTTCTTTGTGAAGAAGAAAGATGGAGGCCTACGCCCTTGCTTGGATTTCCGCGAACTTAATCGGATTACTGTTCGAGATCCGTATCCACTCCCTCTTATTCCTGATCTCTTCAATCAAATTGTTGGCGCCAAATGGTTTTCTAAATTGGATCTCAGGGGGGCGTATAATCTGATTAGGATAAAAGAGGGGGATGAGTGGAAAACGGCGTTTAACACGCCGGAGGGACATTACGAGAACCTAGTCATGCCTTTTGGTCTGACTACTGCACCAGCAGTATTCCAACATTTTGTTAATGACATTTTTCGTCACCTTGTGGGGCTGTTTGTGGTTGTATATTTGGACGACATTTTAATTTACTCGCCAGATCTTGTGTCTCATCAGGAGCATGTGAGACAGGTGTTGCAGATCTTGCGAGACAATAAATTATACGCCAAACTGGAGAAGTGTGTATTTGCCGTACAGGAACTTCAGTTTTTGGGTTTTTCGGTGTCAGCCTCCGGTTTCCGTATGGACCCTGAAAAGGTGAGAGCAGTGCTTGAATGGGATCAGCCAGGGGATCTTAAGGCTCTGCAGCGTTTTTTGGGGTTTGCTAACTACTACCGGAAATTTATTTGTAATTTCTCATCTGTCGTCAAACCTCTCACTGACATGACAAGAAAAGGGACGGATTTTTCTAAATGGTCGGACAAAGCTTGCCAAGCCTTTTCCTCTTTGAAGAAATGTTTTGCTTCGGCACCCGTTCTCATCCAACCAGATGCATCTCAGCCGTTCATTGTGGAGGTGGATGCGTCTGACGTAGGGGTGGGTGCTATATTGTCCCAGGGTCCGTCCCCTGGTAAATGGCATCCGTGCGCTTTCTTTTCTAAGAAATTGTCGTCCGCCGAAAGGAATTATGATATCGGCAATAGGGAACTTTTGGCCATTAAGTTAGCTTTTGAAGAATGGCGTCACTTTTTGGAGGGGGCAGTCCACCCGGTTACCGTTATTACTGATCACAAGAACCTGTTGTATTTGGAATCCGCTAAGCGTCTGAATTCCCGACAAGCTCGATGGTCGTTGTTTTTTACCAGGTTTAATTTTGTCGTCACTTATCGCCCGGGGTCTAAGAATGTAAAGGCTGATGCCTTGTCTCGCAGTTTCCCAGGGGCCGGGAAAACGGATGACCCGAGTCCTATCCTTCAGGAGGGGGTGGTAGTGTCGGCTGTATTTTCTGAGCTTGAGGAGGAGGTGTTAGAGGCTCAGGGGGACGCCCCTGCAGGACCTCCAGGGAGACTGTTTGTCCCAAATCTGTTGAGACAAAAGGTTATTGAGGCACATCATAATTCTGCTCTAGCAGGATATCCAGGGAGTAAGGCTACTTTAGATCTCCTTTCTCGCCGGTTTTGGTGGCCTAATGCTAATAAAGATGTTATAACTTTTGTCGCGTCATGTGGGGTGTGTGCTCGCTCTAAAACCCCTCATACCCGTCCGTCTGGGACCCTTTTACCCTTGAAACTTCCGGAGCGTCCATGGACTCATTTATCTATGGACTTCATTACGGACCTTCCTCCGTCGTCAGGGAATACTGTCATACTGGTGGTTGTTGACAGGTTCAGTAAGATGGCACATTTCGTTGCTCTTCCTGCACTCCCTAATGCTAAAACTCTGGCGCAGGTGTTCATTAGGGAGATCGTTAGACTTCATGGGTTGCCTTCTGATGTGGTGTCAGATAGGGGGTCTTAGTTTGTGTCCAAATTTTGGAGGGCATTTTGTTTACGTCGGGGGATGCAATTGTCATTTTCCTCGGCTTTTCATCCGCAGACCAATGGTCAGACAGAGCGTCTGAATCAGAGCTTAGAGACATATCTCCGGTGTTTTGTCTCAGAGAACCAAGAGGACTGGTCTTCTTTCTTGCCTCTGGCAGAGTTCGCTCTTAACAACAGGAGGAGCGAGTCCACTGGTAAGTCCCCGTTTTTTGGGGTATATGGTTTTCATCCCCAGTTTTGTACTTTCAATGGGGGGGCCCTTCTGGGGTTCCTGAGGAGGAGCGTTTCTCGTCGTCACTTGCTTCTGTGTGGAGAGGTGTATTGAATAATCTGAGTGCGATGGGAAACCGTTACAAACGTATGGCTGATAGGAGGAGAGTTTCTGGTCCAGATCTGAATGTGAACGATCTGGTATGGTTGTCTACCAGGAATATAAAACTTAAACCGCCCTCCTGGAAACTGGGTCCCAGATTCATCGAGCCGTACAGGATCAGTTCCATAATTAATCCTGTGGCATTTCGTCTGGACCTCCCTCCTACGTTTAAAATTCATAATGTGTTCCACAAGTCATTACTTAAAAGGTATGTGGCACCAGTCATACCGTCACCTCTACCTCCTCCTCCTGTGTTGGTCAATGGTAACTTGGAATTTCAAGTATCAAAGATCATTGACTCACGTCTGAATCGCCGGTCCCTTCAGTACTTGGTGCATTGGAAGGGGTATGGTCCAGAGGAGAGGACGTGGGTCCCTGCGTCTGATGTTAACGCAGATCGTTTGGTTCGGACCTTCCACAGAACTCACCCGGGCAGGCCTGGCCCTGAGGGTCCGGAGGCCCCTCGTAGAAGGGGGGGTACTGTCATGTGTATTGCCACGAAGATCGTCGCGGTTGCACATTTTGACTTCTCACAGCTGAGCTGCTGTTTCTTTGTGTTTGGCAGCTAGGGAGTTAATTCTGTCTGTGCTCGGTGCTGGGACTGGGTGCAGTTTCTCCCGGCTGCAATTGATTATTTGTTGATTGGTTTCCTTTAAATTCCTGGTTGTCTGCTTGGGGAGTTGCCAGTGAAACCTTCATGCAGACCACAGATAGGAATGAATCTGTATAGACTTTAGTTGTGAGCTCCTTAGTTGTTCTAAGCTCAACTTGGTTAGAGTTTATTTCCCAGACCATTTATGTTCCTTTGGTGTTTGAGTGTGTATGCAAGCGAGTGTTATCCTGTCTGTCTTATATGTCTAATCTGGTATTTAGCTAAGATCAGCCCATATCCCTTTGGTGGTAGTCAGGATCCTTCTTAGGACTGATTACAGGGTTCAGGGTCTGATAGGAGACAGGGTTAGGTTGGTGACTTGGACCTCTGAACCATTATCAGTACCTCCAAGGTGAGGGATTAGTTAGGACCCCAGTTTAGGGTCAGGTTAGATCCCGGTCCACCTCTTTCCTGTTTCAGCTCATCAAGTCCTCAAGATTAACCCTGAGTTCAGCAGATATCGTGTCAGGTAAATCTATTCTATACTTACATGCTGATGTTGCTATACTAGTTGTTGTATAGAGTGTTGTTCCTGTATTAATAGTTTACTGACATTGTATACATATCATTAGACAGCGTGACATTGTGTCGGTGTAGGTAGAAGAGGCAGGGGAAGAGGTATCCAACACTGTTTTTTTTTTGCTTGTTTTTTTGTGGGCGGGGTTTTGCAAACTGACTTAAAAGAACATAACAATCTGGAAACACGAGGCGGAGGTCCAAGTGGAGGAGGAGGTGGAGTGGGTGGAGGTAGACATGGCAGTGGAACCTGGAACCTGGAAATTATAGGCCAGTGAGCTTAACATCTACTGTGGGTAAAATCCTGGAGGGTTTTTTAAGGGATACTATATTGGAGTATCTGAAGCTGAATAACCTCATGACACAGTATCAGCATGGGTTTACGAGGGACCGTTCTTGTCAGACTAATCTGATAAGCTTTTATGAAGGGGTAAGTTCAGGACTGGACCAAGGGAATGCAGTGGACGTGGTGTTCATGGACTTCTCAAAAGCTTTTGATACAGTGCCACACAAAAGGTTGATACATAAAATGAGAACAATGGGGATAGGGGAAAATATGTGTAAGTGGGTTAAGAACTGGCTCATGGATAGAAAACAAAGGGTGGTTATTAATGGAGCACACTCGGACTGGGTTACGGTTAGCAGTGGGGTACCACAGGGGTCAGTATTGGGGCCGCTTCTCTTTAACATATTTATTAATGACCTTGTAGGGGGCATACAGAGTAGTATTTCAATATTTGCAGATGACACTAAACTCTGCAGGGTAATAAATACAGAGGAGGATAATTTTATATTACAGGAGGATTTATGTAAACTAGAAGCTTGGGCTGATAAATGGCAAATGAGCTTTAATGGGGATAAATGTAAGGTCATGCACTTGGGTAGAACAAATAAGATGTATAATTATGTGCTTAATTGTAAAACACTGGGCAAAACTGTCACTGAAAAAGACCTGGGTGTATGGGTGGACGACAAACTCACATTTAGTGGCCAATGTCAGGCAGCTGCTGCCAAGGCAAATAAAATAATGGGATGCATTAAAAGAGGCATAGATGCTCATGAGGAGAACATAATTTTACCTCTATACAAGTCACTGGTGCGACCACACTTAGAATACTGTGTGCAGTTCTGGTCTCCGATGTATAAGAAAGACATAGCTGAACTGGAGCGGGTGCAGAGAAGAGCGACCAAGGTTATTAGAGAACTGGGGGGTCTGCAATACCAAGACAGGTTATTACACTTGGGGTTATTTAGTTTGGAAAAACGAAGGCTTAGGGGTGATCTTATTACAATGTATAAATATATGAGGGGACAGTACAAAGACCTTTCTAATGATCTTTTTACTCTTAGACCTGTGACGGGGACAAGGGGGCATCCTCTACGTCTGGAGGAAAGAAGGTTTAGCCATAATCACAGACGCAGATTCTTTACTGTAAGAGCAGTGAGACTATGGAACTCTCTGCCGTCTAATGTTGTAATGAGTGATTCCTTACTAAAATTTAAGAAGGGACTGGATGCCTTTCTTGAAAAGTATAATATTACAGGCTATATTCACTAGTTTCCTAGATACAGTGTTGATCCAGGGAGCTAGTCTGATTGCCGTATGTGGAGTCGGGAAGGAATTTTTTTCCCCAATGTGAAGCTTACTGTTTGCCACTTGGGTTTTTTTTGCCTTCCTCTGGATCAACATGTTAGGGCAGGTTAGGATAGGATATGGGTTGAACTAGATGGACTTAAAGTCTTCCTTCAACCTTAATAACTATGTTAGTGTAGGTGTAAGAGTCAGGAGAGAAAGTATCCAACACTGTTTTTGTGTATTTTTTTGGTTTAGATTTTTTTTTTTAGGGAACTGACTTAAAATAACATAGAATTTAAAAAAAAATAGTGATCTAGAACCAGGAGACAGAAGTCCAAGTGGAGGTGGACGTGACTGTGTAGATGGTAGAAGCAGAGGAGGATGTATCCAACACTGTTTTTGTGTTTTTTTTTGTTTTCAGTTTTGTTGTTGTTACATAGATAGTTTGAAAAAAGACCTAGGTTCATCAAGTTCAACCTTCCTACAGCAATTGTACATTTCGTCACTGATTTAACTATAATCCTCAATGTTATGTGTATTGAGGAAATCATCCAGCCCTTTTTTAAAAGCTGTTATAGTGTCTGCCATTACTACCTCTTGTGGTCGGCATTCCACAGTCTGACTTCTCTAACTGTACACCATGTTCCAAGTTATTATGCAAATTGGTTTTAAGTATCATAGCTTATCATGAAACCCATTGATGGTATTATAAGCAAAAAGAAATGATGCGGCACTCACCCATGTGCTGTGAACTTCTTTATTCAATCTCCATTAAAGGAAAAATCTTCGGGGACAGGCAGGGAGAGGAGGTGTGCAGGGAAAAAGGACGACGGCCGTTTCACGTGTTTAACGCTTCCACGGGTCCACCTGGACGCTTCCACAGGTCCACCTGGACCCGTAGAAGCGTTGAACACGCGAAACGGCCATCGTCATTTTTCCCTGCACACCTCCTCTCCCTGCCTGTCCCCCACGATTTTTCCTTTAATGGAGATTGAATAAAGAAGTTCACAGCACATGGGTGAGTGCCGCATCATTTCTTTTTTGCTTATATGATCATTGTGTCCTTTCTGGACGCTGGGCACCATATACCTACAGCTGTCTGACTACCAAGGGTCAGCTATCAGAATCCCCATAGACAAGCGATTGGATTGTTGGCTGAGTTATCCTAGTGCCGTTCACTCTCTATCTTGTTTTGGCCATTGATGGTATTGTGTCTCAGGGTTCTTTGGATTACTGATATCAATCTCAGATACCTGTGACAATTAGTTTGCCATGTGAGCCCAATAAAAGGAAAACTGGATGTTCCACACTAGTAAGCAGGCCAGAGTTTTGAAGTAAAATGGGAAAGAAAAAGGATCTCTCTGCTGCTGAAAAGCATCAAATAGTGCAAAGCCTTGGTCAAGGGATGAAAACATTAAATATTTCCCGAAAACTTAAGCGTGATCATCGTACTGTTAAGAGATTTGTGGCTGATTCTGATCACAGACGTGTTCGTGCTGATAAAGGCAGAATAAGGAAGGTTTCTGCCAGGCAAGTTCATCGAATTAAGAGAGCAGCTGCTAAAAAGCCATTACCAGCCAGCAAACAGATATTTGAAGCTGCTGGTGCCTCTGGAGTCCCTCAAACTTCAAAGTATAGGATCCTTCTAAGGCTTGCTGTGGTGCATAAACCTACTATTCGGCCATCCCTAAACAGTTCTCACAAGCAGAAACGGTTGCAGTGGGCCCAGACATACATGAAGATTAATTTTCAAACAGTCTTGTTTACTGATGAGTGTCAAGCTACCCTGATGGTCCAGATGGATGGAGTAGTGGATGGTTGGTGGATGGCCACCATGTCGCAACAAGGCTGCAACGTCAGCAAGGAGGTGGAGGAGTCAAGTTTTGGGCCGGAATCACGGGGAAACAGCTGGTAGGTCCCTTTAAGGTTCCGGAAGGTGTGAAAATGACCTCTGCAAAGTATATAGAGTTTCTGACTGACAACTTTCTTCCATGGTATAAAAAGCAGAAACGTGCCTTCAGTAGCAAAATCATCTTCATGCATGACAATGCACCATCTCATGCTGCAAAGAATACCTCTGAGTCATTGGCTGCTATGGGCATAAAAGGAGATAAACTCATGGTGTGGCCACCATCTTCCCCTGACCTCAACCCTATAGAGCAGGGTTCCCCAACTCCAGTCCTCAAGGCCCACCAACAGGTCATGTTTTGAGGATTTCCTTTGTATTGCACAGGTGATGCAATTATCACCTGGGCAATACTAAGGAAATCCTGAAAACATGACCTGTTGGTGGGCCTTGAGGACTGGAGTTGGGGAACCCTGCTATGGAGAACCTTTGGAGTATCATCAAGCAAAAGATTTATGAGGGTGGGAGGCAGTTCACATCAAAACAGCAGCTCTGGGAGGCTATTCTGACTTCATGCAAAGAAATACAAGCAAAAACTCTCAAGTTCAATGGATGCAAGAATTGTGAAGGTGATATCAAAGAAGGGTTCCTATGTTAACATGTAACTTGGCCTGTTAGGATGTTTTGGAGTTAAGTAGCTTTTTTGTTCAGTGAATGTGACCTCCTAATGCTGCAAATTCCACAAATGAGCATTTTCAGTTCTTTAAAACATATCAAATGTTTAGAAATTCTACTGTGCCTAATAATTTGGAACAGTGCATTTTGAGTTTTTATTCATTTTGGAGATTATACTGTTATCATTGGGAGGTTTCTTCAATAAAATTGTATACTCTAACGGGTGATGACTTTTATTAGACTGACTGTCATTTGCACCAACCACTTAGGAAAATCAGCGAAAAAGATCATTTGCATAATAATTTGGAACATGGTGTAAAGAACCTTTTCCTATTTAGCTGTTACAATCACATTTCTTCCATCCATAATGAGTGCTCCCTAGTCCTTAGTAATGTCTTTGGAAGAAATAAGTCATGTGCCAGTGTTTTGTACTAGCCACACATATATTTGTTTTTTCTTTTTTTTTATTTGGGGAGGCCCCAAAATTAAATAAATGGCAAATGGAGTTGAACATTGGCTGGGTATGGCTGGCATAGTTGTCTTGTCAGCCAAAGCTATGGACAAGTCCTGTGGGATCCATGCCTTGTTCATTTTAATGAATGTTTGCTTCCCTACATTGGCTGTGGACAGGCAGATGCGCCTGTCTGTGATCACACCCCCTGCTGTGCTAAACACATGTTCCAATGGTACACTTGCCATAGGGCAGGCCAGCACCTCCAATGCATAAAGGGCAAGTTTGTGTCCAATTTGAAAATCTTGAAGTTCAATGAGGCATACCCATCAGTTAGTATGTGGAGACATGTGGACACGTACTCTTCCACCATGTTATAATAATGCTGGCTCCTGCTTATACAGACCATATAAGATGTTGGTGCCAGATGTTGTGGCACGCTGAGAAAGATTTGCCACATTTCGACCATGCTAACCCTGCCTTCCGAGGTGGTGATGTTGCCTCAGCTGCGTTGGCGATATGCTCCTCCTTTGCCTTGTTCTTCCAGGGAGCCCCTGCTGTCAGGTAGGAATTCTGTCACACAGTATTCACGAAAATTTAGCAATCCTGCACCTGTGATGAAAGTAATGATGGTACATTGTCCTTGTAGTGGAAATCCAGCAGGGTGGCAACCCAGTAATTAGTAGTGGTAATAATCCAGGCAACTCAGCAGTCTAGAGCAGGCACAGCAGCATTAATTGGCTCATATATGCCAAGCTGCTCAGAGGCAACGACAAGCTATCCTCGTTGGGAGGTGTGCGGTCTTGGTCCTCTATATCTCACCAGCTATGCTCTAGTGATGCCATGAGCTACCTTGAGTGCCACACTGCTATGAATAGGGCTCCTCCTCCTCATCCTCTAGCTGGACTCTGTCCATAAAATTAGTTTTTCAGGCACAGTACTCCCACAGGCATGGCTACAGAGTAGAAAAATTTGTTTTTAGGCACACTAGTTTCACTGACATTGGTGAAGAATAGAAAAATTGTTTTAATGCACAGTATCTCACACAGACAAGGTTGCAGAGTAGAAAAATTTGTTTTTTATTCACACTACTCCCACAGGCACTGGTGCAGATTTAAAAAAAAAGTGGCTTAAAGGCACACTACTCCCACAGACATGGGTGCAGAGTAGAACAATTTGTTTTTACTCAGACTACTCCCACAGACACGGGTTCAGAGTAAAAAAAAGGAGTAAAAGCACGATACTCCTACAGACACGGGTGCAGATTTCAAAAGTGGCTTAAAGGCACGATACTCTCACAGACATGGGTACAGAGTAGAAAACTTTGTTGTAGGCACACTACTCTCACAGACATGAGTGCTGAGTAGAAAAATTTGTTTTAGGCACACTACCACTGACATGAGTGCTGAGTAGAAAAGTTTGTTTTAACTCACAATACTCACACAGACATGGGTGGAAAGTAAAGAAAATTGTTTTTTAGGCACATTACTCCAACAAGTATGGGTGCAGAGGAGAACAATTTGTTTTTTCACACACTACTCACACAGAAATGGGTGCATAGTAAAAATAAGTGGCTTCATGGCACACTCATCCAACAAACATGGGTGCTGAGTAGAAAAACTAGTTTTTATGCACAAGATTCCCACAGACACTAGTGCAGAGCAAAAAAAAAGTTTTTTAAAGGCATACTACTCCCACAGACACGGGTGCAGATTTTCAAAAGTGGCTTAAAGGCACGATACTCTCACAGACATGGGTGCAGAGTAGAAAAATTTGTTGTAGGCACACTACCACAGACATGAGTGCTGAGTAGAAAAATTTGTTTTAACTCAATACTCGCACAGACATGGGTGGAAAGTAAAGAAAATTGTTTTTAGGCACACTACTCCAGCAAACGCAGGTGCAGAGCAATTTGTTTTTACACACACTACTCCCACTGACACGGGTGCAGAGTAAAAAAGTGGCTTAACCCCTTTCTGCCATTGAACGTACTATCCCATCCATGTGACCTGGGCCTTAATTCCCATGGAAGGGATAGTACGTCATGTGCGATCGGCCGTGCTCACGGGGGAGGGCAGCTGATCGTGGCCGAGTGTCAGCTGATAATCACAGCTGACACCTGGCACTAAGTACCAGGAGCGGTCACAGACTGCTCGGGGCACTTTAACCCCAGAACACTGTGATCAAACATGATCGCAGCATTCCGGAGCCGGCACAGGGGCTGTAAGCCCCTCTGCCTTTGGATCGGAGACCCTTCAGCGATCGCTGCTATGGAGACCCGATGTCGTCATGACAACATCTGGGTCTCCAGAGCTGTGAAACTTCCTGTCACGTGCAGTGCATGTCAGGAAGTCTCACAGGTCAGTGCACAGAAACTGCAGTGCTGACAGCTTCTGTAGCCTGCACAAAAGGATTGTCCCAGAGAGGAACAAAGTGTAAAAGTAAGAATTAAATATAATTTTTTTTTTAAATTATTGTAAAAATATTTTAAAAAATAATAAAAAACAATTTAAAGAAAATCAATATTTATTCTATCACTAAATAAATATTTGAATTAAAAAATCTAAACAATAAAAGTACACATATTTGGTATCGCCGTGTCCGTAATGACCCGACCTATAAAATTTTCCCACCAGTTAACCCCTTTAATGAACACCATAAAAAAACAAAGCAAAAAACAATGCTTTATCATCATACCGCTGAACAAAGTGGATTAACACGCGATCAAAAAGACAGATATAAATAAACCTGGTACCGCTGAAAACATCATCTTGTCCCGCAAAAAACGAGCTGCCATACAGCGTCATCAGCGAAAAAATAAGTAATAGCTGTCAGATTAAATTAATGCAAAAACAATTATGTTTTCTATAAAATAGTTTTCATTATATAAAAGCGCCAAAACATAAAAAATTACATAAATGAGGTATCAATGTAATCATACTGACCCTAAGAATAAAACTGCCTTATCAATTTTACCACACGCGGAACGGTGTAAACGCCCCCCCAAAAGAAATTCATGAACTGCTGGTTTTTGCTCATTCTGTCTCCCAAAAATGTCATGTGCCCAAAAATGGTACCAATAAAAACATCAACTCGTTCCACAAAAAACAAGCCCTCACATGACTCTGTGGGCCAAAATATGGAACAATTATAGCTCTCAAAATGTGGTGATGCAAAAACTAATTTTTGCAATAAAAAGCATCTTTTAGTGTGTGACAGCTGTCAAACATAAAAACCCGCTATAAATAGCAAATCAAACCCACCTTTATCACCCCCTTAGTTATGGAAAATAATAAAAATAATAAAATGTATTTATTTCCATTTTTCTGTTAGGGTTAGGGCTAAAGTTAGGGTTAGGTTTGGGGCTAAAATTAGGTTTGTGGCTAAAGTTAGGGTTAGGGTTGGGGCTAGAGTTGGGGTTAAGGTTTGGATTACAGTTACGGTTGGGATTAGGGTTAGGGTTGGGATTAGGGTTAAGGGTGTGTTGTGTTAGGGTTATGTTTGTGGTTAGGGTTATGGTTAGGGTTGTGATTAGGGTTAGGGGTATGTTGGGGTTAGGGTTGGAGTTAGAATTGGGGGGTTTCCACTGTTTAGGCACATCAGGGGCTCTCCAAACGCAACATTGCGTCTGATCTCAATTCCAGCCAATTCTGCGTTGAAAACGTCTAACGGTGCACCCAGACAGTGGTTCCCCCCACATATGGGGTATCAGCATACTCAGGACAAATCGCACAACAACTTCTGGGGTCCAATTACTCCTGTAACCATTGGAAAAATAAAAGATTGGGGCGAAAAAAATTTTTGGTGAAAAAATATGATTTCAGATTTTTACTGCTCTACGTTATAAACTTCTGTGATGGGGTTCAAAGTGCTTGGGGTTCAAAGTGCTCACCACACATCTAGATAAGTTCCTTAGGGGGTCTACTTTCAAAAATGGTGTCACTTGTGGGGGTTTCCACTGTTTAGGCACATCAGGGGCTCTCCAAATGCGACATGGCGTCCAATGCCAATTCCAGCCAATTTTGCATTGAAAAGTCAAATGGCGCTCCTTCCCTTCCGAGCTCTGCCATGCATCCAAACAGTGGTTCCCCCCAACATGAGGTATCAGCATACTCAGGACAAATTGCAAAGCAACTTTTGGGGTCCAATTTCTCCTGTTACCCTTGGTAAAATAAAAATATTGGATCTGAAGTAAATTTTTTGTTAAAAAAGTTAAATGTCCATTTTTTTTAAACATTCTAAAAATTCCTGTGAACCACCTGAAGGGTTAATGAACTTCTTGAACGTGGTTTTGAGCACCTTGAGGGGTGCAGTTTTTTTAGAATGGTGTTACTCTTGGGTATTTTCTATCATATAGACCCCTCAAAGTGACTTCAAATGTGATGTGGTCCCTAAAAAAATGGTGTTGTAAAAATGAGAAATCGCTGGTCAACTTTTAACCCTTATAACTTCGTAACAAAAGAAATTTTGGTTCCAAAATTGTGCTGA
Source organism: Oophaga sylvatica (assembly GCA_033576555.1). Classification (NCBI taxonomy): domain Eukaryota; kingdom Metazoa; phylum Chordata; class Amphibia; order Anura; family Dendrobatidae; genus Oophaga; species Oophaga sylvatica. The sequence goes on from JARQOD010000002.1 coordinate 580,012,156, forward strand.
TGTAAAGTAGACATGTGGGAAATGTTATTTATTAACTATTTTGTGCGATATAACTCTCTGATTTAAGGGCATAAAAATTAAAAGTTTGAAAATTGCAAAATTTTCACCAAATTTCCGTTTTTTTCACAAATAAACGCAAGTTATATCGAAGAAATTTTACCACTAACGTGAAGTACAATATGTCACAAAAAAAATTTCAGAACCGCCAAGATCCGTTGAAGCGTTCCAGAGTTATAACCTCATAAAGGGACAGTGGTCAGAATTGTAAAAATTCGCCTGGTCATTAACGTGCAAACCACCCTCGGGGTTAAAGGGGTTAAAGACACCCTACTGCCACAAATATGGGTGCAGAGTCAAAAAATTTGTTTTAGGCTGTGTGCACACGTTCAGGATTTTTCAAAAAACGCTTAAAAAATGCATGCATTAAGCATCCTATGATTAGAATGTATTCTGCAATTTTTGTGCACATGGTGTATTTTTTTCCATGAAAAAAACGCATTGCGGTAAAAAACGCAGCATGTTCATTAATTTTGCTGTAAATTTGTGTATTTCCCACTATATTATTGACCTAGGATGTTCAGGAAAAACCGAGCAAAAAACACGGTAAAACAGCGCAAAAAAACGCGGTAAAAATGCGTCTGGATTTCCTGGGAAAAAGTCAGTTTTTTCTCAGGAAATTTCTGCAAAGAATCCTGAACATGTGCACATAGCCTTAGGCACACTACTTCCACAGACATGGGTGCAGAGTAGAACAATTTGTTTTTACGCACATTGCTCCCACTGACGTGGATGCAGAGTAAAAAAAAAAGTGGCTTAAAGGCATCCTAATCCAACAAACATGGGTGCAGAGTAGAAAAAATTGTTTTAGTCACACCACTTCCAGAGACATGGGTGCAGAGTAGAACAATTTGTTTTTACACACACTACTCACACAGAAATGGGTGCAGAGTAAAAAAAAAAGTGGCTTCAAGGCACACTCGTTTGAAAGACCTTATGATCAAATGTTTTTTTTTTCATTATGTCCTGATATTTAAAACCATAGATATCAAAGAGAATGTTCTTACTTTTTCTCAGGACTGTACACTATATGGATGACCTCTTTATTTTGGATATGGTGGCTGTTATTATTGAATCTGAATATCAGGCTTGACCATACTGATTGCTGATTGAAGATGTAAAGGTCCTTAATTAATATTGTTCCAGGTTCTCAAATTTTTGTACATTTTATTCCTCCGGCATTGTGGGAGTCATTTTAAAGAGAACCTGTCAGCAGATTCATTCTGCCTTAAGCACAGACATGAGACAGCGACTAACACCATCACTGGAATTATGTTTTACTCATAAATGTTGTGGAATTTCAATGAAAACATGGTTATAAAAGAAACAGGCAGCAGGAGAAATGTCCACTTGGTGCCACTACTCTGGCGTCTCCGCTGCCCAGTTGGCGTTATTGAAAGCTCTTGCCTTATAGACAAGTACTGAGAAATCTTATTATCAAGACAAGTTGGGAAAAAAAAGACGAACTCATCTTCCCTACATTCGGCTCTTTTTAAAACTATGGCTATATTCATCAAGACTGTTTTCTTACCCTTCAGTCTTGGTGACGGGTTCACAGGAGTAAGCTGCTCCAAGCTCATTAAGAGTCATGCACGTCTTAATAAATTTAGAGGAAAGATCAGCTCACCCATATGAAGGACCTATGTACGGGAAACTTGCGGTGCCACAGGAAAACCATCTAGAAGAAAGGTGATTCCAGTAACGGGATCTTCGATAAAAACACACTTTATTGAAAAGGTTGAAAAGCCAGTAGCAACCATAACTAGCAAACTCATTTCAGACTTTTGTCTTTAGTCATTGTATGATGCATGACTATGGCATGTGCTGGCATAAGAAATCATCTGGGGTCTATGTTTTTCTAAAATGTCACTTCAATTTAGTATAAAACCAAACTATGGTTATTTGTGATCGGGGAATCTGTTGGGCAGCACGGTGGCTCAGTGGTTAGCACTGGAGCGTTAGAGTCCTGAGTTCAAATCCCACCAAGGACAACATCTGCAAGGAGTTTGTATCTTCTCCCTGTATTTGCGTGGGTTTCCTCCGGATTCTCCGGTTTCCTCCCACACGCCAAAGACATAGTGATAGATCATTTAGATTGTGAGCCCCAATGCTGACAGTGATGGTAATGAATGTAAAGCGCTGCAGGATATGATAGCGCTACATAAGCAATTCAAAATAATAATAAAAAAAAACTTGCTGTTTCATGCTGACTTTGGTAAGGGCAGCATGAGCTGATTACTGCTTCCCTTTAAACAATGAGATTTAAGATTTAAACAATTAATAACTTCTCTTCCTTTTTATTCTGTAGGCAAAGGCAATACATCTGAACCCGTTATACATAATGCTTCCATGCACCCTTTCTGCCTCGCTTGCTTTCATGTTACCAGTCGCCACACCTCCTAATGCCATCGCTTTTTCCTATGGGCAGCTCAAGGTTGTTGATATGGTATGTATCACTTCTCCTAAACTGTGCAGAACCTAAGCTTTCTGAGTCATACAGTCTTCACTAGACGTGTTACTGTACATTTTACATAATATGTGTTCATTTGCACCATGTCAGGTCTATATAATTGGGTGTAGGTAGTTTTGGAAATCACTAAGACAGTGGAAGCCTGTAGGGGGCGCCCGAACACATCAGAGAGATTTCAATACTCACAATGTACAGTATATAGTGAATATTTTAGACTGTTGTTCACACCTGCCTATCTGGTTACCAACACTTTTGACTCAGGAGTAGTGCAGCTTGTAGTATTATTTGTGGTTTAAAATTAACAGAAACATTAATGAAATCTTAATAAATGACAAGATAAATGAATGTTTCAGACACGATTAAAGAGAAATTATCACCTATATTTTAAATATTTTAAACTTTTTTATCTTTTTTTTTCTGGTTTCCAATCTAACACATGAAGACACTTTTAGAACTTTTATATGATATATGATTTTCTTTGTATCCTCACTGCAGGCAAAAGCAGGATTTCTGCTGAATATCCTGGGCGTTCTTGTTATTACATTGGCCATTAACAGCTGGGGATATTATATGTTTGACTTGGGTACTTTCCCTACTTGGGCAAACTCCACAGGAATGCCATAACAATTTTCCACTTGGATAGAACAAATTTGAAAGAAGCAAAAAAAAAATGGATGCCCCTCCAAGCTCCATTCATTCCTCAAGGATCCTGATATATTAAGTAACAACCTCTGATCAGGACTGGTCAGGAGGACCCTGGACTCAGAATGGAAAGTCACCCAAAAATGGGCTCGGATCACACCAGCACATGACCAATTACTGTGCCTAACTACAAATCAGAAAAAAAAAGTCCAATGGCTTCTGTAGAACTGCAAATAATATGTTTAAAAGGTTCTCGTAAAGCTGCAGGTATTTGGGAATGTGAAGAAACACAATGTAGCTGTAGACCACGCTAGTAGAGGTGGAGACCATGTCTTATAACAGAGGCTACAATGAAACGCTGTATAAGTGATACATTATAAGCTATTCATAAATGTAACTTAAAATAAACATTTACATTTTTACGTTTGTTTAATTATTTTTTTTTCCATACACGTCGCCGTTTCACAAACCAAGGCTCACAGACCAATCAGAACGCAAAAATCAAAGCCATGACATTCTGGGCCTCCCTTTCTCCTGTTATTGTTGACATTCAGTTATAGACAATCTACAGTATCCTCCCATTGTAGCTGACATAATCGTCCTTGCTAGGTGAAATTATAGTCAGTAGCTCACACGCAGCGTTAAATAACATCAAGACGCATTATTTAGTAGCCACAAGACTGAAATATTCGCATTTGGCTGTTGCACTCACTTGGATACTTTGGTGGGGTCTAGGTGATAGAAGCTGCAAAGTGGTGAGGGATCCTCTGTTCTTGGAGCTTGTACAGTCCGAAACCTTTGTGAAATGTGCTGCCCCTTTTGCCCTGTGCCACATTATATGTAAAATCTCAAACATTTTAAGGCAATAGATGGCGTTGCATGGAAGAACTAGACTCTTTACTTTATGCATAATATCTTACTAAGTAAAAAAAAAGTAGCCAAATGTTTTTTTTTTAAGTAAAAAAGTAACCTATCAAGAGTGTCTTTACAGCAGAGAGAAATAGAATATTTCCCAATATATACCTGTGCCTATTTTGCAGCTCAAAAAAGTGAATAAACCGGGGGCTATTAAATTACAGAAAAGTGAGGGGTCCAACAAACACAAGTATCTGGCCTAAGCCAAACTATCAACCGCACATGTAAGCATTTGGAGATGTGGCACATCTAGTTTTGCTAATCATTGGGGGGGAAAAACATACTAATTGACAGAAAGAAAAAATCTTGAACCCTGAATTTATAAAAAGATAACTGCCAAACAGTCCCATACAATTTTTCATGAAATGATTTCAATTACAATTTTGTAAGTCCTAAAGGGGGGCTCCAAAGTCCAAAAGCAATTTTCCTCCTAAATCCCAGTGTATTTAGTGCCATAATCAAAACATATTTTCTAATATACTTAAATTAAAAATTCCCTATCCTTCCATAGCTACACTAACTGATTTTCATTTTTTTTAATTGTTTTTTGATGATGCTTTGCTTGAGAATCCCAGTGCATGCTGGGATATTCAAACGAATCATCATTAGTGGGCAGGGGCTGTGGTCACTGCCACAGGCCCTGCGCCCTCCCAGAAACGAAACACTATCAGTGACGATCATTTCAGGGACTGGGCAAGTCCCTACTCTGTCCCTGTGCGACGCTCTGTTGTCGGCTCAGATCAGCAATAACAAGTCAGCAACAGAGTGGTGTCACAATACCCACCATGCAGAGACCAGTGATGTCACTTGCGGGGGGCGGCAATGGTCTCTGCATGCTGGGTATTCTGATAATGGGCTTGGTTGCCTACTCGTTACTGCTGATCTGAGCCGGCAACAGTGTGCTGGGTCAAACCCAGCCCCGGCCAAACAGTCCTATAACGTTATGAAAAGATTTTATAAAGCATGATGTGAAATGATTGAAATTACAAGTATATAATCCTTATTCATGCTTCCATCTATGCAGCCAACTCAATTTTTTTCTTGCCAATAGTTTTTAAGTAATTTTAAGGCATGACCAGCAGGGGGGGCTGTGACAGCACAATTATTTCTAGTAACATCAAATTTCAACCAGTTGTACAAGTATTAACAAAATTTAATTACAGAAAGATCACGTTGAGAAAATTAGGCTGAATTAATTGGCACATAACATTATTTCATAATATCATATAATGTTTCTTAATTGAGGCTTAGGGCACAGTGATTAGTGCTTTGTCCTATTGCAAAGATCCCACTGAAATAATCAGTTTCAACAATAATCGTTATGAATTTAGTTTCACTCCAATTCGTAATCCTCGTTCCTGTTCAATAAATGCCAACGTTTAACTTATAGTTAAGGATTTGTCTTCAGTGCCTCATTACCTTTTTCTTCTAATCTATGTACAGATTATGATTATTTATTATTCATAAATTGATTCCCATACTAGAATAATTACTATTAGGCAATATTTACAGTGCCTTGCGAAAGTATTCGGCCCCAGAAACTTTTCAACCTTTTCCCACATATCATGCTTCAAACATAAAGATACCAAATGTAAATTTTTGGTGAAGAATCAACAACAAGTGGAGCACAATTGTGAAGTTGAACGAAACTTATTGGTTATTTTAAATTTTTGTGGAAATACAAAAACTGAAAAGTGGAGCGTGCAATATTATTCGGCCCCTTTAACTTAATAGTTTGTTGCCCCATCTTTTGCTGCGATTACAGCTGCAAGTCGCTTGGGGTATGTCTCTATCAGTTTTGTACATCGAGAGACTGAAATTCTTGCCCATTCTTCCTTGGCAAACAGCTCGAGCTCAGTGAGGTTGGATGGAGATCGTTTGTGAACAGCAGTTTTCAGCTCTTTCCACAGATTCTCGATTGGATTCAGGTCTGGACTTTGACTTGACCATTCTAACACCTGGATACGTTTATTTGTGAACCATTCCATTGCAGATTTAGGTTTTCTTCAAGAATAGTCCTGTATTTGGCTCCATCCATCTTCCAATCAATTTTAACCATCTTTCCTGTCCCAGCTTAAGAAAAGCAGGCCCAAACCATGATGCTGCCACCACCATGTTTGACAGTGGGGATGGTGTGTTCAGGGTGATGAGCTGTGTTGCCTTTACGCCAAACATATCATTTGGCATTGTTGCCAAAAAGCTCGATTTTGGTTTCATCTGACCAGAGCACCTTCTTCCACATGTTTGGTGTGTCTCCCAGGTGGCTTGTTGCAAACTATAAATGACACTTTCTATGGATATCTTTGAGAAATGGCTTTCTTCTTGCCACTCTTCCATAAAGGCCAGATTTGTGCAGTGTACGACTGATTGTTGTCCTATGGACAGACTGTCCCACCTCAGCTGTAGATCTCTCCAGTTCATCCAGAGTGATCATGGGCCTCTTGGCTGTATCTCTGATCAGTCTTCTCCTTGTTTGAGATGAAAGTTTAGAGGGACAGCCGGGTCTAGGTAGATTTGCAGTGGTATGATACTCCTTCCATTTCAATATGATCACTTGCACAGTGCTCCTTGGGATGTTTACAGTTTTGGAAATCATTTTGTATCCAAATCCAGCTTTAAACTTCTCCACAACAGTATCACGGACCAGCCTGTTGTGTTCCTTGGTCTTCATGATGCTCTCTGTGCTTCAAACAGAACCCTGAGACTATCACAGAGCAGGTGCATTTATACGGAGACTTGATTACACACAGGTGGATTATATTTATCATCAGTAGTCATTTAGGACAACATTGGATCATTCAGAGATCCACAATGAACTTCTGGAGTGAGTTTGCTGCACTGAAAGTAAAGCGGCCGAATAATATTGCATGCCCCACTTTTCAGTTTTTGTATTTCCACAAAAATTTAAAATAACCAATAAATTTTGTTCAACTTCACAATTGTGTCCCACTTGTTGTTGATTCTTCACCAAAAATTTACATTTGGTATCTTTACGTTTGAAGCATGATATGTGGGAAAAGGTTGAAAAGTTCCAGGGGGCCGAATACTTTCACAAGGCACTGTATTAAGAATAATGGGCCAGAATTTGCAAGATTATGCTCCTGTATTCTCTAACAATATATATCCCATCTGGTGCTTGGGGACTGGAACATCATGAGCCTGTGTGATTTCAAATGCCAGGGCTAAATTTCAGCCCCAGTCTGTACCTGGTTAATAAACATACTTTTCTAAAACTTATTTAATAGTACAGATGAGTGGATCCTTTTAAGTTTGAATTCATCTAATTTTCCACCAAAATTTGATTGGCGGTGAATCTCAATACTAACAAACTGGTAATTGCTCGGAAAATACACATGGGAGGGAGAAGAGATAGGAAGAAGAGACAGAAGAAAGAGATAGAAAGTGGACCCCACTGACCATAAGAGCTTACACTCTACAGAAGAGAGAGGACCCCACTGACCATAAGAGCTTATACTCTACAGAAGAGAGAGGACCCTGGTGACCAAAATAGCTTATAATCTACAGGAGAGAGGAAATTATCCAGTGACCTTTGAGATGGAAAACCACTCTGCCGTACAAACTGTGCTCCACTGGGAACCTCTGATCTGTGATGGACCAGGTACTCACCACCACTGTACAAGGTAAGATAATCCACTAGATGTCATAACTGCAGGATATTATGGGAAAGTCTGCATGACCACACAAAAAGACACTAGCACTCTCTCTGATGCTTCAGCAATGTAGGCAAGGTTATATTTTTGACAACTGAGAAACAAATCTCAGTGTTCGAACTTGGGCGAAACCGCATATTTCATGAAATAAACTCAAACTTGATTCTCCGCGGATTGATGCGCTCCTTTCCATTTAGTAGAAGTCTTTTAAAAGAAACTTGACAGCTGACTAGTTGGACAGGCAGATCCCTGGCGACTTTTTCCCACCCACTGCCCTGGAGTGACTAGTCTGTTCCTGCGTGTGTTTAGAAAGAGACCCATCACTCAAGGGTAGCCGTCAGATCATTGGTAGCAGGCAGAGAGAAGCTGCCGGTGACCCACCTTTCCAGCTAGTCTCCAGTGTTGCTATGTTTTTTCTGAAACACCGCAACATTTCAGGTTAAACATACATGGCGGAAATTATACAGTCAATGTCTGATACACGTTGCCCGTGAATCGTTCAGCACATATCAGCGGTAAGGTTTCCTTTAATGAAGGTTGGAAAATAAAAATAATATACAAAGTGAAATATGGGTGGTCCTGTGCATACAGTCTTTAAAGCGTTTTTCCACAAATGATATAGGAAAGATGTGTATCTTCGTACCGTGTTAGCCAGTAGATAGAAAAATATTTAGACTGAGGACTCTCAAGTCTAAATATTTTTCCACAAATGGACATTTACCACTTATTCCCAGGTTAGGTAAAAAATTATCGCCACTGGTACTTTCACTAATATTTATAACACGGAATGGCCGAAATGCAAGTGTGGTATTTCCTATTCAGAGTGCTCAGCTGTTTTCTTCAGCCTTATAGACATCCAGTAGAGCAGATGGGCACATGGTTGACCTAGCTGTGCAGGAAACTACAGCACAGGTCTACTTTAGTTAATAGGGCTGACTGCATTTTCTTGTATAGCCAGGTGTCTGGGAGCACCATGCACTAGATTAGCACTGAGGGATCCTGCTCTCAGCCAATGTCAGACTTTTAACATAGGACCTTTTAACATATGGTACATCAAATGAATGGTAGTCTCTACAGGAAGAAACAATACTCCATAGACTGGAACCCTGAAACAGCTGTCTGTGAATGGGTGAATTTAGTGATGGAGCAAGGCTCATAACATGGTTAGACATTAAGCTAAGGGGCTGCTACCTCAAATGGTTGTAACTAGTGAGCAGCTTTCTTTTAGAGGAGAATAAAAGGGGTTCTTGGAAACCTAGCTGAATTTAATATGATTTTCTATAAAAAAAAATTAAGCATTTTTCTAATACATTTAAACTAAAAAATCCGTAGCTCTATTCCCCGCCCAGTGCCGAATCCTCACACTTAATTGATGGCTCCTTGGCTTGAAGTTACACAGCATAGAGGCTGTCAGTCAAGCAGGAGGAGGCGGTGCTGGGTGGGGAGTGACAGACACTACAGATCTACAATAACAATTTGCATATCAATTCAAACGTTGATTTCCCAGCATCAGAGGAACAAACAGGCCATTGAAGAGTGTTGCTGGTCTTGTGTTTGAAAGAGCTACATGTACATTTAAATAGTTTGGGGTGTGAAATCCCGCTGAGAAACTCCCTTTAAATAGAGAATCATGTTAAATTCTGTTAGGTTTAGAACAACTCCTTTTTCTTGTCCACATCATCTATGTAATCTAAAACATAGCAAAGTAATATAATCATACATGACGTGCATTTAGGAAGTTTAACTTCTTAACCTTAGGTACAAACTGGTCAAATTTGATAGCATATGTATAAAAAAAATGACTGATCACCTCCTTAATAAGGGCAGTGGTTGACTACTCTAGCAGGAGAGTGATTCAGCGAGGTTGGGGCCACCTCCCTAGAATATTTTATTAGGGTCTCTCGGGATATATAACACTTAGAGCCCCATAGAACGATAATGACTCTTGGGTATAGAAAAGCTAATCGATTCATAACTAATCAAATTCATTATGAATTTCCCAGATACAAGATGTCCATGTTATTCCCTATGGATCCAAGTCTGTTATTTTTGGAAGCTTCAGTTTGATAGGAAATTACTGGAATTGGCTGGCAGATTCGATTCGGTTCAAATTAAAACTGTGTCGCTAAGATGAAAATTTTGTTCTGAGACTTCTCCAAAGCACAATAAATAGAGAAGCGGGAAAGGGTTATAAATAATAAAAAATTAAATTCACCTGCCCTAGGCACTCCACCCACCTGTCCTGCTTCCTCGGCTCCCTACCCGATCCTCCTCTTGCACCCTCTGTTCTTCACTCTTCCAATGTTGACCAGACCTGACATGGTCAAGATAACATGTTTATTAGAATATGCTCTAAATAATATTGTAAATGTATACTGCTAAAATTAATCTGATGTATTGCCAAAGAATCAGACAGCATTGATTGACTTTATCTATCTTCAACTGGAACTTTACCCTAGAAAAGACAATCATCCCTATTCCCTACCAATAGTTCAATGTTTTATTCGTATATAAATGTTTCAGGATTTTTATAATACACTAATGAATCACTTATATGTTTCTTATCAAATGATCAATGTTTGATGACTTCAGCTGAGGTCCACACAATGTTTCCATGAAATGCTATTAATTACGTAGATTTTAGAGAACATACTGACCATTTAGATTTACGTGCGGGGCATGCAGTGTTACAGGTAATGAACTAACCAAGACTGCATAGTGCACTAGTTTATGTGTTGCCAGAGGTGATACATATTACAACCTGTCAATCATTTGTGGTATGTCACACAGCTGTTCATGTAACAATATAGACTAATCAGTTCCCGTACATCGCAATGAATTACACTTTAGTATAAAGATTTACAATTCGAGTTAAGTTTGCATTTTTCTTGGTTTTACTATTATATGATTTTACTAACTCTTTTATACTAGTATCGGCGCTTATGCAGCTGCTGCATCGTGTATGTGCATAATATAATGTGATCGAAAATGAGAAAATGAAAAAAAAAAAAGATCACATCTGACATAAATGTTATTACATTAAAACAAAACTTCTCCCTTTTTTTAATCCATTTATTTCATCGAATATCAGAATTGCCTCCTGCTCATACCAGGATGCACGTTTATTTTGACTGAATTTGAGAGATAATTTAAAAATACAAAGTAAAAATCCATATTTTCTTTTTTTTTCAAGGCATTAAAATATTGCACAAGGTCCAAAAATCAGAGGATGTTTCGAGCTTAATGTCATAAAATAAAGGAAATATGGATTTTAATTTTAGAATCCTGTATAACTTCTAAAATTTGGATTACCATGGCCTTGTTTTTCCCACAAGCAATCTGTGCACCTTCTACATATTCCTGACTGCTTGGCAATATGAAGATGTCAGATGGATGAGCCGTTAAATTGTTCTAATTAAATCGTGCACCTTAATCAATAAGTCAATAAGTGGGCATGGTATGGTGCAATGAATGCAAAACTTTAAAAAAAAAATGTTGGTGCAAATTATTGGCATAAGTCAACCAATGGGTAGTGTAAAGCTAGACAAAAATGTCCAAAGATGTGTTAAGCTTATCATTTACCAAGAGCCAATGTGATAAATGTGGTGCATTTTCAGATTGTATAGTCTAATGGTGCATTTACACTAATCGATTTCAGGCCACTAAAGAAGCTGCAGTCGTCTACATACAAGTCATTTAGCACTCGATTACTGATTTGGTTATACGGTCCAATAAACAATGATGGAGGCAGAACACTCATTATTGCAGCAGCTCCATCCCCACAAGGACATGAGTGGCAGCTCCTCACCTGTTTACTCAAGACAATGTGCTTCCGATAACAATTAATTTTTTGCTGGCATAAATTATCTAATTACCTACTTGTTCATAGGGTGATTGCAAGCAGGTTTAATCAGGAAAGAGCTGTCCTACAAATGCGCATTCACCAATTCCTCACCTCTAAATGTACCATAAGTTCATGCTGTTTAAATATTGGAAATAATTAGTATATTTGCCCCAAAGTGTTTTTTTCAATCCATTAATGGCACCCCTTTAATCCCTACTGCCCTATTTGGGTGCTGTCTGCAATCTGCTCCCTCCCCACACTCCTGGCATTTTTCATGTTTTACTACCTCACTACCTGGAATTTCACAGTTTTTTGAGGGTTTGCATGAGTTCATGTAAGGAACATGCCTACAACTGTGAGCATTTGGTTTTCTTTTATTGTGAAACAAACAAGTAGGACAAAGTAACTGAAGACTTTAATGTGCATAGCTATTCACTGCCCTAAAGTCAGTACTTTGTAGAGCCTCCTTTTACGGCAATTACAGCTGCAAGTTGCTTTGGATAAGTCTCTATGAGCCTTCCACATCTTGCCAGTGGGAGTTTTGCTCATTCCTCAAGGCAAAACTGCTCCAGCTCCTTCAAGTTAAATGGTTTCCTCTGGTGAACAGCAATCTTCAAATCTGACCACAGATTAAGGTCTAGGTTTTGACTAAAGGGTATGCCACACTAAACAATCCCGCTAGCGATCTCGTTAACATCGCATACTAATGAGATCGCTAGCGGGATTGTTTTAATATCGCTAGTAGTGGCCTAATTTAGCGATGTCGTTAAGGACGCTATCGCGGTTAGCGATCTCCTTAACGACTTTAGCGGTACTTTTGTACCGCTAAATCGCTAAAAAAAGGTGCCACACTCAGCGATATATACTTACCAGTGGGACGCCAGCGGGACGCCGACGATAAAAATAGGGTCCGGAACGATCGCTGTGATGAACGAGATCACAGCAGGGGCCACGTCGCTGGTAGATGCCGCACACAACAATATCGCTAACGGGATCGCTAAATAGTGACTTTTTTAGCGATCCCGTTAGCGATGTTGTTTAGTGTGGCATACCCTTAAGATACTGCAAAGCATTTACACATTTCCCCTTTAAACCACTCAACTGTTGCTTTAGCGGTATGCTGTGGGTCATTGTCTTGTTAGAAGATGAACCTCCATCCTAGTCTCAAATCACTGACAGACTGAAGCAGGTTTTGTTCAAGAAAATCCCTGTATCTTGCAACCTCCATCTTCCTCTGTACTCCAGGCTATTTTTCCTGACCCTGCTGCCGAAAAACATCTCCACAGCATGAGGCTGTCAACACCATGTTACACTGTGGGGATGGTGTTCTCGGGGTGATGAGCTTTGTTGGTTTCGCGACAGACCTAGTGTTTACCTTGGTGGCCAAAAAGTTCAATTTTGGTCTCATCTGACCACAGTACTTACCTCCATACATTTGCAGAGTCTCCCACATGTCTTTTGGCAAACTAAAAATGAGCTTTACAATTTTTGTTTGTAAGTAAGAGAATTTTTTTGCCAACTCTTCCATAAAGGCAACCTCTATGGAGTGTACGGCTTATTGAGGTTGTATGGATTAATACTTCAGTCTCTGTTTGGGAACTCTGCAGCTCCTTTAGGGTTACCTTTGATCTGTGTTGGCTCTCTGATTAATGTCCTCCTTGCTCGACCTGACAGTTTTGGTGGGTGGCCCTATATTGGAAGGTTTGTTGTGGTACCATTTTATATCCTTTTGATGATAATGAATTTAATGATGGTCCGGGGGATCGTCAGAAATTGGGATTTTTTTTATAACCCAACCCTGACTTGTACTTCTCAACAACTTTGTCCCTGACTTGTTTTGAGACCTCCTTGGGCTACATGGTATTGTTTGGTTAGTGGTGCCTCTTGCTTTTTGGAGTTGCAGCCTCTGTGGCTGTGTACATACTGTGTATATACTGACAGACCATGTGACACTTAGATTGCACACTGATGGACTTCCTTTCACTAAACATGTGACTTTTGAAGGTAATTGCTTGCACCATAAATTTTTAGGGGCTTCAAAGAAAAAGATCTGAATACATATGCACATGCAAATTTTTATTTATTTGATTAATTGAAATTAATTTCTGCTTATATAATGGCAGGTATGTTTTAGCATTTAGTGAACATGGTAAAAAAAAAACTGTGGAATTGCACTTTTTTTGCAATTTCATTGCACTTGAACTTTTTTCCTGTTTTCCAGTACATGATATGTTAAAACCAATGGTGTCAATAAAAATAACAACTTGTACTGCAAAAAAACAAGCCTTCACATGGCCATATTGACGGAAAAAAAAGTTATGGCTCTGGAAAGAAGGGGAGCGAAAAATGAAAATGCAAAAACGGAAAATGATCCAGGGGTTTTTCACTCCCCTATAAATATCTTTTTCATTGACCAATTTTTCTAAAAATATGTGATGTCACATATACTGTATATTTAGCTAGTGAGTTCATCAAGTATAATTATTCACGTTTAATTCTAAAGAGTGCCACTCTAGAGTTGATATCACTCCCCATAAATTTATTTTATAGTTTCCTTATAACCGAAATCTTCCATAACCTTTCGAAGTTTGGTGGTCTTTCTTTAAGACTCACCAGCTCCCTGATAGCTTTTTTTTTATAACCTTATGCCCAAAGTTGGAATGCACATTCCAATAAATGAAATAAGTTTTAAAATTTACAATATTCACATCCATTTTACAAGTTTTTACAAGTCAAATGGAAAAATAAAATCGTCAAAAGTTCTAACAACACAGTTGGAGATTTTGCACCCATGACAAGATCGAGATGTTCTTATGTCTTCTGAGAGTTTCCATTTTAGAGCCACACCTGTCTAGTAAATTCAGACAGACAGGTCATTACTGCAATTACATTTGTCTTTAGCAAATAAACATAAGAGGCAGAATCCATCAAAATTTTACACCCTGTCAGGAATAAAGGTTGAGAGATCAGAATGCATGAAAGGATTTTCCTCAAAGTCCAATAAAATCCCTCTTTCCTAGTAATATTTGACTCCATGGTAGAAACAATATGGGATTTTATATTTTTCTTAATTTTGCAGAGAATATTCTCTTAAACATTTTTCACTTTTGATCCTCTCTTAATACTTTTGGTATATGTCTCGAGTAGTGCCCCAGTTAGAATGGACTAGAGATGGTGCAAAATAGAAAAAAAGAAATACTTTACTTAGTGTAACTATCCTCTGCTGCTGTTCTCTCACTTCCCGAGTTCCCCACCGGTCTTTGTACTTTTCTTCTCTATCTGTACAGGCTTGTGACCACAGTAGCCAACATTCATGCAAGAGAATCAGATCACAGTAAACTGACACTCGGCTCGTGTTCTGATAGTACTTGGAGGAGAGAATCATTGGTGGTGTAACCCTGGCCTTGGTCTTCTATTAATCCTACATGCTCTCTGCAAATGGATTCTGCTGAAAATAAATTTTACTTCTATTTATGAAAAAAAGTAATGATGGTTAAAAAAAATTATAATAAACGTTATATATAATCTGTAGACCCACACTTGGTGGCTTTTCTGTGAGGACTGGATAGTCCACCCTGCTCAAAACGTGTGACATGATGTTATTGTGTCTACATTTTACTTGCAGGTCATATAACTTGTTATTAGTACATGTCTCATTTAACACTGAGCAAAAAGATTTATAAAATTCTGGTCTACTGTCCAGGCTGGAAGTCCATAGCTGTCGGACCACCTACTACTGGAGGCACTTCAGACGTTTCTTCTGATTAGTATGAAGAAATAAACTTGGCACTCAACTTATAGGCAAATGAGAAGAAATTTATTGCAGTCATAAAACAACGTTTCGGTCATCAACGGACCTTTTTCAAAGCACCGACTGCTTTGAGGATACTCTCAAATAGATGACACTAGAGTCATATGGGAGCTATAGAGATGTCCTGTAGAGACGTTTTACTTATAGTAATGGGATGACACCTGGGAGTATATATATTGTATTTAGTGAAAATTTCTACCAGAAGTGGTGAGGAGTAAGGTGGCGTCTCATGCCAACGCGGTGGACATATATACTCCCAGGTGTCATCCCATTACTATAAGTAAAACGTCTCTACAGGACATCTCTATAGCTCCCATATGACTCTAGTGTCATCTATTTGAGAGTATCCTCAAAGCAGTCGGTGCTTTGAAAAAGGTCCGTTGATGACCGAAACGTTGTTTTATGACTGCAATAAATTTCTTCTCATTTGCCTATAAGTTGAGTGCCAAGTTTATTTCTTCATTCATTTGTGGTTGGGCTCCTACTTGTGCACCACACACAGCAGTGCCACGCTATATTTTTTATTATTCTTCTGATTAGTAGGCCCCAATAATGTCATGCATGTATGGTGCCACAATGGACATGCTGGTGAGGTAGTTGATGGTGCTTTGATCTTTCGGCCACGGACTATTGATTTGGCTAGGGTCCTGCAAATCTTTTTCCTCAACTCTAATCTAATTTGATTAATTACACCATCTTTTATATGTTCTTTGCAAGTGTGAAGTGTCTTCTCTCTATGTGAAATATTTTACTGAGTTTCCAAAGATCACTACAATTTTTTCCATCGGTTGAACATAAACTAATTATTTATAATAAACACTTTTATAGAAGACTGTCTTGACTCTATAATTATCAATGAAATGACAAGAGAGGAACGGCATTACTCATCATCAGTATTAGGGATGGTCTCAGTCACACAGCCGTCATCTCTGGTATCCATTGCGAAGCTAAAAACGATATGAAATGTTCTATAAATCCTCCTATAACTGACAAAGAAAGAAGATGAGCAGGACATTAAATAGGTCTGACTATGTCTCGGGGATAAAACAAGCTGAGCTTAGCTAAAAATATGTAGATGATTTATATCACGCAACATTCAGCATATGCCTACAAGGTTATAACCACAACCTCCTGGGTCTGACCACCACACCTTTGCTGCCCAGGATCGCACAATTCACTCCCAAAATTGATTGGTCACTGACAGGGCCTGAATTGGGGGCAGGCAGACTAGGCAGCTGCCTAATATCCTCGCTACCTCAGGGACCCCAAGCCAGTGGCTTACCGCCAATAGCGGCACACCACGCTGCTGCTATGAAGCCCGTGAGTCAGGGGGGTCCGGCGCCAGCACCGCCCCCCCACGCGTCGCATTCAACTGTATAGACATCATAGATGCCAATACATTTGAAAGCAATATGGAGGAGAGAGCGTCAGATGACGTTCCTTCCCCTATCATTCCCCTCTACCTCACTGTGGGTGTGCAGTGTGCCGGACATTGCAGCTGCTGAGACGCTCTGCAGAGCCTGGAGCAGCGGGGGAACGAGGAGAAGAGGTGAGTATTGTATTTTTTTATGTACAGTGCCTTGCAAAAGTATTAAGCTCCCTGGAACTTTTCAACCTTTTCCCACATATCATGCTTCAAACATAAAGATACCAAATATAAATTTTTGGTGAAGAATCAACAACAAGTGGGACATAATTGTAAAGTTGAACGAAATTTATTGGTTATTTAAAATTTTTGTGGAAATACAAAAACTGAAAAGTGGGGCATGCAATATAATTCGGCCCCTTTAACTTACTTTGTTGCGCCACCTCCAGCTGCGATTACAGCTGCAAGTCGCTTGGGGTATGTCTCTACATCGAAAGACTGAAATTGTTGCCCATTCTTCCTTGGCAAACAGCTCGAGCTCAGTGAGGTTGGATGGAGATCGTTTGTGAACAGCAGTTTTCAGCTCTTTCCACAGATTCTCGATTGGACTCAGGTCTGGACTTTGACTTGGCCATTCTAACACCTGGATACGTTTATTTGTGAACCATTCCATTGTAGATTTTGCTTTATGTTTGGGATCATTGTCTTGTTGGAAGACAAATCTCTGTCCCAGTCTCAGGACTTTTGCAGACTCCAACAGGCTTTCTTCAAGAATGGTCCTGTATTTGGCTCCATCCATCTTCCCATCAATTTTAACCAGCTTCCCTGCCCTGCTGAAGAAAAGCAGGCCCAAACCATGATGCTGCCACCACCATGTTTGACAGTGGGGATGGTGTGTTCAGGGTGATGAGCTATGTTGCCTTTACGCTAAACATATCGTTTGGCAAGTTCGATTATGGTTTCATCTGACCAGAGCACCTTCTTCCACATGTTTGGTGTGTCTCTCAGGTGGCTTGTTGCAAACTTTAAACAACACTATTTATGGATATCTTTGGGAAATGGCTTTCTTCTTGCCACTCTTCCATAAAGGCCAGATTTGTGCAGTGTACGACTGATTGTTGTCCTATTTACATACTGTCCCACCTCAGCTGTAGATCTCTGCAGTTCATCCAGAGTGATCATGGGCCTCTTGGCTGTATCTCTGATCAGTCTTCTCCTTGTTTGAGATGAAAGTTTAGAGGGACGGCCAAGTCTTGGTAGATTTGCAGTGGTATGATACTCCTTCCATTTCAATATGATCGCTTGCACAGTGCTCCTTGGGATGTTTACAGTTTTGGAAATCATTTTGTATCCAAATCCGGCTTTAAACTTCTCCACAACAGTATCACGGACCAGCCTGCTGTGTTCCTTGGTCTTCATGATAGTCTCTGTGCTTCAAACAGAACCCTGAGACTATCACAGAGCAGGTGCATTTATACGGAGACTTGATTACACACAGATGGATTATATTTATCATCATTAGTCATTTAGGACAACATTGTATCATTCAGAGATCCACAATGAACTTCTGGAGTGAGTTTGCTGCACTGAAAGTAAAGGGGCCGAATAATATTGCACGCTCCACTTTTCAGTTTTTGTATTTCCACAAAAAATTAAAATAACCAATAAATTTCGTTCAACTTCACAATTGTGCCCCACTTGTTGATTCTTCACCAAAAATTTACATTTGGTATCTTTATAATTGAAGCATGATATGTGGTAAAAGGTTGAAAAGTTCCAGGGAGCCAAGTACTTTCGCAAGGCACTGTAGCTGCTGTGTTTGACCAGATTGGGACAAGCTCAGCTGTGTATGAAAAGTCACGGTCTGTGTTGTTTAGTTAGCGCCTGGACAAGGCTAGGGATTTATGGTTATGATTTGTTTTGGTATTGTGCAAACAGTGAAAATAAACACATTGTAATCCAGTGCATGTGTGAAGGCTACCTAATGCCTGAGAGCATGAATCCCTAGACTATATACCTTCTCATTTCAGGTAACTTTTCAAAATAAGCTGTGACTATGCAGTGTGAAACTGGGGTGCACCATTAACATTCATTCTAGGGACCCACTGTTCAGTCTCATGCATATTACCTGACCCTTGATTTTGCAAGTTTTCCCACCTACAAAGAATGGAGAGGTCTGTAATTTTTATTGTATGTACACTTCAACTGTGAGAAACACAATCTAAAAATAAAAAACGGGAAATCACATTGTATGATTTTTTAAATTATTAAATTACATTTTATAACATGAAATAAGTATTTGAACACCAACCAACGAGCAAGAATTCTGGCTCTCACTGGCCTGTTAGTTTTTCTTTAAGTAGCCCTCATACTCTGCACTCATTACCTGCATTAATTGTACCTGTTTGAACTTGTCACTTGTATCAAAGACACCTTTCCACACACTTAATCAATCGCACTCTAACCTCTCCACCATGGCCAAGATGAAAGAGCTGTCTAAGGACACTGGGGACAAAATTGTACACAAGCACAAGTTGGGATGGGCTACATTTCTAGCATAAAAAATGCCGACACTTTTGTTGAATTTGACGAGCAGATGTATCAACGCCTTATTCCACTCTGGTGGAAATGCTTCAGACTGAAAGCATCAAAAATCACAAAAATACATCTCCAGGTTGTGAATTTTCAAAGCATTTTGTGCCAGTTTTCTGGCATAAGAGCTTTGGTAAAGCTCAACAAGAGGCCTTGAAAGATTTTGAGAGCCTATGTGGTGTTGGGCTGCAACCCTAAGTACAGCTGTTGTGAAACAAGTGGTGGGGCAATGTGCAGATCCTTCGGGACTTATTGTTAGCTTAAACATGTGGACTAGCCTAGAATTGGAGCATATAATCTACTAAAAGGCTTTCACCTCCAAGCTTGGCAGAACAAGTGCACTATTAAGGTTAGAGGGATGGGATCAAGCCAAATGAGTTATCCCTGCTCTTGCATATCAAGTAGAAGTAGAAGTGTTGCACTACATCCTGCAACACAAGAACCATGCTGTGCTTAAGTTATAGTTGATAAATTGAGCATCCCTGTTGGAATATGTTAGGAGCAACATCTTCATTCATGTCTATGAGTGTTTAGTTGCTAGAGTTGTATGCTGTTTATTAAGTTAGAACAAAACTCTCAGAGGCTCACACAGGGAGAGCATATGACTGTATTTCCTGTTTTTTTCCTGTGTCTGTGTATGAGAGAAGCAGCCAGCTGTAGATGCTGCACAGATAGAGACACACAAATGATTTTTTCCTGATCTATTAAGCTTATCATACATTGTTCCTGATTGTTCCTAAATAAACAAGTTCTGTTGTCACATGCTTGGAGAGTATCATGAGTAATCCGCTGCCAACAATCCCTCAAGGAGGAGTACTCTTTTTCCAATTATTTTAAATAAGCCTTTGACTGGGACCATGCTTGTGCAGTGTGTGCATGTTGCGTCCTCACATCAGCATTAGTTGTGTTTCTATACAAACTAATAACATGGCAGCCACAAGGACCTGCAGAGGCGCAAGGAAATTTTTGATCTGAGTGACTGGTGCAAGCCCATGAGTGGCGCTCCTGTGGCATCATGCATGGTGTAATATAGAGTAGCTTCTTAAAAACATATAGTGACACAGACTGTAGTAATTTCTCATAAACCCATATTGGCAAAATAATAATAATAACAGTCACAGTTGTGCTCAAAAGTTTACATACACTGGAAGAATTTTTACTTTCTTGGACTTTTTTCAGAGACTATGAATGATAACACCAAAAATTTTTCTCCACTCATGGTTAGAGGTTGGGTGAATCCATTTATTAACAAACTACTCTGTTTTCTCTATTTAAATCTTAATGACAACCCAAAACATCCAAATGTCCCTGATCAAAAGTTCACATACCCTGGTGATTTTGGACTGATAACATGCACAGAAGTTGACACAAATGGGTTTGAAAGGCTACTAAAGGTAACATCCTCACCTCTGACCTGTTTGCTTGTAATCAGTGTGTGTGCATAAAAGCTGAGTGAGTTTCTGGGATCCAGACAGACCCTTGCATCTTTCATCCAGCCACTGATGTTTCTGGATTGTGAGTCATGAGGAAAGCAAAAGAATTGTCAACGGATCTACGGGAAAAGGTAGTTGAACTGTATAAAAGAGGAAAGAGATACAAAAAGATATCCAAGGAATTGATAATGCCAGTCAGCAGTGTTCAAACTGTGATTAACAAATGGAAAATCAGGGGCTCTGTAAAAACAAAACCACGGTCAGGTAGACCAACAAAAATTTCGTCCACAACTGCCAGGAAAATTGTTCAGGATGCAAAGAAAAACCCACAAATAACATCAGCTGAAATACTGGACTCTCTGAAAACTAGCTGTGTGGCTGTTTCAAGATGCACAATAAAGAGGCACTTGAAAAAAAATGGGCTGCATGGTCGAGTCACCAGAAGAAAGCCATTACTGTGCAAATGCCACAAAATATCTCGCCTACAATACGCAAAAAAAGCAGAGACAAGCCTCAAAACTTCTGAAACAAGGTAATTTGGAGTGATGGGACCAAAATTGAACTTTTTGGCCACAACCATAAACTTTGCATTTGGAGATTGGTCAACAAGGCCTATGATGAAAGGAACACCTTTCCTACTGTAAACGGAGGTGGATCGCTGATATTTTGGGGATGTGTGAGCTACAAAGGCACAGGAAACTTGGTCAAAGTTGAAGGAAAGATGAATGCAGCATGTTATCAGCAAATACTGGAGGCAAATTTGCAATCAAGAGCACAGAAGCTGCTCATGGGACATACTTGGACGTTGAAATATGACAATGATCCAAAACACAAAGCAAAGTCGACCTGTCATTGGTCAGTCTCGTGACCTCAATATCATTGAACCACTCTGGGGACATCTCAAGCACGCAGTTCATGCTAGACAGCTCAGGAATTTACAGGAACTGGAGGCTTTTTGCTAAGGAGAGTGGGCAGCTTTACCATCTGAGAAAATAAACGACTTCATCCACAACTACCACAAAAGACTTCAAGCTGTCATTGATGTTAGAGGGGACAATACAAGGTATTAAGAAATGGGATATGTAAACTTTTGATCAGGGTCATTTAGATGTTTTGGGTTGTCATTATGATTTAAAGAGAAAACACAGTACTGTAGTTTGACAATAAATGGCTTCAGCCAACCACTAACCATGAGTGGAGAAAAAATTTTGCTGTTATCATTCATATTCTCTGTAAAAAGGCCAAGAAAGTAAAAATTCTGCCAGGGTATGTAAACTTTTGAGTACAACTGTATTTTGCACAGATAGGCACTTTTATGCCCATTAGAATGAAGTGGCAGTAACCATGCTTGACTGCTGCTCCATTTATTTACTATGGGAATTGAAGAGTGTTATCCGGCAGCACCATAGAGTGAAAATGTACCAGTGGTTGGTCATTCTACCTGCCACTCCATTTTGTAATATGCTAAACGTGCCTTATCAGCCATAAGAATTCCCATTCTGCTGCAAAAGTTTGGACCCCTCCTGATCAGCAAGATATCACACATCCTGATGATAACTGTTGTTCACTGTACAACCCCACTAATGACATTTCTGGAAGATGCAACCATAGTAAACATAAAATTGTTCTGTCCATCTGCAATTGCTTTGTGAATATTGTCTAAAAGGGATCCTCTGACACAAGCTTGCAATTTTATGTGTTGCTCTTTTCATAGTCAAATAAGAAAAGTCAAGGGGTTGGGTTGATACATCCTACAAATCAGTGAAAGGATTAAATTTTGCCTACAGTGAGTCACTGCTAAAGTGTCTTGATTAAGGCCATTGTTCTTCATATTCTGGGACAGCAAGCAATTTTCATGTAACTTCATATTCTCCTGTCTTAGAGTGGTGAAAATTGACATTTAGTAATTATTCTTAGACATAACAGGGAGTGTCCTAATTGGAAAAAAAAAATGTTGTCCTACGAAAGTTCTCAAGATATTGTTTATTATCATGACCAAATCGTTCTTTCAAAAGATGGCGGAGTTGGCCTTAGCGCATTCACTATGGATGTTTAGCTGTCTTTAAAGTTGAGGTAATGAATGTTTGCTGTATATGTTTCTTTTAGACAATGTTTAAAGGGATGTTCTGAAAAGCACTATAAAGTATGTATAAAGCACCTATAAAGCGCTTTATACATACCTATCTTTAAGCCCTAACCACTTTTGTAATTAGCTTGCCCTACACTTCTCCCTATCCTACTATTTCCTATTTGTGTTTATTTTCACTTTACTTACTGTGACGTTTCATTTCAGAGGAGTCTCGAGCGGGACGTCACAGGAGGCTGGGGCTGCACTCACTCCTCTGCAGCATCTATCTCCCCTGAAGAAGAAAATTAAGAAACACAATTTAGGTGAGAACATTAAAGGGGTTAAATGAAAAGTCCACAGTGACTTTGTGTGACTACAGACTTTTGAATCCCCCAGTACACGTACTGCACGCTATGAGGATTCGTCGTTTTCTGAGCCAGGAACCGTGGTGTTGTATGCTATATGCACACTCACGGCAGAGGCCGTCTAGTGGACACAGCGTCGCTCCATACAACTGCATTGAGTGATATATACACTGTGTTCCAAATTATTATGCAAAAATTGTTTAGGAGTGATAAGGTAAGATTTTTTTTGTTTGTCAGTTAAACTCATTGATGGTGATGTGTGTCAGGGCTCTTTATATCACTGTAAGAAATTGCAGACACCTGTGCTAATTAGTTTGGCAGGGGTGTCCAATGAAAGGCAAGAACTACTTAAGAAGGCTGTCCCACAATATTAAGCAGCCTACATTTTCTGCCAAAATGGGAAAGAAAAAGGATGTGTCGGCTGCTGAGAAGCAACAAATTGTGGAGTGTTTAGGTCAAGGCATGACTACAATCAATATTGCCAAGACACTTCATCATGATCATCGCACAATCAAGAAGTATGTAGCTGATTCACAGTACACACGTGTGCGTGCTGATAAGGGAAAATTGAGGACTCTTTCCTACAGGCAATTACGTCAGGTTAAAAGAGCAGCGGCAAAAAGCCTTGTCATAGCAGCAGACAAGTTTTTGAAGCTGCTGGTGCCTCCAACGTCCCCCGAACAACAAGATACAGGGTTCTTCAGAGGTTTGCAGCTGTGCGTAAGCCATCCTGTAGACCTCCTCTATCCACTGCACACAAGCAGAAACGGCTCCAGTGGGCCAAACAATACATGAAGACTGACTTCAAAACTGTTTTATTCACCGATGAGTGCTGTGCAACGCTCGATGGTCCAGATGGATGGAGTGGAGGATGGCTGGTTGATGGACACCCATGCAAACATGGCTACGGCGCCAACAAGGAGGAGGTGGAGTAATGTTTTGGGCTGGAATCATGGGAGAGAGATTGTCGGCCCCTTTAAGATCTCTGAAGGGGTAAAGATGATCTCCATAGTGTATATTGAGTTTCTCAAACAGCACTTCCTGCCATGGTTCAAGAAGAAGAACTGTGCTGCACATAACACATCTGCATCTCTGGCTGCTATGGGCATAAAAGGGGACAAACTTATGGTGTGGCCCCCATGCTCCCCTGACCTCAACCCCATTGAGAACCTCTGGAGCATCATCAAAAGGAGTGTCTATGATGGCGGGAGGCAGTTAACATCTAAGCAACAGCTCTGGGAGGGTATTCTGTCCTCATGCAAAACAATTGAAGCAGAAACCATCTAAAACCTGACAAATTCAATGGCCGAGAGAGTTCAGAAGCTCCTTTCGAACAAGGGGTCCTATGTGCAAATGTAATATCACCTAGAATAAAGTTTTGAGTTGAAAACTGTTTGATTTCAGTTTGTAATAACCTGCTAATGCTTATAATTTCAAAAATGACCATTTTTTTGTTCTTTATTAAAATGAGAAGGTTGAAAACTCTGCTGAGCATAATAATTTGGAACATGCATTTTGAGTGCAGTTTGAGTGTTTTATTTTTTTAAAAATAAACTGTTATCATAGGCAGTTTGTACAAAAACCTTTCAATTGTACTCTAATAGCTATTTGACTGGAAAATTACAATGACTGCAATTCATATAGGTAATTTGGGAAAATCAGAGAAAATATATTTGCATAATAATTTGGAACACAGTGTAATCCTACAAAGAAAAAAGGAGTAATGACCCTCAGACCACCTTCCGCTGAACTCCTAGTTCATGAACTTGTGCGGCCGAAGCAAACAAGGCCGCAGCGTTCCCAGGGTCAAACATGAGCTGGCGTACAGAAACTGTCATGTATAGTGTACAGTTCCTATAGCGTCTTGTGCTTGGGTGCGAGGAAAACACAGGAGACATAGGTTGAAATGAAATGACTTGTATTACTTCATACAAGCATGCTGAAAAGTTCACACAGTTTGCAGGAACAGCGACAGGAGACACAGCAGGCCAGAGTAACTTCAAGCACTACAATAAATCTCCAAAGCAGGTTCAGGATCTCTTCTCTGTACCGTAATTCCTCTGCAAACATGGATTCACCAAACAGCAGGTTTCCAGAGTCCAAAAGTGTTCCAAGGTTCCTCAGTAGGGAATAGCTGGAGTACAAGTCCAAGGCTTCCAGGAGTCAGGTCACAGGCTGACTGAAGCTTGATTCAGGAGCACTGATTGTTCAGCTGAGGCTGCTTAAGAAGCAAGAGGGAAGAATCAGGGCGGGAACATGAAAACTGGAAACTCCATATTAACTGAGGGCAAGAGCTGCAGAAAGACAGAAAGCAAAATGGCCGACGGAAAACTGAGTTTCAAGGAACATGTCAACAGAGACAAAGAACCTTACATTACTCCCCCCTTAGGGACAACCTCCGGATGACCTCAGACCAGGCTTGTCAGGGTACCTCTGATGAAACTGGCGGAGCAGGCGAGGAGCATTTACATTATTGACTGGTTCCCATGAGTTGTCCTCCACTGGGTAGCCCTGCCATTTAATCAAATATTGCAACTGATTTCTGTACAACCTGGAATCTAGAATCCTTTCCACCATAAATTCTTCCTGACCATCGACCAGCACTGGGTCAGGGCAAGGAGAAGAACGTCCAGGAAACGTATTGGGTGTTGCAGCCTTTAGTAGGGATACATGAAAGACAGGGTGGATTCTCATAGTTCTGGGCAGTTGAAGACGACAAGCAACAGCACTTATAATCTTATTGATCTTATAAGGTCCAATGTACTTATGTCCCAATTTAGACGATGGAATCTTTAATTTAAGATTTCTGGTTGACAGCCAGACCAAATCTCCTACCTTGAAAGCTGGTGCAGGTTTACGAAATTTATCTGCTGCTTTCTTGTACCTTTCCTGAGCCAATTCTAGATTTTCCTTTAGAAGATCCATATTCTTTTGTAAAGAAGTGATTCTTTCAGCCACTGCCGGCAAGGGCGTATCTATGGGAAATTGAGGAAGAATGTTAGGATGATAACCTAGATTGGAGTAAAAAGGAGACTGCTTAGTGGAGGCGCTCTGAGAGTTGTTATAAGAGAACTCAGCCAGTGGAAGTAGATCCACCCAATCATCCTGTAGGTGGCAGATAAAACAGCAGAGATACTGCTCCAGGGTCTAATTGGTTCGTTCTGTCTGTCCATTAGTCTGGGGATGAAAAGCAGAAGAAAGGTTTACTTTAATGTCCAATGCTGCACAGAAATTTTGCCAAAACCTTGAAGTGAATTGCACCCCTCGATCCGAAATGACCTCATCCGGTACTCCATGTAAGCGAAACACATTCTTAATCATCAAGTCTGATGTCTGTTTTGCAGTGGGTAAGCCGACACAAGGGATAAAATGAGCTGCCTTTGTTAGACAGTCAACCACCACTAGAATGGTGTTCTTCCCTTGAGAGGTTGGTAACTCCACAATGAAGTCCATAGAAATGGATCCCCACGGGCGGGACGGGGTGGGAAGAGGTTGCAACAGACCAGTTGGTGAGGAGCGAGGTGTTTTGCATCTTGCACAGACTTCACATGAAGTGACATAGTTTAAGACATCTTTCCTGTAAGTGGGCCACCAAAAGAAACGAGAAAGAAATTCTTGTGTCTTTAGAATTCCCCTATGCCCGGCTATCTTGGAATCGTGGATGAGTTGCAATACTCTCAATCTGACTGTTTCAGGTATATACAGACGTTGTCCCTGAATCCACACACCATTCTTAAAGACAAGACTTACGTCCCTTGGGGGTTGAGCCAACAAAGAATCCGCATGGTATGCTTCCTTGATGTCCTTAAGTAGGTCTTGATTATGAATCACTCCCAGGAATCTAGAGTCAGGAAGAATAGTCTTAGGAGGAGTAAGTGGACGTGTCTCTGCTGAATGAATCCTAGAGAGTGCATCAGCCTTTCCATTGCGCGATCCTGGTCTATAAGAAATGACAAAATTAAATTGGTTTAGGAAAAGATTCCAGCGGGCCTGGCGAGGAGTCAGGCACTTAGCCGACCTGATAAATTCAAGGTTACGATGGTCTGTCAGGACGACTATTTGCTGTGCAGCTCCCTGAAGAAGGTGTCTCCATTCCTTGAAGGCGGCAATAATGGCCAACAATTCTCTATTGCCCACATCGTAGTTCCTCTCAGCCGAAGACAACTGCTGGGAAAAGAAGGCACAGGGATGCAAGACATTCTTCTCACCTGTTCTCTGAGAGAGTATAGCTCCAACGGCACAGTCTGAAGCATCCACCTCTATTATGAAGGCAAGCTCGGGGTTGGGATGTACTAAGATAGGTGCGGTGATAAATTTATCCTTTAAACAGGAAAATGCTTCCTGAGCTTGCGGGGTCCAGGAGAACCTAGACTGTTTCCGGGTAAGTTGGGTGATAGGTGACACTACCTCAGAAAAATTCTTAATGAAATGTCTATAGAAGTTGGCAAACCCGATGAAACGCTGCACCTCCTTCACATTTCTAGGAATTGGCCAATCCTTGATGGCTTGGGTCTTGCTTCCATCCATACTAATCCCTTGCGTAGATAGTACATACCCCAGAAATTGAATTTCGGTCCTATGGAATTTACATTTTTCAAGCTTGATGTAGAGATGGTTTTGTCTGAGGCGTTCTAAGACCATTCTCACATGTCCATGATGTTCCTCTGTGGAGTTAGAAAAAATTAGAATATCATCCAGATAAATCACCACAAATGTATCTAGGAGATCCCTGAAGATATCATTCACGAAGTGTTGGAAAGTGGCTGGGGCGGTACTCAGACCAAAAGGCATAACTAGATATTCAAAGTGTCCATAGCGTGACCTGAAAGCAGTCTTCCATTCATCCCCAGGTCTAATATGGACCAAGTTATAGGCCCCACGGAGATCCAGTTTAGAGAAAATTTTGGCATGCCGCACTCTCTCCAACAACTCAGGGATTAAAGGCAATGGATAACGGTTTCTAATAGTAACCTTATTGAGTTCCCTATAGTCTATGCAGGGTCTCAGAGATCCATCTTTCTTCTGCACAAAGAAGATGGGTGCACCTGCGGGAGATGAAGAGGGGCGTATGAAGCCCTTGGCTAAATTTTCGTCTATATAATCCTTCAAAGCTTTTAGCTCGGGCCCCGCTAGGGGGTAGATCTTACCAAAAGGTATCTCGGCTCCGGGCAATAATTCAATTGGACAATCATATGGACGGTGAGGAGGAAGCTGATCAGCGTTCTTCTTGTCACATAAATCCACATAGTCCTGGTATACAGCTGGTAGTTCAGGGACTGACATGGTTCCTTTAGGAACAGAGCAAGCTGAAACTCCTTGACTCATCTGTTTCTCCGGAAAGTGTAATTCCTTGGTCTCCCAGTTAATCGTAGGATTCTGCGCCTGCAGCCATGGTAGCCCTAGAATGATGGGAAAGTGGGGAGAAGAGATAAGCAAAAAATACATTTTCTCCTGATGATCTTTACCCATAAGGACCCTCAAAGGCTCTGTTTCTTGATCCACTGGTCCAGAAGTCAGTAGAGAGCCATCCACAGTCTCCATCTGTACTGGAGTAGCCTTCTTCACTGAACGTATCCCCTGTTTCAGAGCAAAGGAGATATCCATAAAATTTCCACTTGCTCCTGAGTCGATCATAGCAGAGCTAGACACCCAGACTGAGTCAACCCAGAGTTTGATGGAAAGGAAGCAATGAGAATTGTTTCTTTTACAACTCAGCTGGGACACCGCTGAGGAAACTTGAAAAATTGCAGCGTTTATACCGTCATCGTCCCCAGAACTAACAGAGTTTAAGTCAGAGAAATCAAGATCTCTTGCAGCAGATCTCGATGGAGCCTGAGGCTCGGACATGACAGAGCTCCTCTCGCAACACTCACAGTGAATGACTGCTGCAGTAGTCTTACGAGAACGGCTGGGGCAGTTTATAATGAAGTGCCCTGACTTACCACAGTAAAAACATAGATTTTCCTTTATACGATGTTCTTTGCGTGCATCACTAACCCGTCTTTGTAAAGAGTCCACCTGCATGGGTTCAGGTTCTGGTTCCCTTGTGATCCTACTCAAAGGTTCCTTAGCTGAGGAGGGAGGTAGTAAAAGGTTAGTGCGATTATTTTCGAACCATCTCTCTTGTCTGCGTTCAGTCAGACGAGCATCAATACGGATACAATAGTTAATAAAGTCACCTAACGCAGTGGGAGGGTCGGCACGAGCAAGTTCATCCTTTATCAGTGGAGACAACCCTTTCCGAAAAATAGATTTTTTAGCGGAAGTGTCCCAAGTGGTATCAAGAAACCCATCTCCTGAAATCCAGGGGAATTCGGCTACTGAACGTTACCTTGGCCAAAA
>JARQOD010000002.1:580041831-580065043 GCA_033576555.1 Oophaga sylvatica
AAATAGCGTATAAAAAATACAGGATTTGAAACAGTGAAAACAGGAAATGGCACAAGGAAAAGCGATCCAATATGGCAGCAGCCATAAAACATGAAGCGAAAACAGGCCAAGTGTCGGAACCTGCTCAAGAAGTGTATACATGTAAGATTTTAAATTATAGAAACCCGAGTCATATATGAAATGGTATCACTATGCCAGAATATAATATACTTTTTGACTCTAACAGATGCAGGGTAAATAATGAAATAATACTAGCTGACCGGCACCATCATAGAGATAAATGTGGTACACAATTTAAGATAATACTAAAAGTGCACTGTGCCTATATGCATAGGCTCAATATATTATGACTAATATCCACAGTGCAACAATTGATAGCATACACCACTAAATATCCAAGTACAATGATGCCAGGCAGGTAGTAAGATGGAAATCCTATATAGATGAAGAAATAAACTTGGCACTCAACTTATAGGCAAATGAGAAGAAATTTATTGCAGTCATAAAACAACGTTTCGGTCATCAACGGACCTTTTTCAAAGCACCGACTGCTTTGAGGATACTCTCAAATAGATGACACTAGAGTCATATGGGAGCTATAGAGATGTCCTGTAGAGACGTTTTACTTATAGTAATGGGATGACACCTGGGAGTATATATATTGTATTTAGTGAAAATTTCTACTGAAGAAATGCAGTAGATTCATTAAGGACGCAATTTATATGTAGCGCCCGCGTCCCTGCCTGCTGCCAGACAGGGACGTCGCTCTCCTCACCTGCGCTCAGCGTCCTCAGTGCTCCCAGCCTCCTCTGCGCCTCTGGCATCCTCGGCGTCCTCCTTCCGCCCTGCTGGTCCCGCGCGCTCCTTCCCTGCTGCTGGCCTTAGGGCGCGCGCCCGCACCCTCCCCCGCTCTTAAAGGAGCCGCGCGCATTTTCCAAATCAGTCTCCAGCCAATGCTGGTGGACTCCACCCTATATTAAGGGCTTCCTCCTTAATGGAGGTGCCCGAGCAATTTTGTTTCTGTGCAGTCTAACTCTGCTTCAGCCATCAGCTCCTGTTTCCAGTTGCCTGCCTGTTACCTGTCTGTTTGCCTGTCGGCCATCTGACTGCAGCTCTATCCAGAGGTTCGGACATCTTCAGCAGAGATCCCCGGCTGTTGCCTGCTCACCTGGGAGCGATCATCTGCCATCCGACTGCAGCTCTATCCAGAGGTTCGGACATCATCTGCGGAGATCCCCGGCTATTGCAGAGACTCTTGCCTGCTCACCTGGGAGCGATCATCTGCCATCCGACTGCAGCTCTATCTAGAGGTTCGGACATCATCAGCAGAGATCCCCGGCTATTCCAGAGACTCTTGCCTGCTCACCTGGGAGCGATCATCTGCCATCCGACTGCAGCCTACCAGGAGGCTCCACCAGCTCAGGTCGTATATGCCTGTTTGTCTAGAGACTGCCTTGGTCACTTACCGTGACAAACCTGCCTGTCCAGAGACTGCCCTGGTCACTTGCCGTGACAAACCTGCCTGCCCAGAGACTACCCTGGTCACTTGCCGTGACAAACCTGCCTGCCCAGAGACTACCCTGGTCACTTGCCGTGACAAACCTGCCTGCCCAGAGACTGCCCTGGTCACTTGCCGTGACAACCTGCCTGTCCAGAGACTGCCCTGGTCACTTGCCGTGACAACCTGCCTGTTCAGAGACTGCCCTGGTCACTTGCCGTGACAACCTGCCTGCCCAGAGACTGCCCTGGTCACTTGCCGTGACAAACCTGCCTGCCCAGAGACTGCCCTGGTCACTTGCCGTGACAACCTGCCTGTCCAGAGACTGCCCTGGTCACTTGCCGTGACAACCTGCCTGTCCAGAGACTGCCCAGGTCACTTGCCGTGACAACCTGCCTGTCCAGAGACTGCCCAGGTCACTTGCCGTGACAACCTGCCTGTCCAGAGACTGCCTGGCTAATTGCCGTGATTCCCTGTCCTATTCCCGGATGCCACCCGCTCTCTTGCAAGTAAATTGTCTTGTATAATAAAGCTTAGTGGTTCCACCAACCAGACCCGTTTCCGTCAGTGGTTCCACCTACCAGACCCGTTACAGTTTGCTCGGGCCATGGAACCCGGTGGCACCCAAACCCCTTCACTTCCGGAACTGTGTCATGAGCTGTCTCGCCAGAGGTCTCAACAGGAGGCTATCCTGGGTCACCTGCGGAACGTCAATTCCCGCTTGGACACTCTGAATCCATCACCAGCAACCACCACTGGAGCCATGACTCATAATCCGGCAGTCCCGCTGACTCCCAATTCCGTGGTTTCCATTCCCGGTCCCCGACTTTCAGCTCCTCCTAGGTATGGAGGCGACCCTGTTATGGCTCGGGGTTTCATTAACCAGTGCACCCTGCATTTCGAACTCCTGGCACACCAGTTTAATTCTGACCGGGCCAAAATTGCCTTCATCATGTCCCATCTCACCGGAGAGGCTCTGGCCTGGCTTAATCCTCTCTGGGAGAGAGAAGATCCTCTGGTGTCAGACCTGCCTGCTTTTCTCTCGGCCTTCCGGAGGGTATTCGACAAACCTGGACGGAAGACCTCCTCTGCATCATCTCTGTTGCGTCTCCGTCAGGGAAGTCTCACCGTTGGTCAATATGCCATACGGTTCCGTACTCTAGCCTCAGAACTGGCTTGGGACAATGAAGCTCTAATTTCGGTCTTCTGGGAGGGTCTGTCCGGCCGTATTAAAGACGAACTTGCCGGTCGGGACATTCCAACCTCGCTTGATGATTTAATAAATCTTGCCAATCGGATTGATCTACGGTTCCAGGAACGAGCCAAAGAGGTCACCCGTGAAAAAAAGTTTCCTCATTTAACCCCTTCCGTTTCTCCCCAGGTGCACACTGCTGAGCCTATGCAGGTCGACCAGACCAAGATGGTCAAAGCCCGTCAGGACTTACGCCGTGCCGAGAAAAGTTGCTTCTACTGCGGCAGTAAGGAGCACTGGATCCGAACCTGTCCGGAGAAGTCGGGAAACGCCTGTGTCTAGGTTCGCTCGGAGAGGTCAATCTAGACAAAAATAAATCCTCTTCATCTCTGCTGCTCTCGGTCTCAATTCTTCTCGGTAAGAACCGTTACTTCGAGATGGCCCAACTTGATTCTGGAGCAGCTGGGAATCTCGTGTCACAGGCTCTAGTAGAGAAGTATCGCATTCCCACCAAACCTCTTGTTGAACCAGTATCTGTTGCTGCTGTGGATGGGGTCTCCTACCTCGTCCCATCCGACTTATCACCGAAGCCATAACCCTGCAGGTGGGAATGTTGCATTCTGAGAGCATCTCATTTCATGTTCTGCCTGGACTCTCTCATGCTTTCTTACTAGGTCTGCCTTGGCTCCAAAAGCATGCACCTGTGCTTGACTGGCAGAATGGAGAGATTCTTCGCTGGGGACAGGACTGTCATAAAACGTGTCTGGTGCCTGTTCATCCCGTCTGTCCTTCTCCTACTCCTGCTAATCTACCAGGACTCCCGATTCCATATTGGTCATTTGCTGATGTCTTCAATAAAAAGGAAGCAGAGACATTACCCCCGCATAGACCATATGATTGCCCGATCGACCTGCTACCCGGTACCACGCCTCCCCGTGGGCGTATTTACCCGTTGTCCGCTGCTGAGACCAGGTCGATGTCCGAATATATCGAGGAGAACTTAGCAAAAGGATTCATCCGGAAATCTACCTCCCCAGCGGGAGCAGGTTTCTTCTTCGTAAAAAGAAGGACGGATCTCTCCGTCCCTGTATTGACTACAGAGGCCTAAATTTGATCACGGTGAAGAATAAGTACCCTCTTCCGCTCATTCCAGAATTGTTTGATCGTCTTAGAGGGGCTAGAGTCTTCACCAAACTAGATCTTCGTGGAGCATACAACCTGGTTCGTATCCGTCGAGGAGATGAATGGAAGACGGCATTCAACACCCGGGACGGCCACTACGAGTACTTGGTGATGCCCTTTGGTCTCTGTAATGCTCCAGCAGTCTTTCAGGAGTTGGTCAATGACATCTTCCGGGACCTCCTCTACTCCTGCGTTGTGGTGTACCTTGACGACATCTTGGTCTTCTCTCCGGATCTTCAGTCTCACCGGAGGGATGTTCGTCAGGTTCTGCTCAGGCTCAGGCAGAATCACCTCTTCGCCAAATATGAGAAGTGCCTCTTTGAGCAGACATCGCTTCCGTTTCTGGGCTACATCATTTCTCAGACAGGCCTACGAATGGATCCGGAGAAATTGTCTGCCATCGAGAAGTGGCCCCGACCGGAGGGGTTGAAGGCCATTCAGCGGTTCCTGGGATTTGCCAACTATTACCGTCTCTTCATACCGCACTTCTCTTCCAGGACTGCGCCAATCTCCGCGCTCACCCGCAAGGATGCTAACCCCAAACAGTGGACGCCCGAAGCAGAGGAGGCCTTCCTTTCTCTAAAACAGGCCTTCTCTTCCGCCCCAGTGCTGCATCGCCCGGATGGCAACAAGCAGTTCTTCCTGGAGGTGGACGCTTCCTCTGCTGGAGCCGGAGCGGTACTTACCCAAAAAGCTTCATCCGGGAGGATGGTATCCTGCGGTTTCTTCTCCAAACTCTTCTCCTCCTCCGAGCGCAACTACTCCATAGGAGACCGAGAGTTATTGGCCATCAAGTTGGCATTGGAGGAGTGGCGTTACCTACTCGAAGGGGCTCTTCATCCGGTAATCATTTACACGGACCACAAGAATCTGGCATACCTCCAGCATGCCCAGAGACTTAACCCTCGCCAAGCCCGGTGGTCCTTGTTTTTTGCCCGCTTCGATTTTCTTTTGCATTTTCGCCCAGCTGACAAAAACATCAAGGCGGATGCCTTGTCTCGGTC
The DNA here is from genome assembly GCA_033576555.1 of Oophaga sylvatica. Lineage (NCBI taxonomy): Eukaryota > Metazoa > Chordata > Amphibia > Anura > Dendrobatidae > Oophaga > Oophaga sylvatica. The sequence continues at coordinate 580,046,708 of JARQOD010000002.1, forward strand.
TTTCCTGGTGTCGGATCTCGAGGAGGAACCTAAGCATATCATCGATCCCGCCAGAGTGATGCAGGTGGCTCCCGTGAGTTTAAATCGTCTCCCTCCTGGTAAGACGTTCGTATCAGAAACTGATCGGAAGAGAATCCTACATTGGGGTCATTCATCTAAACTCGCTGGCCACGCTGGTCAAAAAAAGACCCTCCAACTCATTACCCGGCATTATTGGTGGCCTACCCTGCACAAAGACGTAATAGACTTTGTTTCTGCCTGTGTTTCCTGTGCCCGCAACAAAGTTCCGAGACACCTGCCTACCGGCCGTCTTCTTCCGCTTCCTGTACCCGCTGCCCCCTGGCAGCATATAGCCATGGACTTCATTACTGATCTTCCCGTCTCTGCTGGTTGTACAGTCATTTGGGTGGTCACTGACCGCTTTTCCAAGATGGCTCACTTCATTCCTCTGCCAGGTCTTCCGTCTGCACCCGAGTTGGCTAAAGACTTTATCCGCCACATCTTCCGTCTTCATGGTCTGCCTCGTCACATTGTGTCGGATCGTGGGGTTCAGTTCACCTCACGTTTCTGGAGAGCCACTTGTAAGTTGCTAGACGTCACCCTGGATTTTTCCTCCGCTTACCACCCACAGTCCAATGGACAAGTTGATCGAATAAATCAGAATTTGACCAGTTATCTTCGACACTTCATTAATGCCCACCATTCTGACTGGGTGGAGCTCCTGCCTTGGGCCGAATTCTCCTACAATAATCATGAGAGCGAATCTTCCACCAAGTCTCCGTTTTTTGTAGTCTTCGGTCAACACCCTCGGATCCCTGTCCCTGTTTCCATCTCTGTGGACAATCCAGCTGCGGAATCTCTGGTTAGAGAATTCTCCTCCATCTGGGAGAGTACCCGGTCCGCACTCATTCAGTCATCCGAGCGCATGAAAAGACATGCTGACAAAAAACGTCTGGATCCTCCTCAATTCCGTCCTGGGGACAAAGTCTGGCTTTCGTCCAAATATGTTCGACTCAAAATTCCGTCCTACAAGTTAGGTCCTCGGTTCATCGGTCCTTTTGAGATCATCAGTCAGATCAACCCGGTGTCCTATAAATTGAAACTCCCGGTCAATTTGCGAATTCCTAATTCTTTTCATGTATCTCTCCTCAAACCTGTGGTTCTTAACTCTTTTTTTAAGTCTACAGGTACACCTCCTGCTCCAGTGTCTGCTGATGATGAATTTGAGGTAGAGAACATTCTGGCCACAAAAAGGGTAGGAAAAAAGACTTATTTTTTGGTGGATTGGAAGGGGTTTGGTCCTGAGGAGAGAACCTGGGAACCTCGGGAGAACATCCATGCCCCTCTCATCCTAGCTAAATTTTTTTCTGGCCTAAAAAGGGGGGGGCCTAGAGGGGGGGGTACTGTAGCGCCTGCGTCCCTGCCTGCTGCCAGACAGGGACGTCGCTCTCCTCACCTGCGCTCAGCGTCCTCAGTGCTCCCAGCCTCCTCTGCGCCTCTGGCATCCTCGGCGTCCTCCTTTCGCCCTGCTGGTCCCGCGCGCTCCTTCCCTGCTGCTGGCCTTAGGGCGCGCGCCCGCACCCTCCCCCGCTCTTAAAGGAGCCGCGCGCATTTTCCAAATCAGTCTCCAGCCAATGCTGGTGGACTCCACCCTATATTAAGGGCTTCCTCCTTAATGGAGGTGCCCGAGCAATTTTGTTTCTGTGCAGTCTAACTCTGCTTCAGCCATCAGCTCCTGTTTCCAGTTGCCTGCCTGTTACCTGTCTGTTTGCCTGTCGGCCATCTGACTGCAGCTCTATCCAGAGGTTCGGACATCTTCAGCAGAGATCCCCGGCTGTTGCCTGCTCACCTGGGAGCGATCATCTGCCATCCGACTGCAGCTCTATCCAGAGGTTCGGACATCATCTGCGGAGATCCCCGGCTATTGCAGAGACTCTTGCCTGCTCACCTGGGAGCGATCATCTGCCATCCGACTGCAGCTCTATCTAGAGGTTCGGACATCATCAGCAGAGATCCCCGGCTATTCCAGAGACTCTTGCCTGCTCACCTGGGAGCGATCATCTGCCATCCGACTGCAGCCTACCAGGAGGCTCCACCAGCTCAGGTCGTATATGCCTGTTTGTCTAGAGACTGCCTTGGTCACTTACCGTGACAAACCTGCCTGTCCAGAGACTGCCCTGGTCACTTGCCGTGACAAACCTGCCTGCCCAGAGACTACCCTGGTCACTTGCCGTGACAAACCTGCCTGCCCAGAGACTACCCTGGTCACTTGCCGTGACAAACCTGCCTGCCCAGAGACTGCCCTGGTCACTTGCCGTGACAACCTGCCTGTCCAGAGACTGCCCTGGTCACTTGCCGTGACAACCTGCCTGTTCAGAGACTGCCCTGGTCACTTGCCGTGACAACCTGCCTGCCCAGAGACTGCCCTGGTCACTTGCCGTGACAAACCTGCCTGCCCAGAGACTGCCCTGGTCACTTGCCGTGACAACCTGCCTGTCCAGAGACTGCCTTGGTCACTTGCCGTGACAACCTGCCTGTCCAGAGACTGCCCAGGTCACTTGCCGTGACAACCTGCCTGTCCAGAGACTGCCCAGGTCACTTGCCGTGACAACCTGCCTGTCCAGAGACTGCCTGGCTAATTGCCGTGATTCCCTGTCCTATTCCCGGATGCCACCCGCTCTCTTGCAAGTAAATTGTCTTGTATAATAAAGCTTAGTGGTTCCACCAACCAGACCCGTTTCCGTCAGTGGTTCCACCTACCAGACCCGTTACATTATACACATCAGACAATTGTGGTATAGTCCTTGAGGTGAGCAAACACAGAAGTGGTGAGGAGTAAGGTGGCGTCTCATGCCAACGTGGTGTCCACCGCGTTGAGACGCCACCTTACTCCTCACCACTTCTGTGTTTGCTCACCTCAAGGACTATACCACAATTGTCTGATGTGTATAAATTGCGTCCTTAATGAATCTACTGCATTTCTTCAGTAGAAATTTTCACTAAATACAATATATATACTCCCAGGTGTCATCCCATTACTATAAGTAAAACGTCTCTACAGGACATCTCTATAGCTCCCATATGACTCTAGTGTCATCTATTTGAGAGTATCCTCAAAGCAGTCGGTGCTTTGAAAAAGGTCTGTTGATGACCGAAATGTTTATGACTGCAATAAATTTCTTCTCATTTGCCTATAAGTTGAGTGCCAAGTTTATTTCTTCATTCATTTGTGGTTGGGCTCCTACTTGTGCACCACACACAGCAGTGCCACGCTATATTTTTTATTGGAAATCCTATATAGGACCTAGCACCTGTCCACAGGGACTAATAGTAACCATGTCCCAAACGAAAACAAAAAAGTGCACCACTGGATCCCTGGCACAGGCAACTGTGCAAAAAATATTCATACATATAGAAAGATGTAACGCCATGAAACCAGCAGTGATTACCTCGGGTATGAGCAGAGAACCGTCAGGCCATCCCCGACGCGCGTTTCGGAGCAGGATGCTCCTTCTTCAGGGGGCTCCGTTACATCTTTCTATATGTATGAATATTTTTTGCACAGTTGCCTGTGCCAGGGATCCAGTGGTGCACCTTTTTGTTTTCGTTTGGGACATGGTTACTATTAGTCCCTGTGGACAGGTGCTAGGTCCTATATAGGATTTCCATCTTACTACCTGCCTGGCATCATTGTACTTACATATTTAGTGGTGTATGCTATTAATTGTTGCACTGTGGATAATAGTCATCATATATTGAGCCTATGCATATAGGCACAGTGCACTTTTAGTATTATCTTAAATTGTGTACCACATTTATCTCTATGATGGTGCCGGTCAGCTAGTATTATTTCATTATTTACCCTGCATCTGTTAGAGTCAAAAAGTATATTATATTCTGGCATAGTGATACTATTTCATATATGACTCGGGTTTCTATAATTTAAAATCTTACATGTATACACTTCTTGAGCAGGTTCCGACACTTGGCCTGTTTTCGCTTCATGTTTTATGGCTGCTGCCATATTGGATCGCTTTTCCTTGTGCCATTTTCCTGTTTTCACTGTTTCAAAATCCTGTATTTTTTATACGCTATTTTGTATTAATAAAGTTGTTTCTTGAGACTACATGGCTGTTGTTCGTGTGGTATTCCTGTATTCGGTACAGTTTGTCTCATTATTTTGTCCAGAATTAGCATGCTTTTATTGTTAGCTATTTCTTACACAAGTGGACATTATTGGCATGTGATATGTTGGCCACAAATAATTTTCAAATAAACAGCAAAGGCCTGAGCTGGGAGCAGGGTTAAACAGCCTGCCTGAAGCTGAAGGAAATGATCAGGTGTTGAGTACCTCTCAATCACCCCCAGACAACCACTCCCAGCTAACTTGCACAGCAATCTGGACACAATCCCACCACTGCCTGGTACCAGACACAGCAGTGTCCTGCACTGCTTGGAAACCAGGGAACAAAGCGTCCCATGTTCCCCAGGCAGTAAAATCCATGATAGATACGGCATCCCGCATCCCGACACATCCTAATACTCAGGGCCACAGTGCTCCATAAGATTGAAACATTTTCCATGCACGCGTGGCAGCTCCACCTATAGAGTCAGGACAATGGTGGCACTTACGACAGGAGTAGCGTTGCTACAATGCCAAGAATACCTTTCAAGCAATATTTTTGTTTTCATTTTCCCACACTTTTTTCAGTCGTACAAAGTTATGTATTTCATTGTGCATTATGTCCCTGGCACATGGTTCTTTTCTCTACTGCACAACGGCAATTAGGGCTAAGATCTTGTTTATCAGGTAAAAAGAACTGACATCACACGTGAGGGATTATCTCCGACATGCCCGCCCTTGCCCTTCTCCGTTTGGGTGTATATATTCATATAACCAAATCAATCTACTGGGTCTATATTAAAAGTTAAAACTTTGAGATCATAACTTCCATTAATCAGTCTGTCACATTAATTACAGGTCTTTCTATTCTACTGAAAAAAATATGTTTGGATGTTTATGTTGGTACTGGCAGACTTGATCAGATGTATTCAGGGCTGAGTTCTTAAGCACTGATAAGTTACTAACCTACACATAGATGAAAAAGCCATTGCTTTGTCTTTTCTAAATTCAAGTATACAACAGGAATTATGAGGAAAACAGTCTAGTGACAATTACGGTATATACTTTTCTACCAGTCATATCATAAAGGAATTATAAAGAAAATTTTAGTTTAAGTTGAATCCATTAAAGTATGTGCCCCATGATTCAGGAGCCTTTGTTTGAAATATAGACTTTAAGAAACTATTTTGAGATTGTTTTAAGGACTATAAGCAAATTGAAACACCATTCACGGTCTTTGGATCTCACAACTATATGGCTTATGAGTAAAAGTTTATAACAATATGCAAGAAAGCATGAGGTGAGGATCTACACCATGTTCCAAATTATTATGCAAATGATATTTTTCTCTATTTTCCTAAGTGGTTGGTGCAAATGACAGTCAGTCTAATAAAAGTCATCACCCGTTAGAGTATACTTCAAATTTTATTGAAGAAACCTCCCAATGATAACAGTATAATCTCCAAAATGGAAAAAAAACTCAAAATGCACTGTTCCAAATTATTAGGCACAGTAGAATTTCTGAACATTTGATCTGTTTTAAAGAACTGAAAATGCTCATTTGTGGAATTTGCAGCATTAGGAGGTCACATTCACTGAACAAAAAAGCTACTTAACTCCAAAACATCCTAAAAGGCCAAGTTACATGTTAACACAGGAACCCTTCTTTGATATCACCTTCACAATTCTTGCATCCATTGAACTTGTGAGTTTTTGGAGAGTTTCTGCTTGTATTTCTTTGCATGAAGTCAGAATAGCCTCCAGAGCTGCGGTTTTAATGTGAACTGCCTCTCACCCTCTCAGATCTTTTGCTTGATAATACTCCAAAGGTTCTCTATAGGGCTGAGGTCAGGGGAGTTTATCTCCTTCTATGCCCATAGCAGTCAATTACTCCAAGGTCTTCTTTGCAGCATGAGATGGTGCATTGTCATGCATGAAGATGATTTTGCTCCTGAAGACACGTTTCTGCTTTTTATACCATGGAAGAAAGTTGTCAGTCAGAAACTCTATATACTTTGCAGAGGTCATTTTCACACCTTCAGGAACCTTAAAGGGCTCTATCAGCTGTTTCCCCATGATTCCAGACCAAATCATGACTCCTCCACCTCCTTGCTAACGTAGCAGCCTTGTTGGGACATGGTGGCCATCCACCAACCATCCACTACTCCATCCATCTGGACCATCCAGGGTTGCTCAACACTCATCAGTAAACAAGACTATTTGAAAATTAGTCTTCATGTATGTCTGGGCCCACTGCAACCGTTTCTGCTTGTGAGCACTGTTTAGGTGTGGCCGAATAGTAGGTTTATGAACCACAGCAAGCCTTAGAAGGATCCTACACCTTGAGGTTCGAGGGACGCCAGAGGCACCAGCAGCTTCAAATATCTGTTTGCTGGTTTGTAATGGATTTGTAGCAGCTGCTCTCTTAATCCAATGAACTTGCCTGGCAGAAACCTTCCTCATTCTGTCTCTATCAGCACAAACACGTCTGTGCTCAGAATCAGCCACAAATCAGTTAACAGTATGATGATCAAGCTTAAGTTTTCGGGAAATATCTAATGTTTTCATCCCTTGACCAAGGCATTGCACTATTTGATGCTTTTCAGCTTTTCTTTCCCATATTACTTGAAAACTCTGGCCTGCTTAATAGTGTGGAACATCCAGTTTTCCTTTTATTGGGCTCACATGGCAAACTAATTATCACAGGTATCTGAGATTGATTTCAGTTATCCAAAGAACCCTGAGACACAATACCATCAATGGGTTTCATTTACAAAAAAAAAAAAATCAGCCTTCATGGCGGCGCCATTCCCCACAACCTGCTGCCTTATCCACCCACTCTCTGGTGCTTAGTGGTAAATGCGCTCCTGAAAGAATTTGTTTTTTACAGGCAAATCAAGTTAATCAATTCATATATCATACTTTTGATGTAGAATAGACTGCAGTTTGCAGAACTGTTGCAATATTTTCTCATAACCTAACTGACTTAATAGGAAAACTGATGGATTCTTTGGAAGGTGGACCTTTAAATTTCTTCCGAATTTCCATGGAGTTTTCCAGCATCCAATAACATGTAGATGCTTGTGTAATGTGTGGGAGTGTTTCTAAGTGCAGGGAATATGTAAGCATCTAGACAGGACTACATATTCATTAATGTATAAATGACTGACGAACTTTCAAATCCCTCCAAAGGTTTTCTATGGGGTTGAGATCTGGAGACTGGCTAGGCCACTCCAGGACCTTCATATGCTTCTTACGAAGCCACTCTTCTCATTGCCCTGGCGGTGTGCTTGGAATCATTATCATGCTGAAAGACCCATCCACGTTTCATCTTCAATGCCCTTGATGATGGAAGGAGGTTTGCACTCAAAATCTCACGATACATGGCCCCCTTTCATTCTTTCATGTACACAGATCAGTCGTCCTGGTCCATTTGCAGTGAAACAGCCCCAAAGCATGATGTTGCCACCCCCATGCTTCACAGTAGGTATGGTGTTCTTTGAATGCAACTCAGCATTCTGTCTCCTCCAAACATGACGAGTTTTGTTTCTACCAAACAGTTCTACTTTGGTTTCATAAGACCATATGACATTCTCCCAATACTCTTCTGTATAATCCAAATGCTCTCTAGCAAACTTCAGACGGGCCCGGACATGTACTGGCTTAAGCTGGGGGACACGTCTGACACTGCAGGATCTAAGTCCCTGGCGGCGTAGTGTGTTACTGCTGGTAGTCTTTGTTACGGTGGTTCCAGCTCTATGTAGGTAATTCACTAGGTCCCCCCATGTGGTTCTGGGATTTTTGGTTACGGTTCTTGTGATCATTTTGACCCCACGGGATGAGATCTTGCGTGGAGCACCAGATCGAGGGAGATTATTAGTGGTCTTGTATGTCTTCCATTTTCTTATTATTGCTCCCACAGTTGATTTCATTACACCAAGCTGCTTGCCTATTGCAGATTCAGTCTTCCCAGCCTGGTGCAGGGCTAAAATTTTGTTTCTGGTGTCCTTCGACAGCATTTTGGTCTTCACTCTAGTACGCCGGCCGGGCGGTGATCCTGTCAGCACAATCCATACCCACTGTGCCAGCCGCTGCTGCTTTCCTGCTGTGTCCCATGTTCTTCTTTCCACTCAAAAGACTAGAGACGGATCCCAAAGCAACTTTCAACATAACAGATTTATTCTCTTCAGGACACAGCACATCCACACTTCCAGCACACTTGTCACAGTACCAGCAATGCATTTTCTTCGTCTTTCCCTAACTTCTTCTACTTTCCAAGAATAGGCCACAAAGATATAACGGCAGGGCTGGCGTCAGCACCCGGCACACCCGGGCAAGTGCCGGGGCCCTGAGCAGGCGGGGGGCCCACTCGCCGTCGGGCACCACGGCGCCCGTTAGCGGTGTCAGCGCCGCCACTGGGCCCCCCCCGCTTGCTCAGGGCCCCGGCACAAGCCGGCGCAATACGTACCTCTCCCCGTGCCTCCGCTGCCGCAGCTCCGGGCTCCAGGGGGCGCCTGCGCCGACGCTTCCTCTCTCACAGCAGCGCCGCTGAATGACGTCATCATTCAGCGGCTGGCTGTGGCAGAGAACGCGCGGACGCCGGACAGGTGAGATGTGGATGTGTGTGTATGTGAGATGTGTGTGTGTGTGTGTGCCTGCCTGTGTGTATGTGAGATGTGTGTATGTGTGTGTGTGCCTGCCTGTGTGTATGTGAGAGAGTGCATGTGTGATGGTGGTGGGGGGAGGCAGGCAGTGATGGTGGTGAGGAGGCGATGATGATGATGATGATGGGGAGGCAATGATAATGGGAAGGCAATGATGATGATGATATTAATGGGAAGGCAATGATAATGATGATGATGGGGAGGCAATGATAATGGGAAGGCAATGATGATGATGATATTAATGGGAAGGCAATGATGATGATGATATTAATGGGGAGGCAATGATAATGATGATGATGGGGAGGCAATGATAATGGGAAGGCAATGATGATGATGATATTAATGGGGAGGCAATGATAATGGGAAGGCAATGATGATGATGATATTAATGGGGAGGCAATGATGATGATAGGGAGGCAATGATGATAATGATGGGCAGGCAATGATGATGAGGGGAGGCAATGATGATGATAATGGGCAGGCAATGATGATGATAATGGGGAGTCTTTCCACAGCGCCCTTTCCTGAGCCGTAACAGTGCAGAACGCAGCACAGTGTAGAGGAGAGCTCCATATTTTGTATGGAGCATTATATGTGGTCCAGTATTCTGTATGGAGCATTATATTGGGTCCAGTATTCTGTATGGAGCATTATATGGGGGATGGGGGGGTGACATCCTACATGGGGTATTATATGGATGATGAGGGAGAGACTATGTGGTGCCCATAATATTGTATGGAGGACTGTACTGTCCAGTCTGTACTGTGCGCTGTGAGGATTTGGCGGTTTTTGAGCTATTGTACAATTTACAATAGGTATGAGTCATGTAATGGAAGAAGAGAAGTGTTTGGCGTTGTGCTATACCCATATTTCTCTGCCGTATCTGTGCATCATGAATCGTGGTCTGTGTTTAGGGGGCCCACTGAGACTCTTTCGCCCGGGGCCCATAAAAACCTGGAGCCGGCCCTGTATAACGGGACGAGGAGCCCAGTAAAAACACCACTTCAATGTATCTCCCTGGAACTGACTTCAGACCAGACACGGAAACACTATCTATTGGGTCATCCACCCCATTACGGTTATCCTGCCCACGCACTCGCTGGTGTCCCACTCCCCTATTTCAGGACCCAAACTTCTTCAGTAACTTCTTCACTGACTTCTTCACTACGTTGCTGCGGATACCATGGACTTTACTCTTCTCTTCCTTTCTTTGTACTTTTCTCCTTTCTATGGATTGCTGGGTTTCTACTTGGAAACGTTGTGTCATAGCTGAGCAGCTCAATAATTCATAATTTAAAAAATAAATCTGGCCAAATCAGTCAAAGTGATTTTCTGGATTTGTTTTCTCATTTTGACTCCCATAGTTGTGTTCTACCTATGATGTCATTTACAGGCCTCTCATCTTTTTAAGTGGGAGAACTTGCACAATTCGTGGCTGACTAAATACTTTTTTTCCCCACTGTATATGCAGATCAAAAATTTACCACTAACTTGAAGTACAATATGTAACAAAAAAAACAATCTCAGAATCAGTGGAATCTGTTGAAGCATTCCGGAGTTATTACCACATAAAGTGACACTGCTCAGATTTAAAAAATGTGACCTGGTCATTAAGGTCAAAATTAGATTTCTCACTAAGGGGTTAGATGATTTCAAGTCTAGCTAACATTTCAAGTTACTACTCGACTTTGCAATGAGGACTTTTTGAGCGTGGACAGAGACAGGTCCTTTTGCTTCATAAGGCCACTTTCTCATGTGCAATATTTTTTCAGTATTTTACATCAGCATTTGTAAGACAAAACCAGGAGTGGATGGAAAATACAAAAGTGGTGATGTGTTTCTATTATACTTTTCCTACGATTGTTCCACTCCTGGTTTTGGCTTTCAAATGCTGAGGTAAAATACTGACCAAATACTGAACGTGTGAAAGTGGCGTAATAAGAAGGTGAATATTCTTGTGAACATGGCCTTAAACTCTATGGGAGGTCCAGAATAAGCAGAGAAAAACATGATTCCATACCCCTGATGATGTCTGATGGCTTTGATGACATTAGTGATGGTTTTTGGAAAAAAATCTAGTTTTAAGGGAGAGTTGTACAATAGATGGTAGAAGTGATAATAGATATCCACTTCCACCACTATGCATACTAACATTTAAAAACTGCCATTAATCAGTTCCCTCACTTGTTACATTTTTCCCTAAGAACAATAATAAGTATAACAAACTTTTCCAAAATGTCTCTAGATGTTATAGTAATTTAAAATTGGGTTACCTGAAACCATGACAGTGCAAAGTAAAATTGTAAGACTTGGCCTCATTTCATAGTTTGTATGAACATCGGATTTTAATTAATTCCTATAATGTGATACCTACGTTCAAGATTTTAATTGAATACAACTCTTTTTGAATATGCCACCATTGGAAGGTTTTCTTAAAAATTATGAATGATTATATTACCAAACATCAATTGTACAGTGGGTACAGAAAGTATTCAGACCCCTTTAAATTTTTCACTCTTTGTTTCATTGCAGCCATTTGGTAAATTAAAAAAAAGTTCATTTTTTTTCTCATTAATGTACACTCTGCACCCCATCTTGATGGGAAAAAAAACAGAAATGTAGAAATTTTTGCAAATTTATTAAAAAAGAAAAACTGAAACATCACATGGTCATAAGTATTCAGACACTTTGCTCAGACACTCATATTTAAGTCACATGCTGTCCATTTCCTTGTGATCCTCCTTGACATGGTTCTACTCCTTCATTGGAGTCCAGCTTAAGTCCAGTGTTTAATTACACTGATAGGACTTGATTTGTAAAGGCACACGCTGTAAGGGTCTGCGGAACGCACCAAATATATGATCTAGAGAGATGCGTTCGCAGCCCGGGGTCCACCGTGCAGGCGGAGCCTGCTGCTAGTAAAATGGCGCAAGAAGCGAACTCTGTTATCCCACAGAGTCGCCAAAATAAACGCCGTAACGCGCTGTGGCAATATGTGCGAACTCTGTTATTCCACAGAGCCGCTAGAAGGAGTGCCGCAGCGCTATATGGCGATGTGTGCGAACTCACTTAACACCACTGAGTCGCAAAATAAACACGCTGGGGCGCTGTCTAGCGTTGAAAACGAACCCTGTTACGTCACAGAGCCGCTGAGACAAACTTCTGTGTCCTGTCAGGCTCTCAGGTACACAGTTGACTGCTAAGCGAACATAGAACGTGATCATGCGCTAATGTCCTCACGGGAGTCACCCGCAATCTATGGCGTCTGAACGCCAGGCCCTGAATACGGCAATCAAACTCCTCACCGGTTATGCCGGTAATCTAGGGCATCTAGGACACCGACCCTGACCAGCTAGCATACCAAACTCCTCACCGATTAAGTCGGTATTCTAGGGGCTTATTTCAGCCGAGCCCTAACCACACACACGAATGACCACACTGGCGCAAAGCATATAACGGTTGATACTAGCGCATGGCGGCTCAGCATTGCCACCCTTTTATAGCAACAGCTACAGGACCTGCCAGAAGAAGGACCAATGAGAAACTGTTCCAAAACACATGTAGTTTCAGGACCTTCCTGGCGGACTAATAGGAGCTGCTGCAGTACCTGAACATGTGACCCCTGATCTCCAATGAGAGATCTTACCTTGGGCATGCTCAGAAGGGGAAACGCAGGACTTCGTCCCCAAGACGTCTGCTCCAGCACTGGCTACAACAGAAGATCCAGGAGGAGCAGCAGCAAGTCTCTGCACAGTACTGGAACGGGAAAGACGCTGGGACTGCCGTCTCTGCTGAGCAGACTCCACTGCGGACGGAGATGAATGGGGGACCGCAGCGGGACCGGTTCGAGACTCCCCTTGTGCAGCAGCGGGAACTCGAACCCTAACACACGCCTGTCTATATAAAACCTCACAGCTCACAGTGCATGTCAGATCAAATGAGAATCATGAGGTCAAAGGAACTGGCCAGGGAGCTCAGAGACAGAGTTGTGGCAAGGCACACATCTGACCAAGGTTACAAAAGAAGTTCTGCAGCACTCAAGGTTCCTAAGAGCACAGTGGCCTCCATAATCCTTAAATTGAAGAAGTTTGGGACCACCAGAAGTCTTCCTAGACCTGTCCATTCAGCCAAACTGAGCAATTGTGGGAGAAGAGCCTTGGTGAGAGCGGTAAAGAAGAATCCCAAGATCAGTGTGGCTGAGCTCCACAGATGCAGTAGGAAGATGGGAGAAAGTTCAACAAAGTCAACTATCACTGCAGCCCTCCACCAGTCAGGCCTTTATGACAGAGAAGCCCGACGGAAGCATCCACTCAGTGCCAGACATATGAAAGCCCACATAGAGTTTGCTAAAAAAAACACATGAAGGACTCCCAGACTATGAGAAATAAGATTCTCTGGTCTGATGAGACGAAGATAGAACTTTTTGGTGATAATTCTAAGCTGTATGTATGGAGAAAACCAGGCACTGCTCATCACCTGTCCAATACAATCCCAACAGTGAAACATGGTGGTGGCAGCATCATGCTATGGGGGTGTTTTTCAGCTGCAGGGACAGGACGACTGGTTGCTATTGAAGGAAACATCAATGTGGCCAAGTACAAAGATATCCTCGATGAAAATCTCTTCCAGTGCTCTGGACCTCAGACTTGGCTGAATGTTCACATTCCAAAAAGACAATGACCCTAACCACACAGCTAAAGTAACAAAGGAGTGGCTGCAGAACAACTCTGTGACCATTCTTGATTGGCCCAGTCAGAACCATGACCTAAACCCAATTGAGCATCTCTGGAGATACCTGAAAATGGCTTCTCACCAACGTTCACCATTCAACCTGATGGAACTGGAGAGGATCTGCAAGGAAGAATGGCAGAGGATCCCCAAATCCAGATGTGAAAAACTTGTTGCATCATTCCCAAGAATGTTACCAATAAATTCAAAGTATTCACACCAGTGAAGATGCCCAATAAATTTCCAAAGTTGTCCCAAGATAGTTTAAAGAAACTTAATATCTAATCTATGACAAATTGGAAGCATACTTTATATGTGAGGAATGCCTATGTTGAACAAAATGACTACTCTACTAGATGCAGCTGGGCCCCCATTACGCTTGAAGACCAAACAAGAGATCCCAGTGGGCGTTTGTCCCATTTTTGAGATCTCGAAAATGTAACCGGTATACGATAACTTCATAACTCCTTATAAAATTATGGTTTCCATCTGCCTGCGGGGTTCTTTGAAGTAGTTACACAGCTTGAGCTAGTGCCAGAAAGGCCTTGGTTCCAGCTAGGCTGCTATAGGTTTGAGTTTTTCCACTTGGAGCTTTTGAAGCTGCTGGACCAACTGTCTCAGCTTCACATTTTGAAGGAGGTCTATAATCTTAGACCAGATGTAATACAGTCAATTATCATGCAATTATAGCCCCCATATTCTTCACATGTATCATGGATGAAAAAGGCCAACACAAGTTTCCGTGAAAAACACATATAGCACTCCGATAGCATCTGTGTGCTGTCCATATTTAATACTGCAGCGGATTAGAGAAGATTTGTAATGAATTTATCTATCCATACATGAAAAACCTGATGAGACATGGATGGTAAAACCAAACACACAGATAAGACACTGATGACACAATGACCAAAAACACTGATGACACTGGTATCATTTTTTCACATACGTGTTTACACACAGACATATGAATGATGCCTATGACTCACAGGGCATAAAGATTGGGGCTACTGGGAGTGCGACCGCAACTGGGCTTGAAATTAAATGGAACCCAAATGTGCCAGTGCTATCTTCAGGTAGCTGTGCGTCCTCATGCACACAGAGTTGAAAAGTATTGCAGAGCAGAAAGCCACTGGCTTCCTTCATCGCTATACATACATAAGAAAGCGACCTATAGGATGCCCATAGCTGACCCACGTCTGGTTCATAGCGTACTGGAGCAGGCCACATTACTTCCTACTTAATCAGAAAATTAATAGTGCATTAAAGAATAGCACACCAAGAATAGACACACAAAGAAATGTTTTTTTTAATGCTTTTATTTTTCTACCTACTGCATTCCTCTACATCCGCTGTTTTTTGTACTCCAGGCCTGACAAAGGATACATTTCCCAACATGTTGCTATATTTCAGTTTGCAGTGTAATAATCTTTTTTTGAACATGAGGGTAGAAAAATAAAAATCAATATTTTTTTTTTCTTCTTTTGCCTATTCTTGGTGTGCTATTCCTTTATACACTATTCATGTTCTGATGAAGTAAGGAGTAATGTGATCTGCTCTAGGGGAATAAGCATCCAATCTCTTCCATGAAAAGTAAACTGGAGGTTAATCAACCCACCTTTTGTCTGTCGCAGGTGGTTGAATGACGTCACTACACTTACCTCCCGCCTGTGCCAGCTATGGAGAAGGGAGATGATACTGCTCTTCGTGGGAGCAGGTACAGGTGAATCAGTTTTTTTTATGTCTATGTGAACAGTGTCAGTACAGGGTACATTATTACTATATATGACCAATTGGGAGACATTATTACTGTATAGCATGGTGGGGAACCTTTTTTCTTCCAGGGGCCATATGGATATTTAGACCATCACTCAGGGGCCATTCAAAATTATGAACTTGAAATTTATCCAGCTATATTTTTTCAAACATTTCTTAAATCACCCCTAATGTGACATCTGGAACTGCTTTTCTTTGGTACAACATATGTTAGGTGGTATTGATGATTATGTACTCACTAGTGATTAGCAAGTATACTAGTTGCTCGGGTTTTCCTGAACATGCTCGGGTGTCCTCCAAGTATTTTGGCGTGCTCGGAGATTTAGTTTCTGTCAACGCAGCTGCATGATTTGTGGCTGCTGGACAGCCTGAATACATGTGAGGAATGCCTGTTTGTTAGGGAATCCCCACATGTATTCAGGCTGTCTAGCAGTCGCAAATAATGCAGCTGCGTCGACAAAAACTAAATCTCCGAGCACGCCAAAATACTCGAAGGAAACCGGAACATGCTCGGGAAAACCCGAGCAACGAGTATACTCACTCATCACCAATATGTGTAGCCCTGGTGTGAAGGCACACGCAGTACCCTGGAGAATGTGTGGAGAGATAGCAGTTTAATGCTCTATAACCATTCACTCCAACACACACTTAGACACACCCTTAGGGTATTTAGTCACTCGTCAGGGAGTGGTCAGGAGTCATTCAGTGAGTGATTCAGTCAGTCAGTCTAGCCTGGACCTGGAGGGAGGAAGTAGTCCAGCCTGAGTCTGTCAGCAGTTCAGAAAGTGGAGGCCAGTAAAGGTGAGCCAGATCACCTCAGCCTGGTCAGAGCTGTGCCCCACTAGAAGACGGACTGAGACACCTAATGAGAAGGAAGAGTTAGTTACAGATACTTCAGTCTCCTGTCTCAAGGACAGTGAAGGTTCAGAGACGTGCTCCTGCCTAGTGGAATACTGAGATTCTGTCAGCAAGCTCCAAGAAAGAAGTAAGGAAGGATTGACTTATATGACTTTAGGAAGTGTGGAGTGCTTATGCTACAAGCGCGGACAAGGCGAAAGGCACAGTGGAAGGAATTTAGAAGTGCTTTAGGATTGGAGAAGTCCTGCACATTGTCACCGGTCACTGGGGACCGAAGCATCACTATAGCTTCACGCATAGTGGTAGAAAAACCAGAGGCTTACTGGACCTTAGGTAACAGAAAGCAGCCCTTGGAGTGTCAGTACGTAACTGGGGTCAGGGAGAGTGAGAACCTTGAGCCTGATCAGCAAGTATAGGAACTCAGCTCTCTCATAGGAAGGCTCCAACCACAAAACTGACCGGGCAGTACAGCTTTGAAATAGCTGGAGTTTATAGAGGGAACTACGCTTTATGCTGGTTGGACTCATCATTGTGAAAGTAAAGGAGGCCCCTAACTTGTTCAGCTGCTACCTCAAAACACATTCTCCATTGGATCAGCCTCCCTGGGACCTGCCTTACCATCTGACAAGTAAAAGGTATGGAAAGACGCTGACGGTGTGAGACTGAGTTATTTAATTGCATGCCTGCACAACCCCACCATAACTATCGACCTGAGGGAAGAGTCCCACCTGTAGGGGACCCGACATCTAGCTGCCTCACCATCCCCTCAGAGATCTACAGCAGCGCTGGTACAAATTACCAGAGACTACAGGTGGCGTCACGAACTGTAAATATATCAAATCCCCTGTAAATATTCCCCCCAACATACGCCAGACCGCCAGGGCCACAGACCGAGCCACCGCTACCCGTGACAACCCCATAGACTTCCATGGGCTCGGCTCTGAGTACCCCATTGCCCTGGTAATCCACAATTGTGGTGGCGGGTCGACACAAAACTTGGCGTCACGAACAGGATGCGAAACTCGCAAAATTGCGAGCCCTGTGTGCCTGTGGAGGTGTTTTTGTGGAAAAGGGGACTGTTTGCTATTTTTGGCGCTAAAATCCGCCATTTTGCCGCCAAATTCGCGCCCTCAGGCGCTGGAGAAGAAGGTGGGCGTGGATTCGTGGGCGTGTGCCCCCCTGTGGCGCGAAGAGAATGCCTGCCCTCTCAAAGTGCTATTACAATATGCGATCCTGCCCTACAGCAAAGGAGGTCCGCCTCCTCTTCACCTTCCCTGCGAAGAGGAGGAGACGCAAACCCCGCCTCCACGGAAGAGACCGGACGGCTCTGAAAGAAGAAGAGAGACGGTTCTGGAACATCATGGAAGCAGGACGTGTGCAGCCGAGCGGGAAGCGGAGGAAGGCAGGCCCCGCTCCCCAGCCAAGCGCCACTAAACCCCGGGAACCCCATCCGGGGGTCCGCACCTGCAGCAAGCATTCGGGAAATTAAAGAAGAGAATGCCAGACTGAAAAAGATGCTTTTGCCACAACCTGGCATGGAGGAATCGAGAGACCCCCGCGAAACCCTTTATGCAGCGGCGGCTGTGGGACCGGGTTCTCTCCCTTCAGACCCCTCACGCTGGAACTTCCAAAATTTTTGCCGGGGCCAAAAGGGTAAGGAGCAACCGGGGCTGCCCCCAAAGTAAACCCACCCTGAACCTACCCAGGAAACGGTGGGAAACAGGGGGTTTAGGAGGGACCGCCAGTTTTTCCCGGAAAAAGCCCCCCCCGGCCCGGAGGCCGCAGCAAGGGTCGATCCCCGTTTGGGGCACCGGGGGGGGGTCCTGTCCGTCATTACCCGACGTCGACTGGGATGAGATGGCCGGGGCCTGGGTGACGTCGCCTACAAACCCCCCCGGGGGGGAACGTGAGTGGCAGCGCCCCGAGGGGAAACAGCGACGCCGGCAGGAGGAAGGGAAAAAAAGGCCCCGCGCAACCGACAGCGGCAGCATGCCAAAAAGCTGATCCCCGGACAAGGAAAGTGTCCGCGGAAAAAAAGGGACTCTGAGGGAACCGCGGGGCAGGGGTGGTGACAGAGTTCCCAGCCCCGAAAAGGGGTGGGCTTCATCAGAGAAACCGGGGCCCCTACCCAGGGGTCTTTGTAGCAGGCGCGACGTAGAAACCCACCTAAAACCCCAAGGCCAACCC
>JARQOD010000002.1:580065143-580154894 GCA_033576555.1 Oophaga sylvatica
TCATGTCAAATTTTTCGTTTTTTTACATCAGCTTTTTGGTAAACAAAACCAGGAGGGATGGAAAAAAAAAAAAGGGGTGATGTTTTTTCTTTTATCTTTTCCTACTTTTGTTCCACTCCGGTTTGGCTTTCAAATGCGAGGTAAAAAAACGACCAAAAAACTGAATGTAAAGGGGGAAAAAAAGAAAGGTAATATTCTTGTGAACTGGCCTTAAACCTAGGGGGTCCAAATAAGCAAGAAAAATTTTTCCCAAAAACCCCCTTTTGTTCCCCAAAATGGTTTTTTATTTTTTTGTGATGGTTTTTGGAAAAAAATCTTTTTTAAGGGGATTTTTGTACAATAAAAGGTAGAAGTGATAAAAAGATCCACTTCCACCACTAGCTAAATTTTTTAAAAACGCCATTAACAGTTCCCACTTGTTACTTTTTCCCTAAAAAAAATAAAAGTAAAAAAATTTTTTTCCCCAAAATGTCCTAGATTTTATAGTTTTTAAAAGGGGGTTACCTGAAACCAGACAGTCCCAAAAAAAATTTGTAAACTTGGCCTCATTTCATTTTTTGTAGAAAAATCAAATTTTTAAATTTAACCCTAAAATTTGTGATACCTTTAAATTTTTTAAATTTTGAATACAACTTTTTTTGAATATCCCCCGGGGGGGAAAGGGGTTTTTCTTTAAAAATTAAATATTAACCCCCAAAAAACAAATTGAAACAGTGGGGTACAGAAAGTTTTAAAAACCCCCCTTAAATTTTTCACTCTTTGTTTCATTGCAGTTTTTTGGGGAAAATTAAAAAAAAATTTCTTTTTTTTCTCATTAAATTACACTCTGCACCCCATCGGGGGGGGAAAAAAAACGGGAAATTAAAATTTTTGCAAATTTATTAAAAAGAAAAACTGAAACATCACATGGTCATAATATTCAGACACTTTGCCCAACACTAAATTTTTAATCACATGCTGTCCTTTCCTTGTGACCTCCTTACTGTTTCTACCCTTCATTGGACCCCACTTAATCCGTGTTTAATTACACGATGGGACTTGATTTGAAAAGGGGAACACCTGAAAGGGGGCTGCGGAACGCACCAAAAAATATGATCAGAAGATCTTCCCAAACCCGGGGGGCCCCCCGGGGGCGGAGCCTGCTGCTAGAAAAGGGGCAAAAAGCGAACTCGTTACCCCCCCAAGGGGGCCGCCAAAAAAACCCGTAACGCCGGAAAAAACCCAACTCTGTTTTTTCCCCACAGACCGCTAGAAGGAGTGCCGCAGCGCTTAAGGCGATTTTGCGAACTCACTTAACCCCCCGAGTCGCAAAAAAAACCCGGGGGGGCCGAAACTTTAAAAAAGAACCCGTTACGCCACAGACCCCTGAGACAAACTTTTTTTCCGGGCAGCTCTCGGGGACACATTTTTATGCTAAACGAACATAGAACGTATCAGCGCTAATGCCCCTCACGGGGTCCCCGCAATAAAGGCTCGAACGCCAGGCCCTGAATAGGGGAATCAAACCCCCCCCCGGGAAAACCCGGAATCTGGGGCACTGGGACACCGACCCGACCACTACATACCAAACTCCTCCCCGTTAAGTGGGTATTGGGGGGCCTTTTTTTCCCAGCCGGGGCCCTAACCACACACACAAAAACCCACACTGGCGCAAACCCTTTAAACGGTTGATACACCCCATGGCGGCTCGCATTGCCACCCTTTTATAGCAACACTACAACCTCCCAGAAAAGGGGACCAATGAGAAACTTTTCCCCAAAAACATGTATTTCGGGACCTTCCTCGCCCTAATAGGAGCGTGACCCCCTAACTTTTTACCCCTAAATCTCCAATAGAGATCCCCCCTTTTGGCAGCTCAAAAGGGGGAAAGGGGGGGTTTTTCCCCCCCCCAAAGACGTCTGTCCAGCCGGGGTACAACAGAAGATCCGGAGGGGCGCAGCAAGCCCTCGCACAGTACGGGGGAAAGGGAAAAAACCGGGGACTGCCGCCGCTGACAGACTCCACGGGGAAACGGGGATGAATGGGGGACCGCACGGGCCCGGGTTTTTGGACTCCCCTTTTTCAGCAGCGGGAACCGAACCCAAACAACGCCTGCTAATAAAACCTCACAGCTCAATGAAATGTCAAAAAATTTAAACATGAGGTCAAAGGAACGGCCGGGGAGCTCAAGACAGATTGTGGCAAGGGCCCAAAACACTGACCAAGGTTTCAAAAGAAGTTCTGCACACTAAAGGGGTTTCCCAAAAAAGTGGCCCCCCAAAACCTTAAATGAAAAATTTTTTGGGGCCACCAGAATCTTTTCCCAGACCTGTCCTTCACCCCAAAGAGAAATTTGGGGGGGAAGACCTTGGTGAGAGCGGTAAAAAAAATCCCAAATCCCTGGGGCTGAGCTCCACGATGCAGTAAAGGAAAGGGGGGAAATTCAAAACAAAGTCAACTATCCTGCCCCCCCCCAGTCAGGCCTTTATGACAGAGAACCCAGGGAAAAACCCCTCGGGGGCCCAAAATATGAAAGCCCACATAGATTTTTTCTAAAAAAAAACATGAAGGGCTCCCAAAATAAGAAAAAAGGGTTCTCTGGTCTATGAGACGAAATAGAACTTTTGTGTAATTCTAAGCTAAAAGGTTGGGGGAAAACCCCGGGAAATGCTCATCACCACCCCAAAACAATCCCAAAGTGAAACATGGTGGTGGCCATCAAACTATGGGGGGTTTTTCCTCAGGGACGGGGCACGGGTTTCTATGAAGAAACATAAAAGGGCCAAACAAAAAATATCCTCGATAAAAACTTTCCCCCTGCTCTGGCCCCCGACGGGGTTTAATGTTCACATTCCCCAAAAAACAAAACCCTAAAACCCCACGCAAAGTAACAAAGGGGGTCTGCAGAACAAAATCTGTGACCTTCTTTATTGGCCCAGTCCCGAAAAACCCGCCTAAACCCCAAAATTTAATTTTTTGGAGATACCGAAAAAAACTTCTCACCAAGTTCACCATTCAACCTGATGGAACTGGGGGGGACTGCAAGGGGAAAATGGAGAGATCCCCAAATCCAGATTAAAAACTTGTTGCAAACAACCCAAAATTTACCAATAAAAATTTAAAGTATTCACACCATGAAAGCCAATAAATTTCCAAAGTTGTCCCAAAAATATTTTAAAGAAACTTAATATCTAATCAAAGAAAAATTTTTAAGCATATTTTTTTTTGGAGAATGCCATTTTGAACAAAATACTACTCACTAAAACCCCGGGGGGCCCCCCCTTTTCGCTTGAAGCCCAAAAAAAAGATCCCAGGGGGGGTTTTTCCCCTTTTTGAAAATTTGAAAATTAACCGTAAAAAACAAACCTTTATAACCCTTTTAAAATTTAAGGTTTTTCCCCCGCCTGGGGGTTCTTTGAAGTAGTTACAAGCTTGACATGAAAAAAAACCCTTTGGGTTTCCCCTGGGGTGCTATAGGTTTGAGTTTTTTTTTCCCCTTGGGGGTTTGAAGCTGCTGACCAACTGTCTCAGGTTTTACATTTTGAAGGGGGTCTATAATCTTTGCCCCAAAGAAATTTCAGTAAATTTTAAATGAATTATAGCCCCCATAATTTTCACATGTATCAGGGGTGAAAAAAGGCCAACACAATTTCCGTAAAAACACTATAGCACCCGATAGCATCTTTTTGGGGCTGTCCTTTTTTAATACTGCAGCGGTTAGAAAAATTTTTTGAAAAAAAATTTATCTATCCAAAACATAAAAAAAAACCCGATGAACATGGAGGGAAAAACCCAAAAAACACAGTAAACACTGAGACACAATGAAAAAAAACATGAGACACGGTATCATTTTTCACATACTTTTTTACACAAGACATTTTAAGATCCATGACTCACGGGGCCCAAAAAAAAAGGGGGGGTACGGGGAAAGGCGACCGCAACGGGGGTTGAAATTAAATGAACCCAAATGTCCCCCAGTGCTTTTCTTCAGGACTGCCCGTCCTCATGCACACGAGTTAAAATTTTTCAGAGCAAAAGCCCGCTTCCTTCCCCAAAAACAAACAAAAAAACGACCATGGGGTCCCCCTGCTGACCCACCGGCATGGGCCGGGGCGGGGCCCCATTATTTCCCCAATAACCCGAAAATTAATAGGCATTAAAGAATAGCCACCAAAAAGACAAAAAAAGAAATTTTTTTTTTAATGCTTTTTTTTTTCTACCACGCTTCCCCCCACACCCTGTTTTTTGTACCCCAGCCGCAAAGGAATTTTTTTCCCAAAAAGTTAAAAAAATTTTTAATTTGCAGTGTAAAATTTTTTTTTTAAAAAAAGGGTAAAAAAAAAATAAAAATCAAAATTTTTTTTTTTTTTCTTTTCCATTCTTTTTTGCATTCCTTTATACACTATTCATTTCTAAGAAGAAAGGGGGTAATTACTGCCCGGGGGGAAAACCCCCAATCTTTCCCCTGAAAAAAAAACGGATTTAAAACAACCCCCTTTTGGGCGGGGCGCGGGTTTGGTTTTAATGACGCACTACACTTACCTCCCGCCTTTTCCAGCTATGGAGAAGGGTGATACTGCTCTTGGGGGAAACCCAGGGGGGGTAATTTTTTTTTTTTTAATGTCAAAGGAACAGTGTCAGTAAGGGAAAAATATTACTAAATGAAAATTTGGGGAGACTTTATTATTTTAAGCGGGGGGGGAACCCTTTTTTTTCCCCGGGGGGGGCCGGGGGATTTTAGACCATCACTCAGCCATTAAAAATTATAACAAAAAATTTTTACCACTATATTTTTTAAAACATTTCTTAAATCCCCCCTAATGGCCACTGGAACGTTTTTTTTTGGGGAAAAAAATTTTAGGGGTAGATGATTATTACCATTTGTGATTAAAAGTATACAGTTGGGGGGGTTTTTTTCCTGAACATGCTGGGCCCCCCCCAAAAAAAAATTTGGCGTGCTCGGAATTTATTTTCCCTGTCAACGCATTTCATGATTTGGGGCTGCTGGACACCTGAATAAAATTGAGGAAGGCCTTTTTTTGGGGGGGAAACCCCCCTGTATTCAGGCTTCCTAGCAGTAAAAAATAAGCAGCTGGTCGAAAAAAAACAAAAATCTCCAGCCCCCAAAAAAACAAAAAGGGGAAACCGGAACATCTGGGGAAAACCCAGCAACGAAACTCACCCCCACCAATATTGAGCCCGGGTGTAAGGCACACGCGTACCCTGGGAATGGGGGGAAAAGGGGAAGCATTTAATGCTCAAAAACCCATTCACCCCAACACACACTTAGACACCCCCTTTTAGGGTTTTAGCACTCGTCGGGGAGGGGTCGGATCATTCAGGAGGGGATTCAGTCAGTCAGCACCGGGACCTGGAGAGAAAAATCCACCCTGAGCCCGCGCATTTTCAAAAGTGGGGCCAGAAAAGGTGAGCCAACCCTCACCTTTCAGAGTTTGGGGCCCCCCACTAAAGACGGACGAACACCTAAAAAAGGGGAAAAGTTATTTACGAATTTCAGTCTCCTGTCTAAAGGGACATAAAGGGTTCAGAGACGTGTCCTGCCTAGGGGAAACTGAAATCGTCAGCAACCCCCAAGAAAAAAAGAAAGGGAAAGGGGATTGACTTAAAGACTTTAAAAAGGGGGATCTTAGCTACAACCGGGGCAAGGCGAAAGCACAGGGGGAAAAGGGAATTTAGAATGCTTTTTTTGGAGAAGTCCTGCCATTGTCACCCGGTCACTGGGACCGAAAACATACTATAGCTTCACGCAAAATGGAGAAAAACCAGAGGCTACGGACCCCTTAAAGGGAACAGAAAAAAAACCCTTGGGGGTCATTTAAAAAAAAGGGGCAGGGGGAAATGAAACCTGAGCCCGATCAGCAATATAGGAACTCAGCCTCTCATAGAAGGGGGGCCAACCACAAAAAGGGCCGGGCAAATACACTTTGAAAAGCTGGATTTATAGAGGGAACTACCTTTATGGGTTTTTGGGCTCCCCATTGTAAAGTAAAAGGGGGGCCCCCCCCTTTTCAGCTGCACCTCAAAACACATTCTCCCCTTTGGAAACAGCCTCCCCTGGGACCCCCCCCCTTTTTATCGACAATAAAAGGTTGGGGAAAACGCTGACGGGGGGAGACTATTTTTTTAAAATTTCAGCCGCACAACCCCACCCAAAAAACGACCGAGGGGGAAAAATCCCCCCTGTAGGGGGGGCCACATCCCAAACTGCCCTCACCAAACCCCCCCGAAAATTTACACCGCTGGGACAAATTTCCAAGACTACAGGTGGGCACAAACTGAAAAAATTTAAAAAAACCCCCCAAATATTCCCCCCAACATACGCCAGAAAACCCCCCGGGCCCCAGACCGAGCCACCGCTACCCTGAAACCCCCTAACTTTCCCCC
Source organism: Oophaga sylvatica (assembly GCA_033576555.1). NCBI lineage: Eukaryota > Metazoa > Chordata > Amphibia > Anura > Dendrobatidae > Oophaga > Oophaga sylvatica. The sequence goes on from JARQOD010000002.1 coordinate 580,071,528, forward strand.
GGGGTCCTCTGGTTTCCCCCCCAAAAAAACCCGGGAAAAACCACAATTGTGGTGGGGTCGACACAAAACTTGGCGCACGAACAATGCAAACCGAAAAAATTTCCCACCCTGTGGCCCCGTGGGGGTTTTTTTTGGAAAAGGGGGCGTTTTGGGAAAATTTTTTTGGGGCTAAAACCGCCTTTTTGGGCCCCCAAATTCCGCCCCAGGCGCTGGAAAAAGGGGCGGGGATTCGTGGGCGGGCCCCCCCCCTTTGGGCGCGAAGGGGAAGCCGCCCTAAAAAAGTGCTTTTACAATATGCGACCTGCCCTACAGCAAAGGAGGTCCCGCCTCCTCTCCCCCTTCCCTGCAAGAGGAGGACCCAAAACCCCCGCCTCCAGGGGAAAAACCGGAGGGCCTTTAAAGAAGAAGAGAAGGGTTTTTCCCCGGAACATCATGGAAGCGGGACGGTGCAGCCAGCAGGGAAGCAGAAGGCGGGGCCCCGCCCCCCACCCAAAAACTGCCACAAACCCGGGGAAACCAAAACCCGGGGGTTCCTGCACCTGCAGCAAGCTTTGCGGGAAAATTTTAAAAAAGAGAACCCAAAATAAAAAAAATGCTTTTCCCCCCAAAAACCCGGCATGGGGGGGAAACGAAAAACGCCACGACCCGAAGCAGCGGGCTGTGGGGGGGGGTTCTCTCCCCGCACCCCCACGCTGGAATTTCCCCCCAAAAATTTTGCTGCCTAAGGCTAAGGAGAAAAGGGGGGGCTCCCCCCCAAATACCGACCCTGAACCAAACCGAGGAAGGGGTGGAACGGGGGGGGGGGTTTTAGGAGTCCCCCTTTTTTCCGGGGCGCCCGCCCCCAGGACCGCAGCAGAGAACGACCCCAAAGGGGACACCGGAGGGGTCCTGTCCTCATTACCAACGTCATTTGGGGAAAAAGGGGGGGCCCCCTGGTGACGCCCGCCTACCCCCCCCAGGGGAACGGAGTGGCAGGTCGCGGGGGGAAAAAACGACCCGGCAGGAGGAAGAACAGGGGGGTCAGGAAAACCCACAGGGGAAAACATGAAAGAGCATCGGGGAAAAAAGGAAAAATTCCGCAGAGAAAAAAAAAATCGAGGGAACCGCGGGGCAGGGGTTTGACAGAGCCCCGCTCCAAAAGGGGGGTGGGCTTCATCAAAAACCCGGGGCCTCTACCCGGGGGGCTTTTCAGCGCCCGCGACGTAATCCCACCAAACCGAAAACCCCCCCGGGGGGACCTAATTAATGGAGAAAATTTCCCCCAACACAAAAACGGGGGAAAGGGGGGATCCCCTTTAAAAACCCAAAAGTCCGGACCCCGCCCCGACGCAGGTAACGCCCCACTCCCCAAAACGCCCCCTTTTCCCTAAACCAAACAGCCCCGGGGGCCCTGCCCCGAAACCCCCCCCCTTCAGGCTCCCGAAAAAGGGAACAACATCGCAACTTTTCCCTTAAACTTTTCCCCCATCGCAACCTGCAAACCAACCAAAACTAAAACACGTTTACCCGACGACGCGCACGCGACTATTTTTCCCATACGAGGCAGTGGCCATTACAGTAACGCAAACAGCGTCTCATAAAGCGAAAGCCCCCCTTTTTTCCCCGGAGGTTTGACAAGAACTGGGCACCCAGACTCTGATAGCAGTCACACTTGTTATCATGGGGTCTAGGGGCCATGCATTGTTCCAGCCCCCGGGGGGGAAAATGTAGTTGAAGTAATTAAACATAAAAAAACCCGGAAATCCAACAGGGGGGCCCCAAAATTTAAAGTTTTTGAAAGTTTGAGAATTTTTTCCATTTTGGGGGTTTTTTCCAAAGAACTATTTTAGGGAAAATAGTAAATCCCGGCTGGGACAGAATAAATTTGAAAAAATTTTAAATTTTGATTTTTGGGGGAAAAGAATTTTTAAAAGGGGGAATTTTTTAAATTAAAATAATAAAATATAGAATATAAAGTTTGATATTAAAGTGAGAAAAATATAATTTTCTCTTTTCTTTTTATGGCTCAAAGGGTGAGGACTGAGCCACCCCCAAAAACCCGTATCCTGTTTAAAAAATTTTCGCTTCGGTGCACAAAATTTTTTTTTTTTTTTTTGGTTTTTTTTTTTCCAAAAGGAAAAAAAACCCCCCAACTACCTCGAAAAAAAAACCCGGTGGGGGGGCACTAGTGAGGTCGCAGCCAGAATTTTCCCCCCAACCCACCCAGGGGGCCCCTTTAAAAGGTTTTTGCGGGGCCCTTTTTAAAATATTGTCGTCTATTATAGAGAATTAAATTTTTTATTTTTTATTTTCTTTTATTTAATGTGTTTTTTTCAAAAATTTAAAAATCCTTACCCCCGGGTGGGAAAAGTTAATGTTAATGTTTTAAAAAAAAAAAAAATGTCCTTTTTTATTTCACAGCCCGGGAGTGCGTCTTTTTCCATGGGGGGAAAAAGTACCCCCCGGGGAAGGGGAAAAAAAAACGAGACCCCGGAATGTGGGAAGATAGCATTTTAAAAAAAACCCATAACCATTTACCCAACCCCCCTTAGACACACCCTTTTTTATTTATCACTCGTCAGGGGTGTCAGAGTCATTCAGTGATATTTTTGCAGTCATCTACCTGGGCCCCCAGGGAGGGGAAAAAAATCCACCTAGCTTTCAGCGTTCAAAAATGGAGGGGATAAAGGTGAGCCAGACACCCACCTGTCAAAAGGGGGGGGGCCCCACTAGAAACGGACTGAGACACCTAATGAAAGAAGAGTTGTTACAGATACTTCAGTCCCTTCTCAAGGCGGAAGTTCAAAAAGCCCTGCCAGGGTTACTGAGATTCTGTCACAAGCCCAAAAAGAAGAAGGAAGTTTGACTTAAAGACTTTAGGAAGTGGGAGTGTTTTTGCTACAAGCCGGACAAGGAAAAAGGCACGGGGGAAGGAATTTAGAAGTGCTTTAGTTGGGGAGAAGTCCGCACATTGTCCCGGGGTCAGGGGGGGACCGAAGCATCACTATAGCTTACGCATAGTGGTAAAAAAAACCAGGGCTTACGGCCCTAGGAACAGAAAGCCCCTTGGGTGCAGTATAACTGGGGTGGGGAGAGTGAGAACCTTAGCCTGATCAGCAAGTATAAACCCAGCCCCATGGAAAACTCCAACCACAAAACTCCCCGGGCAGTACACTTTGAAATGCTGAGTTTAGAGGAACTAGCTTTTGTGGTTGGCTCTCATTGTGAAAGTAAAGGAGGCCCCTAACTTGTTCACTGCTACCTCAAAAACATTCCCATTGGATCAGCCCCGGGCCTGCCTTACCATCTGACAAGAAAAGGTATGGAAAGACCTGACGGGTAGATGAGTTATTAATTGCATCCTGCACAACCCCCATTAACTACGCTTGAGGGAAGAGTCCCACCTGTAGGGGACCCGACATCTACTGCCTCCCATCCCCTCAAGATCTACAGCGCGCTGGTACAAATTACCAGAGACTCAGGTGGGTCCGAACTGAAAATATCAATCCCCTGAAATATTCCCCCAACAACGCCAGACCGCCAGGGCCACAACCGAGCCACCGCTACCCGTGACCACCCTAGATTCCATGGGCTCGGCTTGATACCCCCATTGCCCTGGTAACCACAATTGTGGTGGCGGGTCGACACAAATACTCCACCCCTTTTCCACTATCGTCATCTGGACGCAGGTGATCTTTGAATTAATTTTTTAAAAAAATTTTTGCAGCAGTAAGTTTGAACACAGATGTGTTACACCACTTTCTATCACAGGAGGAAACCATGGTCACGTTACATTATAAACACAAGCAGTGAGAGGTCTGCAGATAAACATAACATAAAGACCGAAACTACTTACAGCATCACATAGAAGACACTGAGACCGCTCTATAACATAATAAGGAAATTGGGGCTGCAAATATAATCAATAGGATGCCTGGGGAATAATTATGAAGACACTGCGGCATGTCTGTACTCACAGGAGTCCTGGGGGCACAAACATCACAGGATATGCTGAAGCCTATATAAATCACAGGGGCATGGGGGAGGTGGGGCCTTATCATTAAGGAGGGGCAGAGGCTTAACGCTTTGTCATTGGTGGTATTGGAAGCACACAAAGTATTCGAGAGGCACAATACTTTATTTCATGCACGCGCATCCATAACGAACGCCGCATGAGATGCATGCATGTCCGCAATTAAAGGGCCACCGGTTGACGTTTTGTTGGGCAGTTTCCTGGGGAGCACAGTCGGGACTTGGGGCCATAAACACCCGAGACCAAAGGTTCCACCACCCGTGCGTATAAGGAAAATTGGTAGAATAATTACTGCATGGGGCCAATTAGGGATATTTTCTAATAGGGTTTATTTAGGGAACATTATTAAATATGAGGCCATTGGTGGACAATATTAATGTAAGGATCCAATTTTGGGGGAAAAAGTTATGTTGGGGCCGATTGGAGGCAAAATTTACTTTTTGCGGTCAAGGGGGGCTTTTTTACTGTTTAAGGCCAACTGAGACATTTACATTATATTATTATTTATTTAATAGCCCATTGATTCCATGATGCTGTACATGAGAAGGGGTTACAACAAATTACAGATTCACTTACGTAAACAAACAAAAACCCCACCGCGGTACAGAGGGGATGGCCCTGCCCTTCGGGCTTACTGTCATGTGTGCATTGCCACGAAGATCGGCGGTTGCACATTTTCTTCTACAGCTGATCTGCTGTTTCTTTTGTTTGGAGCTAGGATTTAATTCTGTCTGTCCGGTGCTGGGGATGGTGCCGTTTCTCCCGGCTGCAATTGATTATTTGTTGATGGTTTCCTTTAAATTCTGGTTTGTCTGCTTGGGGAGTTGCCCGTGAAACCTTCACAGACCACAGATAGGAAGAATCTGTATAGACTTTGTTGTGACTCCTTATTTTCTAAGCTCAACTGGTTAGATTTATTTCCCAACCTTTTTGTTCCTTTGGTGTTTGAGTGTGTATGCAAGCGATGTTATCCTGTCTTCTTTTGTCTAATCTTGTATTTACTGAGACACCCAATCCCTTTGGTGGTGTCAGGTCCTTTTAGGACTGATTACAGGGTTCAGGGGTCGAAGGAGACGGGTTGGTTTGGAGACTTGGACCTTGAACCATTATCATCCTCCAAGGGAGGATTAGTTAGGACCCCATTTAGGGTCAGGTTAGAATCCCGGTCCACCTCTTTCCTGTTTCAGCCATCAAGTCCTCAAGATTAACCCTGATTTCAGCAGATAGTGCAGGTAAATTTTCTTACTTCATGCGATGTTGCTATACTGTTGTTGTTAGAGTGTTGTTTTAATTAATAGTTTATGACTTAATAATTTAAAATTAGACAGGGCACTTACATTCACAGGATGGGGGAGGAAAGCAGGTTGGGGAGCAGCAATTCGGTGTTGGTTGAGGCGATACTTGGTAGTGGTGAGGAGGAGGTGGGTCATTGCCGGCTTAGGCTTTTTTCTGGAGGGTTTTTTTTTCAGGTTTACGTCGAAGGATGAGAGTGGTTGAAAGTGGACGGGTTGGGGCAAAAAATTCCACAGGATGGGGTTTCCCCCCGGAAACTTGGAGGCGGTTGGGGAGGACGAATAATGTGGAGGAAAGAAAGAGGTCTTGGGAGAACCGGAAATTTACGGGAGGGAAGGTATCGGGAGATTAGTCGAGACATAGGGGGAGACAGGTTTTAGTGGGCCTTTAGGTAAGTATTAGAATTTGAATTGGATTGTGGGGAATGGGCCAGTGAAGAGTTTGCAAAGGGGGATTGGAGGAGTAGCGGAAGAGATGAATTAGTCGGGCAGCAGGTTAAGGTGGACGGAGAGGGCGAGGGGTTGCAGGGAGGCCAGGGGAAAAAATGTTGCAGTAGTCGGGCGGGATGAAGGGGCATGCAAAAGCATTTTAGTAGATTGAGGGTTGAGGAAGGGACAGTTCTGGAAATATTTTTTGAGCTGGAGGCCAGGGGTAGAAAGACTTGGATGTGTGGTTTGAAGGACAGGGCAGAGTCAAGGGGTTACTCCGAGGCGCGACCTCCGGTAGGGGGAAAGCGTTGTGTTGTCAATTGTTATAGATAGGTCAGGTAAGGAAGATCTGGAGAGGGGGGGAAAGATGATGAGTTCAGATTTGTCCACATTGAGTTTGAGGAAGCGGGAGGAAGAAGAAGGAGGATATGGCTGATAGACACTCAGGGATTCTGACAAGAGAGGTGATGTCTGGGCCAAGAGTAGATCTGAGTGGTCAGCATAAAGGTGGGTACTGGAATCCGTGGGACTTTATGAGTTCCCCAGCCAAGTGTATAGATTGAGAGAGTAGGGGTCCTAGAATAGAGCCTTGGGGACTCCAACAGAGAGAGGGTGGGACTAGGAGGTAGTGTGGGAGGGAAACGCTGAATGTGCGGTTGGAAAGGTATGAGGAGATCCAGGAAGGGCAAGGTCCTTGATGCCAAAGGAGGAGAGAATCTGTATAGAAGGCAGTGGTCACACTGTGTCGAAAGCAGAGGATAGTCAAGAAGGAGGGATAAGAGTATTGTCCGTTAGCTTTGGCTGTGAGTAGGTCGTATAATTTTGGTCAGGCTGTTCAGTGAATGATGGGGGCGGAACCAGATTGTAGATTGTCAAAGAGCAAGTTAGATGAGAGATGGAGGAAAGTTCAGCGTGGACGGCTGTTCCAGGAGTTTGGAAGCGAGTGGGAGCAGCGATATTGGGCGATAGCTGGACATAGCGTTGGGGGTCGAGGGTTGGCTTTTGAGGATAGGCGTGATTGTGGCATTTTGAAAGCAGAAGGGAAGGTACCGAAGTTAGTGATAGATTAAGAGGTGGGTTAGTGATGGATAAAGAGTGGTGCAAGGTTGGGGAGGAGGTGGATGGGAGGGGTCGAGTGCACAAGTGGGAGGTGTGATTTGGGAGAAGATGAGCAAGCCCCCTTCCGTATGTGGATAAGGAGGTTATGGGGTTTGGGCTGGTCAGATATACAAATGGGTTTTGGTGGTTGAATAATAAAGACTTGCCGTGTTTGGTCTATCTTGTTTTTGAAGTGCATGGCGAAGTCCTCACATAAGATAAGGAGGTAGGAGGGCAGTGGTGGCGAGGAGGGAGTTAAAAGTATTGAACAATTGTTTGGGGTTGTGGGATAAGGAAGATACAAGGGATGTAAAGTAGCCTGTTTAGCAGAGGTGAAGTGATTTGAATGCAAGTATTGCTTGTTTCAGTGCAGTGAAGCGTCTTGTGAATGCGTTTTATTCCATTGCCGTTCAGCAATTCTGGATGGTTGCCCGAAGCTTTTTAGTGTGTTATTGTGCCAGTGTTGTCTATTGATTCGTCGCACTCTGTTATGCATGACAGGGGCGACCGAGTCGATGGCTGATGCAAGAGTGGCATTGTAGAAACTAGTGGCAGGTCTGTGTCGTGGAGTGAGGATAGGATGCCAGTGGTAAAAAAGTCAGAGATTTTGGGGTGTCTAGGTAGCAAGTTTCTGCAGGGGCGCATGTTGCTGGACATGGGTGACAGGTGAGGAGGACAGGGATGAGAAAGTGAGTAGATGGTGGTCAGATAGGGTGAGAGGGGAGTTGTGAAGTTAGATAGGGAGCAGAGACGGTGAAGACCAGGTCGAGTGTGTGCCCGTCTGTGGTGCGTGGCTGAGGAGGACCACTGGGTAAGTCCAAAAGATGATGTAAGGATAGGAGTTTAGAGGCGCCGATTGGTGGGTGTCAATGGGATGTTTGAAGTCACCCATGATGATGGTGGGAATGTCAGCAGAGAGAAAGTGGAAGAGCCAGGTGGAGAATTGGCAAAAGGCAGTGGTCGGGCCCGGAGGTCGGTATATGATGGTCACTTGGAGGTGGAGGGAGAGTAAGATTCGGACAGAGGGAGTTCAAAAGAGGGGAGATAAGGGAAGGAAAGGTGGGGATTGGGTTAAAGATACAGTTAGAAGAAAGGAGAAGGCCCCAACACCTCCACCATGTCTGTTGCCGGGGCGGGGAGTGTGGGTGAAGTGGAGGTCGCCGTAACATAGCGCAGCAGGGGAGGCGGTGTCGGAGGGTGTCAGCCAGTTTCAGTGAGGCCAAGGAAGGTAAAATTATGAGAGGTAAAAGAAGGACATTTAGGGACATTTTTCGACATTATTACTATTTAGGACCAATTGGGGACATTATTACTGCTGGCCAATTGAGGAGCATTATTTTAGTATGGGGGCAATTGGGACCATAATTACTGTATGAAGCCAGAATGGGACATTACTACTCCACAATGGAGGACATTAATAATATTTCACAGTGAGGCCTGTACATTTTTAATTATTAATTTATGCAGCCACAATTTGAGATGATCCAAATGTAAAAAGACATATACAATCATGGCCGAAAGTGTTGGCATCCTTGAAATTGTTCCAGAAAATTACGTATTTCTCCAAAAGCAATTGCAATTCCACATGTTTTGTTATACACATGTTTATTTCCTTTATTGTTTTAAAGAACAACACAAAAAAACAAGAACAAAAGGCAATTGCACATAATTTCACTCAAAACCCCAAAATACGGCAGACAAAATTGTTGGCACCTTTCCAAAATTATAGGTAAACAACTTTGTTGCAAGTATATAAAGCTCAGTCAAATGCACCTCTGGAAAGTAACAGGTGTGAACAATATGAAAATCTTCCTGAAACCAGGCCAAAAAGGGGAGAAGTTGGATATCAATCTTTGCATTGAGTATGTGTGGTGCGCCACACTAAGCATGGAGAACAGAAAGAGGAGAAGTGAACTGTCTGAGGACTTAAAAACCAAAATCTCATCATTCATCAACAATTTCAAGTTATAAGTCCATCTCCAGAGATCTTGATGCTCATTTGTCCTGGTGCACAACATAATCAAGAAGTTTGCAACCCTTGGCACTGTAGCAAATCCTTGGACTGGGCGGCAGAGAAAATTTGATGAATGCTTGCAATGCAAGATAGTCCAGGTGATGGATAAAGCAGCCCCAATTAAGTTCCAAAGAAACTGAAGCTGTCCTGCAGGCTCAGGGGTATCAATGTCAGCGCAAACTATCTGTCGACATTTCAATGAATGAAATGCTATGGCAAGAACCCAGGAGGGTTTCCATTTTCTGGGAAACAGAGACATAAAGCCAGACTAACAGCTTACCAAAATTTACATAAAGAAGCCAAAATCCTTCTGGGAAATCATTTTTTGGACAGATGAGCTTTTTGGTAAAGCACATCATTCTGCTGTTTACCGAAAATAGAATGAGGCCTACAAAGAAAAGAACACAATATATACAATCAAATATGGTGGAGTTTCAAAGATGCTTTGGAGTTGTTTTTCTCCTCTGGACAGGGTGCCCTGACTATTGTGCAAGGCATCATGAAATCTTAAGATTACCAAAGGATTTTGGGTCGCAAATACAGTTCCCAGTTTCAGAAATCTGTGTTTGTGGAACGCTCACCAGGGACGTGAGGATAATAGGCCGCTTCTTAAAGGGGAAGTGTCCGGCAGCAGTGATCTGGTCCGTGCCCTTGTCGTCCCATGGAAAAAAAAATGAAAAAGGAGCAAAATAAAGTTTGTGATATAATGTTCGTGACGGCACCTGTGGGTATTTGGCAAGGAATAGCCGATGCTGCAGTTCAGATCCTCTGGGGCTGTGGTAGTGCAGCAAAGATGTTCAGCTCTCCACAGGCAGCGCTATCCCCAGGGCAAGTTAGAGTTAGGGACGGTGGTGACAATGATGGTGGTAGTTGTTGTGGTGCAGGGCGGGTGACACGAAATGAATCAGAAGACACAGCAGGGTGCAGTTCTGAAATGCTTTACGCACAGTTCTGCAGAAACTGTCTCCAGCCGGAATGCTGTGGTCCTCTGGCCTGTGTCCGCAAACCTCAGGTAGATTGGGATAGACCTTTTCAGGTCTCCTTTTCCGTGTATTCTCGCCTGGCCATCTCACTGCGCTGGCTCTCACTTTCTCCTGCCCTGCGCCGCTCACCCAGAGACCCCTTGACCCTATTTATAGCTGCCTTTTCGGAGGGTAGGTGAGTGATTGTGACTGTGGCACCTGCAATTACCATAGCTTCCGGTTTCTTAGCTGAACATACAGTCTCTCACTAAGTTGGGGCCGGTTTATGATTTGGTTAGCTGAGGAGAGCAGGCAAAAAGGAAATACACCAGAGCAGTTGGAAACTATGAGATTGCAGTACCCTGACTAACCACCACAATAGAGGCAGCCGTGGAGCTTTTCCTACGTTTGTCCTAGACGCCTCGTCACAGCCTGAGAAAACAACTACACCTAAAGATAGAAAGAGGAAGCTATCTGCCCCGGAGCAGATCCCCAAAGAACATAGAAAGCCCCCAAACATGTAATGGCGGTTAACAAGATTGAAATACGACACAGACAGAAAAATAGTATGAGCAAACGTTGGGGCCCAAACTTACTAAATAGAAAGGATAGGAAGGGCACTTACTGGCAATCCCAAAAAACCCTGAAAAGCACCAAACTCTACTAATTTCAAAAACACCTGAGATCACACGACCTCTACCACCTAAATTAGTTCTCTGGTGTAACAAAACAAAACAGCAGCCACTGAAAAAACTGGAAAAAGCAAATTACAAACATCAGGCTGAACTGAACTGAGAGGGCAAAAGCCCCCAGAGGGGACCCTGAAGGCCCCCCAGAAGTGCAAGGACAAAATGCAAAATCAAGCACAAAAACAAAATGAAGAAAATGTCTTATCTGTTAGCAGGAGATTCAGACACGACACAGCAGGCTACCAAGGAAACAGGAATCAGGATTGAGACCAGAACAATTGGTCACCGGCAACCCTGATGGGAAGGCGACTCCCTTATATAAGACCAGTCAGTAACACCGATCCCAATCCCACAATCTTCACTGGACAGTCCAGTACCGTTTGGTAACCACCAGAGGGAGCTTCTGCTCAGAACTCATTTCCAGCCTATTCACAACAGTACCCCCCCCTTGAGGAGGGGTCACCGAACCCTCATTGAGCAACCAGGTCGGTCAGGATGAGTTCTATGATACGCACGATGAGTCTCCTAGCATGGATGTCCGAAGCAAACACCCAAGAATTGTCTTCCTGACCATAACCTCTCCATTTAACCAATATGGAGTTTCCGTCTAGAAAAACGAGAATTCAATATTTTCTCAACCACCATACTCCAGATTGCCCTCCACCAAAACAGGGTCAGGAGGCACAGTATAGGAACCACTGCTCAACAACCTCTTCAACAAGGACTTGTGGAAACACGTTATGGATCTTAAATGTCCTGGAAGAAGCAAACGAAAAGAAACAGGATTAAGAATCTCCATGATCTTATAAGGTCCAATGAACTAGGCTTAAATTTAGGAGATGCCACTCTCATAGGAATATTTCTTGAGGACAACCAGACCAAGTCCCCCACTTTAAACCGAGGACCATCAGTCCTATGCCGGTTAGTAAACCGCTGGGCCCTCTCCTGAGAGAGGGACAACCTCTCCACTACCTGGTCCCAAATCTGTTGCATACGCTCCACAACAGAGTCAACACCAGGACAGACAGAAGCCTCCTGAAGAAAATCGAGGGTGAAACCCAGAATTACAGAAAAATGGAGACATCAAAGTGGCAGAGCTAGCCCTATTATTAAGAGCAAACTCAGCCAAAGGCAAAAAAGAGACCCAGTCATCCTGATCAGCAGACACAAAGCATCTTAGATAAGTCTCCAATGTCTGGTTTGTTCTCTCAGTTTGACCATTGGTCTGAGGATGAAACGCCGAGGAGAAAGACAATTGAACACCAATTTTAGAACAAAAGGTCCTCCAAAATCTGGAAACAAACTGGACTCCTCTGTCAGACACAATGTTCTCAGGAATGCCGTGTAAACGAACCACGTGCTGAAGGAACAAAGGCACCAATTCAGAGGAGGAAGGCAACTTAGGTAATGGCACAAGATGTATCATCTTGGAAAACCTATCGCAAAATCACCCAGATGACGATCATTCTCTGAGAAACAGGGAGGTCGGAAATTAAATCCATAGAGATATGGGTCCATGGTCTCTTGGGCACAGGTAATGGCATCAACAAACCACTAGAACGAGAGCAAGGTTTGGAGCGAGAGCAAGTCCCGCAGGACTGCACAAACTCCCTGACATCACGAGACAAGGTAGACCACCAAAAGGACCGACTAACCAAGTCTCTGGTACCAAAAATTCCGGGATGACCGGCCAACGCGGAACAATGAATCTCAGACATTACACTCTTTTTCCACTGGTCCGGGACAAACAATTTCCCAACAGGGCAGCGCTCGGGCTTATCCTCCTGACACCCCTCCAGAGCCAGTCTCAAATTGGGCGAGATGGCGGAAAGAACTACACCCTCTTTCAAAATAACAGAAGGATCAGATAACTCAGGAGAGTCCGCCAGGAAACTCCTCGAGAGGGCATCCGCCTTAACATTTTTAGTGCCAGGAAGAAATGAAACCACAAAATTAAAACGTGTGAAAAACAAGGCCCACCTGGCCTGTCTAGGAATAAGTCGCTTGGCAGATTCCAGATAAACTAAATTCTTATGGTCCGTAAGGAACACCACCTGATGTTTGGCTCCCTCCAGCCAATGTCTCCACTCTTCAAAAGCCCACTTCATAATTACGTTCAGTGGGAGAACATTTTTGAGAGAAAAAGGCACAAGGGTTACTTTTAGAGGTCTCTGGATCTCTTTGGGACAAAACGGCACCTGCCCCAATTTCAGAGGCATCAACCTCCACCTGAAATGGCAGAGAAACATCAGGCTGCCGTAGAACAGGAGCAGAAGTGAATCTCTGCTTAAGTTCCTGAAATGCAGAGACTGCCTCAGGAGGCCAATTCACCACATCAGAACCCTTCTTGGTCAAATCAGTTAATGGTTTAACAATAACAGAGAAATTACCAATAAATTTACGATAAAAATTGGCAAAACCCAAGAATCTTTGAAGAGCTTTTAATGAAGTAGGTTGGACCCAATCACAGATGGCCTGAACTTTGACCGGGTCCATTTCAATAACAGATGGGGACAAAATGAATCCCAGAAATGAGATCCTCTGAACGCCAAAAAGACACTTTGATCCCTTCACATACAGAGCATTCTCTCTCAAAATCTGGAACACAGTCCGAACATGTTTTACATGAGAGTCCCAGTCATTGGAAAAAATCAAGATATCATCCAAATAAACAATCAGAAATTTATCCACAAAATCCCTGAACATGTCATTCATGAAGGACTGGAAGACAGAAGGAGCATTAGTGAGCCCAAAGGGCATCACAAGGTACTCAAAATGCCCTTCAGGGGTATTAAATGCCGTCTTCCATTCATCCCCGTGCTTAATGCGAATAAGGTTATATGCCCCCCTGAGGTCAAGCTTGGTAAACCAAGTAGCGTTTTTCACCCTGGAAAACAGATCAGAGATCAAGGGAAAAGGATATTGATATTTCACAGTAATATTGTTCAAGAGACGATAATCAATACACGGCCTTAATGAACCATCCTTTTTGGCCACAAAGAAAAAACCGGCACCTAAGGGTGAAGAGGATGGTCTGATATGACCCTTCTCCAATGACTCCTTGATATAAGACCGCATAGCGTCATGTTCAGGTACAGACAAGTTAAAAAGGCGACCTTTAGGGAATTTACTACCAGGCACTAATTCAATAGCGCAGTCATAGCTCCTATGGGGAGGTAAGGATGCAGATTTACTTTCGCTAAACACATCAGAAAAATCAATCAAAAAGTCAGGAACATCCTGAGCCTGGGGGGAGGCAGAAAAAACAGGAGTGTTGGTATTAACACATTGGCAGCCCCAACTGGTAACAGACACAGATTTCCAATCCAAAACAGGATTATGAGACTGTAACCAAGGGAAACCCAGTACGTTTAGCAAAATCAAAATCCATCAGGTTAATAGCTGCTCCAGAATCAACAAAAGCCTGAGCAGAAAATGAGGACAGAGAGCATATCAGGGTAACAGTTAATAAAAACTTAGTCTGAACACTACCCAAGACAACGGAGCGTGCTAACTCCATTGAGAGAGAAAAAAAAAATCCTCCTCAGCACCCAGAGATACAGAGGGGAAAAAAATGCAACAAACAGAAAAAAAAAATCTCTGACAACTCTGACAACTTTTTTCTTTCCACAATATTTTTCCCTTCTGTGAGTACCATATAATTTTTAGTTTAGGCCGGTGATACTGTTATGATTTGGTAGCTGAGGAGATTCAGACACGACACAGCAGGCTACCAAGGAAACAGGAATCAAGGATTGAGACCAGAACAATTGGTCACCGGCAACCCTGATGGGAAGGCGACTCCCTTATATAAGACCAGTCAGTAACACCTGATTCCCAATCCTCACAATCTTCACTGGACAGTCCAGTACTGTTTGTAACCACCAGAGGGAGCTTCTGCTCAGAACTCATTTCCAGTCTATTCACAACAGGCCGGTCCCTGTCTGCGACCTGGTCCCTCCAAGTCTGGATGCAGGACCCACAGGTGGATTTGGCACTCCCCGTGTCCCTAGAACCCCTTCTGTCATCTCGGGAGCATCCTTCTGTCTCTCCCTCTCAATTTTCTCTTCTCTCCCTTTCTTCACTCCTTCTCCTCTTGTCTCCTCAGACCAACTCTTCACAAATCTCTCTCTCCTCGCCTTCTAAGCTCCTCCCCTTTTTCTGCCTTCCCCACCCACACCCCAACACCCTTTCCTACCCAGCCTGGGATGAGGCCATCCTCCCTAAGGGTGCACCCAGATGCCCCGACTGAACTGAAGTGTGGTGGGTGCGAGTGTTAGAGTCCTGGGTAGTGCTCCCTCCTTACCTGAGAGTGGGATACCACACCTCTGGATGAGGTGCGGTACCTCTGTGGCAACTGGACCCTCAGGGGCGCCACATCTGCATCAGCGTCATGTGTCTGCCAGCAGGACAATAACCCCAAACATACTTTAAATGGAAACAAAATGCTGGAAAGTTCTGAAGAGGTCAGCAATGAGTCTGGATCTAAATCACATTGAACATCTGTGGAGAGATCTTAAAATTCCTGTTGGTAGATGGCACTCTTCACATACAAGAGACCTGGAGCAGTTTACAGAAGAAGAGTGGTCCAAAATTCCAGCTGAGAGGTATAAGAAGCTTGCTAATGGTTATATAATGTGATTGGTTGCAGTTATTTATTCCAAAGGGTGTGCAACCAAATATTAAAAATATTAAGTAGAGAGTGCCAACAATTTTGTCCAGGCAATTTTGGGGGTTGTATGTGAAATGATGTCCAATTTGCCTTTTGTTGCCTGTTTTTGTAACACTAATGCCAGCATTCCTGCAAGGTTACCTTTCCCCAATAGTTGGGAGGCATCTTGTTTAAAAGGCACCCTCCCCAGTTGAGAGATGACTGAGCCACCCCTGTAAGTTTCCCTACAACTTTTGTGCGTGTTGCCAGGTCCCCTTTTCTAATCCATTGTACAGTAGGTAGTTTGTTATGCTGATTCTGTTCCCGTATTCCTGAATAGTGTGTACATTACCCTGTACATTATCCTGAAGTCGCTTCAGCAGTACCTGAATTCTGAAGCCGCACCTGTTTGAACAGCCTCTGAATTCAGCCTTCTCTTTGACTCCGAATCCAGACTGTGGCAACATAACTGACCCTTTGGGGTCAGCAGCTGTAGTACTGGGGACTGCCCAGGAGTGGTACCTGGCAGCTATCTGCAGCTCAAACCTGGCCACACCATCAGCTCAAATGAAAACCTGGTAACTGCTTAGCTACACCCGTCCTAGATAAACCCGGACCCTTGGCAAAGTGGGTCCACAAACCACGTGCACCACTAGCAAGCATGACTATTCTTTTGTGTTGTTCCCATTCACACAAAGGAAATAAACGTGTATAACAAAACATGTGTAATTGCAATAATTTTCTGGGAGAAACATTTTTTTTTCAGGGTAATAGACTTGGAGCATTGTCGTGCTCAGTGCAATTGGTGAGTTATCAGTTACCAGAGCAGCTTGTATGTGTCACAGATCACCAAAAGAGGGATTCGTATTCTCCCGGGTGTCTGTTTCATTTGTACGTGTTCCTGTCTGTATCAGGTACTGTCGCTTTAAATCTATACTCAGAGCAGAGTGCACTCTGTCACTATCTCATTCACTGCTGGCTGCAGCAGCGAGAAACCCCTTTGACCCACCCCCTCTGCTAATCACGTTGTCACATCTGTTTCCTGGTTTTGATCTTTTTTTTTTTTTAGCTCGTTTTTGGCTACAGGCTGTAGCGTGAAAATTCTCAGGCATTCAGACTGAACTGTATTCAGTTTTTGTTTTTTTGTTCTATTCTGAGGGATAACCTTTTTTTTGATACGTGATTTCAGTGTTTGTAGACGCAGCAAGCAGAGATATAAGGGAGGAGGGAATTGCCAGCAGCAGCAAAGCGAGATGACATTCCAGAGGGCGGGAGGATAAAGCCTACGCTACCAGACAAAAGTTTTAAAGTATTTTTCTTTTTGTTTTTATCATTTTACAATCAGTTTTTCCACCTCTTTTCTGTTTTTAATTAGCTGTTTTAGTAACAAGGGTTTTTTCTTCTTGTCAACCTTGTTGTTTTTTAGAGTTTTACTATTAATACGTTTTTTTTTCCCTCCCTTTTTTGATCAGTTTTTTTCTTTTTGCTTTTTGGAGTTTTTATTTATTTTTTTTATTTTTTTGGTCAATCTTTTTCCTAGAATTTTTTCTAAACTGTCTAGGGCTTTCTTTCTTTCTTTTTCCTTTTTAAATCTAACTCTTATTTTTAAAGTTTTTCTTTTAAGTAAATTTTTAAATATTTTTGGAGAGGTTTTTCTAATCAATTTATTTTAGAGTTTTATTCTCCAACCATTTATTTTTAAAAAATAAAAGAAAATAAAAAAAAATAAAAAAAAACACAAGATCTACTAGCGTGTTTTAGACCAAGGACAGAAACACAGATAAGAAATTGCAAGCTGAGGGAGAACACACAAACTATTACACAGCGGCTTCACTCACCCCTCCCATCAGGCATTCAGCGAAGACAAGAATTTCAGTGTCCTTGCACACAGAACCAGAATGCAGCAGTTCTCAGATTTTTAATCACCTTTGTTGAATAGGTTTTTGGAATAGACACAGTACGTGAGAATCGAAGGGCTAGGCATGTGAATAGAAGGTCAGAGTACGTGAGAAGCAAATGGACGGGCAGACTTTACGCTGCACAATTAAATGTTTTTTTGTTTTTGTTGAAAGGCACAGGAAAGTTTGTTTTTAGATTGCCGTCTGCCATAAAAGAGCAGTGGTAGTCTTGCATCGTGCAGAAGGTACAGCAAGTTATTTGAACGGACCAGGAAGTGATTTTTATGTGAATAAGATTGAAAAGGTGTTAAATCGTCTGTGAGAAAATGAGCACGGATATGTCACAAGAGCAGGATTTAGAGCCTCACACATCACATATCCATCATGTGGAGACACGGGACACGTGTAGGCTGCTCTCATTGAATAAAGAGCCTTGTGCAGAGAAAATGCTCCCAGCCTTTCCCTACAGGGAGAAGGCATTTTTGTTTCAACAGTCCCCTTTCAAGCTGCGCAGGGGGGACACCCTCTCCTCTTTCTTCTCTCAGTCCCTTTCCCCTTCTTCTTCAGACTTCTCTCCTCTTTCTTCGCTGCCTTTTCTCTCTATCCTTCTTTCCCTATCATTCCTTCTTTCCCCTCTCTCACATCTCTGACACATCCATTTTCTTCTTCTTACTCTCCTCCTTCATTTTCTTCTCTACACCTCACTCCTCCCTCATCACACCCTTCTGATCTTTCTCCTCTTTCCCTTTACTCCCTCTCTCCTCCCACACCACACCCTCCTGCTCGTGCTCGCTCTCCTCCTTCCTCCTCCTCTCAAGCACATCCCACCGCTCCTCACTCACACCTCCTTCTCTTCCTTTTTTTTTCTACTTCGTTACCAGCTGGGTCAACGCCCAATCAAAGCAATGTGGTGTCCCTGTATTCAGTGCCTCCAGCACAGGGCACCCTGTCTATCCCAAGCACAGTACAAACATTGCCAGTCATTATATCTGGAGAAGAGAGTGCAAATCTCCCTACACAAAAACGCTGCAGGTAGGCCCCAGACACAACAGCTAGCAGAGCCCACAGCTGGGGCTTCACAGAGGGAGGTGTAGCAACAGACGCAAATGAGGAACCTCAGTGCCGAGGAGAGCTGCCACCGCAGCTTCAGTACCCAGTGTATGCACCAAGCACACCATGTCACTCCTCATCTGATGAAGATGAAGATGCAACATCACACATCCTGTCCAATACTAGGGAAAAAACACAAAGCACCAATAGAGCAGGGACAGGTAGAGGCACCATCCTATGAGCCCTTCATCCCAAGCTAGGTGATCAGTATGCTGCCAGACCCAGGGATACACCCCATGCCATTTTGCCATAAAATGCAGCAGATCCAGCGAACGTATGCAGCAGCCTGGATTGATCTCTGGGCCGTAATGGAAATAAAAGCAGGTGATGCATTCTGGCCAATTATGAGAGAACACTTCAAGCTTCCAGCAGAATTAGATGTGTATGCCTGGGAGACAGGACCAAAGTTAATTGAGCAGCTCAGAGAATGGGCCAAAAGCAGACTGACAGGACAAGCTATCAGCCTACATGTCACGAGCTAGGACCAGACCAGTCTGTAGAGGAGTTCCATGACAGAGTGATGCAAGTGTTTCAAGATTTGGGCCTCATTACCCATGATCAGACACACAGACGGATGTTGGCACAGGCTTTTGTGCATGGACTGAGAGAACCAATCAGGAAACCACTGGTAGTAGCCAGGCCTGAGTACACGTCAATAGCAATGGATACCCTGCTCGCAGTAGCAAAAAGGATTGAGTCCCGCCGGGACAGAAGGGATGTCCAGTGTTACAACTGTGGCGAGTATGGTCATTTCCGGAACCGATGCAGAACACCGACTTCCCCCAGAAGAAGAAGAAACACAGAAAACAGTGAAGAACCCCGTCCATAGGACAGGAGCACGCTAAGTCCACAGGGAACCCCACCAGTGGGACCAATATCCTGAGAGTGGATTGCGTAGTCAGATTTTTTCTTGTGGAACTCCGCAACCTCACCTATCTATCAGAATCTTCTGCGTCCTGTATGGGAATTGATGGTCAAGTCACATATTTCCAGATTATGAAGCCCCTGAGTGTGTGGACTCAGCCAGAATAATCCATCATGTCCCAGTTTGTTGTGTCAAAGACCTGCACCCACAACCTATTGGGAGTAGGACCTACTGCAGAAGCTGAAAGCGACCAGAGTGTTCCGGGAAGATGGAACCATGACACTTTCTTCACCCCTGACCCAAGAAGAAACAGGAACCTCAAACAACCACACTGCAGACCTATCACAGGAGGTGCTGGACATAGTACTGTCAAGGTCAATATTTTCTTATACTTTTATATATATATTTCTATATGCTTATGTGCTTGCTACCATTTTGAAACAATAAGTTTTCCTTGCCAAATATTACTCAGATCGAAACTCATTCTAAGATGGACCCAGTACCAGTCAACACCTGTTTCTGAAGAAATGTACCCAATTCCTAGAAGTTGCGTCAGTCGAAAGACAATGTTATCTTTCTGGATACTGAACTAAGGAGATGTGAACTAATCAGAATTGACCGGATACTAGACATATATGGCTTGTCCCCCTTTGCTCCCCCCTGCTGTACAGTGTAGTTAACCTTGTGTATGCGGAAATAAAGAACAGAACATTGCTGGATTTGGTGCCTGCATATAGCCCTCTAAGCATGCTCTGAAGTTTGAACCAGCCTGTTGTCTGACTCATTCTTTAAACGGTTAACCCATGCTTATAGTCTGAATTTGGGGTGACTGGAGGACGAATTGGAACTTGTCGATACGACCCCGACAATTGGTGCCCAACGTGGGGCGTGGACAACGGCTCGCTACTTGCCAGACCCGTCCTGTGGACTTCCCGGTGGTGCCCGCGGTGACTGAATTCGAGGACTGATCACCCTCCATCGAACACGGTAAGTTGAGATCATATATTTTATATGCGTCCCACTTGCCTGTGTGTCAGTCACTGTAGGTACTGTTAAGTTGTCTGTCTGGGTCTGAGTGAGTGACCAGTCGAGTGGTGAGACTGTGGGCGACTCCGTGCCACGCTCCGAACCAGCAACTGTGAGACCGGGTGACGTCGCATGCCTGTGCGCACTCGTGTGAACACTACCTCCTCCTCCGGTCACTGCATTCTTTCTGTAGTTAGTTGCCTTCCGTGACTGATTAACCATATCTTGTCAAAATTGTTTAGATCTTAGAAAATATAGTGGGATCCAGGACGCATAATATATTAGAGGTAGAATCGGCGAGTTGAGGAGTACTCCTCGTCTGGGGACAGGGGAATCTCACAAGGAGACGTCCCGCTGTGAATATAGGAGTGTCACGGTAAACTGTGTTGTAAAGTCACCATTCACGGTTAGGGAAGGGACAGATAGGAGGAGGACTCTCTGTCTACTCAGTGTATTGAGGAGTACTCTACATTGACGGGTGGTGACCTACCAGTGAGACCGGTGGTCTGAGTCGCGACAGACCATTGCATTCTGTTAAAATCATGATGCGTCTGTTTAAATCTGAGAGACCTCACAAGTTAGAGGGTGGAGCTCTGGGTGTTGTTGAGTTAGTGGAGTCGCGGGAAAGCAAGAAGGCTGTCAAAAATGTGAGGAGTTTGTATAAGATGATGGGTCTGCCCAGTACAGGGAGACTCCAGCCTTCAGTGTGGAAAGATTATGTAGGACAGAAGAAAGGAAAGTTGGGTGATGAGGGACTCCTGCACCAAGCTCAGGCGCATCTCAGAGTAGCAAATGATTTGAAGGTTGAGGGCTGGAAAGAAGTGGATGGTGCAGGAGGTTCAGAAGGTGCCGAACCCTTGTTCGGGTATATTAAATGCTCGGAATGTGATCTTGTTGATGTAACTAAAGATGGCCTCTACACCCCTCATGCCTGTCACTGTGCCAAGTCCCCAGCCACCGCCCTATAATGGCACCGACATGAGATCACCGGATGGATGGGTGTGTCGCGTCTACGGTGAGCAAAACCCGCCCTGGGCGGAGTCCTGCCGTGTCTGTGGGGCTGGCCGTCCCTGGCGTAGCGCCCAACCCACTCCCGGAAATGGAACCTCCCATGTCCCTCCTATTTCCTCTGGCAGCCATCTTGGGACACCCGGAAGCACCGAATCAGGCCTATACCCCCTCTTAAATCCTTCCGGTACCTACTACCAGCCACCCACACCAACGGAGAAGGCCGCAGCTCTGATACACCCTGCCCAGGTCCCAACCACTAGTCCCATGCCATCCGCCCGGATCTCGATGCCAGCGCTCTCCCCTTATATCCAATGGGGGTCTCTCATAGCCCGGGAGCTAACCTCCTCCACTCCCCTGAGTTCCAAAGCCGCATACTCTCCATCCGCCAGCGAGTTGATCAAGAGGGTTCAGACCAACCCAGGAGAGATCAGATCTAGCTCAGGACGGACTGAACCCCGAAGATGGATGGGCCCAGGACCAGCCTGTGCCCCCACCCCCATCCCCACCTCCACTTCCGCCTCAAACAATGATTACATCCCCCCCATCAGCCTCCACCCCTCGCTGGCCAGGCAGGCTGAGGCCTATGCTCCGGCCTGCCACCGGCAAGCCTCCGACCTCTCCCAGAGTTGAAAACTGGGATCCCGTCTGGTCATACCGCTGTGCCAGTTACACAGGACACCCCGTGACCCTGTCAATAGGTTACGGGGACATACTCACACATCAAGTAGGGGCAATAGTCAACCCAGCTAACTCCCGAATCACAAATAAGGGGGGGTTGGCACGCAAAATTGCAGCAGCTGCAGGCCCTCTCCTTGCATCAGACTGCCAGGCCTACGTGGCTCAGTATGGGGAACTGCCACCCGGCCGCACCATGGTCACTAGGGCCGGGAGGCTGCCTGCTGATGTTATCATACACGCAGTAGGGCCCATCTATGACCAACGAACCCCAGAAGAGTCATGTACGGTACTCAGATCCACCATACGGTCCGTACTCATTCATGCTGGACAGTTGGACCGACAAGACATGCCCAGACGAACGTTGTCCATCCCACTCATATCCTCCGGAGCCTTTGGATAGCCCCTTGGCCCCTGTATGGAGGAACATATCCTTGCCCTGAAGGAAGGCCTCACATTATTGGACCATCACCTGACATCTGTTCGCATTGTCTGTGTGCCCAGCCCTGCAGTAGAGAGATGCATGCATCAGGCTGTGGACCTGCTCACTCTCCCTGCCCCGGCCATAGAACCTCTGACCAATGCTGTATTGCTTCCCGAAGATACTGGTTCCGTAGTCCATCCGGTGAACTCTGTGCCGACCTCCAATCCTGAAAAGGTTCCTGGCCCATTGGGAATGATCAAGTATCAACCTTTCACTCCCACCCAAGTGGAGTCCATAGTCAACAGATTGCCAGACCCTGACAAGCACCCTATGCAGTATGTACGATGTCTGGATGTCACCCGCAGTGTGTACGGGGCTACCTGGGCCGACCTCTCAGGCATCACCTCTGTGAAAACCAAAGAATCTTTCCTACCCACCATTCAAAAGGCATTGGACCCTAGCAAGGCAGACCCACCCTCCACCTATCAGTCTGGCCTTGAATTCATGAAACAATTGAAGGCCTGGGCACAGGACCGCCTGTCAGAACAGACAGGGTCCGTTCAAGATGTCCAACAGGAACCAGGAGAGTCTGTTGACACCTATGCCAACTGACTGAGTATGCATTTTGAAGACCTAGGATATAGCCCACACATAAGAACTCAGGCCGCCCTGTTAGTACAGTCCTTTATTGATGGCCTCCAAGATAAACTCAAGGAAGAAGTCCTCAGTACACGTCCAGAAATCCGGTCCGCCTCCTTTGCTGATGCCACCACGGTCGTTAAAGCGTTCCAGAAGGCAATGCAGAAGCAGGAAAAAGAAACTAAGACCAAGAAGAAGACAGCCTCAACCCCTGCCATGGTCTATCAGGCTCAGGATGGCCAGCAACCTCCACCCAATCAACCTGGAATCAAATGGGTAATGGTCAGGGGTACTGGAGATGATACCCCCCCACCACAGAGAAGACAAGACCGACGGCATGATAGGCCTCCTCCAAGGGACAGAGATAGAAGACAATCTCGTGATCAAGAAGGACGCATGGTATGCTGGGAGTGTGGCAGCCCTAACCATATCCTCAGAGACTGTCCAGACCGCAGAAGAAACAATGATCCAGAATACCGTTCCAATGGAGGCCCTCGTAATGGCCAGCCGCAGTATGGACTATCACGCCCGCGCCAGTGACGGTTTGGTCAACCAGTGTCCACTTTCCCCTCCACACAACCTCTGCTGCCTGTGGAACAGTTACTCTACAGGTGGATCACCAACCTCTGAGGTTCCTGGTGGACACTGGGGCGGCCACTTCTGTCATCTCTTCTGCTCAACTCCCCCCTTCAGTATCTCTGTCCTCAGAAACTCTCACCTGTGTTGGGGTGGAAGGTCAACACATTTCCTCCCCTCTCACCGTCCCTGTGTCCGCAGGACCCTTCACTGGGGTACTCACAAAGTTCCTGGTTTCTGAAACTTGTCCTGTCAATCTTCTGGGAGCAGACCTGCTTGAAAGGATGAAAGCCACCATCACCTTTGGAGAACACGGTATGGAACTCCTCCTGCAGGACCCTAGCTCAGAGCAAGGCGTGGAAGACAGATGCGTCCTAAAAGCCTTTCCTCTCATGATGATGACAATACAGTCAGAAACCTTTCTTGATACCTCCAAGTTTCCGGATTCTCTGTGGTCAAATGGTCCTGAAGATGTGGGCCTTTTGGAGGTGCCTCCGGTAGAAGTGCATCTCAAACCAGGTCATAAGTACCCTCGCCTGCCCCAGTACCCCCTCAAAGCTGCCCAAGAACAGAGCCTGGGTACCCAAATTACCTCCCTCCTTCAATCTGGAGTTCTCATAAGGTGTGTGTCTCCCTGCAACACACCTCTGTTCCCAGTCAAGAAGAAGACGGCTTCAGGAGAACCTCCAAAGTACCGGCTGGTACAGGATCTCAGAGCAGTGAATGCTGCCACCATTCTGGAGACACCGGTGGTACCTAATCCAAATACTCTATTGTCCCAGGTACCCACCACAGCCACCGTCTTCACTGTCATAGATTTGGCCAACGCTTTCTTCAGTGTGCCTCTACATGAGAATTCATGGTTCCTCTTTGCCTTCACCTTTCAAGGATCACAGCTCACATGGACCAGGACCCCACAAGGAGCCCAGAACTCACCTAACCAGTTCACTCAGGCTATGAAGCTGGTCTTAGAACCATGGATCCAGGAGCACCCAGAAGTTACCCTTTTGCAATATGTGGACGACCTCTTACTTTGTGGAACTGAGGATACCATTGAAGATGCGTCCACGTCACTTTTGATGTTTCTTCATGCTGCCAACTGCAAGATCTCCAAGAACAAGGTGCAGTGGTGCCTATTCAAAGTGGTCTTCCTTGGCCATTGCATCTCCCAAGGAGCCAGACATCTGACTGAAGAAAGGAAACAGGCCATCCGAGAAATCTTCTACCCTGATACCTATTCTGCTATGCAGACTTTCCTTGGACTGATCACCTATTGCAGACAGTGGATCCCCGACGCCTCCAGACTCATGCAACCTCTGTATGACTGTCTCAAGAATGGAGGCCCAGACTGGCGCAATGCCCCGGAACCCTCTGTCTTCGAAGAACAGAAACGGTGTTTCAAAGCACTTAAGGAGAGTGTCATCTCTGCTCCTGCCTTAGGCATCCCGGATTACACTCAATCCTTTCATCTCTTCGTGTCCGAATCCGGGGGACACGCATCTGGAGTCCTGGCCCAACGCCAAGCTGACAAGTTCAAGCCTCTAGGCTACTATCAGCACGTCTGGACCCCGTGGCCCGCACTGCACCTACGTGTCTCAAAGCAGTACATGCTGCCCACACCTTATTGGACAAATCTGCAGATATCGTCCTTGGACATGACTTGGTCATACAAGCTGGCCATGATCTCTCTGCTGTCCTCCAACAAACTTCACCCAGGCATCTAACTCATCAAAGGCACCTCGTCTTCAGTGCTCATTGTTGCTGCCTTCCAACATCACTTTCCAGAAATGTACCACGATTAATCCTGCCACTTTGCTTCCACCTTCTGAGGGGAAGAAGAGTACCCCTGCACAAGACCACATGACTGTTTGGAAGTTTTGCGATTGGAAACTTCCGCACCTGAAAATATGTTGTCACATCCACTTCCAGATCCTGCTCTACATCTATGGACTGATGGTTCCCGCTTTGCGGATGCTCAAGGCAAGTTCCATACAGGATATGCCGTTACTACAGATACTGAGGTCCTCATGGCGAAGCATTGCCACCACACATGTCTGCTCAAGAAGCTGAACTTGTGGCCCTCATAGAAGCCTGTCATCTTTCAGCCGGGACAACAGCCAATGTCTACACAGACTCAAGATATGGATATGGAATTTGTCAAGACTTTGGACTCTTGTGGAAGTCAAGAGGCTTCATTACAGCAGCTGGAACACCAGTAAAGCATGCTTCATGGATCAAGGCCTCATGAAAGCTCTAGAGGAACCTGTCCAGATTGCCGTTGTCAAAGTCAAAGCACATGGGAAACTGGACTCAAAAGAAGCCAGAGGGAACCATTTGGCTGATCAGGCCGCTAAAGCTGCAGCCATGAAGAATGTGTCACCAAAGTGGCAGGAAAAGATGGAAGAAACAGGAGAAGCTCCCAGGACCATAGCCATGGCTCTTACCAGAGCAAAGGCCAAGGAACAGGCTATGCAAGCCCATCTTGGATCTCAAGGAAGGAAAAGAAGAAAACAAATGATTGAAGATGAAGAGATAGAACATTTGGACTCACAGGTGGACCTCGAATTGACGAGGCCACCTGAAGAGAAGTTGTGGGAGGAACAAAAAAAGACCCCTATTGAAGAGATCAAACAATGGAGGGCAGCAGGGGCCACAGCATCAGGCCCATACCCTCCTTTCCACAAGATGAATGGAAAACCCTGTCTGCCCAGACGTATGTACCCAGCTGTGGCTGCATGGGCTCATGGACCTACCCACAGAGGGAAGAACCAAGCTCTAGCCTGTATTCAGAAGCTGTACTACGCACCTGGAATTTCCTCTGCAGTGGCTGCATACTCAAGATCCTGCTCTGTCTGTGCCACCTGTAATCCAACGGCCACAGAACGAGTCCCTTTCCAACATTTGGCCAAACCAGACTACCCTTGGCAACGAATACAAGTGGATCATATTCAGATGCCAAAATCAGGGAAATATGAGTACGTTCTTGTGGCTGTGGACATGTTCTCTGCCTGGCCAGAAGCCTACCCAGTCACTAATA
Organism: Oophaga sylvatica; assembly: GCA_033576555.1. Taxonomy (NCBI): domain Eukaryota; kingdom Metazoa; phylum Chordata; class Amphibia; order Anura; family Dendrobatidae; genus Oophaga; species Oophaga sylvatica. The sequence goes on from JARQOD010000002.1 coordinate 580,097,936, forward strand.
TGACTGCCAAAACCGCAGCCAAGAAACTGATTACTGAAATTGCCTGCAGATTTGGGATTCCTCAAGTGATAGAGTCAGACCAAGGACCAGCCTTCACAGCTAATGTTTACAAGGAACTCTGGAATATGCTGGAACAGATTTGGGCCTCCACACTCCGTACCATCCTGCCAGTTCAGGCAAAGTGGAAAGAATGAATTCCACACTTAAGACCCAGCTCTTAAAAATGACCCAAGACCATCCTCTCCCCTGGCCTGACCTACTCCCCATAGTGCTGTATCACATCAGACACACCCTCAGGCCAAACATGGGCTGACCCCCTATGAAATCTTGTTTGGGGCCCCGCCCAAGATAGGGGAAATCAGACCCCAAGAGCTATCTGAGACTAATGATAAAGTAGTAAAGTTTGTGATTGCTTTGTCTAAAGAGTTGACTAACACCCATTCTACAGTGTCTGCTTCTCTCCCAGAATCCACAGGTGACACAGTGCATGACTTTACACCCGGTGACCTGGTGTACGTGAAAAAGTTTGTGCGGAGAGACTGCCTCCAGCCCAGGTTCGAGGGTCCCTACACCGTGATCCTGACCACTCCTACAGCACTGAAGCTTGAGGGCAAGAGCACCTGGATTCACGCCTCTCACTGCAAGAAGGACAAGACGAGTCTATAAAGAATGAAGGCCACCTTCTATATCCTTTGTGTCTATTCGCTATCTGTTACAGTATGGGCAGCCACTATATTTTGGGTGAACACAAATAACCCAGTACAAATTTATTCATTCGATTTTTGTGATATGGCACCCGGGGATTGTAAACCAGGAATGATGACTAAATTCCGACATGATCAAATTGTTGACTTTGGGGTCTTCTATCTGTGCGTGACCCGACCGGGAAATGAGAACTGTTATTATTGGTCAGATGTGGGCTGGAATACGGGTGATACAGATTGGGGGTATAAGCCCAAAGAAGCCCGGGATAGGAAAGATAAGAATGGACAGTCCTTACTTACCCGATTGACCTTAAGTACAGGACCATTGGGGAGATTTGGGTCTGGGTGTATTTATACTAAAAGTTGTTTTCCCTTGTACCTAAACTTGGAAACCCCCCAGCCAGGAGACCTAGGGAAGTATGTCCTAGGTCTTCATGAAGGAGTTGTCAACCCCACCCTAGTAAAGGTGGAGCTCAAAGATATTAAAAATAGGCCCACTCCAGCCCCTGCAACCAATAACCCGCTAAAGGGAGGTGAAGTATTACAACGGGTACTCAAGGAAGTTATTCCCATACCTGGGCTTAAATGGGAAGATGTCTTCTCTATAGAAACCCAAGTAAACCCCCGCAAAAATCTATGGCTAGAATGGGTACGGTACAATGTCCGAGCCCAAAATATATCAGTAGGATGTATAGCTTGCGCTGCTGCAAATACGCACCTATATACTCATGCTTTCCCCGCAGATCATAATACTACCCTCTGTTTGTTTGGACTAATGAAAGGGTCTAATGGTAGTTCCTGCCCTGACTATATCCCTTTAACCAGTAGAAAAGCCAAAGTTCGGACTCCTGGTGATGTGATCGTTACTGGGGATAACTATACCTGCTACTCCCCTGACAACTCCACAGGCCCTTTTTGGGTATCTTCGAAGATGGTTTTTGTAAAAGCAATGAGACAGTGGAACCTGACTTGCTGACTAATCACACCAGATATATGTTTGATATTTACTGGTTTTGTGGGGATGGGCGACTCAGGGCCAGACTCCCACCTACTTGGACTGGCCAGTGTACCCTGATAAAATTGGCAATGCAGTTCAAAATTTCGCCCTGGGAAGATCTAGAGGTCTGTTCTGAGATGATTAGGAAAAAGAGAAGTTTAGACCAACTACACACTGGTTATGCTGAAGACCCCAAGGTCTACATAGATTCCATAGGAGTCCCAAGGGGGGTCCCAGACGAATACAAAGCCCAGAACCAGATCACAGCAGGTTTTCTCTCCCTCATTCCCACAATACAGATTAATCGGAATGTGGATTGGATAAATTATATATATTACACTGAGCAGAGGTTTGTTAACTATAGTCGAGATGCTTTCCAGGGCATAATTGAGGAACTGGGACCCAACACCAGAATGACTCTTCAGAACAGATTGGCTATAGATATGATTCTTGCTGAGAAAGGTGGAGTCTGTGGGTTGATTGGAGAAGAATGCTGTACTTATATTCCTCAGAATTCAGGAGTCAATGGTAAAACTGTAGTGGCCCTCGAGAAGATAATGGGTCTAGCGGAGGAATTGAAGTCCAATGCAGGGGTGGACACCTCCTTCTTTTCAGGATGGTTGGGAGGCCTTAAAGGGTTTCTCCAGCAAGCCTGCTTGGTGGTAGTGGGGCTCCTGGGATTGGGACTGGTGGTCCTATGTTGTGTGGTGCCTATGTACAGAAAAGCCATAGCCAGGGCTGACCCTACCTCAGGTACTTTCCTCCATCAGGAAGTCGTATCCCTGTTAAATGATGATGCAGGGAAAGGGGATATGGAAAAATATACCCTGCCGGATAAACTTGACAAAACCCCCTATGACAAGATGGAAATGAGAGATTTAGTTTAGGGATAGATGGGAGAACTCCATGTGTATGTCAGAATAGGGCCTAGTTGTTTGGGGGCATCCCATAAGGGGATAGCTTCTAAAATGACTGGGTGAAGAAATCCATCTCCCCTCTCCCCACACATGGACAGTCTCAAAGGTCACCACGTCAAGGGAAAACTTAGTGTTTAGGGGGGATTGTCAAGGTCAATATTTTCTTATACTTTTATATATATATTTCTATATGCTTATGTGCTTGCTACCATTTTGAAACAATAAGTTTTCCTTGCCAAGTATTACTCAGATCGAAACTCATTCTAAGATGGCGCCAGTACCGGTCAACACCTGTTTCTGAAGAAATGTACCCAATTCCTAGAAGTTGCGTCAGTCTTGTTATCTTTCTGGATACTGAACTAAGGAGATGTGAACTAATCAGAATTGACCGGATACTAGACATATATGGCTTGTCCCCCTTTGCTCCCCCTGCTGTACAGTGTAGTTAACCTTGTGTATGCGGAAATAAAGAACAGAACATTGCTGGATTTGGTGCCTGCATATAGCCCTCTAAGCATGCTCTGAAGTTTGAACCAGCCTGTTGTCTGACTCATTCTTTAAACGGTTAACCCATGCTTATAGTCTGAATTTGGGGTGACTGGAGGACGAATTGGAACTTGTCGATACGACCCCGACAGTACCAGAAAGCCACTCCATCACCCAGAGTCAAGATGTCTCTGACCAACTGAAGGTCTAAGTGAACTCGCCTAAGAAGACGGCCTGAGAACTTTGACATTGGCCAGGATATTCAACTCAAGAAGGACCCTACTCACTTCATGGAATGGCAACACCACATCCGGCTCCAACGCCAGAGGTTCATCTTTTGCAAGCACCAGGAGGTGCCCCTGCAATCAACCAGTTCACCCAGGCCCTAGACCGGCAAAAGGCCACTCAGCTCTTCAAACTTGTGCACAAATACGGACCTGAGACCGTGCTGAGAAAAAAGCAGCCGGTGAAGGAGACGTCCCAGCAAGAAGACCCCCTGTGACCAGAGCAGGTGCTAACATAGTGACTGCCTTGGTGGAGAACAAGAAAGCCAGCTGGTCGTCATCTCTCATGATGTGGATCCCAATAGACAGCTTGTTTTTCCGCCAGCTCTGTGCCGGGAGATGGGAGTCCCCTGCCGCATAGTGAAGGACAAGGCCAAACTGGGCTGCCTCGCCCATCTGAATCAATCCCAGCTTTCCACAGTGAAGAAAAAGACTGTAAACCCCACTGAGTTCAAAATGGTGCAAGGCCTGGAGGCCGTGAAAAGGCTACAGTATTTGAAACCCCAACAGTGCTGAACCCGCACACTCTGCTCTCAGAAGTCCCAGTCACCGCAACGGTATTCACGGTGATCAACCTGGCCAGTGCCTTCTTCAGTGTTCCCCTCCACCTGGATGACCTGCCTGCCTTCACGCACCAGTGCAGTGCATATGGACAGTGTTGCCTCAAGGTGCTCAGAACAAGCCCTTCAAGTTTCACCAAGACAATGTCCTCCATCCTCGTCAACTGGATTGCAGAATATGCAGGAGTCACTCTTCTACAACACGTGAATGACCTTCTCTTTTGCGTGGTTGACATCGATACCTGCACAGTCCATTCCCTGTTCCTTGAGGAACAGCAACGCAAGGTCTGGAAGAACAAAGTCCAGCGGTATCAGAAGCAAGTTACATCCCTGGGACACTGTATTTCCCACCAGACGAAACACCTGTCAAATGACTGGAAGACCACTGTGGAGAAGATGGCTCCCCCAACAACTCCGAAAATGCTGAAGGCCTTCCCTGGTCTAGTGTCGTATTGCAGAACCTGGATCCCTGATGCCTCAGTCCTAATGTAGCCTCTGTGCGCTTGCATCAACGCAACCCCGCTCCTTCTATTGGATGCAGCCTTCAACTCATTCAGGAAATTGGAAGAACTCCACAGTCTCAGCGCCAATACCAGGCCTACCTGACTATGAGAAGTCTTTCCCTCTACCTGATGGAAGAAAGAAGGTCATGCTACTGGAGTCCTGACACGTATTCACGGGGGAAAACAGAGACTTTTAGGCTGCCTCTCAGCCCGCTTGGATCCAGTTGCAAGAGGAGCACCCTCCTGCCTGATGGCACTATCTACAGCACACACCTTCCTGGACAAGACTGCTGACATCGCTCTTGGACAGCCACTGGAAACTCTCACTCCACACGACATCTTGACAATCCTCAATCAAGCTCAACCAACAATAATCTCCCCACCGCCAGACATCTTTGTGGCGCCTCTATTGCCTTTGTCTCACAATGTCACCGTCTCCAGACCTACAGTCCTCATCTCGGCCACACTACTCCCACTCCCAAGAGGGGATACAATATGGACTTTTCAGAAAAAATTTTACAGAATTTATCCTCCATTTGGATGGCTCCAGATTTGCAGATGATGAAGAAGTTTCCACACAGGAAGTGCAATGACCAGCAATCAAGAAATCCTGTGGTCCAGAAGTCTGTCACCTAGCCTGTCAGCCCAGGAAGCAGAACTGATAGCGCTGACGAAGGCCTGCCAGATGGCAGAAGGGAAGACTGCAAACATCTAAACTGACTACAGGTGCTCGCATGGCATAGCACACGACTTTGGGCCCATCTGGGCTACAAGGGACTTCATCACAGCAAACAGGACAACCGTGAAGCATCATGGAGCCTTCAGGGACCTGCTGGGTGTACTCCAACTTCCAAAATGGTGGCAATTTGAAAAATCAAAAGCGCATGGAAAACTGAGGACAGAAGAGGCGTGAGGCAATAACATGGCGGACATGGCAGCCAAAGAAGCCGCCAAAGGAAGACAACATGGAGAAGTGGGAGAGGTCGTAAAGCTGGACGGCTACTACATGACGACTGAAGACAAGAAACCTGACAAAAAGACGTCCTGGGATCTGCTCAAGAAGTTGCAAGACCAAGCTCCAAAAGGAGAAGAAGAGCTGAATGCGAAAAAAGCAACACGTGAAGGAGGAAGGCTATCAACAATGGACTCCAAACCCTGCCTACCACAAATTATGCACCCTATGGTGGTCCAATGGGCACATAGACCCACACCCACATATCAAAGACACAGATGAATGATCTGATTGGTGCTTACTGGTACGCTTCAGGGATCTCCACCCTAACAGCCAAATTCACCAGCAGCTGTCTGACCTGCGGCAAATGCAAGCCTGGACGTGGGGAAGAAAGTCCCCCTCACCTCATCTGGCAAGACCACTCTACCAGCTTCAGAGGATCCAGATAGACCACATCCAGATATCGCCAAGTGAAGGATTCAAATACGCCATTGTGGTCAAAGAAGTGTTTTCAAGATGGACAGAAGCCTTCCAAGTCAGCAAAGACTACTGCAAAGCAGCTACTTTCGGAAAATAGTGTGCAGATACGGGGTTCCAGAAATGATAGAAAGTGATCAGGGACCCGCATTCACAGCAAATCTGACACAAGAGATCTGGTTAGCAGTAGGGTCAGATTTAGGCCTACACACTCCTTACCACCCCCAGAGCAGCGGGAAGGTAGAAAGACTGAACGGAACACTTAAGAATAGGATGCTGAAAATTGCCTAAGAGACACACTCCCAATTGCACTGTTTAGCGTAAGGCACACTCACAGAGACCCAGAAAAGCTGTCACCATGTGAAATTTTGTTTGGGTCTAGTCCCAAGTTAGGTGCATTATTGCCTCAGCAGCAGAATATGCAAAATGATATCTTGTTTGCTTATGTAATTGAATTGGTCAAAAACTAATGTCCATTCTCGAGTTTTTCTCTTCACTGCCAGATCCAGACTCAGTGTCCGGTACGCACTCCTTGAAAGCCAGGAGACTGGGTGTTGGTGAAAAAAGTTGGAAATGAGAACACTCGATCCCAGATTTGATGGTCCTGTCCAAGAGCCCCAGATGACACAACCTCTGTAAAACTAGAGGGAAAGCTTGCTTGGATCCACGTATCGCATCGCAAGGAAGCTCCCGTGCCAGAAGAGACACCTAAGCCATGAATTATGTCGTGAATGCTCTGACTGACTAGACAGATGACCTACCTGACGAAGAATACACACGTTTTTCTGAACATGCAGTTAAATAAAGAGACTATGATTGCAAACACATGAACCCCTGCTAGGGACAGATCTCCTGACCGCCCATTTGCGAAAAGCTTGCATCGATGCGGGGTGCATGTGTTAGGCATGTGCCAGCCCATCGGCAGCACAAAAGAGTTGCAGCGCTTTGGGACAGGAGCAGGTTTTTAGGGCAAGTGGTATCTAAGGGGGGACTGTCATGGAAATATATATGTATTCCACATATTCAATATATATATATATATGCATTTACAGTTAGCTAGATCTCACTTGCTAAAAATCCTGTGCTCACACATATCTATGAAAAAGCTGATGCTAGCTATAATCAGTCGTTTAAGATGACCCTGGCCTTCATAAGTCAGGCTATAGCTCATAGGGACTTTTTTACACAAGGACACAGAAAATGGAAACAAGGACAGAAAGTCTTGATAGATATCTATTGTTTTCTTTAGTAGTCACGCAGGAAAGCTGGGGCAAATAACAATAAACAATAAATCTGCAACTTCAGCCCTTTTATCATAATTATCATACTTATCATACTTACACTAAAACAGCCAATAACCTAGCAGCTTTTAATTGTATGTTAATTGACTAACCAGCCCCTTTTTTGTAAACGTATAAAACCTTGAATGAATAATAAACTGTTGGTCTTGACGAACTGTTATACTGACACTTCCGTTGTGGACAGTCCTCATTTCGTCTGAGCGCTCAAAGAAAAGACATTTAATATAAGATTGGGAACAGCAACAGCAAACACTGCAGGATAGATTTATCCTAATTAAATTTCCATAACACAAGGCTACCAACATTTTCAGCCATGACTATAAGATGGTCACTATTATTTTATGGGTGCCCCTGTTCAGGAGTCATTACTGCTGTATTTGAGCACAAGGAAAGACAATAACGCTAAGAGCACAAAAGGAAATGTACTATTTTATGGATACCAAAGAACGGGTATATGCATTAGTATTATATGGACACTACACGGGAATTTTTTTCTACAGTGAAGGGCTGTCACAAAGGGTGGACTCACTAATGTAATATATTTTATTTTTGGGACACTGTAACTCAGGAGGGGGACAAAAGGGAGATTCTGTTACTGTGCAGGGCATTATGGCACTTTTCTACTAAAAAAAGTGGGGAAGGTGCTGTAAAAGAGATCAGCCACACAAGTCTGTGTGTTACTTTGTGCAAGGACAAGTCATGCTTTATAGAAGTCATAGATGGATGTGCCTTATGTAAAAGAAAAAGAAAAATTATTTAATTTGTTTGGAGACATTACCAGAGAATTACTGGATTCACCTCTATTTTATACAGCTATACTATCTACAGAGCTCCTGTATGAAACTGTCAATGCTAGTAATATTGTGGTTAGTACTGTAATTTATGATAATAATTAGCATGGTAGTATTACTCAGTTGTTCAACACGGTGGTGTTATTATGTGGAGGTAATATGTGGTCCAATCATGATGTGAGGGTATTTGTCCCTTGTATGTGATATTATTTGTTCATTGGTCTTGATATAACAGATTTTGTCCAGTCACATTATTGTGGTTATGTTCAGACATTATGTGGTGATAATATAAGGTCATGGTATGGCCATTATTATCCCCTTTATGTGGTTTGCTATTCGTATATCAATTTTGACATAACAATATAGTGATATTACTTGTTATTTGGTAACTGTGTGACTTTTAGACTTTTATTTAGAAATATTATGCGTTTTCTGTAAGATTAATATGTTGTATCTTATTCTTTATTTTCTCTATTGGGGGGAGTGACACATATGATTTTTTAGGAACTAGAATGCCACAGGGGCACATGCATCTGACCAACCTGCTGTTGGGAGGGACAGGTCCAAAATTTTACACTGGAGCCCATAGAAGTCTACTTACACCTTTGACAACACTTAGTTCTTTCAGCCTTCTTACAAGTTCATTATCACAAACAGAAGAGCCTCGATATCTATCTGTTTGAGATTACATTTTTCTCATTTACTGTTCAAAATATGTTATGCTGGAAAGAGTAAGAGTAAGAAAAAAACAAGGCAGAAACACTTAAAAGGGGTACTCTCATGTGATTAATTTTACTTAGTTTGCAATTGGTTTGTATTTTCAATCTTTGGTCATTCTTTTTCTGCGAGAGTTATTATTATTATTATGTCATGGAAATATATATGTATTCCACGTATCCTTCATACATGGGAGGGAGGTCATCCCAGTAAAATCCAGGTGTGAGGGGCGGGAGCTTTGATTGGATAAGTCCACGCAGTAATCCTTCACACACAGGAGGGAGGTCATCCCAGATCAATCCAGGTGTGAGGGGCGAGGGCTTTGAATCAGTTAAGTTTCTGCAGTAATCCTTCACACGCAGGAGGGAGGTCATGCCAGATCAATCCAGGTGTGAGGGGCAGGAGCTTTGATTGGATAAGTTCTCACAGTAATCGTCCACGCAAGGGGGGAGGTCATCCCCGTCAAATCAGACGTGGATGGTGAGAATTTTGATTAAGGCTATTACAGATTACTGTGACCGGCGCACCGGCCAGGGCGAACGGTTTTCAGAGTAATAGACCTGGAGCATTGCCGTGCTCAGTGCAATTGGTGAGTTATCAGTAACCAGAGCAGCTTGTATGTGTCACAGATCTCTAAAAGAGGGATTCGTATTCTCCCGGGTGTCTGTCTCATTGTACGTGTCCGTGTCTGTATCAGGTACTGTCGTTTTAAATCTCATTCAGAGCAGAATGTGCTCTGTCACTATCTCATTCACTGCTGACTGCAGGCAAAAGCCCCTTTGACCCCCCTCCTCTGCTAATCACGTTGTCACATCTGTTTCCTGGTTTCCTGGTTTTGTTTTTTTTGTTTTTTTTTAGCTAGTTTTTTGCTACAGGCTGTAGCGTGAAAATTTTCAGGCATTCAGACTGAACTGTATTAATTAATTTTTTTTTTCTATAGGGATAACCTTTTTTTTGATACGTGATTTCAGTGCCTGTAGACACAGCAAGCAGAGATATAAGGGAGGGGGGAAGTGCCAGCAGCAACGAGATGACATTCCAGAGGGCGGTAGGATAAAGCCTACGCTACCAGATAAAAGATTTATTCATATAAAATGTTAACACACATAGTATAAAAAAGATGCAAGATTGAAAAGAGGGACATACGACTCTCCTACTATAACAAATGCTGCATGGCATAACATATGGTGCTCCAGTAATCTAAATTTAAACAGCCTACCAATGTCTATCTCAGGATGGAAACACCTTAGTTGGATATGCGAGTGACACACACACATGCCAGATGGTATAAATCACCCCACCAATAGATCCAACCTCCTATACATGCATATATATTGGGTCTGTGTTAACAGATATCCAAATGCTTAAATTAGTGGAGGGGAACTTTTCGGGGAAAAACCATTCTGAACAGTGCTATTATTGTCAGTCGTATAATAAAACAACCACCCTGTACATAGCTGTAATAATAAATGATGGAATCACCAATTTACACAAAACTGTGAAACAACAGAAACCTGTATGATATACCTTAATAGTTTTGCAGCAGTAACGGAGTGTTGTGGAGTCCTGTCCCTCTGCCCCGACGCGCACGTTTCGCCCAGCTTCTTCGGGGGGCGTGTGCAGGGCAGAGGGTGTGCATCAGTTAAATACCCCTGTTACCCAATGAAAAAAGACCCCCAATTAGTATATACCGGTGTGTGAGTTATTGCATAGCGGCGCATGTGTCGTTTTCTGCAAAGCTTCCCTTAACGGACGGCTGATTGCGGTCTCAGTGAGATCATCATGCAGCACGTGACTAATCACGTGACTTGCACAGATGACCCCAGTGTTTTAGACCGCGCTCAAACCCTCGCGAGCCTGCATCAAACCCACGCACGCGCACAGCAAAAACTTTCTGTCTTCTACAAATGTGTATGTATCTTGAACCAATATGTTTCATTCTGACCTAGTAGATAAATGCTATGATAATATGTTCTGCTGCGATAAAAATCACAGAAAAGACAAGGTGTTTCAAACGTAAGCCAGCAAATTTATCTAATAGTCTAAATAACATTTAGCACCACTTGAAAGAATATATATAGATGTTCAACATACATCGAGCCCTATGGCAATATCTAACCATTAGTGACCATCTATTAAACTTAACCCCTTGATTGTGACAGAAACATGACCAATATTTAAAGAACACTGTTAACACTCAGGGGCGAAAGGGAAAAATAAAGAACAATAAAACCTAACATGAATCTACATAATTTCTCCAAAAATTAGCATCTTCTTAATTCTCTGGATGTTATTCAGTGGTTTATTGATGTATTAATCGTTCTCCAAGATACTTCGTGTGATCATAAGTTCATTAGTCACACCAATGGATAATTCATGGCCGATATTTCAGCTATAGATAGCTCAATACTTCTCCACAATGCAGAAGAAAACCAGGACGATCTCATCTCAAAAAACAAAAAGCAACAGGTAAGAATCAAACATTAAAAACATTGTTAAAAGCACCCTGTACCCCAATTTTTAGGGTCATATATTTATACTATTGTAATCAATACTTTACAGAAATGCCCCGAATCCTGCATTTTCATTCAAGCCTTGTGGATTCAATGTACCCAGCCTGTAAATCCACTTACATTCCAATTTGGCTAGTTCTCGTCCCAAATCACCCCCTCTGAACCCCAATGTTCATGTTAGGTTTTATTGTTCTTTATTTTTCCCTTTCGCCCCTGAGTGTTAACAGTGTTCTTTAAATATTGGTCATGTTTCTGTCACAATTAAGGGGTTAAGTTTAATAGATGGTCACTAATGGTTAGATATTGCCATAGGGCTCGATGTATGTTGAACATCTATATATATTCTTTCAAGTGGTGCTAAATGTTATTTAGACTATTAGATAAATTTGCTGGCTTACGTTTGAAACACCTTGTCTTTTCTGTGATTTTTATCGCAGCAGAACATATTATCATAGCATTTATCTACTAGGTCAGAATGAAACATATTGGTTCAAGATACATACACATTTGTAGAAGACAGAAAGTTTTTGCTGTGCGCATGCGTGGGTTTGATGCAGGCTCGCGAGGGTTTGAGCGCGGTCTAAAACACTGGGGTCATCTGTGCAAGTCACGTGATTAGTCACGTGCTGCATGATGATCTCACTGAGACCGCAATCAGCCGTCCGTTAAGGGAAGCTTTGCAGAAAACGACACATGCGCCGCTATGCAATAACTCACACACCGGTATATACTAATTGGGGGTCTTTTTTCATTGGGTAACAGGGGTATTTAACTGATGCACACCCTCTGCCCTGCACACGCCCCCCGAAGAAGCTGGGCGAAACGTGCGCGTCGGGGCAGAGGGACAGGACTCCACAACACTCCGTTACTGCTGCAAAACTATTAAGGTATATCATACATGTTTCTGTTGTTTCACAGTTTTGTGTAAATTGGTGATTCCATCATTTATTATTACAGCTATGTACAGGGTGGTTGTTTTATTATACGACTGACAATAATAGCACTGTTCAGAATGGTTTTTCCCCGAAAAGTTCCCCTCCACTAATTTAAGCATTTGGATATCTGTTAACACAGACCCAATATATATGCATGTATAGGAGGTTGGATCTATTGGTGGGGTGATTTATACCATCTGGCATGTGTGTGTGTCACTCGCATATCCAACTAAGGTGTTTCCATCCTGAGATAGACATTGGTAGGCTGTTTAAATTTAGATTACTGGAGCACCATATGTTATGCCATGCAGCATTTGTTATAGTAGGAGAGTCGTATGTCCCTCTTTTCAATCTTGCATCTTTTTTATACTATGTGTGTTAACATTTTATATGAATAAAGTTGGATATTTTTTCAAAGTAAACTTTTTGTGATTAATTCAATTGCTTGAGTAAATTGCAGTGTTATTTCACTGGATTTGTTTGTGGTATGTATCTAATGATTATACAAGCATAATATTAGTAGTGGCACTATTTGGTGGACATTATTCAGATAAAAGTTTTAAAGTATTTTTTCTTTTTGTTTTTATCATTTTACAATCAGTTTTTCCACCTCTTTTCTGTTTTTAATTAGCTGTTTTAGTAACAAGGGTTTTTTCTTCTTGTCAACCTTGTTGTTTTTCAGAGTTTTACTATTAATACGTTTTTTTCCCTCCTCTTTATTGATCAGTTTTTTCTTTTTGCTTTTAGAGTTTTTATTTTGGTTAATCTTTTTTCCTAGAGTTTTTTTTTTTTTACTAAATCTAACTTTTGTTTTTAAAGTTTTTCTTTTAAGTATATTTTTTAAATAATTTTGGAGAGGTTTTTCTAATCAATTTATTTTAGAGTTTAATTCTCCAACCAGCAAGATCTACTAGCGTGCTTTAGACCAAGGTCAGAAACACAGATAAAGAAATTGCAGGCTGAGGGAGAACACACACAAACAGTTGCGCAGCGGCTTCACTCACACCTCCCTTCTCTTCCTCTTTTTCCTACTTCGTTATCAACTGGGTCAACGCCCAATCAAAGCAATGTGGTGTCCCTGTATTCAGTGCCTCCAGCACAGGGCACCCTGTCTATCCCAAGCACAGTACAAACATTGCCAGTCATTATATCAGGAGAAGAAAATGCAAATCTCCCTACACATAACGCTGCAGGTAGCCCCCAGACACAACAGCCCACAGCCGAGGCTTCACAGGGGGGAGGTGTAGCTACAGACACAAATGAGGAACCTCAGTGCCGAGCAGGGCTGCCAGCATGGAACTATGACACTGATCCACCGCAGCCCCAGCAAGGAAGAGGGAAATCCCCATGCAGCAAAACAACTTTTAAGGCCAAATTTCACCCAGTGTATGCACCAAGCACACCATGTCACTCCTCATCTGATGAAGATGAAGATGCAACGTCACACATGCTGCCCAATACTAGGGAAGAAAACACACAAGCACCAATAGGGCAGGGACAGGTAGAGGCACCATCCTATGAGCCCCTCATCCCAAGCCAGGTGATCAGTATGCTGCCAGACCCAGGGATACACCCCATGCCATTTTGCCAAAAAATGCAGCAGATCCAGCGAATGTATGCAGCAGCCTGGATTGATCTCTGGGCCGTAATGGAAATAAAAGCAGGTGATGCATTCTGGCCAATTATGAGAGAACACTTCAAGCTTCCAGCAGAATTAGATGCGTATGCCTGGGAGACAGGACCAAAGCTAATTAAGCAGCTCAGAGAATGGGCCAAAAGCAGACTGACAGGACAAGCTATCAGCCTACATGTCACGAGCCAAGACCAGACAGAGTCTGTAGAGAAGTTCTATGACAGAGTGATGCAAATGTTTCAAGATTTGGGCTTCACTATTCATGATCAGATACACAGACAGATGTTGGCACAGGCCTTTGTGCATGGACTGAAAGAACCAATCAGAAAGCCACTGATAGTAGCTAGGCCTGAGTACAGGTCAATAGCAATGGACACCCTGCTCACAGTCGCAAAAGGGATAGAATCCCAGCCAGGAGTGCGGAAAACAGCTCCCCTCATGGTGGCCACAGACCAAGATGAGCAACCACGCTACAAGGACAGGAGAACCGTCACGTGTTTCAACTGTGGCAAGCCTGGCCATTACCGGAACCGCTGCAGAGAACCCCTACGACCCACCACATTGCCCAGAGGAGCAAGCCAAGGAGAAAACACAAAAGCAGTGAAGAATCCCGTCCATAGGACAGGAGCACGCCAAGTCCACAGGGAACCCCACCAGTGGGACCAATATCCTGAGAGTGGATGGCGTAGTCAGATCTTTTCTTGTGGAACTCCGCAACCTCACCTATCTATCAGAATCTTCTGCGTCCTGTATGGGAATTGATGGTCAAGTCAGATATTTCCAGATTATGAAGCCCCTGAGCGTGTGGACTCAGACAGAATACTCCATCATGTCCCAGTTTGTTGTGTCAAAGACCTGCACCCTCAACCTATTGGGAGTGGACCTACTGCAGAAGCTGAAAGCGACCAGAGTGTTCCAGGAAGATGGGACCATGACACTTTCTTCACCCCTGACCCAAGAAGAAACAGGAACCTCAAACAACCACACTGCAGACCCATCACAGGAGGTGCTGGACATAGTACCAGAAAGCCACTCCATCACCCAGAGTCAAGATGTCTCTGACCAACTGAAGGTCTAAGTGAACTCGCCTAAGAAGACGGCCTGAGAACTTTTACATTGGCCAGGATATTCAACTCAAGAAGGACCCTACTCGCTTCATGGAATGGCAACACCACATCCGGCTCCAACGCCAGAGGTTCATCTTTTGCAAGCACCAGGAGGTGCCCCCTGCAATCAACCAGTTCACCCAGGCCCTAGACCGGCAAAAGGCCACTCAGCTCTTCAAACTTGTGCGCAAATACTGACCTGAGCCCGTGCTGAGAAAAAAGCAGCCGGTGAAGGAGACATCCCAACAAGAAGACCCCCTGTGGCCAGAGCAGGTGCTAACACAGTGACTGCCTTGGTGGAGAACAAGAAAGCCAGCTGGTCGTCATCTCTCATGATGTGGATCCTAGTAGACGGCTTGTTTTCCCGCCAGCTCTGTGCCGGGAGATGGGAGTCCCCTGCCGCATAGTGAAGGACAAGGCCAAACTGGGCTGCCTCGCCCATCGGAATCAATCCCAGCTTTCCACAGTGAAGAAAAAGACTGTAAACCCCCTGAGTTCAGAATGGTGCAAGGCCTGGAGGCCGTGAAAGGGGCTACTGTATTTGAAACCCCAACAGTGCTGAACCCGCACACTCTGCTCTCAAAAGTCCCAGTCACCGCAACGGTATTCACGGTGATCAACCTGGCCAGTGCCTTCTTCAGTGTCCCCCTCCACCTGGATGACCTGCCTGCCTTCACGCACCAGTGCAGTGCATATGGACAGTGTTGCCTCAAAGTGCTCAGAACAAGTCCTTCAAGTTTCACCAAGCTGGAAGAACAAAGTCCTGTGGTGTCAGAAGCAAGTTACATCCCTGGGACACTGTATTGCCCACCAGACGAAACACCTGTCAAATGACTGGAAGACCACTGTGGAGAAGATGGCTCCCCCAACAACTCCAAAAATGCTGCAGGCCTTCCCTGGTCTAGTGTCGTATTGCAGAACCTGGATCCCTGATGCCTCAGTCCTAATGCAGCCTCTGTGCGCTTGCATCAATGCAACCCCGCTCCTTCTATCAGACGCAGCCTTCAACCCATTCAGGAGATTGGAAGAACTCCACAGTCTCAGCGCCATACCAGGCCTACCTGACTACGAGAAGCCTTTCCGTCTACCTGATGGAAGAAAGAAGGTCATGCTACTGGAGTCCTGACACGGATTCACGGGGGAAAACAGAGACTTTTAGGCTGCCTCTCAGCCCGCTTGGATCCAGTTGCAAGAGGAGCACCCTCCTGCCTGATGGCAGTATCTGCAGCACACACCTTCCTGGACAAGACTGCTGACATCGCTCTTGGACAGCCACTGGAAACTCTCACTCCACACGACATCTTGACAATCCTCAATCAAGCTCAACCAACAATAATCTCCCCACCGCCAGACATCTTTGTGGCGCCTCTATCGCCTTTGTCTCACAATGTCACCGTCTCCAGACCTACAGTCCTCATCCCGGCCACTCTACTCCCACTCCCAAGGGGGGATACAATATGGACTTTTCAGAACAAAAACAGAATTTATCCTCTACTTGGATGGTTCCAGATTTGCAGATGATGAAGAAGTTTCCACACAGGAATTGCAGTACCAGCAATCAAGAAATCCTGTGGTCCAGAAGTCTGTCACCTAGCCTGTCAGCCCAGGAAGCAGAACTGATAGCGCTGACGAAGGCCTGCCAGATGGCAGAAGGCAAGACTACAAACATCTACACCGACTACAGGTGCTCGCATGGCATAGCACACGACTTTGGGCCCATCTGGGCTGCAAGGGACTTCATCACAGTAAGCGGGACAACCGTGAAGCATCATGGAGCCTTCAGGGACCTGCTGGGTGTACTCCAATTTCCAAAATGGTGGCAATTTGAAAAATCAAAGTGCATGGAAAACTGAGAACAGAAGAGGCGTGAGGCAATAACATGGCGGACATGGCAGCCAAAGAAGCGGCCAAAGGAAGACAACATGGAGAAGTGGGAGAGGTCGTAGAGCCGGACGGCTACTACATGACGACTGAAGACAAGAAACCTGACAAAAAGACGTCCTGGGATCTGCTCTAGAAGTTGCAAGACCAAGCTCCAAAAGGAGAAGAAGAGCTGAATGCGAAAAAAGCAACACGTGAAGAAGGAAGGCTATCAACAATGGACTCCAAACCCTGCCTACCACAAAGTATGCACCCTATGGTGGTCACATGGACCCACACCCACATATCAAAGACACAGATGAATGATCTGATTGGTGCTTACTGGTTCGCTTCAGGGATCTCCACCCTAACAGCCAAATTCACCAGCAGCTGTCTGACTTGCGGCAAATGCAAGCCTGGACGTGGGGAAGAAAGTCCCCCTCACCTCATCTGGCAAGACCACTCTACCAGCTTCAGAGGATCCAGATAGACCACATCCAGATATCGCCAAGAGAAGGATTCAAATACGCCATTGTGGTCAAAGAAGTATTTTCAAGATGGACAGAAGCGTTCCCAGTCAGCAAAGACTACTGCAAAGAAGCTACTTTCGGAAAATAGTGTGCAGATACGGGGTTCCAGAAATGATAGAAAGTGATCAGGGACCTGCATTCACAGCAAATCTGACACAAGAGATCTGGTTAGCAGTAGGGTCAGATTTAGGCCTACACACTCCTTACCACCCCCAGAGCAGCAGGAAGGTAGAAAGACTGAACGGAACACTTAAGAATAGGATGCTGAAAATTGCCCAAAAGACACACTCCCAATTGCACTGTTTAGCGTAAGACACACTCCCAGAGACCCAGAAAAGCTGTCACCATGCAAAATTTTGTTTGGGTCTAGTCCCAAGTTAGGTGCATTCTTCCCTCAGCAGCAGAATATGCAAAATTATATCTTGTTTGCTTATGTAATTGAATTGGTCAAAAACTAATGTCCATTCTCGAGTTTTTCTCTTCACTGCAAGATCCAGACTCAGTGTCCGGTACGCACTCCTTGAAAGCCAGGAGACTGGGTGTTGGTGAAAAAAGTTGGAAATGAGAACACTCGATCCCAGATTTGATGGTCCTGTCCAAGAGCCCCAGATGACACCAACCTCTGTGAAACTAGAGGGAAAGCCTGCTTGGATCCACGTATCGCATTGCAAGGAAGCTCCCGTACCAGGAGAGACACCTAAGCCATGAAGGATGTTGTGGATGCTCTGACTGACCAGACAGATGACCTACCTGATGAAGAATACACACGTTTTTCTGAACATGCAGTTGAATAAAGAGACTATGATTGCAAACACATTAACCCCCGACAGGGACAGTCCTCCTGACCGCCCATTTGCGAAAAGTCTGTATCGGTAGGGGAGGCATGTATTAGGTATGTCTCAACCCGCCGGCAGCACAAAAGATTTGCAGCGCTTTGGGACAGGAGCAGGTTTTTAGGGCAAGTGGTATCTAAGGGGGACTGTCATGGAAATATATATGTATTCCACGTATTCAATGTATATTCATATATATGCATTCACAGTTAGATAGATCTCACTTGCTAAAAAATCCTGTGCTCACACATATCTATGCAAAAGCTGATGCTAGCTATAATCAGTCATTTAAGACGACCCTGGCCTTCATAAGTCAGGCTATAGCTCATAGGGACTTTTTACACAAGGATACAGAAACTGGAAACAAGAACAGAAAGTCTTAATAGATATCTATTGTTTTCTTTTCACGCAGGAAAGCTGGGGCAAAGAACAAATAAACAATAAATCTGCAACTTCAGCCCTTTTATCATAATTATCATACTTACACTAGAACAGCCAATAATCTAGCAGCTTTTAATTGTATGTTAATTGACTAACCAGCCCCTTTTTGTAAACGTATAAAACCTTGAATGAATAATAAACTGGTGGTCTTGACGAACTGTTATACTGACAATTCCATGTGGACAGTCTTCATTTCGTTCTGAGAGCTCAAAAAGACATTTAGGATAAAATTGGGAACAGCAGCAGCAAACACTGCAGGATAGATTTATCCTAATTAAATTTCCATAACAATTATTTATTATTATAGCGCCATTTATTCCATGGCACTTTACATGTGAGGTGGGGTATACATAAAAATACAAGTACAGTAATCTTAGACAATACAAGTTACGACTGGTACAGGAGGAGAGAGGACCCACAATCTACAAGGGATGGGTGAGGATACAGTAGGCGAGGGTAGAGCTGGTCATGCAGCGGTTTGGTGGATCGGTGGTTACTGCAAGTTGTAGGCTTATCTTACATAGTGTACAGCTTGTTGCACAGGAAATTAACCACCAGAGCCAGGCCAAGTATGCTCAATAATTACATTCCAGACTGAGGAACTAACTCATGAGAACCCAGACATCTCTCACTATTGCTTTAAAGGGAACTTGTCACCCCCCCAGGCGTTTTTAAGTAAAAGAGCCACCTTCAGCAGCACTAAGGCAGCAGTCTGTGAAGGTGCCTCTTTTCTGGTCCCTGCTACACTGAAATATAGAGTTTTAAAACTAAGTCCCCATACCTTAATTGCGTCCCTGAGGTATGGCCTCTTCCCTGACTCATCCTCCCCCCAGCAGTCCATCAACCCCCTTCAGCATCATCGCGCCTCCTCCAGAGTTGTTTTTCTTTCAGTTCCGTTCTGTGTGGCACCTGCGCTGTTGTAACAGTCCTCGGGCATGCGCAGTGCACGCTGCCTGGGGACTGTCAGAAGACTATTGCGCTTGCGTCTTTCTCTTTCCCCAGATCCCTCCCCGCAGTGTGTTATGATGTATTCACACTGCGGGGCTGGCAATCTGGCGCCTGTGCAGTTTACATGTTTAGCTGAAACCGAACCGAACTGAAAGAAAAACAACTCTGGAGGAGGCGCGGTGACGCTGAAGGGGGTTGATGGACTGCTGGGGGGAGGATGAGTCAGGGGAAGAGGCCATACCTCAGGGACACAATTAAGGTATGGGGACCTAGTTTTAAAGCTCTATATTTCAGCGTTGCAGGGGACCAGAAAAAAAAGAGCCGCCTTCACAGACTGCTGCCTTAGTGCTGCTGAAGGTGGCTCTTTTACTTAAAAACGCCCGGGGGGGTGACAAGTTCCCTTTACGTTCTATGAAGCAGATATCTGCTCACCTCTCCCTCCTTCTCAGCTCCTGACCTGTTATCAGTCTTGCAAAACTGCAAGCCCCTAATCCCAACCACTGGCAGTTTCCAGAGAAGTTCTCCTAATCACTAACAAACCGTTAACGTAACACAGTAGTGGAAACTCAGAAATAGTTGAAACTACTGAGCCAAAACTGTTACTCAAGGAAGAGTGCCTGCCCCCCAGAAACAAGGTGTAAGGTTCTTTGTCTCTTTTGACATGTTCCTTGAAACTCAGTTTTCCGTCGGCCATTTTGCTTTCTGTCTTTCTGCAGCTCTTGCCCTCAGTTAATATGGAGTTTCCAGTTTTCATGTTCCCGCCCTGATTCTCTCCCTCTTGCTTCTTAAGCAGCCTCAGCTGAACAATCAGTGCTCCTGAATCAAGCCTCAGTCAGCCTGTGACCTGACTCCTGGAAACATTGGACTTTGTACTCCAGCTATTTCCTACTGAGGAACCTTGGAACACTTTTGGACTCTGGAACCCTGCTGTTTGGTGAATCCATGTTTGCAGAGGAATTACGGTACAGAGAAGAGATCCTGAGCCTGCTTTGGAGAGTTATTGTAGAGCTTGAAGTTACTCTGGCCTGCTGTGTCTCCTGCCTCTGTTCCTGCAAACTGTGTGACCTTTTCCGCATGCTTGTATGAAGTAATACAAGTCATTTCATATCAACCTATGTCTCATGTGTTTTCCTTGCACCCAAGCACAAGACGCTATAGGAACTGTACACTATACATGACACAAGGAAGTGAAAGGCAGTGCATAAGTGTGCTGCTAAAGACACAATTTGAGAATAACCCCTTTATTCTTCCTAACATGAATGGTGTGTGTCCTAATTTAAAACAAAGCTGAATATAAGACTGGAGGCTTTCGCATTGCTCATCAACTCAAGTCTAATCAGCAATTTAGTTATCTTATATTGATATATAGCTACACTTTATTACCTCATTACTTAAGGCAATCAAGTACAAATATTTAACTACAACATAATTTGTAGCAATCAGTAAGCATTCTACTATATAGTTAGATATAAATATCCTTAGGCTGTATACTCAGCAGTGTATAGACCTGTATTTTAACGCACATTAAACACGTACAACATAAAATCACACAAAATTAAACAACTTTTAAAATGTAAAGCAACATGTTACAACATACATTGTGCAAGGAAAAAGAAAGCATTAGAGAGTAAAGAAAACTATTTTATTGAGTGTCTAGAGACATAAAATGTAATTTCTCTTAAGTTATTAATGTCTCACAAAGGTCCTGATTCACCTAGAAGATTTTAAACTGATTTCAAGGCAATGCTCTTCTGAAAAAATATGCAAAATAGTTCTCCTGAATGTAAGTTATCTCTCCGGTATAAATAATGGGGTAGTTTATCTAGTTTAATCTATTATAGTTTGACCGCTTCTAGAGCTTTTAAACTCAGGCCTGAGTTGTTGAAATTGTCAGAAAAGTGAAACTAAGGTGTAATGTTTTTCGTTGTAGAGAGCATCAAATTGGCATAGGGAGACTAATAGACCATGCAATGCTCCACAAGACAATTTTAATATGTAAATAGCCTATTAACCCCTTCACCCCAAGGGTGGTTTGCACGTTAATGACCGGGCCAATTTTTACAATTCTGACCACTGTCTCTTTATGAGGTTATAACTCTGGAACGCTTCAACGGATCTTCGCGATTCTGAGATTGTTTTCTCGTGACATATTGTACTTCACGTTAGTGGTAAAATTTCTTCGATTATACCTTGCGTTTATTTTTGAAAAAAACGCAAATATGGCGAAAATTTTGAAAATTTTGCAATTTTCAAACTTTGAATTTTTTTCCCTTAAAACAGAGAGATATGTCACACAAAATAGTTAATAAATAACATTTCCCACATGTCTACTTTACATCAGCACAATTTTGGAACCAAAATTTTTTTTTTGTTAGGAAATTATAAGGGTTAAAAGTTGACCAGTGATTTCTCATTTTTACAACAAAATTTACAAAGCCATTTTTTTAGAGACCACCTCACATTTGAAGTCACTTTGAGGGGTCTATATGGCAGAAAATACCCAAAAGTGACACCATTCTAAAAACTGCACCCCTCAAGGTACTCAAAACCACATTCAAGAAGTTTAATAACCCTTCAGGTACTTCACAGGAGCTGAAGCAATGTGGAAGGAAAAAATTAATATTTAACTTTTTAGCCACAAAAATGATCTTTTACAAACGTTTTTTTATTTTCACAAGGGTAAAAGGAGAAAATGGGCAGATAAAGTTGTTGTGCAATTTCTCCTGAGTACGCCAATACCCCATATGTGGGGGAAAACCACTGTTTGGGCACACGGCAGAGCTCGTAAGGGAAGGAGCGCCGTTTGACATTTTCAAACTAAAATTGGCTGGAATTGAGATTAGACGCCATGCCGCGTTTGAAGAGCCCCTGATATGCCTAAACAGTGGAAACCCCCCACAAGTGACACCATTTTGGAAACTAGACCCCCTAAGGAACTTATCTAGATCTGTTGTGAGCACTTTGAACCCAAAGTGTTTCACAAAAGTTTATAATGCCTGGGTGTGAAAAAAAAAAAAAAAATTTCCACAAAAATGATTTTTTAGTCCCAAATTTTTGATTTTTCCCAAGGAAATTGGACCCCAAAAGTTGTTTTCCAATTTGTCCTGAGTACGCTGATACCCCATATGTGGGGGGGGGAAACTGTTTGGGCGCACGGCAGGGCTTGGAAAGGAAGCAGTAACGTTTTGGAATGCAAACATTGATGGGGGTCATGTTCCATTTGTAGTGCCCCAGATGAGCCTAAACAGTGGAAACCCCCACAAGTGACCCCATTTTTGAAGCTAGACCCCCTAAGGAACTTATCTAGATCTTTGGTGAGCACTTTGAACCCCAAGTGCTTCACACAAGTTTATAATGCCCGAGCATGAAAATAAAAAATCCTATTTTTTTCCCACAAAAATTATCTCTTAGTCACTAATTTTTTATTTTCCCAAGGGTAACAGGAGAAATTGGACCACAAAATGTGTTGTCCAATTTGTCCTGAGTACGCTGATACCCCATATGTGGGGGGGAACCACTGTTTGGGCGCATGGCAGAGCTCGGAATGGAAGGACCACCATTTGACTTTTTCCAACCACAATTGGCTGGAATTGAGATTGGATGCCATGTTGCATTTGGAGAGCCCCTGCTGTGCCTAAACAGTGGAAACCCCCCACAAGTGCCCCCATTTGGGAAACTAGACCCCCTAAGGAACTTATCTAGATCTTTGGTGAGCAATTTGAACCCCCAAGTGCTTCACACAAGTTTATAACGTAGAGCCGTAAAATTAAAAAATCATATTTTTTCCACAAAATTGATTTTTTCACCCCAATTTTTATTTTCCCAAGGGTAACAAGACTCCAAAAGTTATTGTGCAATTTGTCCTGAGTGCGCTGATACCCCATATGTGGGAGTAAACCACTGTTTGGGTGCATGGCAGAGTTTGGAAGGGAAGGAGCGCCGTTTGACTTTTTCAACGCAGAATTGGCTGGATGCCATGTCGTGTTTGGAGAGCTCCTGATATGCCTAAACAGTGGAAACCCCCCACAAATGACACCATTTTGGAAACGAGACCCCTCAAGGAACTTATCTAGATGTGTGGTGAGCACTTTGAACCCCAAAGTGCTTCACAGAAGTTTATAACGTACAGCCGTAAAATAAAAGATCCTTTTTTTTTTTTACAAAAATGATTTTTTCGCCCTCAATATTTTATTTTCACAAGGGTAACAGGAGAAATTGGACCCCAAAAGTTGTTGTCCAATTTGTCCTGAGTACGCTGATACCCAGTATGTGGGAGTAAACTACTATATGGGCGCACGTCGGGGCTCGGAAGGGAAGTAGTGACGTTTTGGATTGCAGACTTTGATGGAATGGTCTGGGGGAGTCATGTCGCATTTGGAGAGCCCCTGATGCGTCTAAACAGTGGAAACCCCCCACAAGTGACCCCATTTTGGAAAATAGACCCCACAAGGAACTTATCTAGATGTGTGGTGAGCACTTTGAACCCCGAAGTGCTTCACAGAAGTTTATAACGTACAGAGGTAAAAATAAAAAATCCTTTTTTTTTTACAAAAATGATTTTTTCGCCCCCAATATTTTATTTTCACAATGGTAACAGGAGAAATTGGACCCCAAAAGTTGTTGTCCAATTTGTCCTGAGTATGCTGATACCCAATATGTGAGAGTAAACTACTGTATGGGCGCACGTCGGGGCTCGGAAGGGAAGTAGTGACGTTTCGGATTGCAGACTTTGATGGAATGGTCTGGGGGAGTCATGTCGCATTTGGAGAGCCCCTGATGAATCTAAACAGTGGAAAACCCCCACAAGTGACCCCATTTTGGAAAATAGACCCCACAAGGAACTTATCTAGATGTGTGGTGAGCACTTTGAACCCCGAAGTGCTTCACAGAAGTTTATAACGTACAGCCGTAAAAATAAAAAATCCTTTTTTTTTTTACAAAAATGATTTTTTCGCCCCCAATATTTTATTTTCACAAGGGTAACAGGAGAAATTGGACCCCAAAAGTTGTTGTCCAATTTGTCCTGAGTATGCTGATACCCAATATGTGGGAATAAACTACTGTATGGGCGCACGTCGGGGCTCGGAAGGGAAGTAGTGACGTTTTGGATTGCAGACTTTCATGGAATGGTCTGGGGGCGTCATGTCGCATTTGGAGAGCCCCTGATGCGCCTAAACAGTGGAAACCCCCCACAAGTGACCCCATTTTGGAAAATAGACCCCACAAGGAACTTATCTAGAAGTGTGGTGAGCGCTATGAAGCTCCAAGTGCTTCACAGAAGTTTTATAACATACAGCCGTAAAAACAAAAAAATCATTTTTTTTTTTACAAAAATGATTTTGTCGCCCCCAGTTTTTTATTTTCCCAAGGGTAACAGTAGAAATAGGACAAATTGCACAATAACTCTTGTGGTCCAGAGTACGCTGATACCCCATATGCGGGAGTAAACTACTGTTTGGGCGCATGGCAGAGCTCAGAAGTGAAGGAGCACCGTTTGACTTTTTCAACGCAGAATTGGCTGGAATTGAGATCAGACGCCATGTCACATTTGGAGAGCCCCTGATGTGCCTAAACAGCGGAAACCCCCAATTCTAACTCCAACCCTAACCCCAACACACCCCTAACCCTAGTCCCAACCCTAACCACAAACCTAACCCTAAAAACCCCTAACCGTAATCCCAACCCTAATCCTAATCCTAACGTTAGCGCCAACCCTAACTTTAGCCGCAACCCTAACCCTAACGGGAAAATGGAAATAAATACATTTTTTTAATTTTATTATTTTTCCCTAACTAAGGGGGTGATAAAGGGAGGTTTGATTTACTATTTATAGCGGGTTTTTGTGATTGGCAGCTGTCACGCTAAAAGACGCTTTTTATTGCAAAAAATAGTTTTTTGCATCACCACATTTTGAGAGCTATAATTTTTGCATATTTTGGCCCACAGAGTCATGTGAGGTCTTATTTTTTGCGGGACGAGGTGACGTTTTTATTGGTACCATTTTTGAGCATGTGACATTTTTTGATCGCTTTTTATTTCGATTTTTGGGAGGTTAGAATGAACAAAAATCAGCAATTCATGAATTTCTTTTGGGGGAGGCGTTTGTACCGTTCCGCGTGTGGTAAAATTGATAAAGCAGTTTTATTCTTCGGGTCAGTACGATTACGGCGATACCTCATTTATATCATTTTTTTTTATGTTTTGGCGCTTTTATAGAATGAAAACAATTTTATATAAAAAATTATTATTTTTGCATCGCTTTATTCTGCGAGCTATAACTTTTTTATTTTTTTGCTGATGATGCTGTATGACGGCTCGTTTTTTGCGGGACAAGATGACGTTTTCAGCGGTACCATGTTTATTTATATCCGTCTTTTTGATCGCGTGTTATTCCACTTTTTGTTCAGCGGTATGATGATAAAGCATTGATTTTTTGCTTCGTTTTCTTTTTTTTTTTTTTAAGGGGTTCATTAAAGGGGTTAACTAGTGGGACAGTTTTATAGGGGGGGTCGTTACGGACGCGGCGATACCAAATATGTGTACTTTTATTGTTTTGGTTTTTTTATTTACAGGAAAGAATGAATTTATTGGGGAATATTTTTTTTTTTTTTATGATTTTTTTTTACCACTTTTTATTTTTATTTTTTTTACTTTTATACTTTGTCCCAGGGTGGGACATCACTGTATTTTAGCAGATCGCTGGTGTGACAGTGTGCACAGCACTCTGTCACACCAGCGATCGCTCTGGCATCGCTGCAGGCTTCTCAGTGCCTGCTCTCAGCAGGCACTGAGGAAGCCGCCTCCCTGCAGGACCCCGGCGCCATCTTGGATCCGGGGACCTGGAGGGAGGACAGACCCTCGGAACAGCGCGACACATCGCGCTGCTCTGAGGGTCTCAGGGGAGCGCGCAGGGAGCCCCCTGCCTGCGCGATCCTCCCCTGTGCCCCGGGTACACCGCGATCATATTTGATCGCGGTGTGCCAGGGGTTAATGTGCCGGGAGCGGTCCGTGACCGCTCCTGACACACAGTCACGGGTGTCAGCTGTGATAATCAGCTGACACCTGGCGGCGATCAGCTGCGCTCCCCCCGGGAGCGCAGCTGATCGCCCATGACGTACTATTCCGTCCATGGGAATAAGGTCCAGGGTCACATGGACGGAATAGTACGTCTGATGGCAGAGAGGGGTTAAGAGAGGAAGAAAACAGGAGCTTTAGTGCCACTTATTAAAAATAGCAATCTTAAAAGTCAACGTTGACTCTTTGATGGTACATACTACATTAATTAGCATAAGGCAGCGATCACACATGCGAGAAACAGGGACAAGTCTCGCATGTGAATTCCCAGCACTGCCGCCGGCACTTGAGAGAGGAGCGAGCGGCTGCATAGAAATACATGTAGCTGTACACTCTGCTCCCGAGTGCCGGCGGCAGTGCCGGGAATTCAGATGCGAGACTCGTCTGTGTTTCTCGCATGTGTGATCGCGGCCTAAGAAGCCAAAACAGGAGCTTAATTTGCAGAACCGTGCTTTGGGGTTTTTGCACCTCAACAGTGTAAGGCAGGAGAACTGGTTGGGTGGGCGATAGACCTTTGACAAGAAGTCAAAGATTTAATGTTTCTGCTTATGGAGAGTGCCAAGTTGGCATAGGGAGACTTAAGGCCCCGTCACACATAACGAGATCGCTAGCGAGATCGCTGATACGTCACGAGTTTTGTGACGCAATAACGATTTTGCTAGCGATCTCGTTACGTCTGACAGGTAGCAACGATCAGGCCCCTGCTGTGAGATCGCTAATCGTTACAAAGCTTCCTGGACCATTCCTGGGTCGTTGCGCTCCCGCTGGGCAGTGTGCATCGCTGTATTTGACACCTAACCAACGACCTCGTTAGCGATTCAGAACTGAAACACGTAGGCGTGCATAAATTTGACTTTTCTGTGCCCCTCGTCCCCGATTAGTGGTCACTACAGCGTTCTCATTTCCCGCCGTGCATAAAGAAAGCAACAGAATAGCGATTCCATCCTTTGTTTCTGACCTCGTGCTGGATTGCAGATCTTAGCAGAATTCTCCGGGCTGTGTGGAGTCACAGCCGAAGAACACTACAATCCACAAACCAGAACGCTTGTCAGGAACAAAGCCCAGATGAATGGATACAGAGTCACAGCCGAAGAACGCTGCTACGATCCAAAACCAGAACGCAAACAGGAACAAAGGGACGTAACTGCTACAACGTGGTTTTATTTTAAACCTGCCGCCCAATCAGAACGCAGTAGCGTCCACCAATCGGAGATGATTGGTGACACAGTACAGCCCCTATCAAGGTGTGGATCGTTGAAATAGCTGCTGTGTGAAAGCCCCAACGACCAACGAGATCGTTAGTTAGATCGCTGGGGCGGCCAAAATTGTTGGGAAGTTCTGCATGTTTGACAGCTCCCCAACAATCACGATACGGCTCTCCAGCGATCTCAAAATCGTGACGTAATAACGATCTCGCTAGCGATCTCGTTATGTGTGACGGGGCCTTTACAGGATATGCATTAGTCTCTTGAGAAGTTAAAGCGAAGCTGTCATGTAAAAAAAAAACATTATTAGCCTGCAGATAAGGGGTTAATCTGCAGGTTAATAGCTTATTGAACCTACCCTATGGCTGCGCCGAGAGCCCCGCTGCTGAAAGGAAATTAACTTTATTCCTCTAGAAAGGCTCAGGCTTTCAGTCATAGAGCTGGGCCAGCACAGCTTAAGGCACCGCTCTGTGTGTAGTGAGCAGCAGCTGTAACCACGCCCCAACACCGACTGACTGCTAGCTCAACTAGCTCTGCTTTAGAGCCAGCTAACAGTGCTGGACACGTGGTTACAGCTGCCACTCTTTATGCACTTAACGGTGACTGAACCCATTCTTCTGATTGATAGCCCGAGTCTGCTGGGAGGAATAATGTTCATTTTCTCTCAGCAGTGGGCTTTCAGTGCTGGGCAGGTTCAGAACACAATAAACCTGCAGATTAACCCCATATCTGCAGGTTAATAGCATTGTTTAACATGACAGGTTCTCTTTAAATTTGCAAATAGCTTCTACTGAGAGTAAGAAGACAAAAACTCTAGAAGTAGCAAAAATCACAATCCATGTGTTTGCAAATGGAGTTTGTTGGTGGGCTGGTGGTAAATCCCTTTAAAAGGTTGATATTCACCATTAGGTTTCTTATTTTTAATAGGTACAGAACAGCAAATAAAGCGTAAATAGGGTCTTATCCAATTTAAAATTAAGAAGTTAATAAAGGTTATGCTAACCTGGTAAGGTTGTGTTCACACAACAATATTAAGGCATAGGAAAACAGTTGATGCAGATCCACAAGTTCTCTGACTGGTACAAATTAATTTTACAAAATCATTTTCATCCTTTCAAGGGAGTAGATACATAATAACAGCTTATTTATGAATTTAGTAGTTTATATTTCGATACAGTATTGTTTAAACTTGAAATTAACAAAAAATTATTTGGTCCCCAACCAGTGACTGGAGCCATGTGATGCAAGTAGTCCCGCTGCATAAGACTGTGACATTGGCCCTCAACCTTGTAGTTACAGTAGAGCAGTGAAATATACACTTAAATTGTAGTTCTTTTTATAGAATATTGTAGATACATTTTTCTGTGTTCTTATAGCATTTTTCTTTTGCATATGTAAAGGTAATGTATCAACTACAACTTCTGGCATGTCAAATGCCTGTTCCCACAATCAGTAAGGATCCCAGCACTTGGACCACTGTGGATATTTGCTGGCTTGCCAATTTGCAATAACCCTTCAATATAACAATTAGCTAATTAATGTCAGGTATCGATCTAAAGAGTATGCACTCCAGACATAACAAAAATATAGAAAAATTCATAATAATGAAAATGTTTGCTTTCCATGAGAGCAGAGGCGGTAAATACAATAGGCAATGCCAATCTTCTACCACGGGATTCATTGACTTTGTGGTTGTTGCTTGAAGCCACTGGTTGTAATTGAATTATCATCTTGGCTTTCCCAGGCCTGAAAACACTAAGATTTCAATGATTCTTAATTGCCTAGGAGTTGCTTAAATCATTTAAATAAATTACATCTCCACCTACACCCCTGGCACAGAAGTATGAAAAGATACTACGTATGCAAAAAAGTGATATAAACTAGAGGAAACATCGTCTACAGAAAGACGTAATTGGTGGATTATTAATAAAGGAAAGTAGTGCATGTCCAGATAGTTCATTGATTTGCTGGATGTCACTTCACAAACATCTCTTACAATGCTACCTTCTTCTACATCGCACGGATGACATCAGCGGAATTCCAGGGATCTTACATTCAGTCATGTTCCTCGTTGAACTACCTCACTGGAACATAAAAAGATGAAGAAGGAATAATGAAACCAGCAGGCACGAGAGGACATGTTTTACAGGGAGTTTGTGTACGACGAGGCAGAACAACACATATTTAATCATTGCAGTGACATCAGCCTCGGAAATAACCATGATGACCTTGATGTTTCTCCACCATCATGGCCATCCTTGAATATTGATGCCATAGAAAACAGGGTTCTTAGGTGGAACTGTTTCATTTCCAATCAAGTTTTTTTTGGGCATTCCGTGCGGTTAATTCAGTTCTTTATTAACATAACCCAAAAAACACAGAGTTGGCATCCAGGTTGGGTGTGTACTGTGTATTCATGGCACTTTTATTACAAAGGTGGAGCCCTGGGCAAGGCCCATCTTACAAATGGATAGAGGTGCAGCAAGTATATCCATTGTCTGAGCAATTGTGTATTTCGTGTTTAACCTCTGTTTCGCTGGCAGAAATTGCATATTTCTCACACACTAAACTAGACGTGTATGTGTCTGTTCTGCTGCTAAAGAGTTAAGTAGGCTGAAAGTGAATTGTCTCGACACATTACACATCTTTTGGGTGTGGTTCCCTAGGCTTTTTTTTTTTTTTCTTCTAATATGCCACCAAAATATTTCATATTTGTTTCCATAGGATAAAATCTTGGAAGAGAGACTTAAAAATAGGAGGAGGCATAAGTAAAGAAACCACCGATCAGCCATAACATTACAACCACTGACTCATGAAGTGTACAACATTGATTATCTTTTTTCACAATGTCACCTGTTAAGGGCTGAGAAATATTAAGCAGCAAGAGAACAGTCAGTTCTTGAAGTCAATGTGTTAGAAGTAGGGATGAGCGAGCTCTAAAATGCTGAGGTGCTGGTTGCTTAAATCGAGCAATTCCTAACACTCACATGCTCGTTTCGAGAAACTAGTACAATGGGAGTCAATGGGAAAGTCGAGGTTTTAACGGCAGACCCTACATAGGTGTCTAGGGGCAGTGAAAATGTTCAAATAGATGGGAAAAATGCTGAATAGAAGGAGAACAGCATGGGGAAGACCCCTGGAATAATCTCTGACTCCCAGATCACTGCTGAGAACAATGGTGTCACACTTTTACTCCACTTTTAGGAGTGACGATAAGACATTGCAAACTGTTGAGAAATTGCATTTTACAGGAAAATTTCCTGTGTAATGACTTGTATGTAGGGCAAAATTTAAAAAGGATTATAAAAAATATATAAATTAAGTAAACCAGAAATGAATAATAATACCGATAAGGGTATGTGCACATGTTGAGCAAAATTTCTGCATCTCTTAGCAGGAAAAACAGCTGCAAAAACGCACGTTTTTGGTCCGATTATGCCATGTTTTTGGTTGATTTGAGTGAAGTGAATGTTGAAAAACGCAGGGCAAAAACGTAGAGAATTGACATGCTGCAGATTATTTTCTGCACCAAATCAGCAAGTCAAAAATATTGTACGTGTGCATGACACTTAAGGTTTCTCATTCACTTTCCTGGCATCAGATTTTGCTTCAGGTTTTGTTACGAATCCATGCAGAAAAAACGAGACAAAAACGCACCAAATCTGCAATGTGTGCACACAGCCTAAATTTTTGAACAAGTTTATGAGGGTTTTATATGAATGAAATGTACCCAAGAAGATGTAATACACTATGGGTGAGCAATATGATACTGATAAATTTGGAACAAGTTTTTGGAGGCTTATATAGCAACAAAACGCTCCACAGATGCAATAGGGAGATAGGAGAAAGTTCCACAAAGTCAACTATCACTGCAGCCTCGGGTTGTGGCAGCTTCTAGTATCCCATGGAGACTATTGAAGCATGCCATAAGTAAAAAAAAAAATGTTTTTAAAAATATAAAAAAATATAAAAGTTCTATTCACCCCCTTTTGCCCCATTCAAAATAAAACAATAAAAAAATCCAACACAGATATTTGGTATCGCCGCATTCAGAATCGCCCAATCTATCAAAAAAAAATAAGGATTAACCTGATCACTAAACAGCATAGAGAGAAAAAAAGTCAAAATGCCAGAATTACGTTTTTTTGGTCTCCGTGACATTGAGTTATAATGCAATAACGGTCGATCAAAACATCTTATCTGCACCAAAATGGTATCATTAAAAACGTCAGTTCGGCACACAAAAAATAAGCCCTTGCCCAACCTGAGATCAAGAAAAATGGAGACGCTATGGGTATCGGAAAATGGAGCAATTTTTTTTTTTTTTTTTAACCCCTCTCTGACATTAGACGTACTATCCCGTCCATAAAACCCGTGCCATTCTGCCCATGGACGGGATAGTACGTCATAGGCGATCAGCTGCGCTCCTGAGGGGAGCGCAGCTAATCGCCGCCGGGTGTCAGCTGATTATCACAGCTGACACCCGTGACTGTGTGTCAGGAGCGGTCACGGACCGCTCCCGGCACATTAACCCCTAGCACACCGCGATCAAACATGATCGCGGTGTACTGGGGGCACAGGGGAGGATCGCGCAGGGTGGGGGCTCCCTGCGCGCCCCCCTGAGACCCTCAGACCAGCGCGATGTGATCGCGCTGTTCTGAGGGCTTCTTCCCTCCCAGGACCCGGATCCAAGATGGCGCCGGGGTCCTGGAGGGAGGCGGCTTCCTCAGTGCCTGCTGAGAGCAGGCACTGAGAAGCCTGCATCTATGCCTGAGCGATCGCTGGTGTGACAGAGTGCTGTGCACACTGTCACACCAGCGATTTGATAAAATACAGTGATGTCCCACCCTGGGACAAAGTAAAAAAGTTAAAAAAATAAAAATAAACATGTTATAAAAAAAATCCAAAATAAATTAAAAAAAAAAAAAATATTCCCCAATAAATTCATTTCTTCCTGTAAATAAAAAAAACAAAACAATAAAAGTACACATATTTGGTATCGCCGCGTCCGTAACGACCCCCCCTATAAAACTGTCCCACTAGTTAACCCCTTTAGTGAACCCCTTAAAAAAAAAAAAACGAAGCAAAAAATCAATGCTTTATCATCATACCGCCGAACAAAAAGTGGAATAACGCGCGATCAAAAAGACCGATATAAATAAACATGGTACCGCTGAAAACGTCATCTTGTCCCGCAAAAAACGAGCTGCCATACAGCATCATCAGCAAAAAATAAAAAAGTTATAGCTCGCAGAATAAAGCGATGCAAAAATAATTATTTTTTATATAAAATTGTTTTTATTCTATAAAAGCGCCAAAACATAAAAAATGATATAAATGAGGTATCACCATAATCGTACTGACCCGAAGAATAAAACTGCTTTATCAATTTTACCACACGCGGAACAATAAAAACGCCTCCCCCAAAAGAAATTCATGAATTGCTGATTTTTGTTCATTCTAACCTCCCAAAAATCGAAATAAAAAGCGATCAAAAATGTCACCTGCTCAAAAATGGTACAAATAAAAACGTCAACTCGTACCGCAAAAAATAAGACCTCACATGACTCTGTGGGCCAAAATATGCAAAAATTATAGCTCTCAAAATGTGGCGATGCAAAAAACTATTTTTGCAATAAAAAGCGTCTTTTAGCGTGACAGCTGCCAATCATAAAAACCCGCTATAAATAGTAAATCAACCCCCCCTTTATCACCCCCTTAGTTAGGGAAAAATAATAAAATTAAAAAAATGTATTTATTTCCATTTTCCCATTAGGGTTAGGGTTAGGGTTGCGGCTAAAGTTAGGGTTAGGGTTGGTGCTAAAGTTAGGATTAGGGTTAGGGTTGGGATTAGGGGTGTGTTAGGGTTAGGTTTGTGGTTAGGGTTGGGACTAGGGTTAGGGGTGTGTTGGGGTTAGGGTTGGAGTTAGAATTGGGGGGTTTCCGCTGTTTAGGCACATCAGGGGCTCTCCAAATGTGACATGGCGTCTGATCTCAATTCCAGCCAATTCTGCGTTGAAAAAGTCAAACGGTGCTCCTTCACTTCTGAGCTCTGCCATGTGTCCAAACAGTAGTTTATCCCCACATATGGGGTATCAGCGTACTCTGGACCCCAAGAGATATTGTGCAATTTGTCCTATTTCTTCTGTTACCCTTGGGAAAATAAAAAACTGGGGGAGAAAATATCATTTTTGTACAAAAAAAATTATTTTTTTGTTTTTACAGCTGTACATTATAAACTTCTGTGAAGCACTTGGGGCTTCATAGCGCTCACCACACACCTAGATAAGTTCCTTGTGGGGTCTATTTTCCAAAATGGGGTCACTTGTTGGGGATTTCCACTGTTTAGGCGCATCAGGGGCTCTCCAAATGCGACATGACGCCCCCAGACCATTCCATCAAAGTCTGCAATCCAAAACGTCACTACTTCCCTTCTGAGCCCCAACGTGTACCCATACAGTAGTTTTCTCCCACATATTGGGTATCAGCGTACTCAGGACAAATTGGGCAAGAACTTTTGGGGTCCAATTTCTCCTGTTACCCTTGTAAAAATAAAATATTGGGGCGAAAAAATCATTTTTGCAAAAAAAAAAAAGATTTTTTATTTTTACGGCTGTGCGTTATAAACTTCTGTGAAGCACTTCGGGGTTCAAAGTGCTCACCACACATCTAGATAAGTTCCTTGTGGGGTCTATTTTCCAAAATGGGGTCACTTGTGGGGGGTTTCCACTGTTTAGGCGCATCAGGGGCTCTCCAAATGCGACATGACGCACCCAGACCATTCCATCAAAGTCTGCAATCCAAAACGTCACTACTTCCCTTCCGAGCCCTGACGTGCGCCCATACAGTAGTTTTCTCCCACATATTGGGTATCAGCGTACTCAGGACAAATTGGACAACAACTTTTGGGGTCCAATTTCTCCTGTTACCCTTGTGAAAATAAAATATTGGGGGCGAAAAAATCATTTTTGTAAAAAAAAAAAAGATTTTTTATTTTTACGGCTGTGCATTATAAACTTCTGTGAAGCACTTTGGGGTTCAAAGTGCTCACCACACATCTAGATAAGTTCCTTGTGGGGTCTATTTGCCAAAATGGGGTCACTTGTGGGGGGTTTCCACTGTTTAGGTGCATCAGGGGCTCTCCAAATGTGACATGACGCCCCCAGACCATTCCATCAAAGTCTGCAATCCAAAATGTCACTACTTCCCTTCCGAGCCCCGACGTGTGCCCATACAGTAGTTTTCGCCCACATATTGGGTATCAGTGTACTCAGGACAAATTGGACAACAACTTTGGGTTCCAATTTCTTCTGTTACCCTTGTGAAAATAAAATATTGGGGGTGAAAAAATCATTTTTGTAAAAAAAAAAAAAGATTTTTTATTTTACGGCTGTACGTTATAAACTTTAGTGAAACACCTGGGGGTTCAAAGTTCTCACCACACATCTAGATAAGTTCCTTGAGGGGTCTAGTTTCCAAAATGGTGTCATTTATGGGGGTTTCCACTGTTTAGGCAGATCAGGAGTTCTCCAAACACGACATGGCGTCCAGCCAATTCTGCGTTGAAAAAGTCAGACGGCGCTCCTTCCCTTCCAAACTCTGCCATGCACCCAAACAGTGGTTTACCCCCACATATGGGGTATCAGCGCACTCAGGACAAATTGCACAATAACTTTTGGAGTCTTGTTACCCTTGGAAAAATAAAAATTGGGGTGAAAAGATCATTTTTGTGGAAAAAATATGATTTTTAAATTTTACGTCTCTACGTTATAAACTTGTGTGAAGCACTTGGGGGTTCAAATTGCTCATCAAAAATCTAGATAAGTTCCTTAGGGGGTCTAGTTTCCCAAATGGGGTCATTTGTGGGGGGTTTCCACTGTTTAGGCACATCAGGGGCTCTCCAAATGCAACATGGCATCCAAACTCAATTCCAGCCAATTTTGGTTGGAAAAAGTCAAATGGTGCTCCTTCCATTCCGAGCTCTGCCGTGCGCCCAAACAGTGGTTCCCCCCCACATATGGGGTATCAGCGTACTCAGGACAAATTGTACAACAACTTATGTGGTCCAATTTCTCCTGTTACCCTTGGGAAAATAAAAAATTAGTGACTAAAAGATAATTTTTGTGTGAAAAAAATAGGATTTTTTATTTTCATGCCCGGGCATTATAAACTTGTGTGAAGCACTTGGGGGTTCAAAGTGCTCACCAAAGATCTAGATAAGTTCCTTAGGGGGTCTAGTTTCCAAAATGGGGTCACTTGTGGGGGGTTTCCACTGTTTAGGCTCATCTGGGGCACTGCAAACGGAACATGACCCCATTAACGTCTGCATTCCAAAACGTTACTACTTCCTTTCCAAGCCCTGCCGTGCGCCCAAACAGTTTTCCCCCCCACATATGGGGTATCAGCGTACTCAGGACAAATTGGACAACAACTTTTGGGGTCCAATTTCCTTGGGAAAATTCAAAAATTTGGGACTAAAAAATCATTTTTGTGGAAAATTGATTTTTTTTTTTCACACCCAGGCTTTATAAACTTTTGTGAAACACTTGAGGGTTCAAAGTGCTCACAACAGATCTAGATAAGTACCTTAGGGGGTCTAGTTTCCAAAATGGTGTCACTTGTGGGGGGTTTCCACTGTTTAGGCGCATCAGGGGCTCTCCAAACGCGACATGGCATCCAATCTAAATTCCAGCCAATTTTAGTTTGAAAAAGTCAAACGGCGCTCCTTCCCTTACGAGCTCTGCCGTGTGCCCAAACAGTGGTTTTTCCCCACATATGGGGTATTGGCGTACTCAGGAGAAATTGCATAACAACCTTATCTGTCCATTTTCTCCTTTTACCCTTGTGAAAATAAAAAAAAAGTTTGTAAAAGATAATTTTTGTGGCTAAAAAGTAAAATATTCATTTTTTCCTTCCACGTTGCTTTAGTTACTGTGAAGCACCTGAAGGGTTAATAAACTTCTTGAATGTGGTTTTGAGTACCTTGAGGGGTGCAGTTTTTAGAATGGTGTCACTTTTGGGTATTTTCTGCCATATAGACCCCTCAAAGTGACTTCAAATGTGAGGTGGTCCCTAAAAAAAATGGCTTTGTAAATTTTGCTGTAAAAATGAGAAATCGCTGGTCAACTTTTAACCCTTATAACTTCCTAACAAAAAAAAATTTTGGTTCCAAAATTGTGCTGATGTAAAGTAGACATGTGGGAAATGTTATTTCTTAACTATTTTGTGTGATATATTTCTCTGTTTTAAGGGAATAAAAATTCAAAGTTTGAAAATTGCAAAATTTTAAAAATTTTCGCCATATTTGCGTTTTTTTCAAAAATAAACGCAAGTTATATCGAAGAAATTTTACCACCAACATGAAGTACAATATGTCACGAGAAAACAATCTCAGAATCGCCAAGATTCGTTGAAGCGTTCCAGAGTTATAACCTCATAAAGAGACAGTGGTCAGAATTGTAAAAATTGGCCCGGTCATTAACGTGCAAACCACCCTTGGGGGTGAAGGGGTTAAACAACGTTTGGAATTTTTTTTTCACCACTTAGATAAAAAGAACCTAGACATGTTTGGTGTCTATGAACTCGTGATTTAAAAAAACTGACCGTCACATCGAAACATAGATCAAGTGTGAACAGGTGCTTAACCTAGAGTCACCAACTCATACATACTCAAACAAAAAAGGAAGCACTCTGTAGCGCCATAGCTTGCAAACATAAGATATGAAAAATATTTTTTTTCATATTTTTAAGGCAGTGATGCATTTTATTTTTCATATCTTATGTTTGCAAGCTATGGCGCTACAGAGTGCTTCCTTTTTTGTTTGAGTATGAACTCGTGATGACCTGGAGAATCATAATGGCAGGTCAGTTTTACCATTTAGTGAACCTAGTAAAAAAGCCAAACAAAAAAACATGTGTGGGATTACAATTTATTTGCAATTTCACCGCACTTGGAATTTTTTTATTGTTTTCTAGTACATGACATGGTAAAACCAATGGTGTCGTTCAAAAGTACAACTCGTCCCGAAAAAAACAAGCCTTTACATGACCATATTGACGGAAAAATAAAAAAGTTATGACTCTGAGAAGAAGGGGAGCAAAAAACGAAAACGTAAAACCGAAAAAAGTTCCGGGGGTTAAGGGGTTAAGAATGGTTTTCGATTCACCCCCCTTCCTTTCTGGTGGTCATATTAAGAAGGAATTATGATTGTTTGATATTTGATATCTTTATTCAATAAAATGAAGCTGCTGTGGCCATTATATTCAACGTCACATAATGTGGAGTTTTTACTTATTAGATAAGGGGTTGGGGCAGATTGGGTCTGCCAATAAGTTAGTGAGGCCTTAGGCTGTGTTTCCATGGTACGGAAACACAGCGCTTTGGACGGAGCAGAAATTCCGCTCCGCCCAAAGCCCCGCCCCCTTCTGAACGCGCGCTCATTCCGGAAGTGTTCAGGACACCTCCGGAACACATCCGGAATGACTGCAGGGCTACATAGCCCTGTGTTATTTCCCTTGCGGCGACGCAGCGTCGACGCAAGGGAATAGGACATGCTGCGGTCTGAAAAGACGCGCCGCATGTCCGGAAACGCAGGTCTTCCGCCTGCGTGTTTTGCAGCATAATGGAGGGGATTTCTTGAAATCCCCTCCACTATGCTGTAACATCTGGACGCTGCGTGTTTGACGCTGCTCCAACGCACAGCGTCAAACACGCAGCTAATCCAGACTGTTTCCTGATAGTGGAAACATACCCTAATAGTCATAGAGTCATGGACTCATAGAATAGTTTTCATCACAGTATTGGCTGCATGGAGAAGAAGAGCACAGAAAGTAACTTCACCAAAGTTTATTTTACCTCGCATTTGGTCAGTCCTACAGCCATTTATACATTTATAAGTTTTACAACTGACTTCTTTTAGATTGTGAAACAACTTTCAGTTAGAGATGAGCAAATGTTTAAAATTTAATTTGGGTTTGAGTTATCTGAATTGGTCAAAAAATTTGATTCATAGTGAATTCATTCTACCATGAAAAGATCTTTTATTATGCAATGAGGTCTCAGGGGAGAAGTAGGAATAAAATAAGAGCAAAAACTGGACACTTTTGACCTGGTGATATGCCTTATTTAAGTCATATGAATGAAATCACAAAAAATGTTCATTCTGGAAAGACTGAATTTTCTGTGAAATTTGTGATTAGATGTGCTGCTCATACAGTGGGTACAGAAAGTATTCAGACCCCTTAAAATTTTTCACTCTTTGCTTCATTGCAGCCATTTGGTAAATTCAAAAAAGTTAATTTATGTCTCATTAATGTACACTCTGCACCCCATCTTGACTGAAAAAAAACAGAAATGTGGAAATTTTTGCAAATTTATTTGGGCCAGTCAAGAATGGTCACAGATGTTCTGAAGCCACTCCTTTGTTATTTTAGCTGTGTACTTAGGGTCATTGTCTTGTTGGAAGGTGAAACTTCAGCCAAGTCTGAGGTCCAGAGCACTCTGGAAGAGGTTTTTATCCAGGATATCTCTGTACTTGGCCGCATTCATGTTTCCTTCAATTGCAACCAGTCATCCTGTCCCTGCAGCTGAAAAACACCCCCAATGCATGATGCTGCCACCACCATGTTTCACTGTTCGGATTGTATTAGGCAGGTGATGAGCAGTACCTAGTTTTCTCCACACATACCACTTAGAATTATCACCAAAAAGTTCTATCTTTGTCTCATCAGACCAGAGAATCTTATTTCTCATAGTCTGGGAGTCCTTCTTATGTGTTTGTTATGCGGGCTTTCATATGTCTTCCACTGAGGAGAGGCTTCCACTCTGCAATAAAGGCCCGACTGGTGGAGGGCTGCAATGATAGTTGACTTTGTGAAACTTTCTCCCATCTCCCTACAGCATCTGTGAAGCTCAGCCACAGTGATCTTGGGATTCTTCTTTACCTCTCTCACCAAGGCTCTTCTCCCACAATTGCTTAGTTTGGCTGGACGGCCAGGTCTAGGAAGACTTCTGGAGGTCCCAAACTTCTTCCATTTAAGGATTATAGAGGCCACTGTGCTCTTAAGAACATTGCGTACTGCAGAAATTATTTTGTAACTTTGGCGTGAACTATGCCTTGCCACAATTCTGTCTCTGAGCTATTTGTCTAGTTCCTTTGACCTCATGATTCTCATTTGGTCTGACATGCACTGTGAGCTGTGAGGTCTTATATAGACAGGTGTGTGTCTTTACAAATCAAGTCCTATCAGTTTAATTAAACACAGCAAGACTCCAATGAAGGAGTAGATCCATCTCAAGGGGGATCACAAGGAAATGGACAGCATGTGACTTAAATATGAGTGTCTGAGCAAAGGGTCTGAATACTTATGACCATGTGATATTTCAGTTTTTCTTTTTTAATAAATTGGCAAAGAATTCTACATTACTGTTTTTTTCAGTCAAGATGGGGTGCAGAGTGTACATTAATGAGAAAAATGAACTTTTTTGAAGTTTCCAAATGGCTGCAATGAAACAAAGAGTGAAAATATTTAAAGGGGTCTGAATACTTTCCAAACTCACTGTATCTATTCTTATGAAGGATAAAATAATAATAGAAGCTATGGTTTCCCAAACTTCAGCCTTTAATAGCCCAATTGAACTTTGAAGTTGGTTAACAGGGTAATAATAACTTTAGCATTGTGTTAAAATTCTGACTCTCACCCATCCATTGGACTTAAAGGACTTAAAGAGAATCAATCATCTAGCGGTGAAGTGATGTGCCAGCCAATGAAAGTGCCGGATGAAACCATTGTTAGGTTGTTGTGAGCTTCTTCACCAGAAGGACGGTCATTGGAGAATGGTAGGAAATCTTTATACATACTGAAGACAGCCTGCATATGAGTTCAGAAGACTGATTCCTCCACCCAGAAGCCTGAACCTTGGTAGAGACTCATTCTTTCATCCAGGAGGCTGAGCCCTGACAAAGAGTGGTATCTTGATTTATGACCCTGATTCTCTAGTACATATCAAAAAACTGACCGGCACATCCAAACTTAGATTCAGTGTGAACAGGTGCTAAACCTAGAGTCACCAACTCATATACATACAAGAAGAAAAGGTAGCACACTGTAGCGCTATAGCTTGCAAACACGAAATATGAAAAATATGAAAAATGAATTACATCATTACCTTAGAAATATGAAAAATTGAGAAGTCTTAGCGCATAAGATGGCCAAATTATGTGAGCCTGATAGCCACGTCAAGGCTCTTCTCGTATATCAGGTCCCTAACTAATGCCTATGAATTCATAGGTTCCCATGCAGACAGACTTTTCTAAAGCGAGGATAGGCATTAGTTAGGGACCTGATATACGAGAAGAGCCTTGACGTGGCTATCAGGCTCACATAATTTGGCCATCTTATGCGCTAAGACTTCTCAATTTTTCATATTTCTAAGGTAATGATGTAATTCATTTTTCATATTTTTCATATTTCGTGTTTGCAAGCTATAGCGCTACAGTGTGCTACCTTTTCTTCTTGTATGTATATGAGTTGGTGACTCTAGGTTTAGCACCTGTTCACACTGAATCTAAGTTTGGATGTGCCGGTCAGTTTTTTGATATGTATTCATTTACCTTCTGCCTGAGCACTCCACCTGGTGGTCACAGGCCTTTTAATTACAGCAGGTTCATCACCCCTCCACAGAGATGTAGATTTTAGTCTGAAAAGAGGATTCATAGGTTCCCATGCAGACAGACTTTTCTAAAGCGAGGATAGGCATTAGTTAGGGACCTGATATACAAGAAGAGCCTTGACGTGGCTATCAGGCTCACATAATTTGGCCATCTTATGCGCTAAGACTTCTCAATTTTTCATATTTCTAAGGTAATGATGTAATTCATTTTTCATATT
Source organism: Oophaga sylvatica (assembly GCA_033576555.1). Classification (NCBI taxonomy): domain Eukaryota; kingdom Metazoa; phylum Chordata; class Amphibia; order Anura; family Dendrobatidae; genus Oophaga; species Oophaga sylvatica. The sequence continues at coordinate 580,139,593 of JARQOD010000002.1, forward strand.
TTTCATATTTCGTGTTTGCAAGCTATAGCGCTACAGTGTGCTACCTTTTCTTCTTGTATGTATATGAGTTGGTGACTCTAGGTTTAGCACCTGTTCACACTGAATCTAAGTTTGGATGTGCCGGTCAGTTTTTTGATATGTATTCATTTACCTTCTGCCTGAGCACTCCACCTGGTGGTCACAGGCCTTTTAATTACAGCAGGTTCATCACCCCTCCACAGAGATGTAGATTTTAGTCTGAAAAGAGGATTCATAGGTTCCCATGCAGACAGACTTTTCTAAAGCGAGGATAGGCATTAGTTAGGGACCTGATATACGAGAAGAGCCTTGATGTGGCTATCAGGCTCACATAATTTGGCCATCTTATGCGCTAAGACTTCTCAATTTTTCATATTTCTAAGGTAATGATGTAATTCATTTTTCATATTTTTCATATTTCGTGTTTGCAAGCTATAGCGCTACAGTGTGCTACCTTTTCTTCTTGTATGAATATGAGTTGGTGACTCTAGGTTTAGCACCTGTTCACACTGAATCTAAGTTTGGATGTGCCGGTCAGTTTTTTGATATGTATTCATTTACCTTCTGCCTGAGCACTCCACCTGGTGGTCACAGGCCTTTTAATTACAGCAGGTTCATCACCCCTCCACAGAGATGTAGATTTTAGTCTGAAAAGAGGATTCATAGGTTCCCATGCAGACAGACTTTTCTAAAGCGAGGATAGGCATTAGTTAGGGACCTGATATACGAGAAGAGCCTTGACGTGGCTATCAGGCTCACATAATTTGGCCATCTTATGCGCTAAGACTTCTCAATTTTTCATATTTCTAAGGTAATGATGTAATTCATTTTTCATATTTTTCATATTTCGTGTTTGCAAGCTATAGCGCTACAGTGTGCTACCTTTTCTTCTTGTATGTATATGAGTTGGTGACTCTAGGTTTAGCACCTGTTCACACTGAATCTAAGTTTGGATGTGCCGGTCAGTTTTTTGATATGTATTCATTTACCTTCTGCCTGAGCACTCCACCTGGTGGTCACAGGCCTTTTAATTACAGCAGGTTCATCACCCCTCCACAGAGATGTAGATTTTAGTCTGAAAAGAGGATTCATAGGTTCCCATGCAGACAGACTTTTCTAAAGCGAGGATAGGCATTAGTTAGGGACCTGATATACGAGAAGAGCCTTGACGTGGCTATCAGGCTCACATAATTTGGCCATCTTATGCGCTAAGACTTCTCAATTTTTCGTATTTCTAAGGTAATGATGTAATTCATTTTTCATATTTTTCATATTTCGTGTTTGCAAGCTATAGCGCTACAGTGTGCTACCTTTTCTTCTTGTATGTATATGAGTTGGTGACTCTAGGTTTAGCACCTGTTCACACTGAATCTAAGTTTGGATGTGCCGGTCAGTTTTTTGATATGTATTCATTTACCTTCTGCCTGAGCACTCCACCTGGTGGTCACAGGCCTTTTAATTACAGCAGGTTGATCACCCCTCACAGAGATGTAGATTTTAGTCTGAAAAGAGGATTCATAGGTTCCCATGCAGACAGACTTTTCTAAAGCGAGGATAGGCATTAGTTAGGGACCTGATATACGAGAAGAGCCTTGACGTGGCTATCAGGCTCACATAATTTGGCCATCTTATGCGCTAAGACTTCTCAATTTTTCATATTTCTAAGGTAATGATGTAATTCATTTTTCATATTTTTCTATATTTCGTGTTTGCAAGCTATAGCGCTACAGTGTGCTACCTGATTCTCTAGTAGACTGGAACCTGTACCCAAAAGGCTGAGCCTCTAATGGAGACTGCAATCTGCACCCAAGAAGCAGAACTTTGACTGGTTTATGTGCACAGAAGACTTAGCAATTAATAGACTGGTACCTGTGTTCAGGAGGCAATACCTTCAAGATAGAGACTGGCACCTGATCCAAGGAAGCTGAGCCTTTAATAGACTGGATATTGTACCAAAGAGGCTACACCTCTAATAAAAAGACTGGTATGTACACCCAGAAGGGGACGGGGAGGGGGCGATGTAAATATTTAGCATTGTGCCAAACTCCTTCTAGCTATACCCTGTCCATATGCATGTTTTTGTCTCTACGTGTTCACTCAGTACACAAGCAGTAAATGACCACACCCTGGGATGACTACACTTCCAGGCGGTATATTTTATTCTAGCATATTTATGTACTAGAGTAATGACTAACACTGATATTTTATTACTAAACAAGATTCAACACGGCGGCTTAGTGGCTAGTACTGTAATCCTGGAATGTTGGGGTCCTGGGTTCAAACCCCCCCAAGAACAACATCTGTCAGGTTTTATTTTCTCCCTGTGTATCCTCAGGTTTCTTCCCACACTCCAAAGACTTACTAATAGGGAATTTAGATTGTGAGGACAGCAATGATAATGTCTGTAAAGTGCTGTGAAATATTTCTGAGGACAGCAATGATAATGTCTGGAAAGTGCTGTGAAATATTTCTGAGGACAGCAATTATAATGTCTGGAAAGTGCTGTGAAATATTTCTGAGGACAGCAATGATAATGTCTGGAAAGTCCTGTGAAATATTTTGTCAAGCATAATAAATCGTCACCGATGACACTTTTCAGTTTCTCTACATACAATTGCAAAATATCTCACCATTCTCTCACCAATATGGCAAATTCTTCATATATTTGTATAAGTTAATAGGTTTGAAAAAATAGTGAATTTTGTTTCAAACAAAAATTGAGATTGAGAAAAAAGAAGTCCCCTAGGATATTGTTTCTTAGTCTGCTGTACTCGATGGAGAGTGTAGCCAGAGCGCAGTGACGTTGCATGTCCCCATGACTGAAAGCCAGCAGCTCCAGGAAGAAAAGTTCATTTTCTCCCTGCAGCCGCACTTTAAGAATAGTGGGTGGGCAGCATTGTAACACCATTTACCTGCAAATTAATGCCATATCTGCAGATCAATAGCATTGTCTGAGATGACACATTCACTTGAAACTTATTTACACTGCATGATCTCTCCATGATCGCTCACATGAGTGTATAAAATCGGCAAGTGCTGTCCAGTTTATATTGGATAATATTTGGACCAATATTATTCAACTAGATGGTGGGTGGCCCGATTCTAACGCATTCGGTATTCTAGAATATGTATGTAGTTTATTTATGAAGATTTAAGAATAATGAAATGAATACACAGGATTTTCCGGGTAAAATATATACACTATCATTAAATGTTATTGCTCATAGAACTTAATACAACTGAACGAAATTATTAAACAGATCATCAAAATATGAGGCTGTTGGGGTGTATATAGAGGCTGCTGGGGTGTATATAGAGGCTTTTGGGGTGTATATAGAGGCTGCTGGGGTGTATATAGAGGCTTCTGGGGTGTATATAGAGGCTGCTTCTGCTGCTGCTGCTGGGGTGTATATAGAGGCTGCTGGGGTGTATATAGAGGCTGCTGCTGGGGTGTATATAGAGGCTGCTGGGATGTATATAGAGGCTGCTGGGGTATATATAGAGGCTGCTGGGGTATATATAGAGGCTGCTGGGGTGTATATAGAGGCTGCTGCTGGGGTGTATATAGAGGCTGCTGGGGTATATATAGAGGCTGCTGGGGTGTACATAGAGGCTGCTGGGGTGTATATAGAGGCTGCTGCTGGGGTGTATATAGAGGCTGCTGGGATGTATATAGAGGCTGCTGGGGTATATATAGAGGCTGCTGGGGTATATATAGAGGCTGCTGGGGTGTATATAGAGGCTGCTGCTGGGGTGTATATAGAGGCTGCTGGGGTATATATAGAGGCTGCTGGGGTGTATATAGAGGCTGCTGGGGTGTATATAGAGGCTTCTGGGGTGTATATAGAGGCTGCTGCTGGGGTGTACATAGAGGCTGCTGGGGTGTATATAGAGGCTGCTGGGGTGTACATAGAGGCTGCTGGGGTGTATATAGAGGCTGCTGGGGTGTATATAGAGGCTGTTGCTGCTGGTGTGTATATAGAGGCTGCTGGAGTGTGTATAGAGGCTGCTGGGGTGTATATAGAGGCTTCTGGGGTGTATATAGAGGCTGCTGCTGGGGTGTACATAGAGGCTGCTGGGGTGTATATAGAGGCTGCTGGGGTGTACATAGAGGCTGCTGGGGTGTATATAGAGGCTGCTGGGGTGTATATAGAGGCTGTTGCTGCTGGTGTGTATATAGAGGCTGCTGGAGTGTATATACAGGCTTCTGGGGGGTATATAGAGGCTGCTGGGTTGTATATAGAGGCTGCTGGGGGTGTATATAGAGGCTGTTGCTGCTGGTGTGTTTATAGAGGCTTCTGGGGTGTATATACAGGCTTCTGGGGTGTATATAGAGGCTGCTGGGGTGTATATAGAGGCTGTTGCTGCTGGGGTGTATATAGAGGCTTCTGGGGTGTATATAGAGGCTTCTGGGGTGTATATAGAGGCTGCTGGGGTGTATATAGAGGCTGCTGGGGTGTATATAGAGGCTGCTGGGGTGTACGTGGAGGCTGCTGCTGGGGTATATGTGGAGGCTGCTGCTGCTGGGGTATATGTGGAGGCTGCTGCTGGGGTATATGTGGAGGCTGCTGCTGGTGGGGTGTACGTGGAGGCTGCTGCTGGGGTTTACATGGAGGCAACTGGTCGGGGTACTTCCGCTGCGAGTAGCTGACCTCCATGCGGCAGGAGATGACCCGCGGCTACCGTCAGAAGATCAGCAGCTAGCGCCGCTGATCTCCCAACTATAGCGGTGGCATGCGTGGTTCAAATCCTGCGCCAATTCGCGGCCGGACTGCGCCTGTCGCTGATTGGTCGCGTCCGGCCAAGCACAACCAATCAGCGACGCGGGAGTTTCGTTACAGACAGACAGAATTAGACGATTATATAGTAGATGGGGCAGTGGTGATGTACAATTTTTTTTTTCAAAAACAGTATCTGTCAGTGAAAAGATTTCCAGCATGCTGCGCTTTCACTTTAAAATCAGATGCGCGGAAAGCATCGGACTGCACTCGGATGACATCTGAGTGTCGTCCAATTTCCATGGACTAACAGAATGGAGAAGATGGAGACATTTTTGTTCTCCATCTTCTCCTCACAGTGTGGTCTGACTCACTTATCCAAGAAAGTCGAATCACTATGCCGACATTCGGATCAAACTCTGATAAGAGTTTGATCAGAGTATCATTTGCCCAATTCTCTCACATTAGAGAATTTACGGCCGTCTGACCATACCCTAATACATAGAAAAAAAACCCAGAAAATAAATGCATAATTAGAGAATTATAGTCTAACATTAACAAAACTGTACCAGAAATTGGAGCTTCTAGCAAAAAACGTCCCAGAAATGTGCAAAAAAGGCAATCTGTAATAATTTATAGAGTTACTTAATTGACGACTAATTTAATCAGTGTGCATGAAATTTTCCTTTTAATTTTTCCTGAAGTGCTATACAATAATCTGCTGCTAGTACATTTGGATCTACTGTACTGTAATAATGCGCAATCCATCAAAATGGTAGGAGAGGATCCTAGAATAGACAGCCAAGTAGTTTGATTGTTCGTTCTTACCAGACATTCACATGATATCTAATGTATTTCTGAAACTATGTAAATTATAGATTATACATCTTTAAGATACCAACATGAATAATTCTGTGAATTCTTACTAAGCCAGTTTTTCCTGTCATGTCCCATGCAAAATGCCAACTTAGGCCTCTTTCACACATCCGGCGGGCGCCTAAACGGCGCCCCCGGCATTTTACCGCAGCGCCGCATGTGAAAAGCTTTCACACTTCCGGTGCCCAAAATGCGGTTTTTTGCCGGATGGTTTCTGATGCTTGGAGAGATAAGAAACCATCCGGCAAAAAAAAAAAAAACGTTACATGCAGCGTTTTTTTCCGGACGCCGCAATGTACATTTGCGCCGCATCCGGACAAAACCGCATGCAACGCATTGACATGCGGCGCCATGCGGCGCTAATGCATGTCAATGCGAAAAAAGCCGCATGCGGCGCATCAGATTTTCAGATGCGGCGCTGCGGGAAAATGCCGGGGGCGCCGCAAGGGGAAAAACGGATGTGTGAAACCAGCCTTACAGTGCCCTAGAGCTTTCGTAACTGAAAGCTTACATAGGTAGGTTAGCAATGTTGTGACATGTGTTTAGGAGGAGTGAGCTTGTTTATCATCATGCTAAGGTTGACTTATATTTATTTTCTCCCAAAAATTATCACAAACTGCAAATATTTACAAATATTGAAAAGTTTGAACCAAGATTAAAGGGAATCTGTCACCCCAAAATTGCCATATCAGATAAAGACATGGCTGAATACAGCGTCCCATAACAAAGCTATCTGTCTTTTCCTTATATTCTGATGCCCCCGTTTTCATATATAAATACCTGTTTAAACTTCGTTTTTTGTTGTGTCAATCATGGCGGTCAGGTCAGAAAGGCGGCGGTTATTCGCTTCCCCCAATCCTCCTCCATTCTTGGCGTACGCATTTTTTTTTTTTCCTTGTGCGTTGTGTTTCAGCGCTTGCGCTGTGAAAAAGACCCTCGCGCGTGCGCAATGTTGTTTTGCCAACAGTGGGGCAGCATATTTTAATTACTGCGCAAGCGCCAGTCATTTTAGCCAATTCAATTGATCCGGAAGTTGCGGCCTGCCGCTGATGACTTCTGGGCCAAGGAAAGTCAGGAAGTCTGACGCATGCACTGTATTGTTTGACTACTTTGCCCACTGCTGGGCAAATAAGACTGCGCAAGCGCGGGGGCCCTGCTGCAGAGCGCAAGCGCGGAAAACTTACGCTGTCTGTGATATTCACAGACAGCGTTACGTGACAGAAGTAGAGGAGCGGGGGGTTGGGGGAAGCGAATAACCGCCGCCTTCCTGACCTGACAGCCATGATTGACACCACAAAAACGAAGTTTACAAAGGTATTTATATATGAAAACGGGGGTATCAGAATATAAGGAAAAGACAGATAGCTTTGTTATTGGACGCTGTATTCAGCCATATCTTTATCTGATATGGCAATTTTGGGGTGACAGATTCCCTTTAAGCTATCCCTTATCTGTAGGATAAGGAATAACTGATTGCTGGTGGTCTGATTGCTGGGACACCTAGAGATCCCAAGAAAAGGGATCGGCTGGCCCTCCTTTGAATGGAGTAAGAGCTTAGCATGTGTACCACTGCTGCCCTCATTATCTATGGGACTGTCGAGGATAGCCAAGTATAGCTGCACTGTATGGACAAAAGTGTTGGGGCACCAATACATTACACAAGCAGGAGTTTTTATGACATCCCATTCTTAATCTATAGCCATTATTATTTAATTGGTCCCCTCTTTTCAGCCAAAACAGCTTCCAGCCTTCTGGGAAGACTTCCTACAAGATTTTGGACCATGTCTGTGGGAAATTTTGGCTATTCATCCACAAGAGCATTTGCGAGGACAGACCCTGGTGAAAGAATTGGGCTCATAATCTCAAGTCAAGTATATCCGTAAGTGGTTGGATAGGGATGAGATCAGGGATCTATGCAGCCAGTCAAGTTCATCCACACTAAAGTAATCCAACCATGCTTATAGGATCCCTTCTTTGTGCTTTGTAGCACAATCATACAGGAATAGAAAATGGTCTTCTCTCAAGTGCTCCCAAATTTGAAAGCATAAATTCGTCCAAAATGTTGTGGTCTGCCAAAACATTACGTTTTCCTTTCACTGAAAATAAGGGACCAAGGCCAACACCTGAACAATAATCCCATTATTCACCAAACTTTACAGTTAGCACAAAAAACTAAATTCTTTCTCAAAATGGTGCCGGCCGTGCCTGCGCTGTAGCCTGTATTGGCAATCTGATAGACGCTACTGCGCAGGTGCCGCTGGCGCCATTTTGCTAGAGGAAATAAAACTTGTCTCCACCAAGATGGCACCGGCGGCGCCTACAGTCATGGCCAAAAGTTTTGAGAATGACACAAATATTAATTTTTACAAAGTCTACTGCTTCACTTTTTCTAATGGCAATTTGCATATACTCCAGAATGTTATGAAGAGTGATCAGCTTAACAGCAATTACTTGCAAAGTCAATATTTGGCTAGAAAATGAACTTTATCCTCCAAAACACATTTCAACATCATTGCAGCCTTGCCTTAAAAGGACCAGCTAACCTCTTTTCAGTGATTGCTCCATTAACACAGGTGTGGGTGTTGATGAGGACATGGCTGGAGATCAATCTGTCATGATTAAGTAAGAATGACACCACTGGACACTTTAAAAGGAGGCTGGTGCTTGGCATCATTGTTTCTCTTCTGTTAACCATGGTTATCTCTAAAGAAACACGTGCAGTCATCATTGCAATGCACAAAAATGGTCTAACAGGGAAGAGTATCGCAGATAGAAAGATTGCACCTCAGTCAACAATCTATCGCATCATCAAGAACTTCAAAGAGAGAGGTTCCATTGTTGCCAAAAAGGCTTCAGGGCGCCCAAGAAAGACCAGCAAGTGTGTCGACCCGCCACCACAATTGTGGATTACCAGGGCAATGGGGTACTCAGAGCCGAGCCCGTAGAAGTCTATGGGGATTTTGTCACAGGTAGCTGTGGCTCGGTCTGTGGCCCTGGCGGTCTGGCGTATGTTGGGGATATATTTACAGGGGATAGGTTTATATACAGTTCGTGACGCCACCTGTAGTATTCTGGTAATTAGTACCAGCGCTGCTGTAGATCTCTGAGGGGATGGTGAGGCAGCTAGATGTCGGGTCCCCTACAGGTGGGACTGGTCCCTCAAAGTCTATGGGTTTTGTGAAGTCGAGTGCAGATAAAGAACACAGTCTCACACGGTCAGCGTCTTTCCATACCTTTACTTGCAAGTTGTTAAGGCAGGTCCCAGGGAGGCTGATCCAAGGAGAGTGTATCTTGAGACAGCAGCTGGACAAGTTAGGGGCCTCCTTTGACTCCAATAAAACGAGTACAACCAGCCTGAAGCGTAGTTCCCTCAAATCTCCAGCTAATCTTTAGCTGTACCTGCCCAGTCAGCTTAGTGTTAGGGGCCTTCCTGTGAAGGAGCTGAATTCTTCTTTTGTCCTGCAGAACTCCAAAGTCTTCACTCCCCCTGACCCCAGTTACGTACTGACTATAAGGGGCTTGTCTGCCGCGACCTAGGGTCCGGTAGATTCCTGGTTTTCTTATCACTGTGCTTGAAACAACAGTGACCCTTCGGTCCCCAGTGACCGGGTGCAATGTGCTGGACTTCTTCAATCCGTAAGCACTAATCTTATAAATCCACTTGCCTTTCGCCTTGTCCACGCTGGTAACATAAGCACTCAAACTAGCCAAGGGTCGAGCAGTCACTTCTTTCTTTTTCCTTACTACGAAGTTAGCCACAGATGCTCAGTTATCACAGGCAGGAGCACGTCTCTGAACCTGATACCGTCCTTTAGACAGGAATGCTGAAGACTTTCTGTACTAAAACTTCTTCTTTCTTTCAGTGTATGCTGATGAGGTGATACAGCTCTGACTAGACTAAGGTGTATTCCAAACACCTATACCAGACTCCACGATATGAACTAGTGATAAAGCAGGCTAGACTCCTTCCTCCCTCCAAACGTCTTCTCTCACAGAAGTCTAGACACTCACTCCACACGTCCTCACTGTCCGAAGACAGGAACTAGACTGACTAAAAATCACCTCAACACCTACTACCTTGACCACTCCCTCTAGAGTATCCTCCACTACCCTAGGGGTGTGTCTAGTGTGTGTTGAGTGAATGGATATTTAGCATTAAACTGCTGTCTCGCCATACACTCTCCAGGGTACTGCGTGTGCCTACCACCAGGGCTACACATTCCCCATGGTAAACGACAGCACTCCCGGGCTGTAAAATACAAAAGACATTTTGTTTATGCAATAAACATTGAACAATAACATCTTCCCATCCGGGAGGTGAGAACACCTTGAACGTTGCAAACTTTATAGAAAAATACAAATATTAAATAGCATTAAATAAATATACGATATACTTGTGAAGGACCCGCACCAAACCTTCAACGTGGGTCCTGGGTGGGCTGCAGGACATCCAATTGCAGACCTCACTCAGTGCCACACCACACGGGTTTTGTTTTCAGAGGTAGTTGTAGTGGTTTATGTAAAACCAAGAGAAAGCACCGAAGCGCAACTATTTACAAGTAAGTTCTGGGTTAGCATAGTCCTTAACCTCCAAGTCAAATGTAAAACCAAGACATATTATATGATATCAAAGTGCATAAACTTTTTCTGGTTACTATTTACCATTTATCATTTACCAATTACCCAGCCGGGCATTCTACAGTATATATATTTACTATATAAATTGTACTAAACTTTACAAACATTTCAAACTTTTTACTATATTACTGATGGTAGACCCGATATGGATCTCACCAACTCTTTACTTATTTATTCATTTTCATCACACTTTTCCAATACATTTTCCACCCCGGGGGCTGGAACAACGCAATGGGCCCTTGATCCCAGGACCAGCAAATCATGTGCTGCGATCAGGGTCTGGGTCGCCACAGTTCTGGTGCGAACCTCTAGGGGCGCAACGGGTACAGTCTCTCCACATGACACCGATTGCGTCTCAATTACGGTTAGCGATATGGACCGCGTTAGGGATTGCGATCGAGACTGTGTCGCATGCTGCGATGAAGAGGTGGCTTTAATTCGCGATGAAATCTGGGTCGCTAGTTGCGATGACTTTGCAGGGGGCGATGCTGGGGCACGGCCGGATGCTGCTTGAGCTGGAAACGGGGACGCTGCGGTAATGGTGACGGTACCGGCGTCTGGGACGGGGTCACTGACGATGGTGACATTCAGGGCATACCACCCCTTCATTCCCCAATGCCGCGTATAGGTGACTATATCTCCGTTTGCTAAGTCCCTCCCGGGATGGCCTTGCGGCAGGTGAGATTCTACGTCACGCCTGCTGACGAAGACCGCTGGGTAGAGGCCCGGTTCACGGATAAAGCCCCAGCCCTTCCGGAGCTGGAACTCAGTCACACACCCCTGCCGCCGCGGTTCCCTCAGAGTACCTTTATCTCGCCGGACAGTCTCCTTGTCGGCGATCAGCTCGGCAAATTGTCGCTGACGGTTCCTCTGAGTCTCCCGCTCTTCCTCCTGCTGACGCCTCTTCTTCTCCTCACGACTCTGCCATTCTTGTTCCCACTGGACGGTGTAGGCGACGTCATCCAGGCGCGCCATTTCGTCCCAGTCCACGTCCGGTAGTGACGGACAGGACCCCTCCGGTGTCCCTGCCGGGGACCGATAATCTGCTGCGGCCTCTTGGCCGGGCGGGCGTTCCGGGATTGGCTGTACCTCCTCAACCTCCTCCGCCTCCACCGCTTCACCAGTGGGATCGGGAACGGTACTTTCGGGGGCAGCCTCCGGTTGCTCCTTCGCCTTGGGCAGCAGACTCTTCAGTACTTGGAATCGTGGGGGTTCGTTGAGGGGAGAGGACGCCGTGTTCGTTAGTTGCCACTGCAGCAGGTTACATCGGCGTCTCTCAATCTCCTCCAGTCCAGGTTGGAACTTCTTCTTTAGGCGTGCGTTCTCCTCCTGAAGCTCTAGCAACGCCTGTTGCAGGTGCAGGATCGCATAAGACTCCGATGCCGATGGCAGCTTGGCGGGGGCACGGGGCCTGCCTTCCTCCGCTGCCCCACTCGGCTGCACACGTCCTGCCTCCATCAGGTTCCAGAAGATTCTTTCTTCTTCCTGCGGAGACATCCGGTCTCTTCCGTGGAGGTGGGGTTTGCGTCTCCTCCTCCTCGCAGGGAAGGTGAAGAGGAGGCGGACCTCCTTTGCTGTAGGGCAGGACCGCACGTTGCAATAGCACTTTGAGAGGGCAGGCATTTTCTTCGCGCCACAGGGGGGTAGACGCCCACGAAGGCACGCCCACCTTCTTCTCACGCGCCTGAGGGCGCGAATATGGCGACAAAAATGGCGATTTTGGCGCCAAAAGTGCAAACAGTCCTTTTCACAAAAACAAGTCCTTAGGCACGCAGGGCTCGCAATTTTGCGAGTTTCGCATCCTGTTCGTGACGCCAAGTTTTTGTGTCGACCCGCCACCACAATTGTGGATTACCAGGGCAATGGGGTACTCAGAGCCGAGCCCGTAGAAGTCTATGGGGATTTTGTCACAGGTAGCTGTGGCTCGGTCTGTGGCCCTGGCGGTCTGGCGTATGTTGGGGATATATTTACAGGGGATAGGTTTATATACAGTTCGTGACGCCACCTGTAGTATTCTGGTAATTAGTACCAGCGCTGCTGTAGATCTCTGAGGGGATGGTGAGGCAGCTAGATGTCGGGTCCCCTACAGGTGGGACTGGTCCCTCAAAGTCTATGGGTTTTGTGAAGTCGAGTGCAGATAAAGAACACAGTCTCACACGGTCAGCGTCTTTCCATACCTTTACTTGCAAGTTGTTAAGGCAGGTCCCAGGGAGGCTGATCCAAGGAGAGTGTATCTTGAGACAGCAGCTGGACAAGTTAGGGGCCTCCTTTGACTCCAATAAAACGAGTACAACCAGCCTGAAGCGTAGTTCCCTCAAATCTCCAGCTAATCTTTAGCTGTACCTGCCCAGTCAGCTTAGTGTTAGGGGCCTTCCTGTGAAGGAGCTGAATTCTTCTTTTGTCCTGCAGAACTCCAAAGTCTTCACTCCCCCTGACCCCAGTTACGTACTGACTATAAGGGGCTTGTCTGCCGCGACCTAGGGTCCGGTAGATTCCTGGTTTTCTTATCACTGTGCTTGAAACAACAGTGACCCTTCGGTCCCCAGTGACCGGGTGCAATGTGCTGGACTTCTTCAATCCGTAAGCACTAATCTTATAAATCCACTTGCCTTTCGCCTTGTCCACGCTGGTAACATAAGCACTCAAACTAGCCAAGGGTCGAGCAGTCACTTCTTTCTTTTTCCTTACTACGAAGTTAGCCACAGATGCTCAGTTATCACAGGCAGGAGCACGTCTCTGAACCTGATACCGTCCTTTAGACAGGAATGCTGAAGACTTTCTGTACTAAAACTTCTTCTTTCTTTCAGTGTATGCTGATGAGGTGATACAGCTCTGACTAGACTAAGGTGTATTCCAAACACCTATACCAGACTCCACGATATGAACTAGTGATAAAGCAGGCTAGACTCCTTCCTCCCTCCAAACGTCTTCTCTCACAGAAGTCTAGACACTCACTCCACACGTCCTCACTGTCCGAAGACAGGAACTAGACTGACTAAAAATCACCTCAACACCTACTACCTTGACCACTCCCTCTAGAGTATCCTCCACTACCCTAGGGGTGTGTCTAGTGTGTGTTGAGTGAATGGATATTTAGCATTAAACTGCTGTCTCGCCATACACTCTCCAGGGTACTGCGTGTGCCTACCACCAGGGCTACACACAAGCGCCAAGACCGTCTCTTAAAAGTGTTTCAGCTGCGGGATCGGGCTACCAGCAGTGCAGAGCTTGCTCAGGAATGGCAGCAGGCAGGTGTGAGTGCATCTGCACGCACTGTGAGGCGGAGACTCTTGGAGCAAGGCCTGGTCTCAAGGAGGGCAGCAAAGAAGTCAGTTCTCTCCAGAAAAAACATCATGGACAGACTGATATTCTGCAAAAGGTACAGGCAGTGGACTGCTGAGGACTGGGGTAAAGTTATTTTCTCTGATGAATCCCCTTTTCGATTGTTTGGGACATCAGGAAAACGCCTCATTCGGAGAAGACAAGGTGAGCGCTACCACCAGTCTTGTCTCATGCCAACTGTTAGGCATCCTGAAACCATTCATGTGTGGGGTTGCTTCTCAGCCAAGGGAATCGGCTCTCTCACAGTCTTGCCTAAAAACACAGCCATGAATAAAGAATGGTACCAGAATGTCCTCCAAGAGCAACTTCTCCCAACCCTCCAAGAGCAGTTTGGTGATCAACAATGCCTTTTCCAGCATGATGGAGCACCTTGCCATAAAGAAAAGGTGATAACTAAATGGCTCAGGGAACAAAACATAGAGATTTTGGGTCCATGGCCTGGAAACTCCCCAGATCTTAATCCCATTGAGAACTTGTGGTCAATCATCAAGAGACGGGTGGACAAACAAAAACCTAAAAATTCTAACAAAATGAAAGCATTGATTGTGCAAGAATGGACTGCTATCAGTCAGGATTTGGTCCAGAAGTTGATTGAGAGCATGCCAAGGAGAATTGCAGAGGTCCTGAAGAAGAAGGGTCAACACTGCAAATATTGACTTGCTGCATTAACTCATTCTAACTGTCAATATAAGCTTTTGTTACTCATATGTTTGCAATTATTATATTTCTGTCTGTGATAAAAACATCTGTCAAACACACATAAAAACCAGAGGGCAGCAGATCATGTGAAAATATAATATTTGTGTCATTCTCAAAACTTTTGGCCATGACTGTACACAGTGACATCTATCGGAGATCTGATAGATGCTGCTGCGCAGGCACCAGTGGTGCAATTTTAATAGAGGAAAAGAAAAATTGCCTCCACCAAGATGGTGCCGGCAGCACCTGCGCAGTGGCATCTATCAGTTCAGAATCATAATAAAAAGCAATTCTTTATTAATTATTACAACTATTAAAATTAAAGGTAAAAAACAAGGTGCTCCATGTTAAAAGAGGACACAGCAGCATACATAAACTACAGATTTGAATCGTGTACAGATAATTATCCATATGGTTAGATCAAATAGACAAATTTATATTGTTTTTCATGTAAAATTATATATTCATAGTTGAAATATTTTTCTGATAGAATTGGATAAATGAGGGAAAATATACCTACAACAAGTTCAAAAAAGGGCTTAGTGCTGTCAATATATACAAGAATGCTTGTATAAATTCCATTGAATTAATAGTACATATGGTATTCTCACAAGTATCAAAGAATCAGTAAACACTGTATTAAATTTGCACAAAAAATATGCTCAGGCTTAAAGGGTTACATATCAAATTAAGTGATCATACAGAGTATGGTTTTGTATCTTAAAGTGCATGAACAAAATAGTTAGATCACAAAGTGTATAGTGCTAAATGGTATATCAATGCCTGTTAGGTATAATGTATACTTAGTAGAAAAGTCAAGTGCTGCATAAATAAAGTTGCCACCATGCAAGAAGTCAAAAGTTACCTACATAGAGGCCAAGGGAAACATAAGTGCTGGCTGCTCCCCTCACCCCGACGCGCGTTTCACCTGTCTTCCTCCAGGGGCGTGCCTGTGTGGTACATTATGCCATGATTCCAGAGTTTTGGTCTGATACAGGAACAGCCAAAGGG
>JARQOD010000002.1:580154994-580256830 GCA_033576555.1 Oophaga sylvatica
TTACTTTTTTATTGTACTAAACTTTACAAACATTTCAAACTTTTTACTATATTACTGATGGTAGACCCGATATGGATCTCACCAACTCTTTACTTATTTATTCATTTTTCATCACACTTTTCCAATACATTTTCCACCCGGGGGTGGAACAACGCAATGGGCCCTTGATCCCAGGACCAGCAAATCATGTGCTGCGATCAGGGTCTGGGTCGCCACAGTTCTGGTGCGAAACCTCTAGGGGCGCACGGGTACAGTCTCTCACATGACACCGATTGCGTCTCAATTACGGTTAGCGATATGGACCCGCGTTAGGGATTGCGATCGAGACTGTGTCGCATGCTGCGATGAGAGAGGGCTTTAATTCGCGATGAAATCTGGGGTCGCTAGTTGCGATAGACTTGCAGGGGGCGATGTGGGGCACGGCCCGGATGCTGCTTGAGCTGGAAACGGGGACGCTGCGGTAATGGTGAGGTACCGGCGTCTGGGACGGGGTCATGACGATGGTGGACATTCAGGGCATCCACCCTTCATTCCCCAATGCCGGTATAGGTGACTATATCTCCGTTTGCTAGTCCCTCCCGGGATGGCCTTGCGGCAGGTGAGATTCTACGTCACGCCTGCTGACGAAGACGCTGGGTAGAGGCCCGGTTCACGGATAAAGCCCCAGCCCTTCCGGAGCTGGAACTCAGTACACACCCCTGCCGCCGCCGGTTCCCTCAGAGTACCTTTATCTCGCCGGTCAGTCTCCTTGTCGGCGATCAGCTCGGCAAATTGTCGCTGCGGTTCCTCTGAGTCTCCCGCTCTTCCTCCTGCTGACGCCTTTCTTCTCCTCACAGACTCTGCCATTCTGTTCCCACTGGACGGTGTAGGCGACGTCATCCAGGCGCGCCATTTCGTCCAGTCCACGTCCGGTAGTGACGGACAGGACCCCTCCGGTGTCCTGCCGGGGACCGATAATCTGCTGCGGCCTCTTGGCCGGGCGGGCGTTCCGGGATTGGCTGTACCTCCTCAACCTCCTCCCCTCCACGCTTCACCAGTGGGATCGGGAACGGTTACTTTCGGGGGGAGCTCCGGTTGCTCCTTCGCCTTGGGCGCAGACTCTTCAGTATTGGAATCGTGGGGGTTCGTTGAGGGGAGAAGGACGCCGTGTTGTTAGTTGCCCTGCCAGGGTTAATCGGCGTCTCTCAATCTCCTCCGTCCAGGTTGGAACTTCTTTTTAGGCGTGCGTTCTCCTCCTGAAGCTCTAGCAACGCCTGTTTGCAGGTGCAGGATCGCATAGACTCCGATGCCGATGGCGCTTGGCGGGGGCACGGGGCCTGCCTTCCTCCGCTGCCCCCTCGGCTGCACCGTCCTGCCTCCATAGGTTCCAGAAGATTCTTTCTTCTTCCTGCGGAGGGACATCGGTCTCTTCCGTGGAGGTGGGGTTTGCGTCTCCTCCTCCTCGCAGGGAAGGTGAAGAGGAGGCGGACCTCCTTTGCTGTAGGGCAGGACCGCCGTTGCCAATAGCACTTTGAGAGGGCAGGCATTTTCTTCGCGCCACAGGGGGGTAGACGCCACGAAGGCACGCCCACCTTCTTCTCCAGCGCCTGAGGGCGCGAATATGGCCGACAAAAATGGCGATTTTGGCGCCAAAAGTGCAAACAGTCCTTTTCACAAAAACAAGTCCTTAGGCACGCAGGGCTCGCAATTTTGCGAGTTTCGCATCCTGTTCGTGACGCCAAGTTTTTGTGTCGACCCGCCACCACAATTGTGGATTACCAGGGCAATGGGGTACCAGAGCCGAGCCCGTAGAAGTCTATGGGGATTTTGTCACAGGTAGCTGTGGCTCGGTCTGTGGCCCTGGCGGTCTGGCGTATGTTGGGGATATATTTACAGGGGATAGGTTTATATACAGTTCGTGACGCCACCTGTAGTATTCTGGTAATTAGTACCAGCGCTGCTGTAGATCTCTGAGGGGATGGTGAGGCAGCTAGAGTCGGGTCCCCTACAGGTGGGATGGTCCCTCAAAGTCTATGGGTTTTGTGAAGTCGAGTGCAGATAAAGAACACAGTCTCACACGGTCAGCGTCTTTCCATACCTTTACTTGCAAGTTGTTAAGGCAGGTCCCAGGGAGGCTGATCCAAGGAGAGTGTATCTTGAGACAGCAGCTGGACAAGTTAGGGGCTCCTTTGACTCCAATAAAACGAGTACAACCAGCCTGAAGCGTAGTTCCCTCAAATCTCCAGCTAATCTTTAGCTGTACCTGCCCAGTCAGCTTAGTGTTAGGGGCCTTCTGTGAAGGAGCTGAATTCTTCTTTTGTCCTGCAGAACTCCAAAGTCTTCACTCCCCCTGACCCCGTTACGTACTGACTATAAGGGGCTGTCTGCCGCGACCTAGGGTCCGGTAGATTCCTGGTTTTCTTATCACTGTGCTTGAAACAACAGTGACCCTTCGGTCCCCAGTGACCGGGTGCAATGTGCTGGACTTCTTCAATCCGTAAGCACTAATCTTATAAATCCACTTGCCTTTCGCCTTGTCCACGCTGGTAACATAAGCACTCAAACTAGCCAAGGGTCGAGCAGTCACTTCTTTCTTTTTCCTTACTACGAAGTTAGCCACAGATGCTCAGTTATCACAGGCAGGAGCACGTCTCTGAACCTGATACCGTCCTTTAGACAGGAATGCTGAAGACTTTCTGTACTAAAACTTCTTCTTTCTTTCAGTGTATGCTGATGAGGTGATACAGCTCTGACTAGACTAAGGTGTATTCCAAACACCTATACCAGACTCCACGATATGAACTAGTGATAAAGCAGGCTAGACTCCTTCCTCCCTCCAAACGTCTTCTCTCACAGAAGTCTAGACACTCACTCCACACGTCCTCACTGTCCGAAGACAGGAACTAGACTGACTAAAAATCACCTCAACACCTACTACCTTGACCACTCCCTCTTAGAGTATCCTCCATACCCTAGGGGTGTGTCTAGTGTGTGTTGAGTGAATGGATATTTAGCATTAAACTGCTGTCTCGCCATACACTCTCCAGGGTACTGCGTGTGCCTACCACCAGGGCTACACACAAGCGCCAAGACCGTCTCTTAAAAGTGTTTCAGCTGCGGGATCGGGCTACCAGCAGTGCAGAGCTTGCTCAGGAATGGCAGCAGGCAGGTGTGAGTGCATCTGCACGCACTGTGAGGCGGAGACTCTTGGAGCAAGGCCTGGTCTCAAGGAGGGCAGCAAAGAAGTCAGTTTCTCCAGAAAAAACATCATGGACAGACTGATATTCTGCAAAAGGTACAGGCAGTGGACTGCTGAGGACTGGGGTAAAGTTATTTTCTCTGATGAATCCCCTTTTCGATTGTTTGGGACATCAGGAAAACGCCTCATTCGGAGAAGACAAGGTGAGCGCTACCACCAGTCTTGTCTCATGCCAACTGTTAGGCATCCTGAAACCATTCATGTGTGGGGTTGCTTCTCAGCCAAGGGAATCGGCTCTCTCACAGTCTTGCCTAAAAACACAGCCATGAATAAAGAATGGTACCAGAATGTCCTCCAAGAGCAACTTCTCCCAACCCTCCAAGAGCAGTTTGGTGATCAACAATGCCTTTTCCAGCATGATGGAGCACCTTGCCATAAAGAAAAGGTGATAACTAAATGGCTCAGGGAACAAAACATAGAGATTTTGGGTCCATGGCCTGGAAACTCCCCAGATCTTAATCCCATTGAGAACTTGTGGTCAATCATCAAGAGACGGGTGGACAAACAAAAACCTAAAAATTCTAACAAAATGAAGCATTGATTGTGCAAGAATGGACTGCTATCAGTCAGGATTTGGTCCAGAAGTTGATTGAGAGCATGCCAAGGAGAATTGCAGAGGTCCTGAAGAAGAAGGGTCAACACTGCAAATATTGACTTGCTGCATTAACTCATTCTAACTGTCAATTATAAGCTTTTGTTACTCATATGTTTGCAATTATTATATTTCTGTCTGTGATAAAACATCTGTCAAACACACATAAAAACCAGAGGGCAGCAGATCATGTGAAAATATAATATTTGTGTCATTCTCAAAACTTTTGGCCATGACTGTACACAGTGACATCTATCGGAGATCTGATAGATGCTGCTGCGCAGGCACCAGTGGTGCAATTTTAATAGAGGAAAAGAAAAATTGCCTCCACCAAGATGGTGCCGGCAGCACCTGCGCAGTGGCATCTATCAGTTCAAGAATCATAATAAAAAGCAATTCTTTATTAATTATTACAACTATTAAAATTAAAGGTAAAAAACAAGGTGCTCCATGTTAAAAGAGGACACAGCAGCATACATAAACTACAGATTTGAATCGTGTACAGATAATTATCCATATGGTTAGATCAAATAGACAAATTTATATTGTTTTTCATGTAAAATTATATATTCATAGTTGAAATATTTTTCTGATAGAATTGGATAAATGAGGGAAAATATACCTACAACAAGTTCAAAAAAGGGCTTAGTGCTGTCAATATATACAAGAATGCTTGTATAAATTCCATTGAATTAATAGTACATATGGTATTCTCACAAGTATCAAAGAATCAGTAAACACTGTATTAAATTTGCACAAAAAATATGCTCAGGCTTAAAGGGTTACATATCAAATTAAGTGATCATACAGAGTATGGTTTTGTATCTTAAAGTGCATGAACAAAATAGTTAGATCACAAAGTGTATAGTGCTAAATGGTATATCAATGCCTGTTAGGTATAATGTATACTTAGTAGAAAAGTCAAGTGCTGCATAAATAAAGTTGCCACCATGCAAGAAGTCAAAAGTTACCTACATAGAGGCCAAGGGAAACATAAGTGCTGGCTGCTCCCCTCACCCCGACGCGCGTTTCACCTGTCTTCCTCCAGGGGCGTGCCTGTGTGGTACATTATGCCATGATTCCAGAGTTTTGGTCTGATACAGGAACAGCCAAAGGGGCTGGATGTGGCTCACGGATCGCAGTTTGTCCATCCATGAACTAGAGAGACAAAATATCACATTTATCATGGTGTTAAAGATGGAAGCAAGGCAAGGTGATGAAGTATATTACAAATATTCAGAACTTTACAAATGCTGATCAATAATTAAATTTAAAAAAGTTTAGTTACTCTTTAAGGCTGGGGTCTCACGAGCGTATGTTATCTCGTGGGAGAGAATTGGGTCGATTATGCAAATGACACTAAGCTTACACTCTGTCAGAGTTTGAGTTGTGTGTCAGTGCTCTGTGCTCCGATCCTCTTGCATGAGAAAATGGCAGCACAGGTGCAGAGGAGACGGCAAAAGTAATTTCTCCATCTCCTCCATTGCTGGCCTCTGCTGTAATCGAACTGCATTTGTATGGCATCCAAATGCAATCCGATGTTTCACACCCACCAATAGACTTGTATGGGTGAGTGCAATCCAAGTCTTGGATGCATTCGCAGCACACTACAATTTTTTCCAGAGGGCGAATCAAAATGAGAAAAAAAAATCACAGTTCTGCATTGCCACACAGTATAACATTGTTCCGAATAAAATCCGATTTTTAATCAGATTGCACTAGTCCAATTTATAGATTGTGCAGCAAGCCCTAATTGTGGCTAGAAGATTGGATTTGAGCATTTGCATTTTGGCAACTCTTGTGGAGAATTCCGTGTACAGTGGGGGAAAGAAGTATTTAATCTCTTGCTGATTTTGTAGGTTTGTCCACTGACAAAGACATGAACAGTCTATAATTTTAAGGGTAGGTTAATTTTAACATTGAGAGATAGAATATCAAAAATAAAATCCAGAAAATCACATTGTATAAATTACATAAATTTATTTGCATTTTGCAGTGAGAAATAAGTATTTGATCCCTTACCAACCATTAAGAGTTCTGAGTCCTACAGACCATTAGACGCTCCTAATCAACTCGTTACCTGCATTAAAGACAGCTGTCTTACATAGTCACCTTTATAAAAGACTCCTGTCCACAGACTCAATTAATCAGTCAGACTCTAACCTCTACAACATGGGCAAGACCAAAGAGCTTTCTAAGGATGTCAGGGTCAAGATCATAGACCTGCACAAAGCTGGAATGGGCTACAAAACCATAAGTAAGACGCTGGGTGAGAAGGAGACAGCTGTTGGTGCAATAGTAAGAAAATGGAAGAAATATAAAATGACTGTCAATCGACATCGATCTGGGGCACCATGCAAAATCTCACCTCGTGGGATATCCTTGATCATGAGGAAGGTGAGAGATCAGCCTAAAACTACATGGGGGGGGAACTTGTTAATGATCTCAAGGCAGCTGGAACCACAGTCACCAGGAAAACCATTGGTAACAGATTACGCCATAAAGGTTTAAAAACCTGCAGTGCCTGCAAGGTCCCCCTTGCTCAAGAAGGCACATGTGCAGGTCTGTCTAAAGTTTGCCAATGAACACCTGGATGATTCTATGAGTGATTGGGAGAAGGTGCTGTGGTCAGATGAGACAAAAATTGAGGTCTTTGACATTAACTCAACTCGCCGTGTTTGGAGGAAGAGAAATGCTGCCTATGACCCAAAGAACACCGTCCCCACTGTTAAGCATGGAGGTGGAAACATTATGTTTTGGGGGTGTTTCTCTGCTAAGGGCACAGGACTGCTTCACCGAATCAATGGGAGAATGGATGGAGCCATGTACCGTAAAATCCTGAGTGACAACCTCCTTCCCTCCTCCGCCAGGACATTAAAAATGGGTCATGGCTGGGTCTTCCAGCAAGACAATAACCAAAAATATACAGCCAAGGCAACAAAGGAGCGGCTCAAAAAGAAGCACATCACGGTCATGGAGTGGCCTAGCCAGTCTCCAGACCTTAATCCCATAGAAAATTTATGGAGGGAGTTGAAGCTCCGAGTGGCCAAGCGACAGCCTCAAAATCTTAATGATTTAGAGATGATCTGCAAAGAAAAGTGGACCAAAATTCCTCCTGACATGTGCGCAAACCTCATCATCAACTACAAAAACATCTGACTGCTGTGCTTGCCAACAAGGGTTTTGCCACCAAGTTTTAAGTCTTGTTTGCCAAAGGGATCAAATACTTATTTTTCACTGCAAAATGCAAATAAATGTATACAATGGGATTTTCTGGATTGCATTTTTAATACTGTATCTCTCAATGTTAAAATTAACCTACCCTTAAAATTAGACTGTTCATGTCTTTGTCAGTGGGCAAACTTACAAAATCAGCAAGGGATCAAATACTTATTTCCCCCACTGTATATAGTGGTGAACTGGCGGTAAAGTCATGAATGCTGAAGGCTCAAAGATATACCTGGATATTGCACATTAGCCTATCTTGCCCAATCCCACAAAATAAATACTGTTGCACAAATTTGTGAAAAAAGTCCATCATCAGAGTCGATGACAATGGTCATATGACCATCAGAGCTGGACCATATAACAATAAAAGAAGGTGACCTAGTCTGATAAATCATGTGAACAACAAGGCGTATATACATCACGTACACCCTGATCAAATGTCTGACAAACGCAACAAGTCAATGTTCTTGTACCCATGTAGTGGTTGACAACTACTGCCTAAGTCCATCCCTTCATGGCAATGTTATTCCCTAAAAGCAGTGACCTTTTTCATGCAGATAATGTACACTGATACATAGAAAAAATTGTTAAGAACATGACAAAATTTTCAATGTGTTCATTTGTCCTCTAAATTCCTCCAACCTTTGGCGGGATTTGTTAGAAAAAAAATATTTTCCCCAAAAAAAGTACCATAATAAAAATGAACTTTTCATTGCATCACATAAAAATAACCATTTTGGAATTGAAAAATATTTAAACTTGAGAGTCCTCAGTGGTTGATACCTTTTAATGGCTAACTGAAATTTTGGAATATTCACACTGCTACTTATTCAGCAAATAAATATTTAACAACAATGCGGGCATGGTCATAAAGGCTTATAAAGAATTCTAAATAGTCATAGGGATAAATGAATTGTAATTAGCACGCTTGCTATGCCACCATTAGGAGTAAGTCCACTCTATGTTCCCCATATTCATGTAGTAGGAGTAGTGATGAGAGAACGTGCTCAGATGAAATCTTATCCAAGCATGTTTGTGTGCTAACCGAGTGTCTTTGGCGTGCTCGAAAAATATGTTCAAACCTCAGCTGCATGTCTCACAGCTGTTCAACAGCCGAAACACATGTAGGGATTGCCTGTTTGTTAGGCAATCATTGCATGTGTTGTGGCTGTCAAACAACCGTGAGACATGCAGGCACAGGGACTCGAACATCAGATGTCATTCGGATGCTACGTGACAAAAATCGCATTTGCACTAGTATGAAAATCGCATGACCCTTGCATGACACTTGTCCCACTTTTCTGTACCGATATCGGACCGTTTTTTTTAATGGTGATGAGTGAGCCCTAAGAAGCCCTCCTACTCTGCACTCATTACCTGTATTGAATGCACCTGTTTGAACTCGTTACCTGTATAAAAGACACCTATCCACGCAATCAATCACACTCCAACCTCTCCACCATGGCCAAGACCAAAGAGCTGTCTAAGGATACCAGGGACAAAATTGTACACCTGCACAAAGCTGGGATGGGCTACAGGACAATAGGCAAGAAGCTTGGTGAGAAGCCAACAACTTTTGGCACAATTATTAGAAAATGGATGAAACACAAGCTGACTGTCAATCTTCGTCGGTCTGGGACTCCATGCAAGATCTCGCCTCGTGGGATAAAGATGATTCTGAGAAAGGTCAGGAATCAGCCCAGAACTACATGGGAAGACCTGGTCAATGACCTGAAGAGAGCTGGGACCACAGTCAAACATTGCCATTAGTAACACTACTCCATCATTGATTAAAATCCTGCAGGGTGCACAAGGTCCTCCTGCTTACCCAGGGGTGGGATTCAAATTTTTAACAACAGGTTCTGTGGAAAACCACACCCATTTTTAAGCCACTCCCATTTACACGCACCTTTTCCTCAAACATATTCAAACCTCTAGGAGCACACACAGACCCCACAAGTGTGCAATAAACCCCTAGGAGCACACACAGACCCCACAAGTGTGCAATAAACCCCTAGGAGCACACACAGACCCCACAAGTGTGCAGAACCCCCAGGAGCACACACAGACCCCACAAGTGTGCATAAGCCCCCAGGAGCACACACAGACCCCCACAAGTGTGCATAACCCCCAGGAGCACACACAGACCCCCAAAAGTGTGCAGAACCCCCCAGGAGCACACACAGACCCCACAAGTGTGCAGAACTCCCTAGGAGCACACACAGACCCCCACAAGTGTGCAGAACCCCCCAGGAGCACACACAGACCCCACAAGTGTGCAGAAACCCCCAGGAGCACACACAGACCCCCACAAGTGTGCAGAACCCCCCAGGAGCACACACAGACCCCCACAAGTGTGCAGAACCCCCCAGGAGCACACACAGACCCCACAAGTGTGCAGAACCCCCTAGGAGTACACACAGACCCCACAAGTGAGCATAACCCCCCAGGAGCACACACAGACCCCACAAGTGTGCAGAACCCCCAGGAGCACACACAGACCCCCACAAGTGTGCAGAACCCCCAGGAGCACACACAGACCCCCACAAGTGTGCAGAACCCCCCAGGAGCACACACAGACCCCACAAGTGTGCAGAACCCCCAGGAGCACACACAGACCCCACAAGTGTGCAGAACTCCCTAGGAGCACACACAGACCCCCACAAGTGTGCAATCATACCCTGAAATCCCACTATACAGCCCCAAGTATCAGCCCCCAACCCGTTAATAAATCCTCCTCAGTGTCACTGAGGACTCTGACCTGTGATTTCCCTCCTGCAGCTACAGACGCCGGCATCAGACTGCAGAGACCAATGGACGCTTCTCTTCCTGGCTTTGGCAGAACACGCCCCTCCTGGTATGACGTGCCTCCAGAATCGACGTCACACCTGGAAGAAGCGCAGACAGTCTAGCATTTAGCCAGGAAGAAGGAGCTGTGCACAACCATCAAGGTGACGGCTGTGCACAGCTTCCAGCCCCATACAGTGAGACAAGGGTGGCTGTGTCTGCTGCCGGCCGCGTCATAGTACAGCAGGCACGGCCGCACACAATTTGCTGTGCGGCCGGCCCTGTACATGTGCTGGGGCAGTGGGGCCAGTACCGGATCGCGGCCCTGAATCTCCCTTTTCGCTACTTTTTTAACAACCGGGGAGAACCGGCTGAATCCCACCCCTGTGCTTACCCCAGCACATGTTAATTTTGTAAAAGTCATACACTGTGATTTTCTGGATTTTATTTTTAGATTCTGTCTCTCACAGTTGAAGTGTACCTACGATAAAAATTATAGACCTCTCCATTCTTTGTAGGTGGGAAAACTTGCAAAATTGTCAGTGTTTCAAATACTTATTTTCTCCACTGTATCTATTTTATCTATCTACCTATCTATCTATCTATCTATCTATCATCTATCTATCTATCTATCTATCTATCTATCATCTATCTGTTCTGAGCCTGGTTTTGGCTGTAAATGTACTGTACTTGGCTAATGAAATTTCACGGTTCCTTAGAGATGTGTGCATAAAAAACAGACGGCATACGTATGGTCCACGTGCGGTCCATTTTTTTTTCTCGCACCCATTGACTTGCATGCTGCCATTTATTCCTCAGTTCAATAAAAGCTGAGGAAAGATACGCAGATCTGACCTGCATCATTGAAGAACATTGATCTGAGCGCTATCTGATTTTTTTTATCGGATTGCACTCGTCCGATTCATCCCCTTGTGTTACTCCGGCCTTATAAACACCTTTTTGCCTTTATTACCATGCGAGTTCCAATCGTTCGGCGGTGCATTTACAACAAGCAGTAGCTGCATTGGTGTGAATATTCAACTTCTTATTATGCCACGTTCAGTATTTGGTCAGTATTTTACATCACTACCTATAAGCCAAAACCAGGAGAAGAACAATCAGAGGATAAGTATAAGGCCGGTGTCATACTTGCATTTGTGATGCGAGAAACTCATGCAAGTCTCTCGCATCAATACCCAGCACTGCCGCCGGCACTCGGGACCGGAGTGTGAGGCTGCATAGAAATACATGCAGCCATATGCTCCGGTCTGAGTGCTGGCGGCAGTGCCGGGCGTTGATGCAAGTTTCTCGCATCACACACACAAGTGTGACACCGGCCTAATAGAAACACGTCACCACTTCTGGATTTTTCACCCACTCATGCGAGACGATGGGAGCACAATGGACTGACACTCGGATCAGAGCTGGAGCTAAATGTCATTAGTATATCGCATACCACGCTCTCGCATTGTATACTATACGTATGTGCGTTTCCTTTCCACCCTTCGTTGCAGTACCAAGAAAAGTTGCTACTTTACAGAGTGAGTGGGGTCTCATAAATAATTAAGAGGTTGCTGTGGTCTCTTCATATAGCTGATGGGCAGGGAGGCAGAGTCAGATACCCGCTGAACTTATATTGATGACCTATACAGTACAGACCAAAAGTTTGGACACACCTTCTCATTTAAAGATTTTTCTATATTTTCATGACTATGAAAATTGTACATTCACACTGAAGGCATCAAAACTATGAATTAACACATGTGGAATTATACATTACACTTAACAAAAAAGTGTGAAACAACTGAAATTATGTCTTATATTCTAGGTTCTTCAAAGTAGCCACCTTTTGCTTTGATTACTGCTTTGCACACTCTTGGCATTCTCTTGATGAGCTTCAAGAGGTAGTCACCGGAAATGGTCTTCCAACAATCTTGAAGGAGTTCCCAGAGATGCTTAGCACTTGTTGGCCCTTTTGCCTTCACTCTGCGGTCCAGCTCACCCCAAACCATCTCGATTGGGTTCAGGTAGACACTGGGTGCAGCAGCAGTTTGTTGTTTTTTTTTACAGCAAACTGTAGAGGTAGAGGAAGAGGGTTTTTTTGAGATACGAACATTTTTTGAGATATGAGTGACAATAAAAAATAGAAATACCAATAAGTCTTCAATTGTTTATATACGGTATATATATATTTTAGCTCACTGTGAAGTATAAATGACAAGTTAACCTAATTCTGGTAATGAATACAAAGGCAAAGATGACAAATTTATAGATTTTTTTTTATTTTTCTTTTCCACAGAAAAAGAAAAAACTTAAAACAGTGACAACAAACTGTAATTTTTCTGCTCAGAGTTGTTATTGTTATAGAGTTAGGCTAAAGGGTTTCTTCGTCACTAGTGATGAGCAAGCATGCTTGGGTGGTCTCCGAGTATTTGGAAGTGAGCAGAGATTTAGTTTCTGTCGCCACAGCTGCATGATTTGTGGCTGCTGGACAGTCTGAATACATGTGCGGATTGCCTGTTTGTTAGGGAATCCCCACATGTATTCAGGCTGTCTAGCAGTCACAAATCATGCAGCTGTGGCGACAGAAACTAAATCTCCGAGCACTTCCAAATACTCGGAGACCACCCGAGCATGCTCAGGAAAACCCGAGCAATGAGCATACTCGCTCATCACTATTCGGCACCGTTTACTTCCACATTGGGAATTGAGTGGTGCTGATAAACCATACCTAACAAGACACATTTGTGATAGCTGCCATTCATGCATCTGTCCCATCAAGTATCTGTAGACTATGTCTTCAAAGCTGCTTGTCTCCCAATGTGGAAGTAAATAGCGCTGAACAAACCCTTTTTACAGTAAGTGAACCTTACCGCTGATACCTACTGTGTGACCCATTATCAGCATGTTTCCAGCACCGGCTATACGATCTAAGCCCGGTATGTTTGTCTCTGAAACGCTGCGGCGTCACAAAGAAAAATATGTTTGACTTTTCCCCTCCTGCTGCCAATGATTGGTCTCTTCCTGTACATGCAAAAAGAAAATTGTCCGGATGGGGAGAAGCCACCAGGGACCCGCCTGTCTGACTAGTCACCCATGCGGCCTCCGTCCTCGATGGCTTTTAACGTATGTTTTTCTCTGAAACGCCGCAGCATATCAGAGTCAAACATACCTGGCTGGAATCATTCTTCCAATGTCTGAAACATGTGGCCCGTGGATCGAGCAGCGTGTATCAGCTATCTGGTTCCCTTTAAGATCCCATAGGTGCCATATATGTCACATGGTTGACTATTATCTTTTTGCCTTTGAGGAGAACTATAACTCCGAGCATGTCCTGCAGCTCCTATGGCATCCTGGGAATTATAGTTCACCACAGGAGTGGTGATATTCTTTTATGTTAGTGGCATGGGAGCAGAGTGGACACAGCTTTCTTTTCTTAATTAGACTAATGCTTGCCGCTTAACAGATTCTTCCTAGATACAACTTTGGTGCTTGCTTCCTGTGCTTCTGCTCTGTGCACATAAGGTTATCAGCTGCTCGTAAATCCTTTCTGGCCCTACCAGCACTAAGTAAGAGGGAAGGTCAAAGCAGCACAGAACAGGACAGCGCCTCCCCCCCACCTCAGCGTGCCCTGTTTCTGTGTTAGCTCGTGATTAGGACATTAGACCACGGCCACCAACTTCATCCTGTCCAGCAAAATGGCAATAAGTTCAGCAATGCGGCTCCATAATGTGCAAAAGGCAAGCTGTTGCTACCTCGTGTGCTGGCTGCAGATGAAAACATTGGAACGCGCGCTGATAGAGTGTAGGGGCGACATAGCGAGCAGCTCACTACAGGAGCCGGCCCTTCTAGCATTTGCCAGAAATATCAGATGGCCAGTCCGGCCCTGGACTTGAAGAATATGGTCTGAAAAGAAGAACTGATTTCAGAATTACAGCCACATACTTGTTACAAGTAGTCATATATTAATTATATGAAAATATGTACTCAGTTACTGAATGTTCGTGTTTTTTGGCATTTTCCACTTCCAATCCGGTCTTTGTTCACAGAAGAAAAAAGCAACATTTTCAGAGTGCGCTCATCTGTTTTAATTAGTAAAATTGCTACTGTTTAATGATGTGAATGCTAAAATGAATTTTCTTGCAGCCAAGGCAGAAAGAAGAGGAATGATTGCAGAAGGGTGTGTCTAAATTACTGACTAAAGGGGATGAAAGAAAAGGAAATAAAATTGGGAGGAAGGTGTGGAATTGGGAGGTAGACATACAGGGATAAAAAGAACAGAGCCTTCAGAAGGGAGGGGCAGAGGCAAAGACTTCATTGGCAAGCTGTATGTTCTTTATTACAAATGACTTTGTACATAGGATTTTATATAGATATAATATTGTGCTGTGGTGTTATACCTATCATCCTCCACTGTACTAAGGAGAGGAGATCTGCAATTAAACATCTGCTTCAAAGACTCGAAAAGTGTCATAATTATCATGGTGACTCTTTAATAATATCACTAGCCATGGTGTGACATTAGAGATCACTGGTAGCTTTTGTCAAAGAGGTTGTCTGCTTTGGACGATCTATTTTTGTTAGAGAGGTTCCCCGAAGATAAGTTGATTACAAGGAGGCCTGCTGGCGAAATCCGCGGTGGAACTTGGCATCAAATGTTGAATTTAATTCAGGTGTCACCACAGAGGGGCTAATAAGTACAGCAACATTCCCATGGAAATCAATAAAATATCCATGTAAGGTCAGCAGAGAAAGAAGTTCTTTATAGATAAGATAAGGATTGATAAATGACAATCCCATTTTGTCAACTAAAAATTCCCTCCTTGGGAGTTTCAGGGTTTTGTAAGGCCAACATTGTAGTGGATGATTTACTAAAAAAGTTCAAGGAGCTCCTGGATGCCTTTCTTGAAAAATCTAATATTAAAAGTTATAAGTCGTAGATTTTGTGATGGGACGTTGATCCAGGGAACTGGTTTGATTGCCATACGTGGAGTTGGTAAGGAATTTTTTCACTATTATGGAGAATTTGCATCTGACTCATGGGGTTTTTTGACTTCTTCGATCACCCTGTTTGACTATAGGTTGAACTTCATGGACTTATCTCTACCTTTAACGTTAAAGACTATGAAACTATTAAACCTTGTTAATGTCAACGTATTTGCCAAGCACGTCATTTTTTTTGTGTGACTCAAATTTCACTATTGTGTTAATCTTGAAGTAGCTTACATCAAAACTGAATCAGTTTTTAATACAAAAAAATAGTAATTTCTTAATGTAGAAAAATATCCAGAGCAAGCAATTACTTCTCGTTTATAATGGATCTAAATCTAAATAATACATAATTGGGCAAGAAGCAAAACTGAGTGGTCATGGCTTTTCTAAGCTCTCTACTGAAGCAATGAAAAATAACAACTTTTTAGTCTATTATCCAACAGAAAAAACTAATTGAGGTTTCAGAAACAGACAGACGGAGTGTAAGGTTCTATGTATATATTCCTGAAACTCAGTTTGTTCGTCAGCCATTTTGCTTTCTGTCTTGCTGCAGCTGTCTTGCCCTCAGTCAAGATGGAGTTTCCAGCTTGCATGTTCCCGCCCTGATTCTCTCCTTTGCTTCTTAAGCAGCCACAGCTGAGCAATCAGTGCTTCAGAATCTAGCCTGCAGTGAACCTGTGACTTGACTCCTGTAAGCCTTGGACCTTGTACTCCAGCTATTCCTACTGAGGAACTCTGAAGCACTTGTGGACTCTGAACCCTGCTCTTTGAAAGACCCACGTTTGCATGGACTTACGGTAACAGAGAAGAAGATCCTGAATCTGTATTGGAGAGTGATTGCTGAGCTTGGATTACTCTGGCCTGCTGTGTCTCCTGTTTCTGTGTCTGCAAACTGTGTGACTATTTCTGCCAACTTGTATGAAGTAATACAGGACTTTTCTATATCAAACCTGTGACTCCTGTGTTTTCATCGCACCCAAGCACAAGACGCTATATGAACTGTACTACATACATTACAAGATTCTGAAGCCAAAACGTTAGTGTCTGCTGGGTCTGGAAGGCTGTGTCTGCTGTACTGTGGATATCAGACGTCCGGTTGTACTTTCTGTGATGACAGTGGTTGTGACTTCTCACAACCATTCCAGGTGAGCAATTCCCTTAAGTTTTTTCTTTTTGCAGTGTTACCACAGGTAAACACTATTGTTTTTTTTTTTTTTCCTTTCTTTTCTCTTTTTTGTCTGCTGTAACTCTGGATATCAGATGTCTGGTTGAAACTTTCTGTGATGATAGTGGTTGTGACTTCTCACAACCATTCCAGGTGAGCAGTTCCCTTAATTTTTTTTTCTCTCTGCAGTGTTGCCACAGGTGAACACTATTGTTTTTTTTTCTCTCCTCTTCTTCCAGTAATCCTGTCTTAAAAGATCTGGAAAATGGAGGCCCGCATAAAGGAACTTTGCGGAGTGACTGATAATATCCTTGCAGATTTGCAGAATATAAAGACCCGTTTTACAAATCTACAGGACCTCAATAATCACAATTTGCAAGTGGTTGGACAGACTACCCAGGATTTGCGAGCCAGGATTGAGGTTCTAGAGGGGCAAGTCCAGGCTCCTGCCGTAGCCCCGAGTGCTGGGATTCCCAAGTTGCCCCCTTTTCGTTTTGGCGGTGAACGTGAGAAATTCAGGGGATTTATTAATCAATGCAATCTTTTTTTTTCTGCACATGCTTCACAATTTCCCACTGAACGATCTAAGGTGCTTACTATAATTATGTTGCTTACCAACAAGGCTTTAATGTGGGCAAACCCTCTGATTGAGACTGAGGATGATTGTTTGAATCACCTTGATGATTTTATTTCAGCCATGGGGCAGGTGTTTGATGACCCCAATCGAGGTGCAACAGCTGAAGCAGCCATGTTAGCTTTGCGCCAAGGTAAGCACTCGGTAGCTGAATATGCCTTGGATTTCAGGAGATGGGCCCTTGATACCACCTGGGACAGTTCCGCCAAAAAATCTATTTTTCGAAAGGGGTTATCTCCACTGATTAAGGATGAACTTGCTCGTGCCGACCCTCCCACTGCGTTAGGTGACTTTATTAACTACTGCATCCGTATTGATACTCGTCTGACTGAACGCAGGCAAGAGAGATGGTTCGAAAGCAATCGTACTAACCTTTTCCTACCTTCCTCTCCAGCTAAGGAACCTTTGAGTAGGATTACACGGGAACCTGAACCTGAACCCATGCAGGTAGACTCTTTACAACGACGGGTTAGTGATGCACGCAAGGAACATCGTTTTAAGGGGAATCTATGTTTCTATTGTGGTAAGTCAGGGCACTTCATTATAAACTGCCCCAGCCGTTCTCGTAAGACTACTGCAGCACTCATTCATTGTGAGTGTTGCGAGAGGGGATCTGTCAGGTCCGAGCCTCAGGCTCCAGAGAGATCTGCAGCAACAGATCTTGATTTCTCGGACTTAAACTCCGTTACCTCTGAGGACGTTGACTGTGTAAACGCTGCCATTTTTCAAGTTTCCTCAGCGGTGTCCCAGCTGAGTTGTAAAAAAACAATTCTCATTGCTTTCTTTCCATCAAACTCTGGGTTGACTCAGCTTGGGTGTCTAGCTCTGCTATGATCGACTCAGGGGCAAGTGGAAATTTTATGGATGTCTCCTTTGCTCTGAAACAGGGAATACGTTCAGTGAAGAAGGCTACTCCAGTACAGATGGAAACTGTGGATGGCTCCCTGCTGACCTCTGGACCAGTGGATCAGGAAACAGAGCCTTTGAGGGTTCTTATGGGTAAAGATCATCAAGAGAAACTGTCCTTTATGCTTATCTCTTCTCCCCACTTTCCCATTATTCTAGGGCTACCATGGCTGCAGGCTCAGAATCCTACCATTAACTGGGAGACCAAGGGATTACACTTTCCAGAGAAACAGATGAGTCCAAAAGTTTCAGCTTGCTCTGTTCCTAAAGGAATCATGTCAGTCCCTGAACTACCAGCTGTATACCAGGACTATGTGGATTTATGTGACAAGAAGAACGCTGACCAGCTTCCTCCTCACCGTCCATATGATTGTCCAATTGAATTATTGCCTGGAGCAGAGATACCTTTTGGTAAGATCTACCCCCTGGCGGGGCCCGAGCTAAAGGCTTTAAAGGATTACATAGATGAAAATTTAGCCAAGGGCTTCATACGCCCCTCTTCATCTCCTGCAGGTGCACCCATCTTCTTTGTAAAGAAGAAAGATGGATCTCTGAGACCATGCGTAGACTATAGGGAACTCAATAAGGTTACTATTAGAAACCGTTATCCATTGCCTTTAATCCCTGAGTTATTGGAGAGAGTGCGACATGCCAAAATTTTTTCTAAACTAGATCTTCGTGGGGCCTATAACTTAGTCCGTATTAGACCTGGGGATGAATGGAAGACTGCATTCAGGTCACGCTATGGACACTTTGAATATCTAGTTATGCCTTTTGGTCTGAGTACTGCCCCAGCCACTTTCCAACACTTGGTGAATGACATCTTCAGGGATCTCCTAGATACATTCGTGGTAATTTATTTGGATGATATTCTAATTTTTTCTAACTCCACAGAGGAACATCATGGACATGTGAGAATGGTCTTGGAACGTCTAAGACAAAATCATCTTTACATCAAACTTGAAAAGTGTGAATTCCATAGGACCGAAATTCAATTTCTGGGGTATGTACTGTCTACACAAGGAATTAGTATGGATGGAAGCAAAACCCAAGCCATCAAGGATTGGCCAAGTCCTAGAAATGTGAAGGAGGTACAGCGCTTCATCGGGTTTGCCAACTTCTATAGACGTTTCATTAGAAATTTCTCTGAGGTAGTGTCACCTATCACTCAACTTACCCGGAAAGAGTCTAGGTTTTCCTGGACTCCCCAAGCCCAGGAAGCATTTTCCCGTCTAAAAGATAAATTTACCACTGCACCTATCCTAGTACATCCCAACCCCGAGCTTGCCTTCATAATAGAGGTGGATGCTTCAGACTGTGCCGTTGGAGCTATACTCTCTCAGAGAACAGGTGAGAAGAATGTCTTGCATCCCTGTGCCTTCTTTTCCCAGCAGTTGTCTTCGGCTGAGAGGAACTACGATGTGGGCAATAGAGAGTTGTTGGCCATTATTGCCGCCTTCAAAGAATGGAGACACCTTCTTCAGGGTGCTGCACAGCAAATAGTCGTCCTGACAGACCATCGTAACCTTGAGTTTATCAGGTCGGCTAAGTGCCTGACTCCTCGCCAGGCTCGCTGGAATCTTTTCTTAAACCAATTTAATTTTATCATCTCTTATAGACCAGGATCGCGCAATGGAAAGGCTGATGCACTCTCTAGGATTTACTCAGCAGAGACACGTCCAATTACTCCTCCTAAGACTATTCTTCCTGACTCTAGATTCCTAGGAGTAATTCATAATCAAGACCTACTTAAGGACATCAAGGAAGCATACCATGCGGATTCCTTTTTGGCACAACCCCCAAGGGACGTAAGTCTTGTCTTTAAGAATGGTGTGTGGATTCAGGGACAACGTCTGTATATTCCTGAAACAGTCAGATTAAGAGTATTGCAACTCATTCACGATTCCAAGATAGCTGGGCATAGAGGAATTCTAAAGACACAGGAATTTCTTTCTCGTTTCTTTTGGTGGCCCACTTGCAGGAAGGATGTTTTGAATTATGTCACTTCATGTGAGGTCTGTGCAAGATGCAAAACACCTCGCTCCTCACCAACTGGTCTGTTACAGCCTCTTCCCACCCCGTCCCGCCCGTGGGGATCCATTTCTATGGACTTCATTGTGGAGTTACCAACCTCTCAGGGGAAGAACACCATTCTAGTGGTGGTTGACCGTCTAACAAAGGCAGCTCATTTTATCCCTTGTGTCGGCTTACCCACTGCAAAACAGACATCAGATTTGATGATTAAAGATGTGTTTCGCTTACATGGAGTACCGGATGAGGTTATTTCGGATCGAGGGGTGCAATTCACTTCTAGGTTTTGGCAAAATTTCTGTGCAGCATTGGACATTAAAGTAAACCTTTCTTCTGCTTTTCATCCCCAGACTAATGGACAGACCGAACGAACCAATCAAACCCTGGAGCAGTATCTCCGCTGCTTTATCTGCCACCTACAGGATGATTGGGTGGATCTACTTCCATTAGCTGAGTTCTCGTATAACAACTCTCAGAGTGCCTCCACTAAACAGTCTCCTTTTTACTCTAATCTAGGTTATCATCCTAACATTCTACCACGATTTCCCATAGAAACGCCTTTACCAGCAGTGGCTGAAAGAATCACGTCTTTACAGAAGAATATGGATCTTCTAAAGGAAAATCTGGAATCGGCTCAAGAAAGGTACAAGAAAGCAGCAGATAAATTTCGTAAACCTGCACCAGCTTTCAAGGTAGGAGACTTGGTCTGGCTGTCAACCAGAAATCTTAAGTTAAGGATTCCATCGTCTAAGTTGGGACATAAGTACATTGGACCCTATAAAATCAGTAAAATTATAAGTGCCGTTGCTTGTCGTCTTCAACTGCCCAGAACTATGAGAATCCACCCTGTCTTTCATGTATCCCTACTAAAGGCTGCGACACCCAATACGTTTCCTGGACGTTCCTCTCCTTGCCCTGACCCAGTGCTAGTCGATGGTCAGGAAGAATTTGTGGTGGAAAGAATTTTAGATTCCAGGTTGTATAGAAATCAGTTACAATATCTGATTAAATGGCAGGGCTACCCAGTGGAGGACAACTCATGGGAACCGGTCAATAACGTTAATGCTCCTCGCTTGCTCCGTCAGTTTCATCAGAGGTACCCACACAAGCCTGGTCTGAGGTCATCCGGAGGTTGTCCTTAAGGGGGAGTAATGTAAGGTTCTATGTATATATTCCTGAAACTCAGTTTGTTCGTCAGCCATTTTGCTTTCTGTCTTGCTGCAGCTGTCTTGCCCTCAGTCAAGATGGAGTTTCCAGCTTGCATGTTCCCGCCCTGATTCTCTCCTTTGCTTCTTAAGCAGCCACAGCTGAGCAATCAGTGCTTCAGAATCTAGCCTGCAGTGAACCTGTGACTTGACTCCTGTAAGCCTTGGACCTTGTACTCCAGCTATTCCTACTGAGGAACTCTGAAGCACTTGTGGACTCTGAACCCTGCTCTTTGAAAGACCCACGTTTGCATGGACTTACGGTAACAGAGAAGAAGATCCTGAATCTGTATTGGAGAGTGATTGCTGAGCTTGGATTACTCTGGCCTGCTGTGTCTCCTGTTTCTGTGTCTGCAAACTGTGTGACTATTTCTGCCAACTTGTATGAAGTAATACAGGACTTTTCTATATCAAACCTGTGACTCCTGTGTTTTCATCGCACCCAAGCACAAGACGCTATATGAACTGTACTACATACATTACACGGAGTTTTTGATTTCTTGTAAAAACAGTTTAACCCCTTGATGAAATCCACCGTACATGTTTCCGCAAACCAAAGTATATGAATGACGTGACGATCTCGCAGGTCCACTCCCACCGATCATCAGCACTATAAGATAGCTGGAGTTTAGCCCCTCTGATGTCGCTGTCAATACTGATAGTGGCACAGATAGGCATAGCGTAGAGAGCGCCCTCTCTGCTCCAATCAGCACAATGTGATTGCGATTGCGATACTATCCATGGTGACTCTGGGCGGAAAGATGGCTTGGGGGTCACCAAGGTATGGTGGCCTGTAAGGTCCTGCTCAGAGCAGAAGGTGACATGCACCCTCCGTAGGGGAAATGCACTAAGCTAATGCCCTACAAGAAAAAACAAGTTAAAAAAGTTTTATACATTATACAAATATTTTTAAAACCTCACAAAAGAAAGAACAAAAAATAATAAATATTATACCAGTAAATACATTTATAGTTTTGTATAAATATAGTTCTAGCAGATATTGCTCCTTATTTTAGCCCAAGCCCATGCTCTAGAACTAAAGCACAGCAATCAATAAAATCTGCCTTGTTTTTTGATCTTTCTGAATACATTTTCCATTTGGTTACCGAAATCCTTGTTTATTGATGTTTGATCCATTCAACTACTAAGAAACATTGTGTTTTTTGAAACTGTATGGGAGCCGCATTTGATAAATACTGCATTGTACGTTGTGTCTTTGATAAATGTGGAGGCGTTTTGCTTTTATATGTTAATGCCAAACTATACCAATGTCATCATACATTTCATGTACGGTCACGAATATCCAACAGTTAGTTTTCCACAAATATTTAGATCGCAGATGATTGAAGTCAGAATAGAAGAACTTTTGTAATGTGTTTTATTAAAAGAAAGTCAGGTATAGGACCTATTTTAGACAATACACATCAAACAATATTGAATATTTTCATTTTGTGATCAAAGTTGTTTTTTTTTTTAATTCTTCCTCACATTCAAGAGGCTGAATATTTTCTTCTGTCGCAATAACTATACAATGGCTTGTTATTTGTTGGACTAATTGCATTTTTCATTGACATCATTCAGGGTACAAATAATCATAGAATGTTAGATTTGGAAGGGATCTCGGGGTCATCGTGTCCAAGGTCATCAATAAATGCAGGGAAAACAAAAAGATATATTGTTACAAATGTACTAATGATGCTACACATGAATAGTGTTATTTATGTTATGATACTTTTTGCATAATAAAAAGAAGTGTTTCTTTGTCTTTTCTTCTGCAACGTTGGTCTTGGATTATTTTTTTTTTTGGACTGACGAGTTGTAGTTGTTATTAGAACCATTTTGTGGTAGATATCATGTATTTAAGTGCACCTTCACCATAACTTTTTTTTTTAAAATTGCACTCAAAAGATTTGTGAGAGGTGCGCTGCTCAGGAGGCAGAAACGCTGAGCACCCGCATGAGCACCCATACTGAGCAATGTAAGGGCTCAACAGAAAATCTATAAGTCCAGTAAATCCGACATCCCTAGTTATCTTTTGTGGGGTGGAGGTTGTTTTTTTTAATTTCTAATGGTCTAGTACATTCTGCAACGATTAACGATCAGCCGAATGATCATTGATCGTTACTACGTCTCACCAGCAACAATGTCGTTTCGACATCGCTGCGACGTCACCAAACCGGTGACCTTGCATTGATATCGTTCACGATATCGTAGCGTGTAACGGGGCCTTAAGTAACAAATATATTGTCGTTGTAAGACTTGTGCTAAGCTTAACCCACCTCAGAACCATGGGATAATTTTCCCAACCATTGAATTCGAACATTTTATAACCGATGCAGATTCTCCAAGACAATGCAGCTTTTCCGTTTCCATGTACCGTACGTCTCTGTAACGTAGAAAGTATTGTCATCAGTAAAGCTGGCAATACCAATGACATTTGTTCCAAACATATTAATTGGCTTCAGCAAGCAAATATGTTTATTTTAATAGGGATAAGAAAATAAGCTGCTGCTAACCTCCTCCATCAGCTAATAACTACTCAGGGCAATAAAAAGCATTGGAAAAAAATAAAGATTATTAAATGGTAGAATCAGGGTTGGTAGAATCTGCAAAATCTGTGAAGCAGCAACCAGAGGAAGCTTTGCCTCTACAGCATCAGAGAAGCACGCCGGGACTGAAGCTGGCCAGGCACAGTGATCCCGCTTGCATCAGAGCAGCTCTTACAAGCTCTGATGAAAAGAGTGCAGTGGTAGCACTAAAATATACAATTAAACATCCCTTCGTTTTTTAAAGACAGAGAGTGTTTTCAGTAAGATGCAAATAGGGAAGTTGATTGTTTTTACAAGTACTAATTTTTACTACTTACGATGTTGAAAAAAAATCAATGTCTGATCAATGATGGTATAACACCCGGAACCCCGCCGATCAGCTGTTCCTGGTTTCAATGGCGGCCAGAACTGCTCAGTTATGGAACTGCACAGCACAGCTCCATTGAGAAAATAGTGGTCACAGTCAGGAACTGCACATCTGCCACCTATTCAAATCAACAGGGGGTGGTTGTGCAGTACCTGGCAAGTGGTAACTACTGGGTTTACGTTTACATCAGTCTAGGAGGGTGGATGAGGCTCTGAGGTCTGAATTTATTGCAAAGTCTATATTAAAAAATGTGAAAATGTTAATCATTTTAGAGCATCTGGCTGTGGGAGCAAACGGTTTTTGATTTTGTATGTGTTAGGGTTCGATTTCCCGCTGCTGTACAAGGGGAGTCTCGAACCCGTCCCGCTGCGGTCTCCCATTCATCTCCGGCCGCAGTGGAGCCTGCTCAGCAGAGACGTCGGTCCAGGCGTCTTGCCCACTCCTCTACTGTGCAGTGACTTGCTGCTGCCTTTCCTGGATCTGCTATTATAGCCAGTGCTGGAGCAGTCGTCTTTGAGACAAAGTCCTGCTTTTTCCCATCTGAGCATGCCCAGAGTGAGATCTCTCATTGGAAATCAGGGGTCACATGTTCAGGTGCTGCATCGGCTCCTATTGGTCCGCCAGGAAGGTCATGTAGCTACGTTTGTTTGTAACAGCTTCTCATTGGTCCTTGTTCCTGGAAGGTCCTGTAGCTGTTGCTATAAAAGGGTAGCATGGCTGGGCCGCCATGCGCTAATATCAATCATTGTATGCTATGCGCCAGTGTGGTCATGTGTATGTGTGGATAGGGACCCGGCTGAAATAAGCCACTAGAATACCGACTTAATCGGTGAGGAGTTTGGTATGGTAGCTGGTCAGGGTCGGTGTCCTAGATGCCCTAGATTACCGGCATAACCAGTGAGGAGTTTGATTGCCGTATTCAGGGCCTGGCGTTCAGACGCCATAGATTGCGGGTGACTCCCGCAAGGACATTAGCGCATGATCACGCTTTATGTGCGCTTAGCACTTAACTGTGTATCTGGGAGCCTTACAGGACACAGTGCTTTTTCTCAGCGGCTCTGTGACGTAACAGGGTTCGCATTCAACGCTAGTCAGCGCCCTAGCGTGTTTTCTTTGCCACTCAGTTGTGTCTAGTGAGTGCGCACACATCGTCATATAGCGTTGCGGCTCCTCTTCTAGCGGCTCTGTAGAGTAACAGAGTTTGCACTCATTGCCACAGCGCATTACGGCGTTTATGTTGGCAGCTCTGCGGGATAACAGAGTTTGCTTCTTGCGCCTTTTTGCCAGCAGCGGGCTTCGCCTGCACGGTGGACCCCGGGCTGCGAACGCACTTATTATTTATATTATTTTGTGCGTTCCGCCAGCCTTAACAGTATATGTTTTTTGCCACAAAAGTACAATAATTAATGTCAATGGAATTTATTAGAATCCCAATCACATTAAAGACAGATTTTGGATCTTGGACCACTCTGCAGATTTGGAATTTTATTTTATAAGCTGAAATTCAGAAATGCTTGGGATATTATCAATGTGTTGTGCAATATGCTATTATTTGGGCATTGAACATAGTATTATTTAGAAATCTAATTAGACAATGTGCTTTTTTGCTTTTCAGGGATCAGCTCTGATGGAACAATATGGAACTACCATCTGGCAGTGTTCTGGTCACTCTTGATGTTAAGAGCTTATATACATCTATTGCTCATGATAAAGGAATTGAGGCAGTTAAGACCTTGTTGGAATCTTCAGATTTATCCACCAATGCAGTCCAATTGTGTCTTGATTTATTACACCTAGTATTGCATGAGAATTATTTTCTGTATGAAGACACCTATTACATACAGAAG
This sequence comes from Oophaga sylvatica, assembly GCA_033576555.1. NCBI lineage: Eukaryota > Metazoa > Chordata > Amphibia > Anura > Dendrobatidae > Oophaga > Oophaga sylvatica. Next base: position 580,180,536 of record JARQOD010000002.1, read on the forward strand.
TGCGGTACCGCAATGGGCGCCAATGTCGCGCCCGCCTATGCAAATGCATATATGAATTCCTTTGAAATGTCATATGTATATCCAAATGATCTTTTTATTCACTATGTACTCGGATACCATCGTTACATAGATTATATATTCTTTGTGTGGACCGGTCCCGTTAGTACCCTTTTAGAATTCCATGCATACCTCAATTCTATTTATCCGGAATTGCAATTCTCATTACACCATGACACTGATTCAATTCCGTTTCTGGACATCAGAGTTTTACAGGATGCACATGGCAACCTATCAACCGACCTATACAACAAACCCACCGATAAGAATAATCTTCTGCATTACTCCAGTTGCCATCCTCGTTCAACTAAAAATAGTTTACCACGGTCTCAACTAAGTCGAGTATGCAGGATTGTATCTGACAAAGAAATACTTGAAACCAGACTGAACACCATGGCACAGAAATTCAGAGAACGACACTACCCCACAAGGTTACTACATGACGAAAAAGTCCGTGCCACTGCACCACCCTCCCCTCCGCCACCTACTGTCCCAAAAGAGAGGGTGCCTTTTGTTCACTCATTTCATCCCCTTATGCCAAAAGCCTACTCTATTATAAAAAAACACTGGCCGCTGCTCTCGAGGGCCTACCCGAACATTGAGTCATTTGAGTCACCAGCACTAATGTGCAAAAAAAGGGCACCTAATATCAGAGACAGGCTAGTGAGAGCCGACATAGCTAGTGCCCGGCCTACCGATAGCCAAAGACTTTTGGCCTCTCGGAAGAACGGTACTTTTCCGTGTCTCAATTGTGCAGCCTGCTCAAATATCATCAGATCAGACCATTTCACACACCCTAGGACAGGCATATCATTCCCAATTAAAGGATTTTTTACCTGCAACTCCAATTTCGTAGTGTACCTTATTAAGTGCCCATGCGGCCTCCTATATGTGGGGGAGACAACCCAGCATGTTAAAGACCGCATAGCCAGTCATAAATCCACCATCCGTTGCCAAAAGAACTGGCTCCCATTACCTGATCATTTTACTAAACACAGGCATTCTGTTGCTCAGATGAAATTTCAGGTCATAGAAGGGGTTCCACGCCCCAGGAGAGGTGGTGACCATGTGAAACTATTAAAACAAAGGGAAACATACTGGATTCATAAACTTGAAACTTTGGCCCCTAAAGGATTGAATAGAGAAATAGATTGGCTGCTATAATATACTCTATATTAACACAATTTGTTTTTCTTGCAGACCCGATAACTATTCACCTACAGGTGAGTTTACTCCTCAGCCGGGATTCTGCTACATGTCCCTGTCCCCTCTGACCTCTTAAGTCCTCCATTCATTTTTTATTTTTTATTTTTATTTTTATTTCTATTTCTATTTTTTATTGTCAATAATGATTAATTTATTTTGTATTTTTTCTCTAAACTTCCCTAATATTAATTGTTCCCTCCATTGGCTTATCCTGTTGAATACATTATTTGCCCATTCTATGATTAAAATTATTCACAGTGCCCAGATATATCCATACACCCACTCCAGTCCTTTGGCACTACTATACAGACGTTTTTCACCTAGCTCTGAGCATGCTCAGTACAACCACTTAGCCACTGCGCATGTCCCCCATCTCTTAACAGTATCTCTCAGTGACGCAACGTCACTTCCGGTTTGATATCGTCACTTCCGGTCTGGCGCTTTATACGAGCGCTACTAACTCATGCACACTGCAGTCCAGCCACAGCAAGGCGCGGGAGCGCTGCTTAGCCCACACCACAACGCTTTCCAGGTAGGCTCCATGCCATTTTGGGGATGTACTTTATTTACACTCTAAACCGCTAATACTCAGCGGCCCTGACTATACCGCACTATCCACTTCCCCAGGTGGATAACAAACCCTGCTTTCTGGGACCTTACCTGAAGTAATTGACTGCCAGGTATGCACCTTAACATCTATACCCACTACACTATTATAAGTCTGTCATTGCCACCATTTTACATCACAGTTCTTAATCCTCTAGGATTACAGAACTATCCTATGAGGACCATTCCCTGACTATAACAGGTACTTCTAACCCCTCTACTTGGGCTCTATAACCACACGGTCACATACAATCAATTTATTAGGCACTCCCTATACCTTACTTTCAGATCGCCACAATTGCTATTGAGACTCCTCTCATTACCCCAAATACTTGAGATACAGGTATTAGGCAGCCTTATTACTGATTTTCAGCATTTGTATGCATACATTTAACACTGTTACCATTGCTTGCAGTTTTCCTCTGTATTGGGATACTTACCTTTCTTTATATGTCTACCCACAAATATTCCAGGACTGAGGTAAAAAAATTCCCTCTTCGTTTCTGCTTTCTCATTTGGTTCCAATGTACCTTATATAAATGTATATATGTATATAATTGATTTCTTGGTCACATTTAATTTTATGTTGTGTCTTGTTATTTTATGTTGTGTCTTGGTGTTTCTCCGGAGTGATTTCTTTTGAACCATCACTATTGATGTTTTTATGACTATTTATTTTCATGTTACTTATAATGTCTCTTTTGATTCACAGCGACTACATGAATAAGGTTCTGGCAGAACCGAAACGTTGTAATTTATGTCGCCTCATGCTTATATTCTTGTTTTGCCTCCATTCTTGATTATCCACTAAAATAAACAGAATATTTCACTTGCAAATTGATATTTTGAGTGTGCGGTAAATAATTTTCTAGCCTGGAACAATATGGAAAGCATTCTTAACTTGAATGGGTGCTACTGCGTTAGGGACTATCTTCCTGTAGCACACTTCAAAGAAAACTACAGGACTTTGAATGTTGCAGGTTGATGAAAATTTTAATTGTACTTGTATTTATATATTTATTTATAATAATAATATAATAATAATATAATAATATATTTACAATAATATTATAATAATATAATAATAATAATATTACAATAATATAATAATAATAATTTATTTATTATAATATTATATTTATTTATTTATATATTTTTATACACTGCTCAAAAAAACAAAGGGAACACTTAAACAACAGAATATAACTCCAAGTAAATCAAATTTCTGTGAAATCAAACTGTCCACTTAGGAAGCAACTCTGATTAACAATCAATTTCACATGCTGTTGTGCAAATGGAATAGACAACAGATGGAAAATATTGGCAATTATCAAGACACACAATAAATTAGTGGTTCTGCAGGTGGGGACCACAGACCACATCTCAGTACCAATGCTTTCTGGCTGATGTTTTGGTCACTTTTGAATGTTGGTTGTGCTTTCACACTCGTGGTAGCATGAGACGGACTCTACAACCCACACAAGTGGCTCAGGTAGTGCAGCTCATCCAGGATGGCACATCAATGAGAGCTGTGGCAAGAAGGTTTGCTGTGTCTGTCAGAGTAGTGTCCAGAGGCTGGAGGCGCTACCAGGAGACAGGCCAGTACACCAGGAGACGTGGAGAGGGCCGTAGGAGGGCAACAACCCAGCAGCAGGACTGCTACCTCCGCCTTTGTTCAAGGAGGAACAGGAGAAGCACTGCCAGAGCCCTGCAAAATGACCTCCAGCAGGCCACAAATGTGCATGTGTCTGCACAAACGGTTAGAAACCGACTCCATGAGGATGGTCCGAGTGCCCGATGTCCACAAATGGGGGTTGTGTTCATAGCCCAACACCATGCAGGAACCTTGGCATTTGCCACAGAACACCAGGATTGGCAAATTCGGCACTGGTGCCTTGTGCTCTTCACAGATGAAAGCAGGTTCATACTGAGCACATGTGACAGACGTGACAGAGTCTGGAGACGCCGTGGAGAGCGATCTGCTGCCTGCAACATCCTTCAGCATGACCGGTTTGGCAGTTGGTCAGTAATGGTGTGGGGCGGCATTTCTTTGGAGAACTGCACAGCCCTCCATTTGCTCGTCAGAGGTAGCCTGACTGCCATTAGGTACCGAGATGATATCCTCAGACCCCTTGTGAGACCATATGCTGGTGTGGTTGGCCCTAGGTTCCTCCTAATGCAGGACAATGCCAGACCTCATGTGGCTGGAGTGTGTCAGCAGTTCTTGCAAGATGAAGCCATTGAAGCTATGGACTGGCCCGCCTGTTCCCCAGACCTGAATCCGATTGAGCACATCTGGGACATCATGTCTCGCTCCATCCACCAACGTCACGTTGCACCACAGACTGTCCAGGAGTTGACTGATGCTTTAGTCCTGGTCTGGGAGGAGATCCCACAGGAGAACATCCGCAACCTCATCAGGAGCATGCCCAGGCATTGTACGGAGGTCATAGAGGCACGTGGAGGCCACACACACTACTGAGCATCATTTTGACTTGTTTTAAGGACATTACATTCCACTATAATTTTGTGGGTGACTCCAAATCCAGGCCTACATTGGTTAATAAATTTGATTTTCATTGATGATTTTTGTGTGATTTTGTTGTCAGCACATTCAACTTTGTGCAGAACAAAGTATTCAATAAAAATATTTCATTCATTCAGATCTAGGATGTGTTATTTGAGTGTTCCCTTTATTTTTTTGAGCAGTGTATATACTGTACACACTGATGAGCAAAAGGGTAACAATGTTTTGAACTTTTGACTTTCAGGCTCCTTGTCTCACCATCCACTATTGCTTCGAATGTGTGCCTACCATGATTTTATAGATAATCATCTTGGCTATCTCATGCATAAATTTGACTTGCAACTATTTAGCATATGATTAGCTATGCAAACTCTAGTCATGTCACTGCATTGTAACTGTTTTGCTCCAAAAAATCTAAATTGTTATTTAAATTTTTTTATTACTATATTATATTTTGTTAGTATTTTGTAAAACCACCTTTGGCTTTCAACACTGCCTGAATCCTTCTGGGCATATGCTCGATCAGATTCAAGCATGTCTCGACTGAAATCTGATCCTAGGTCTCTTCTACACATTTCCAAATTTCGTGCATACTAGTCGACTTACTTGGGTATGTATACAGTTTTTTCTTCAACTCTACCCACAAGTGTTCGAATGAGTTGTGGTCTGGGGACTGTGGGGGCCAATCCAAACCTCTGCTTCATTGTCATTGAACCATTTCTTTGCCAATCTCGACGTATGTTTCGGGTCGTTGTCCTGCTAGAACACTATGTCGTCCTTTTCATACCCATAGTACTGGAGTGTACGAAATAACTCATCTTGTAGGATGTACGCATAATAAATAGTCATGGCCAAAACCCTTAAAATTGTTCCAGAAAATGAGGTATTTTTCCTGGAAAATTATTGCAATTACACATTTTTTTATACACATGTTTATTTTCTTCGCATCTATTGGAACAATACAAAAAAAAAAGAGGAAAAAAGACAAATTGAACATAATTTCACAAAACTCCAAAATTGAAATGGACAAAATTGTAGTCACCCTCAAATTAATATGTGGTTACATACCCTTTGGAATAAATAACTGCAATCAATTGCTTCCATCAACTATCAATAAGTCTCTTACACCTCTCAACTGGAATTTTGGACAACTCTTTTTTTTGCAAATTGCTCCAGGTCTCTCATATTTGAAGTGTGCCTTCTCTCAATAGCAATTTTAAGATCTCTCCATAGGTGTTCAATGGGATTTAAATCCAGACTCATTGCTAGGCACTTCAGAACTCTCCAGTGCTTTGTTTCCTTCCATTCTGGGTGCTTCTTAACCCCTCTCTGACATTAGACGTACTATCCCGTCCATAAAGCCCGTGCCATTCTGCCCATGGACGGGATAGTACGTCATAGGCGATCAGCTGCGCTCCTGAGGGGAGCGCAGCTAATCGCCGCCGGGTGTCAGCTGATTATCACAGCTGACACCCGTGACTGTGTGTCAGGGCGGTCACGGACCGCTCCCGGCACATTAACCCCTAGCACACCGCGATCAAACATGATCGCGGTGTACTGGGGGCACAGGGGAGGATTGCGCAGGGTGGGGGCTCCCTGCGCGCCCCCCTGAGACCCTCAGACCAGTGCGATGTGATCGCACTGTTCTGAGGGCTTCCTCACTCCCAGGACCCGGATCCAAGATGGCGCCGGGTCCTGGAGGGAGGCGGCTTCCTCAGTGCCTGCTGAGAGCAGGCACTGAGAAGCCTGCTGCACTGCCTGAGCGATCGCTGGTGTGACAGTGTGCTGTGCACACTGTCGCACCAGCGATTTGATAAAATACAGTGATGTCCCACCCTGGGACAAAGTAAAAAAGTTAAAAAAATAAAAATAAACATGTTATAAAAAAAAATCCAAAATAAAAAAAAAAAAAAATATTCCCCAATAAATTCATTTCTTCCTGTAAATAAAAAAACCAAAACAATAAAAGTACACATATTTGGTATCGCCGCGTCCGTAACGACCCCCCCTATAAAACTGTCCCACTAGTTAACCCCTTTAGTGAACCCCTTAAAAAAAAAAAAAAAACAAAGCAAAAAATCAATGCTTTATCATCATACCGCCGAACAAAAAGTGGAATAACGCACGATCAAAAAGACCGATATAAATAAACATGGTACCGCTGAAAACGTCATCTTGTCCCGCAAAAAACGAGCCACCATACAGCATCATCAGCGAAAAAATAAAAAAGTTATAGCTCGCAGAATAAAGCGATGCAAAAATAATTATTTTTTATATAAAATTGTTTTTATTCTATAAAAGCGCCAAAACATAAAAAAATGATATAAATGAGGTATCGCCATAATCGTACTGACCCGAAGAATAAAACTGCTTTATCAATTTTACCACACGCGGAACAATAAAAACGCCTCCCCCAAAAGAAATTCATGAATTGCTGATTTTTGTTCATTCTAACCTCCCAAAAATCGAAATAAAAAGCGATCAAAAAATGTCACCTGCTCAAAAATGGTACAAATAAAAACGTCAACTCGTACCGCAAAAAATAAGACCTCACATGACTCTGTGGGCCAAAATATACAAAAATTATAGCTCTCAAAATGTGGCGATGCAAAAAACTATTTTTGCAATAAAAAGCGTCTTTTAGCGTGACAGCTGCCAATCATAAAAACCCGCTATAAATAGTAAATCAAACCCCCCTTTATCACCCCCTTAGTTAGGGAAAAGTAATAAAATTAAAAAAATTTATTTATTTCCATTTTCCCATTAGGGTTAGGGTTAGGGTTGCGGCTAAAGTTAGGGTTAGGGTTGGCGCTAAAGTTAGGATTAGGGTTAGGGTTGGGATTAGGGGTGTGTTAGAGTTAGGTTTGTGGTTAGGGTTGGGACTAGGGTTAGGGGTGTGTTGGGGTTAGGGTTGGAGTTAGAATTGGGGGGTTTCCGTTGTTTAGGCACATCAGGGGCTCTCCAAATGTGACATGGCGTCTGATCTCAATTCCAGCCAATTCTGCGTTGAAAAGTCAAACGGTGCTCCTTCACTTCTGAGCTCGCCATGCGTCCAAACAGTAGTTTATCCCCACATATGGGGTATCAGCGTACTCTGGACCCCAAGAGTTATTGTGCAATTTGTCCTATTTCTTCTGTTACCCTTGGGAAAATAAAAAACTGGGGGCGAAAATATCATTTTTGTACAAAAAAAATTATTTTTTTGTTTTTACGGCTGTACATTATAAACTTCTGTGAAGCACTTGGGGCTTCATAGCGCTCACCACACACCTAGATAAGTTCCTTGTGGGTCTATTTTCCAAAATGGGGTCACTTGTTGGGGATTTCCACTGTTTAGGCGCATCAGGGGCTCTCCAAATGCGACATGACGCCCCCAGACCATTCCATCAAAGTCTGCAATCCAAAACGTCACTACTTCTCTTCCGAGCCCCAACGTGTACCCATACAGTAGTTTTCTCCCACATATTGGGTATCAGCGTACTCAGGACAAATTGGGCAACAACTTTTGGGTTCCAATTTCTCCTGTTACCCTTGTAAAAATAAAATATTGGGGCGAAAAAATCATGTTTGCAAAAAAAAAAAGGATTTTTTATTTTTACGGCTGTGCGTTATAAACTTCTGTGAAGCACTTTGGGGTTCAAAGTGCTCACCACACATCTAGATAAGTTCCTTGTGGGGTCTATTTTCCAAAATGGGGTCACTTGTGGGGGTTTCCACTGTTTAGGCACATCAGGGGCTCTCCAAATGTGACATGACGCACCCAGACCATTCCATCAAAGTCTGCAATCCAAAACGTCACTACTTCCCTTCCGAGCCCTGACGTGCGCCCATACAGTAGTTTTTCTCCCACATATTGGGTATCAGCGTACTCAGGACAAATTGGACAACAACTTTTGGGGTCCAATTTCTCCTGTTACCCTTGTGAAAATAAAATATTGGGGGCGAAAAAATCATTTTTGTAAAAAAAAAAAAAGATTTTTTATTTTACGGCTGTACGTTATAAACTTTAGTGAAACACCTGGGGGTTCAAAGTTCTCAACACACATCTAGATAAGTTCCTTGAGGGGTCTAGTTTCCAAAATGGTGTCATTTATGGGGGTTTCCACTGTTTAGGCAGATCAGGAGCTCTCCAAACACGACATGGCGTCCAGCCAATTCTGCGTTGAAAAAGTCAGACGGCGCTCCTTCCCTTCCAAACTCTGCCATGCACCCAAACAGTGGTTTACCCCCACATATGGGGTATCAGCGCACTCAGGACAAATTGCACAATAACTTTTGGAGTCTTGTTACCCTTGGAAAAATAAAAATTGGGGTGAAAAGATCATTTTTGTGGAAAAAATATGATTTTTAAATTTTACGGCTCTACGTTATAAACTTGTGTGAAGCACTTTGGGGTTCAAATTGCTCATCAAAAATCTAGATAAGTTCCTTAGGGGGTCTAGTTTCCCAAATGGGGTCATTTGTGGGGGTTTCCACTGTTTAGGCACATCAGGGGCTCTCCAAATGCAACATGGCATCCAAACTCAATTCCAGCCAATTTTGGTTGGAAAAAGTCAAATGGTGCTCCTTCCATTCCGAGCTCTGCCGTGCGCCCAAACAGTGGTTCCCCCCCACATATGGGGTATCGGCGTACTCAGAACAAATTGTACAACAACTTATGTGGTCCAATTTCTCCTGTTACTCTTGGGAAAATAAAAAATTAGTGACTAAAAGATAATTTTTGTGGGAAAAAAAATAGGATTTTTTATTTTCATGCCCGGGCATTATAAACTTGTGTGAAGCACTTGGGGGTTCAAAGTGCTCACCAAAGATCTAGATAAGTTCCTTAGGGGGTCTAGTTTCCAAAATGGGGTCACTTGTGGGGGGTTTCCACTGTTTAGGCTCATCTGGGGCACTGCAAACGGAACATGACCCCCATTAACGTCTGCATTCCAAAACGTTACTACTTCCTTTCCAAGCCCTGCCGTGCGCCCAAACAGTTTCCCCCCCACATATGGGGTATCAGCGTACTCAGGACAAATTGGACAACAACTTTTGGGGTCCAATTTCCTTGGGAAAATTCAAAAATTTGGGACTAAAAAATCATTTTTGTGGAAAATTGATTTTTTTTTTTTTCACACCCAGGCTTTATAAACTTTTGTGAAACACTTGAGGGTTCAAAGTGCTCACAACAGATCTAGATAAGTACCTTAGGGGGTCTAGTTTCCAAAATGGTGTCACTTGTGGGGGGTTTCCACTGTTTAGGCGCATCAGGGGCTCTCCAAACGCGACATGGCATCCAATCTAAATTCCAGCCAATTTTAGTTTGAAAAAGTCAAACGTCGCTCCTTCCCTTACGAGCTCTGCCGTGTACCCAAACAGTGGTTTTCCCCCACATATGGGGTATTGGCGTACTCAGGAGAAATTGCATAACAACCTTATCTGTCCATTTTCTCCTTTTACCCTTGTGAAAATAAAAAAAAAGTTTGTAAAAGATAATTTTTGTGGCTAAAAAGTAAAATATTCATTTTTTCCTTCCACGTTACTTTAGTTACTGTGAAGCACCTGAAGGGTTAATAAACTTCTTGAATGTGGTTTATTATGAGGGGTGCAGTTTTTAGAATGGTGTCACTTTTGGGTATTTTCTGCCATATAGACCCCTCAAAGTGACTTCAAATGTGAGGTGGTCCCTAAAAAAAATGGCTTTGTAAATTTTGCTGTAAAAATGAGAAATCGCTGGTCAACTTTTAACCCTTATAATTTCCTAACAAAAAAAAATTTGGGTTCCAAAATTGTGCTGATGTAAAGTAGACATGTGGGAAATGTTATTTCTTAACTATTTTGTGTGATATATTTCTCTGTTTTAAGGGAATAAAAATTCAAAGTTTGAAAATTGCAAAATTTTAAAAATTTTCGCCATATTTGCGTTTTTTTTCAAAAATAAACGCAAGTTATATCGAAGAAATTTTACCACTAACATGAAGTACAATATGTCACGAGAAAACAATCTCAGAATCGCGAAGATCCGTTGAAGCGTTCCAGAGTTATAACCTCATAAAGAGACAGTGGTCAGAATTGTAAAAATTGGCCCGGTCATTAACGTGCAAACCACCCTTGGGGGTGAAGGGGTTAAAGTATATTTGGAATCATTGTCCTATTGGAAAATTCATAAACGAGGGTGTACACCCAGTGTTCTTACACTGGGCACTACACTGAGAACCAAAATCCTTTAGTAATCTTGAGATTTCATGATGCTTTGCACACAGTCAAGGCACCCAGAGGCAACAATGCAACCCCAAAACATCTTTGAACCTCCACTTTAGTTGACTGTAAGTACTGTGTTCTTTTCTTTGAAGGCCTCCCTCATACCATTTTTAGTAAAAAAGTGGAATAATGTGCTGGACCAAAAAGTTGTATCTTGGACTCATCTGTCCACAATATGCTTTCCTAGAAGGATTTTGGTTTAGTCACGTACATTTTGTCAAAGCTGCAGTCTAGCTTTTTATGTCTTTGTCAGTAGTTGGATCCTCCTTGGTCTCCTGCCATAGCATTTCATTCAAATGTCGACTGATAATTTGCACTGACACTGATGCACCCTGAGCCTGCAGGACAGGTTGAATTTCTTTGGAAGTTGATTGGGGTTGCTTATCCACCATACAGACTATCCTGTGTTGCAAACGTTCATCAATTTTTCTCTGCCGTCTACGTCCAGAGAGATTAGCTACAGTGCCATGGGTTGTAAACTTCTTGATTATGTTGCGCACCATGGACAAAGGAACATCAAGATCTCTGGAGATGGAGTTGTAACCTTGAAATTGTTGATATTTTTCATCAATTTTGGTTCTTAAGTCCTCAGACAGTTCTATTCTCCTCTTTCTGTTCTCCATGCTTAGTGTGGCACGCACAGACACACAATGCAAATACTGAGTCAACTTCTCCCTGTTCATCAGGTTTCAGGTGTTTTTCATATTGCCCACACCTGATAGTTGCTACAGGTGAGTGCACAGATGAATAAGAGAAAAGCCTGTTATATATCTGCTAGTGATCTGGGCTTCATTTCTGGCAATAAGTGAAGGTTTAGGAAATTACCTTTTGCATTGAACCTATGAAGAAAAAGAATCAGTCTTATAGTACTAATATCAGAAAATCAATATATGCACTTAAGGAAAGACTTTGTTTTAGAGAATTATGGCAGCGTGAATTTTTACTTTTGGGATGGGGGGCCTATGAAGCTGGGTTAAAATAATATAAAAATCTGTTACGCACCCTCCACGGTCCAGTGTGGACTCTCATTCACTCTTCCAGTCTATTTTTACTGGCTTCAGCGGTGATGTCATAACTACAACACACAAATCTCTTCCAGTCAATCACTGAGATCAGTGGCAGTACTGATATAGATGGCACGAGCTTGTGCGGTGGCTGCATGAACAGATCTGTGGTGTCCCGCCTCTGTACACTGTGTGCATCCAGCCGCTGCCTTATCTCATACTGATGACTTATCCCACGAATAGGCCATCATCCTAAAATATTTTTTTCCATTAAATGTTTTGTATGTTATATATTCTAGTCCATGTGGGGGACCATCAAGAGATTATTACTGGTTACTTAATCTTGCACGTACCTTCTGACTCGGAGAGTTTAGAAAATGTTGGGAGGCTCATTGTTTTGAAAAAGACAAATTGTGTGGTTTCTTTAGCACTTAGAATGACGGACAGTTCAACCTAGAACTTCTGCATATATAAAACATTGTGTGTACACATTTATAGCTCTCTTTTTGTCTGACTTGTCCATCTTAGGTTGTCTAAATGATACCAATGATTATCAGAAGGCACATTTCTAGTTAGTTACAAAATGCCAAAAATATTTGTAAAAAAATATCTAAAATATTGAGATACTAAAAAATTATGCCACATCTTAAAATATATTTTACTACTACCTGTAGTAACCTATGTGATTAAAATTACAGATTTAAAGGGTAGGAGCTAATTGTAATTCAAAATCTGTTCTCTTCAAAAACCAGTTATTCCACATTCCATATTCACAGAGCAATGATAAGGTTAGATATTTCTTTATATACAGTTGTTGTTCAAAACAATTGAAAATATAAACTGTGGCATACAATGGCAATATGTCAATCGGCGTAGCTGCACACTGACCCGGAGGAGATCCAGTAATGCCTTAGTAAAAATAAATATTACTACTGCCTATTACCTATTCGTTTTCTAACAAGGGATCATATTTATTATTCCCATGCAAAGCTCAAAATAACAAGGGAAATACAGTGCCTACAAGTAGTATTCAACCCCCTGCAGATTTAGCTGGTTTGATAAGATGCAAATAAGTTAGAGCCTTCAAACTGCAAACGAGAGTAGGATTTATTAACAGAAGCATAAATCTTACAAAACAAAAAGTTATGTTGCTCAGTTGAATTTTAATAAATTTTAAACATAAAAGTGTGGGTCAATTATTATACAACCCCTATGTTTAATATTTTGGGAATAACCCTTGTTTGCAATTACAGCTAATAATCGTCTTTTATAAGACCTGATCAGGCCGGCACAGGTCTGTGGAGTTATCTTGGCCCACTCCTCCATGCAGATCTTCTCCAAGTTATCTAGGTTCTTTGGATGTCTCATGTGGACTTTAATCTTGAGCTCCTTCCACAAGTTTTCAATTGGGTTAAGGTCAGGAGACTGACTAGGCCACTCCAACACCTTGACTTTTTCCCTCTTGAACCAGGCCTTGGTTTTCTTGGCTGTGTGCTTTGGGTCGTTGTCTTGTTGGAAGATGAAATTACGACCCATCTTAAGATCCTTGATGGAGGAGCGGAGGTTCTTGGCCAAAATCTCCAGGTAGGCCGTGCTATCCATCCTCCCATGGATGCGGACCAGATGGCCAGGCCCCTTGGCTGAGAAACAGCCCCACAGCATGATGCTGCCACCACCATGCTTGACTGTAGGGATGGTATTCTTGGGGTCATATGCAGTGCCATCCAGTCTCCAAACGTCACGTGTGTGGTTGGCACCAAAGATCTCGATCTTGGTCTCATCAGACCATAGAATCTTGAACCAGTCTGTCTCAGGGTCCTCCAAGTGATCATGAGCAAACTGTAGACGAGCCTTGACATGACGCTTTGAAAGTAAAGGTACCTTACGGGCTCGTCTGGAACGGAGACCATTGCGGTGGAGTACGTTACTTATGGTATTGACTGAAACCAATGTCCCCACTGCCATGAGATCTTCCCGGAGCTCCTTCCTTGTTGTCCTTGGGTTAGCCTTGACTCTTCGGACAAGCCTGGCCTCGGCACGGGAGGAAACTTTCAAAGGCTGTCCAGGCCGTGGAAGGCTAACAGTAGTTCCATAAGCCTTCCACTTACGGATGATGCTCCCAACAGTGGAGACAGGTAGGGCCAACTCCTTGGAAAGGGTTTTGTACCCCTTGCCAGCCTTGTGACCCTCCACGATCTTGTCTCTGATGGCCTTGGAATGCTCCTTTGTCTTTCCCATGTTGACCACGTATGAGTGCTGTTCACAAGTTTGGGGAGGGTCTTAAATAGTCAGAAAAGGCTGGCAAAAGAGATCATTAATCCACACATGTGAAGCTCATTATTCTTGGTGCCTGAACTACTTCTTAATACTTTAGTGGGACCAAACAGAATTCTTGTGGTTTGAGGGGTTGAATAATAAATGACACTCTGAATTAACTTTTAACGTTTTTAAAAAAAAAAAAAAAAATTAAAAAAAAAATTTTTGCTGCAGTGCATTTCCCACTTCCAGGCTGATCTACAGTACAAATGTCACAATGCCAAGTTAATTCTGCATGTGTCAACCAGCTAAATCTGCAGAGGGTTGAATACTACTTGTAGGCACTGTATCTGATCAGTAAGGCATTTGCTTAAGTGCCCTAAAGAAACAACTCTAAAGCCCCCGTCACACTAAGCGAGATCGCTAGCGAGATCGCTGAAGCGTCACCGATTTTGTGATGCAACAGCGACCTAGCCAGCGATCTCACTTAGTGTGACACGCAGCGACGATCAGCCCCCCTGCTGGGTATCGCTGATCGTCGCTGAATGTTCAGGACCATTTTTTTCATCGTTGGTCTCCCGCTGGCCAGCGCGCATCGCTGCGTGTGACAGCAGGAGACCAACGATCAGCGAGCTGGGAGCTGGTATCCAATGTACATATCGGGTAACTAAGCACCGCGCGGCACCTAGTTACCCAATGTGTACCCTGGTTACCAGCTCCCACCTTCTGCTGTAGAGCGCTGAGAGACGGTATCTAGGGTACATATCGGGTAACTAGGTGCTGCGCGGTGCTTAGTTACCCGATGTGTACATTGGATACCAGCATGCTCGCTTGTCCTGATCGCTGGTGAGTCTGCCCATGTGACAGCTCACCAGCGATCAGCTAGCTATCCCATCCACGTCGTATCGTTGGTGGGATCGCTGGTACATTGAAGAGTGTGACGGGACCCTAAAGGGTATGCCACACTAAACAATATCGCTAACGGGATCGCTAAAAAACGTCACTATTTAGCGATCCCGTTAGCGATATTGTTCAGTGCGGCAGCTTCCAGCGACGAGCTTCCTGCTGTGATCTCGCTCGTCGCTGGAATCGTTCCGGACCCTATTTCATCGCTGGCGCTCCCGCTGGGTAAGTATCTTATCGCTGTGTGGCACCTTTTCTTAGCGATTTAGCGGTACTTTTGTACCGCTAAAGTCGTTAAGAAGATCGCTAACGGCGATAGCGTCGTTAACTATATCGCTAAATGTGGCCGCATTTAGCGATATAGAAACAATCCCGCTAGCGATCGCATTAGTATGCGTCGTTATCGTGATCGCTAGCGGGATTGTTTAGTGTGGCAGTACCTTAAGACTAGAATTCTGTTTTTATCAGATTAGCAAATAGCACATAATCTGCTTTTACACCAGACCCTTTGTTGTCTGCGTCCACCACTGGACTGGTGAATTGGATTACCACTGGATTACAGAATGTAAATCAATTTCACCTACTTTGGTGCAAATGAAAGGGAAAACAGGTACACTGGAGAGGAAACAGCAAGATAAACCCCCAAAAAGAAATAGTCACATAGAACTACTTTTTCCTTATCCTTCCTGACTGATTCTTCTCCAGTTCTGCCTTTTGCTAGCATTCATGTCATTACTGGAAGTATGCAGTGGCACCTGCAGCCTAGACAGGTGCCTTCTTCCTCCAGAATGGCACATCCATATGTGGTGATGTTGCCAGATGGTTTGTTGTGCCTCCGAGTACAGTCTCAAACTGATGGAGCAGATACCACGACATGGACATTACAAAAGGAGAGGCAGACAGGGCAGTAGAAGAGCATCACTCAGCAACAGGACTGGTATCTGCCTCCTTGTGCAAGGAGGACCAGTAAGGAACACTCTTAGAGACATAAAAAATTACCTCCAATGGGCTATTGGTGTGTATGCTTCTGAATAGACTATCAAGAACTGCCATCCCGCTCAGGTCACCCCGACTTTCCACACATATAGAAACATACAAGCCATTAACACCCAGAAACTTGTGAAGAACTTGCAGTCATCATTGGCCCCTATCTCCTCCCCCTCATGTCCAGATTCTGCACTGAAGCATTACAACGAAACCCTGCAAAGTGCCCTGGATGAAATTGCACCTCCTATACATAGAACAATATGACACAGACGGCGACAACCGTGGCACACGCTGCAAACACGTTTCCTGCAGCGGTGCTCCAGGTGCGCCGAACGTCTGTGGAGAAAATATAATTTACCCGAAGATTTCATCCATTACAGGTTTATGCTTAAAACATACAACGCTGCCCTTCATCTCTCCAAACAAACCTATTTCAACACCATCATCACCTCACTATCCAATAACCCTAAACGTCTCTTTGACACTTTTCATTCCCTACTCAACCCAAAAGTGCAGGCCCCAACCACAGATCTCCGCGCTGACGATCTGGCCAATTATTTCAAAGAAAAAATTGACCACATCTGACAGGAAATAATCTCCCAATCCCCTTATACCATGCACTGTCCTTCCTCACCCACTGCATCTAGCTCACTCTCTGATTTTGATCCAGTCACAGAAGAAGAAGTAATCAGGCTCCTTGCATCTTCTTGCCCTACCACTTGCATCAGTGACCCCATTCCATCATATCTCCTCCAGTCCCTTTCCCCTGCTGTCACCTCTCACCTAACAAAAATATTCAACCTTTCTCTCTCTTCTGGTATCTTTCCCTCCTCATTTAAGCATGCCATCATACATCCATTACTTAAAAAACCATCCCTCAACCAAAACTGTGCCGCTAACTATAGACCTGTCTCTAATCTTCCCTTCATCTCTCAACTCCTGGAACGCCTGGTCCATACACTGTCATGTGTGCATCGCCACGAAGATCGTCGCGGTTGCACATTCTGACTTCTCACAGCTGAGTTGCTGTTTCTTTGTGTTTGGCAGTTAGGGAGTTAATTCTGTCTGTGCTCAGTTCTGGGACTGGGTGCAGTTTCTCCCGGCTGCAATTAATTATTTGTTGATTGGTTTCCTTTAAATCTCTGGTTGTCTGTGTTGGGAGTTGCCAGTGAAATTCTTCATGCAGACCACAGATAGGATTGTATCTGTATAGACTTAAGTTAAAGAGCTCCTTAGTTGTTTTAAGCTCACCTTGCTTAGAGTTTAATATCCCAGATCATTTATGTTCCTTCTGTGTTTGAGTGTGTATGCAAGTCTGTGTTTTCTCCAGTCTGTCTTATATGTCTAATCTGTGTATTTAGCAGAGATCAGCCCATATCCCTTTGGTGGTAATCAGAATCCTTCTTAGGACTGATTACAGGGTTCAGGGACTGATAGGAGACAGGGTTAGGCTGGAGACTTGGACCTCTGAACCATTATCAGTACCTCCAAGGTGAGGGATTAGTTAGGACCCCAGTTTAGGGTCAGGTTAGACCCCCGGTCCTCCTCTTTCCTGTGACAGTGTATCAAGTCCTCAAGATTAACCCTGAGTTCAACGGATATCGTGTCAGGTAAATCTATTCTATATTTACATGCTGATGTTGCTAATCTATATGTTGTATAGAGTGTTGTTCTTTTAAGAATAGTTTACTGACATCGTACACATATCATAAGACCGCGTGACATTTTCACTGGCCCATAAAATTATTCCCAGTTGCCATGGATCCAGTAGCCCAGCTGGCTCTGCAGTTGCAGGGATTATCCATGGAGCTGACGGACATTAAGTCCAAAGTTTTGTCTCCCTCGGAGCAAACCAGATTTGAACCTAAAGTAGCTCTCCCGGACAGGTTCACTGGTGGGCGAGACAAATTTTTTACCTTCAGGGAAGCATGTAAATTGTATTTTCGGCTTCGGCCTCGATCATCAGGGAGTGAAGAGCAGAGAGTGGGAATTGTTATCTCGCTCCTACAAGGGGACCCTCAATCCTGGGCCTTCTCCCTTCCTCCGGGATCCCCGGCTCTACAGTCAGTAGATCGATTTTTTACTGCCCTGGGTTTGGTATATGATGACCCAGATCGGGTCTCTCTTGCTGAGACAAAATTACGTAAGATACAGCAGGGAGATCGTCCGGCGGAGGAATTTGCTTCTGAGTTCCGTAGATGGGCCACAGATACTCAGTGGAATGACCCAGCTCTTAGGAGCCAGTTTTGTCATGGGCTTTCTGACAAATTAAAGGACGTTTTGGCTCAGTATGATTCTCCTCCATCACTGGAGGCTGCTATGGCCCTAGCTATCCGTACTGATAGACGGCTCCGGGAGAGGTGCGAGGTAACTCCGCCCCCTGTTGTTACTCCACCTACTACTAAAGTCCCTTATGTTGAGGTTCCCCTTGTCTGTTCGGAGGAGCCTATGCAGTTGGGAGGGACATCATTTCGTAGGAGGGGATTGGCGGTACGCCGCAGGACTAGAAGGTGTTTCTTCTGCGGGAAAGAGGGACATTTTGTTGGGGGATGTCCATCCCGTGCCTTGTTGAGCAAAAAGTCGCCGGAAAACTGTTAATCCCAGGTTGTGTGGTGGACGACAACCTGGGAGTATGTATTTCGTCCGCTAGTTCTTCTCAGTTCCTTGTACCAGTGGAGGTGGTGGTTGGTACGAGAGTGGAGAGATTTTCTGTTCTTCTTGATAGTGGGTCCGGGGCTAATCTGGTTGACGCTCAGTTTGCTCAGGCTCAAGGTATGCATCTGAGTGTATTGGTCAAACCGATCCCTATATTCTCCATTGACGCCAGGCCTCTCGGCCAAGGTAGCTTTGTTCATGAGGTTCATAACATTGACCTTCGGGTAGGGGCAATACATAGGGAACTATTATCTTGTTATGTGTTGGAGGGTCTACCTACTCCTATTGTGTTGGGACTTCCTTGGTTGGTTAAACATAACCCTGTGATTAATTGGCAGTCCAGAGATATAAGCCAATGGGGGGAGTTTTGCAAAAGTAACTGCATGAACACAGTCATCAGTGCGGTCGTGCCTAGTACTTTGCCTCCTTTTTTGGAGGACTTTGGGGATGTGTTCTCTGAGGAGGGGTGTCAGGAGTTGCCTCCTCATCGCGTGTATGACTGCTCTATTAATTTACTTCCTGATGCTAAGTTACCTAAAGCTAGGTTATATAACCTTTCTGGTCCTGAGAGGCAGGCTATGAAAGATTATATTTCGGAAAGTCTGGCCAAAGGGCATATTAGACCTTCATCTTCCCCAGTGGCCGCGGGGTTCTTCTTTGTGAAGAAAAAAGATGGAGGCCTACGCCCTTGCTTGGATTTCCGCGAACTTAATCGGATTACTGTTCGAGATCCGTATCCACTCCCTCTGATTCCTGATCTCTTCAATCAAATTGTTGGCGCCAAATGGTTCTCTAAATTGGATCTCAGGGGGGCGTATAATCTGATTAGGATAAAAGAGGGGGATGAGTGGAAAACGGCGTTTAACACGCCGGAGGGACATTATGAGAACCTTGTCATGCCTTTTGGTCTGACTACTGCACCAGCAGTATTCCAACATTTTGTTAATGACATTTTTCGTCATCTGGTGGGGCTGTTTGTGGTCGTATATTTGGATGACATTTTAATTTACTCACCAGATCTTGTGTCTCACCAGGAGCATGTGAGACAGGTGTTGCAGATCTTGCGAGACAATAAACTATACGCCAAACTGGAAAAGTGTGTATTCGCCGTACAGGAACTTCAGTTTTTGGGTTTCTTGGTGTCAGCCTCCGGTTTCCGTATGGACCCTGAAAAGGTGAGAGCAGTGCTTGAATGGGATCAGCCAGAGGATCTTAAGGCTCTGCAGCGTTTTCTGGGGTTTGCTAACTACTACCGGAAATTTATTTGTAATTTCTCATCTGTTGTCAAACCTCTCACTGACATGACAAGAAAAGGGACGGATTTTTCTAAATGGTCGGACAAAGCTTGCCAAGCTTTTTCCTCTTTGAAAAAATGTTTTGCTTCGGCACCCGTTCTCATCCAACCAGATGCATCACAGCCGTTCGTTGTGGAGGTGGACGCGTCTGACGTAGGGGTGGGTGCAATATTGTCCCAGGGTCCGTCCCCTGGTAAATGGCATCCGTGCGCTTTCTTTTCTAAAAAATTGTCGTCCGCCGAAAGGAATTATGATATCGGCAATAGGGAACTTTTGGCCATTAAGTTGGCTTTTGAAGAATGGCGTCACTTTTTGGAGGGGGCAGTCCACCCGGTCACCGTCATTACTGATCACAAGAACCTGCTGTATTTGGAATCTGCTAAGCGTCTGAATTCCAGACAAGCTCGATGGTCGTTGTTTTTTACCAGGTTTAATTTTGTTGTCACTTATCGCCCTGGATCTAAGAATGTTAAGGCGGATGCCTTGTCTCGCAGTTTCCCAGGGGCCGGGAAAATGGATGACCCGATTCCTATCCTTCAGGAGGGGGTGGTAGTGTCGGCTGTATGTTCTGAGCTTGAGGAGGAGGTGTTAGAGGCTCAGGGGGACGCCCCTGCAGGACCTCCAGGGAGACT
The DNA here is from genome assembly GCA_033576555.1 of Oophaga sylvatica. Taxonomy (NCBI): domain Eukaryota; kingdom Metazoa; phylum Chordata; class Amphibia; order Anura; family Dendrobatidae; genus Oophaga; species Oophaga sylvatica. The sequence goes on from JARQOD010000002.1 coordinate 580,200,907, forward strand.
GTTTGTCCCAAATCAGTTGAGACAAAAGGTTATTGAGGCACATCATAATTCTGCTTTAGCAGGACATCCAGGGAGTAAGGCTACTTTAGATCTCCTTTCTCGCCGGTTTTGGTGGCCTAACGTTAATAAAGATGTTTTAACTTTTGTCGCGTCCTGTGGGGTTTGTGCTCGCTCTAAGACCCCTCATACCCGTCCGTCTGGGACCCTCTTACCCTTGAAACTTCCGGAGCGTCCATGGACTCATTTGTCTATGGACTTCATCACGGACCTTCCTCAGTCGTCAGGGAAGACTGTCATACTGGTGGTTGTTGACAGGTTCAGTAAGATGGCACATTTCATTGCTCTTCCTGCCCTCCCTAATGCTAAAACTCTGGCGCAGGTGTTCATTGGGGAGATTGTGAGACTTCATGGGTTGCCTTCTGATGTGGTGTCAGATAGGGGGTCTCAGTTTGTGTCCAAGTTTTGGAGGGCATTTTGTTTACGTCGGGGATGCAATTGTCATTTTCCTCGGCTTTTCATCCGCAGACCAATGGTCAGACAGAGCGTCTGAATCAAAGCCTAGAGACTTATCTTCGGTGTTTTGTCTCAGAGAACCAGGAGGACTGGTCTTCTTTCTTGCCTCTGGCAGAGTTCGCTCTTAACAACAGGCGGAGCGAGTCCACTGGTAAGTCCCCGTTTTTTGGGGCATATGGTTTTCATCCCCAGTTTTGTACATTCAATGGGGGGGGGCCCTTCTGGGGTTCCTGAGGAGGAGCGTTTCTCGTCGTCACTTGCTTCAGTGTGGAGAGGTGTATTGAATAATCGGAGTGCTATGGGGAACCGTTATAAACGTATGGCTGATAGGAGGAGAGTTTCTGGTCCAGATCTTAATGTGAACGATCTGGTATGGTTGTCTACCAGGAATATAAAACTTAAAGTTCCCTCCTGGAAGCTGGGCCCCAGATTCATCGGGCCGTACAGGATCAGTTCCATAATTAATCCTGTGGCATTTCGTCTGGACCTCCCTCCTACGTTTAAAATTTATAATGTGTTCCACAAGTCATTACTTAAGAGGTACGTGGCACCAGTCATACCATCACCTCTACCTCCTCCTCCAGTGGTGGTCAATGGTAACTTGGAGTTTCAAGTGTCAAAGATCATTGACTCACGTCTGAATCGCCGGTCCCTTCAGTACTTGGTGCATTGGAAGGGGTATGGTCCAGAGGAGAGGACGTGGGTTCCTGCGTCTGACATTAACGCAGATCGTTTGGTGCGGACCTTCCACAGAACTCACCCGGGCAAACCTGGCCCTGAGGGTCCGGAGGCCCCTCGTAGAAGGGGGGTACTGTCATGTGTGCATCGCCACGAAGATCGTCGCGGTTGCACATTCTGACTTCTCACAGCTGAGTTGCTGTTTCTTTGTGTTTGGCAGTTAGGGAGTTAATTCTGTCTGTGCTCAGTTCTGGGACTGGGTGCAGTTTCTCCCGGCTGCAATTAATTATTTGTTGATTGGTTTCCTTTAAATCTCTGGTTGTCTGTGTTGGGAGTTGCCAGTGAAATTCTTCATGCAGACCACAGATAGGATTGTATCTGTATAGACTTAAGTTAAAGAGCTCCTTAGTTGTTTTAAGCTCACCTTGCTTAGAGTTTAATATCCCAGATCATTTATGTTCCTTCTGTGTTTGAGTGTGTATGCAAGTCTGTGTTTTCTCCAGTCTGTCTTATATGTCTAATCTGTGTATTTAGCAGAGATCAGCCCATATCCCTTTGGTGGTAATCAGAATCCTTCTTAGGACTGATTACAGGGTTCAGGGACTGATAGGAGACAGGGTTAGGCTGGAGACTTGGACCTCTGAACCATTATCAGTACCTCCAAGGTGAGGGATTAGTTAGGACCCCAGTTTAGGGTCAGGTTAGACCCCCGGTCCTCCTCTTTCCTGTGACAGTGTATCAAGTCCTCAAGATTAACCCTGAGTTCAACGGATATCGTGTCAGGTAAATCTATTCTATATTTACATGCTGATGTTGCTAATCTATATGTTGTATAGAGTGTTGTTCTTTTAAGAATAGTTTACTGACATCGTACACATATCATAAGACCGCGTGACATACCCGTCTTATTCGCTATCTCTCAGATAACTCTCTTCTCGACCCTCTTCAATCTGGTTTCCACTCTTTACACTCTACTGAAACTGCCCTCACTAAAGTCTCTAATGATCTACTAACTGCTAAATCTAATGGTCACTACTCTATGCTAATTCTCTTGGATCTCTCTGCAGCATTCGACACTGTGGACCATCAGCTCCTCCTTACTATGCTTTGCTCCATCGGCCTCAAGGACACTGTCCTCTCCTGGTTCTCCTCCTGTCTCTCTGACCGTTCCTTCACTGTATTTTTTGCTGGTTCCTCCTCTCATCTTCACCTTACTGTTGGAGTTCCTCAAGGATCAGTCCTAGGCCCCCTCCTCTTCTCTTTGTATACCGCCTCTATTGGACAATCAGTAGATTTGGTTTCCAGTACCATCTCTATGCTGATGACGCCCAATTATACACTTCTTCTCTCGATATCACGCCTGCCTTTTTAGAAAACACCAGTGATTGTCTTACCGCTGTCTCCAACATCATGCCATCCCTCTATCTGAAATTGGACCTGTCAAAAACGGAACTCCTCGTGTTTCCTCCCTCTACTAACCTACCTTTGCCCGACATTGCCATTTCCATGTGTGGTTCCACCATTACTCCCCAGCAACATGCCAGCTGTCTTGGGGTCATACTTGATTACAAGCTTTCATTCACACCCCACATCCAATCACTGGCTCGCTCTTGTTATCTCCACCTCAAAAACATCTCTAGAATTCAACCTTTTCTTACTTTCGACTCTGCAAAAACCCTTACTGTTTCTCTTATTCATTCTCGTCTGGATTATTGTAACTCTCTACTAATCGGTCTCCCTCTTACCAAACCCTCCCCCTTCCAATCTGTCTTGAATGCTGCCTCCAGGATCATATTCCTCACCAATCGTTATACCGATGCCTCTACCTTGTGCCAGTCATTACACTGGTTACCCATCCACTACAGAATCCAGTACAAACTTATAACCCTCACCCACAAAACACTCCATGGCTCAGCACCACCCTACATCTCCTCCCTTGTCTCAGCCAACCATCCTACCAGTGCCCTCCATTCTGCTAATGACCTGAGGTTAGCATCCTCAATAATCAGAACCTCCCACTCCCGTCTCCAAGACTTTTCACATGCTGCGTCAATTCTTTGGAATGCACTACCCAGGTTAATACAATTAATTCCCAATCCCCACAGTTTTAAGCGTTCCCTAAAAACACATTTGTTCAGACTGGCCTACCGTCTCAATGCATTAACCTAACTATCCCTGTTGGCCCATTCAAAAATTTTTACCATTATCAGGTGCCTCGTATTATGTTCTCACCCGCTTTATGCATTTAATAGCACTCTGTGTCTGTACTGTTACATACTTTGGCTGTTAACTGGTTGTTAAAAATGCTTATTTTAAGTATATTTTTCCAGGACTTGTTACCAGATGCGATACTTTAAAGAAAATGTCACATTTCTTATAAAAAAAATGTAATGGTTTATTGGACTGTCCATCAAAAAAACATCATTACAGGAAAACATAAAATGAGTGAAATAGTTACGAAGAGATTGTCCATTTGTCCATAGCAAAACTTGTACACATCTTTCCTTGGTGTCCTGAATAGTAAAAATGACATTCTGGCCTTGTCAGCAACATAGCAGAGAAGCAACACGTGGTTACATGGCAGCTGGCTGTTCATTCATCGTAGTCCTTGTCACATGTGTCTGTAGAGAGAGTGAGAGAGCAAGCGAGCCCCTCCCTTCGTGTAGTCATTATATATGTCCCTTAGATCACGTGGTCTCTATATATGGAGTTGCCACTTTACCATACAGAAATAGCATCTGTAATGTCAGCTGAAAGTCAATGTACTCAGTACAGAATTGAGTGTAGAATAAATCCATAACCAATAATTAATATTTAACACTGGTTCATGTAGAATTACATGAACACCTGATTCGAACACTATGGCTGGTCCGAACAATGAAAGCAATTGATACCATCCACCTTTCGTGTCTCCCCTTTCTTCTCATAGATTGTAAGCTTGCGAGCAGGGCCCTCATTCCTCTTGGTATCTACTTTGATCTGTGTTTATTGTTATGCTGTAATGTCTATTGTCTGTACAAGTCCCCTCTATAATGTAAAGTGATGCGGAATATGTTGGCGCTATAGAAATAAAATTATTATTATTATTTTCATGAGGCTGACAGGAGGGCCAAACATCCTGTAGTGGGAACTGTGTTCACAGTTGAGCATTGTGCAGTGAGATTAGCATTTACCTGATGACTCCAGTAGATAAAGGTCCACCACTAGTGTCCTGTTCTCTTCACAGATGATCAAGTTCATACTGCTGAATTCGGAGGGCAAATGTGAAAGATTCTGGAGACACTGTGGTAGTTGTTGTAATGCCTTCAACGCCATCCAGCATGAACGGTATGTCAGTGATGTTCTGGGGATGCATATCCTTGAAGGGTCACACATAACCAACAGTAACAAGACAACTATTGAGTACTGGTATGAAATCTCCAAAACCATTGTCAAGCAATGCTTGTCCCCATTTGGTCAGATCGTGAAGGCAGCTGCTTGATGAAAAAATGGATTGATGTTACCCACTTTCCCACTCCTGAATCCAATTGAGGACCCCTGGGACATTATATATCCAATGAAACCAAGTAGTGTGACGCTGGTCACTTTTCATGGCCAAGCCGTGAGTCAGAGTGGTCAAGAAGTCTAAGGTCAGAAGGCAGGAGGGTATGTCATAAACAGAAGGAAGAGACAAAAGCATAGTCAGGTAACGTTCCGAGGTCAGAGTACCGGGAGGATAAAGGATCAAAGCTGAAGGGGTTAAACAGGCAGATGGTCAGAATGAAGTCCAAGGTCAGGCAACAGATCAAGCATACAGAACTCAAGGCACAGAAAAGCACAAACCTCACAGGCTGAATGTACATCTGTCAGAGTTCTGGGAGACACAACTCAGTTAAGAAGCATGGCAATTAACTGGAATAATGAACACATGGAGACAGCCGACGCCTCACAGTCTCAGATTGGATAGTTGAGCAGTCAATCAACACATTGACAGCTCCGCACGCCCCTGTACCAGCTTGGATGGCCAAGCTGTCAATCAAGGTACCGACAGCTTCAGCACAGCCCTATACCAGATTGGACAGCCGAGCTGTCAGTAACTGCATCTCAGATACACTGAGGGTAGAACGTTGACAGTACCTCCTCTTCTAGGGGGGCCACCATAACCCCAGGCTTCCCAGGAAATTTTAGATGGAAGGTCCTGACTAACCGATCGGCCTTCACATCTGGAGCAGGGACCCAGGATCTCTCCTCTGGTCTGTATCCCATCAAGTAGATAAGGTACTTAAGGGAATTACAGACCCTCCGAGAATCCACAACCCTCTGAACCTCATACTCCAGGCCACCATCTACTGAAAGTGGAGGAGGCGGGGATGAGGGAGATATTGCAGAAGGGACATACTCCTTTAATAGGGATTTATGGAATACGTTAGGAATGCGAAGGGATGAAGGAAGCTTTAATCTAAATGCCACAGCATTGACCACCTCTAGGATCTCACATGGACGAATAAACTTTGGACCCAGCTTCACCGATGGCACTTTAACTTTATTGTTCTTGGAAGACAACCAAACTTTATCACCAATCATAAAAACAGGACCCACCAAACGTCTTCTATCGGCCTATCGTTTTTGGCAAATCTGGGCAGTCCCAATATTCTTTTGAACCTCCCTCCAGACATCCTCAAGTCTCTGCATGGTGACTTCCACCCCAGGGCTTTCAGAACTAATTCTAGAAAATTCACCAAAATGGGGATGAAAACCATAATTACAGAAGAATGGTGAGGTCCCGGTAGATTGATTTACTCGACTGTTAAAAGCAAACTCAGTGAGAGGTAAAAATGAAGACCAGTCCTCCTGTTGCGCTGCCACAAAGCACCTTAAAATTTGTTCCAATGTTTGATTTGTCCTCTCAGTCTGACCATTTGTCTCAGGGTGATAAGAAGATGAAAATAACAAGTCAATCCCTAGTTTACAGCAAAAAGCTCTCCAAAATTTAGAGACAAATTTTACTCCCCTATTAGACACAATGTTCAGAGGGATCCCATCTAACCTTACAACATAAGAAATAAACAATGTGGAGAGTGTCTCTGCATTAGGTAATCCTGACAAAGGAACAAAATTAGATTGTTTGCTGAATCGATCAACTACCACTCAAATAGCAGTCTTCAAATCAGACAGAAGCAAATCTGTAATGAAATCCATGGACAAATGAGTCCACGGTATTTCTGGGCAATGGAGCCAATTCCCCAGCCGGCCGGCTATGACTGACTTTGGTGCGTGCGCAGACTTCACAAGCAGATACAAAATCTTTAATATCATTATGCATGGACGGCCACCAAAAAAGGCTAGCAATGATTTTCCTTGTGGCAGTAACCCACAATACCCTGAGGAATAATGAAGGATGGAGGTTCTAGAGGAGAAATGGAATCTAGACTACGAGATAAAGCATCAGCTTTCACAGCCTTAGACCCTGGCCTGAATGTAATAGAAAAATTAAACAGAGAAAAACAAGGACCATCTGACCTGTCTAGGAGTTAACCTTTTAGCCGATTCAATGTAAGCTAAATTCTTGTGATCCGTGATCACCGTAACTGGATGAACCGCCCCATCCAAAAGATGCCTCCATTCCTCAAAGGCCAATTTGACAGTAAGTAACTCCCGATTCCCAACATCATAATTTCTCTCCGCCGGTTAAAATTTTTTAGAAAGAAAAGCACATGGACGCAGGTTAGTCAGAGTTTTAGGCCCCTGGTTGAATCAGAATGGGTGCGTACATAAAACACTCTTTTAATCTTTCAAAAGCCCTGATAGCACCCAGCGACCAAACCTTGAAATTCGCCCCCTTACGTGTAAGGTCAGTAAGTGGTTTAGTAATCTGTGAAAACCCCTTGATAAATTTTCTATAATAGTTGGCGAATCCCAGAAAACACTGTAAAGCCTTAAGATCACAAGGTTGAACCCAATCAATTATGGCCTACACTTTCCCAGGGTCCATCTTAAATCCTTCTGCTGACAAGATAAACCCAAGAAAGAGTTTTCCTACACAGAAAAAAAGCACATTTCTCTAATTTAGCAAACATTTCTCCCTCAATCTCTGCAACACAACATGGACATGTTCCTGGTGAGTGTCCAAGTCTGGCAAGAAAATTAGAATGTCATTGAGGTAAATCACAGCAAATCTTCCAATGCAATCAGAGAAAATATCATTCATAAAATTTTGAAACACAGCAGGTGCATTAGATAATCCGAAAGGAATGACAAGGTTTTCAAACAGACACTCAGACGTTAAAAATGCCGTTTTTCACTCAGCACCCTTCCGGATGCATATGAAATTGTAAGCCCCTCTAAGATCTAGTTTAGAAAACACCCTGGCCGCCAGAAACTGATTATATAGGTCGGGATGAGTGAAAGTGGGTAAGTATTTTTAACAGTGATCTTATTTACAGTAGTTCTCGGAAATCAAGGCAAGAACGGAGACCCCCATCTTTCTTTTTAAGAAAGAAAAATCCAGCAGCTATAGGGGTGGAGGAAGGATGGATATGACCCTTCCATAAACGTTAGTTAACAAATTCTTTCATGGTGGTCTGCTCAGGCCCTGACAAATTGTAAAGGCAAGCTTTTGGCAACTTGGTGCTAGGAATAAAATCAATAGCACAATCATAGAGACAATGGGGAGGTAGTATCTCCGCCTCGTTTTCCGAGAACACATCTCCGAAGTCCTTCAGGTACCCTGGAAGACCCTCCAGACTAGCGGATAATATTTGTACATTTTTTAGACATTTCTTGCAACAATTGGGGCTCTATTTCACAATCTCCTTCTGACACAAATCAATAACTGGATTATGAATCTGCAACCATGGAAACTCCAGTACCAATCCAGCAGGGAAATCATCCAACACAAAACAGGAGATGGATTTAGAGTGGAGTGCTCCCACTCGGAGAGTGAAATCCACCATTGCTCTCTTGACCAAATTGTGAGCTAACGGTGTCTTGTCAAGGGCGATGACTTGAATGGGTCTTTCTAAACTAACTGTCCCTAACCCTAACTTTAGAACCAGTCCCGAATCAATAAAGTTAGCAGCAGTCCTACAGTCAATAAACGCCAATGTTGATAACACTTGGTTCTCGAAGGAAATCATCGCATTTATCAGTACTTTATCAAAGAAAGGAAAAGGTACCTGGAAATCTGGGTGACCTTCTCGGCCGTCTCCCAGACTCAGAAGTTCTCCCGATAGTTTGATAGCTTGAGGACGAGTTGGGCAATTCTTAAGAAAATGTCCAGGGAGACCACAGTATAGACAAAGTCTGAGATCTTGTCTCCGTCTGCTCTCCACAACGCGAAGACTGGCAACTCTACCCTCGGGTAAATAGACCTGCTCCGGGGAGGTATAACATGTGGCCTGCTGTTCAGAATGTCTTTCACAGATTCTGCGGTCCATTCGTATGGCCTGAGTCATGGCCTCCATCAGAGAACAAGGGGCTGGAGGACCAGAGCATCCTTGAGTGTCTCGGAAAGACCTCTTTGGAACTGGCACCTGAGAGCAGCATCGTTCCATAGAACTTCGGTGGACCACTACAAAAACTCTGTACAGTAGCTCTCAGCTGTGCGGCCCCCCTGTGCTAGGTTTATGATCTTAGCTTCAGCGACCTGGATTCTGCCGGGTTTCTCATATATCAGACCTAAACTGTCAAGAAAGGCATCAACAGAAAACCGTTCTGGGGCTTGTGGGGACAAAGAAAATGTCCAGGTCTGAGGACCCCCTAGCAGTAGGGACATGATTATTCCCACCCGCTGCAATTCCTCCCCTGACAACCGGGGGCTCAGGGTAAAAAATAACTTACAGCTCTCCCTGAATACCCTAAACTGGTCTTTCCCGAAAATTTATCAGGGAGGGATATCACAGGTTCGGGAGATACCAACTGTACATTGGAGGGTACTGACGTCACAGCCACTGCCGGCAGTGGGGGGCTAAGGGGGGTCTTCATCAAGTTATTTATCCGACCCTGCAACTGATATTGCGATGACTCCAGACTCTGGCAATCCTTCGCCAGATCCTGAGTCATCTGCGTCAAATTCGCCACCTGGTCACAAAGCGTGTGAACAGGATCCATACTGGTGAAAAAAATAAATGTATTGGCCAGACATAATGTGACGCTAATCACTTTTCACGGCCAAGCTACGAGTCAGAGTGGTCAAGGAGTCCAAGGTCAGAAGCCAGGAGGGTATGTCATAAACAGAAGAAAGAGACAAAAGCGTAGTCAGGCAACGTTTCGAGGTCAGAGGATAACAGATCAGAGCTGAAGGGGTTAAACAGGTGGATGGTCAGAACAAAGTCCAAAGTCAGGCAACAGATCAAGCATACAGAATTCAAGGCACAGGAAAGCACAAACCTCACAGGCTGAATGTACATCTGGCAGAGTTCTGGGAGACACAGCTCAGTTAAGAAGCACAGCAATTAACTGGATAATGAACACATGGAGACAGCCGACGCCTCACAGTCTCAGATTAGATAGTTGAGCTGTCAATCAACACATTGACAGCTCAGCACACTCCTCTACCAGATTGGATGACCAAGCTGTCAGAACTGCAACCTAAACACATCGAGGGGTGGAACCGTGACAAGTAGCACCACAAACTGACCAAGAGGTCAGTGATACGCTAATCCAGGTTTGGGAGAAGATTCCTTCCACCGTCTCATCAGTAACATGCCCAGATGTTGTCCAAACTGCATGCAGGCACATGGAGGCTATACACACTAATGAGTCACATTATGAGTTCTCGAGATGAAATTCATGCAACTTTGATCCACTTTTATACTTTTGTTTCTGATGTGATTTGGATTCCAGCTCTCAGCTTGATGATGATTTTCGGCTTCCAATTATCAATGATAGATCATTTTGTTCTCAATTTATATCAATAAAGATTTTCACCTTGTATTCAATGTGTGGTCTGAAGTGTGGTAAATAAGGAAAAAAGAAGACCACAGTAGAGCCATGGGCGCACTGACCCACGACTCAGCTTTGTAGGGCAAGCATGGGTTAAATTAATAAAGGTAGAAGAAGCTTGGGTTCTGTGTGGTCAAAAGTTTAAGGGGTTTGGTAAAAAGGGGGGGTTGTTGACAACAGAGCAGGCCTATATATTATCTGAGAGGGGTGGGGGTTACCAATCGGCACCAGGCACCAAGAGCAAAGGTCCCGTCCTTTAATTTAGGGGTTCAAATAAGATTGAATTATCGAAAATGGTAGATGTGGGTGTTGTTGGATCATTTTGGCAAGTGGTGGTGAGGAGGTTCTTGGAATTGGTGGCAAAATCGTGCTGGGTTTTACATCGGGTGGATGGTAACCTCCCCTTTATGTTTCTATTTTGGTTAATTGCTTGGCAGATTTTGGGACTCTTCTGGATAGGGTTCATGGGAGTCGATCTTATGGAAAAAGGTTTTCCAGCAACAAAAGTTTTCCAGAAACAAAGCATGTGGTTGTGGCTGGGGTAATACTGGATGGTTCATTATTATTTATTGGAGCCATGCATACCAGGATAGGGATGAGTGGACAATGCATACTCAGCTTATACTCAACTCAATAAGCTTACCCAGTTTTTTGTGACAAAATTAGGTGCCTCGGCTTATACTTGGGTCGGCTTATACTCGAGTAAATACGGTAATCCAAAGAAAAGGTTTTACAAATGTTCATTTGGCCGGGATCTGTGGGAGTGGGGTGAGGATGTGAAATGGTCGGGTAGTAGTATGGGGACAGTCGGAGGGAAGCCTCTACAATACTGCAGTCATAGGAAAGAAAAGAAATTGATGTAATTGTCACCACAATAAATACAAGATTATAATAATCCAAAAGAAAAAATAATTAATAACCAGCGTGAATATAAATAGTGACAATCCCACCAAAAGTGTGGATGGCAGACCACCCGGAAATGTATGATAAATTATCCAAGAATGGAGAGAGGACACCCAAGTGACCGGACAGTGACACAAAAATCAATAGTGACACAATGTAAATAATCAATTATACTTTTATTAAATTAAAATAAAAATAATAAGAATAATAACAAATTATTACAAAATAGTGTATACAAAATTGTATCAAAATAGATCATAAATGGTATACGACAAGCAGTAACCCAGGATATTGATTTTTGTGTCACTGTCCGGTCACTTGGGTGTCCTCTCTCCATTCTTGGATAATTTACAATACTGCAGTCATGTAGTTTATAAATTACCATATCAAAAAGTTTAGATATTAATTTTTTTAGAAAAAGATAATTACAATTTATTTGATTTGTTATAACGTCTATTATGATTTTTCTTATTTTCTTGCAGCTAGAATTAAAAAAATAATGCTAGGTTCTTCTTGACTTCCTCTGCTATAATTCCTCAAGATTTTTATATTGCAACAACGAGCAGCTCTCTGTTATTTGTCATCTACAGTGCCTCCAACTTCTGCACTTCACTCCCATATAACAAAAATGAAATCATTAAGGGATTACTATGCTCTAAATAGTTGTTCTAGTTTTGAAAGACTGCAAAAAAACATTGACAAAGGGATATAAAGAGATTAATGGGTTTGTGGTAACTGATTTGTTCTCTGGAGCAGAAGAACACACAAAACCACAAAACACTTTCTCATTGACCAAAATCATCATGTTCTGTATCTCAGACAGATGATTAACACAACAGGTTCTGCTGCCAGTGAGTAATGCGAGAAGGGAACCTATCTGCAGACAAATGGCTCTAGAATCTAGATAGACAAGCTGGTTCTTTCTTTCTGTCTTGTTGATTTTCTAAATCTGCCATTTCCAATTTTCCATTAATTTTTAAACTGTCCAAGAATGTTTAGAAAATAAAATATTAAATAATGGTTTACCATTGAGGGTAATTCATGTCTCCTTTTTCCTATTTAAAATACATTTAGCTCCTGCACTATTCAAACCGTCCATGCCAATCTATTATCAAGCCTGCACTGATAAACATAACGTTTTGTACAAATAGGCCCTGATTCATCATCTTATTTTTAATTTATTCATTTATACAGTGCCACTAATACCACAGCACTTTTCAGAAATCATCCTCAATGTCTCCAGTGAGGCTCGCAAACTAAATTCAATATCAGTATGTCTTTGGAGTGTGTGAGGAAACTCATGCTGGCATTGTCCTTGGTAGGATTTGAACCCAGGAACCCAGCACTGTATAGCAACAGTGTTAACCACTGAGCCGCTGTGCAGCCCATCATTGCCTTTCGCCTTTTTTTCCATAGTTTTGTGTGATTTGCACCTTTTTTTTGTTGTTTGCACCCAAATTGTGCCTTCTTTTTAAATCTATCTTATATATCCCTCATTATGCCTCCATATAGTAATAATGGCCCTTATGTGCCCCCAACACATTAATTGTGCTTCCAAATAGTAATATTGCCCCAATGTGTCTCCACATAGTAATAATATCCCCACAGTGCCTCCACACAGTAATAGTGCCCCCTGTGTCTCCACATAGTAATAATATCCCCATAGTGCCGCCACACAGTAATAGTGCCCCCTGGGTCTCCACACATCCATAATGCCCTATTGTGCCTCCTCTGTGTCTCCACAAAGAGAAAAAAAGGCAAGGCACAGATCAGGCAGTGCAATGAAGTGATGTCTTCACACTGCCTCCATCTTCTGTATGTTTGGCTAAGGATCTCTCCAGCAGGACACAGGCTTAAAGCAACCCATGGCTTATTTGTAAAAATGACAGGTTCAGGAATCCTATGGCTCTCTGCCACAGCTTCAAATAGTATCCACATCCCCAGGATGCAAGCACCATTGAAAGTAATGCTGGTCTTCTTCTCAGACCACCAATGTTATCCTCCCTATGTATGTGTCAAAGACCCAAGCGGTCACACCACCCATCCAGTAGTAGAAATCCAGCTACTAAAATTCTGGGGTGGTATCAATTAAATATTTTACTCACTTATATAGTGCCATTAATTCCACAGAGCTTTACAGACATTATTGGCACTGTCCCCATTGGGGCTCTCAATCTTAATTCCCTATCAGAACGTCTTTGGAGTGTGGGAGGAAACCGGAGAACCCGGAGGAAACCCACACAAACACAGGGAGACCTGGCAACTATTTCCTCTCTTCTAAGCCAGGCAACATGAATTGTTTGGCTGAGAAAGCTGGTCAAAAGAGTAGCTGTATATATAGTGTTTTAGTGGGAATCGCTATTATCCCGAGGTCAGACATGCGAGAAACTCGCACGAGTTTCGCATGTGAATACCCGGCACTGCTGCTGGCACACGGGACCGGAGCATGCGGCTGCATAGAAATACATGCAGCCGTACTCTCCTGTCCGAGTGCCGACGGCAGTGCTGGGTATTGACATGCGAGACTCGTGCGAGTTTCTCTCATGTCTGACCCCGGCCTTAGTCAATTTATTTATTAATGATATAGAAGGCAAGCAATACTACCAAGCTATGCAGTATATTGCAGTCTATGGCAGATGTTCATAAGTTGCAAACTGAGTGTTGGGCATCAACATGGCAGATGAGATTCAGTAGGGAAAAATGTAAAGTTAAGCATCTGGGCTTAATAAACTGAGGGCACCATGTGTTCTAGGGGCAGTAAAATTAGGAAAGTCCCTTGTAGAGAAGGATCTGGGTGTACAGTCATGGCCAAAAGTTTTGAGAATGACACAAATATTATATTTTCACATGATCTGCTGCCCTCTGGTTTTTTTTATGTGTTTTTGACATATGTTTTTATCACAGACAGAAATATAATTGCAAACATATGAGTAACAAAAGCTTATATTGACAGAATGAGTTAATGCAGCAAGTCAATATTTGCAGTGTTGACCCTTCTTCTTCAGCACCTCTGCAATTCTCCCTGGCATGCTCTCAATCAACTTCTGGACCAAATCCTGACTGATAGCAGTCCATTCTTGCACAATCAATGCTTTCATTTTGTCAGAATTTTTCGGTTTTTGTTTGTCCACCCGTCTCTTGATGATTGACCACAAGTTCTCAATGGGATTAAGATCTGGGGAGTTTCCAGGCCATGGACCCAAAATCTCTATGTTTTGTTCCCTGAGCCATTTAGTTATCACCTTTGCTTTATGGCAAGGTGCCCCATCATGCTGGAAAAGGCATTGTTGATCGCCAAACTGCTCTTGGAGGGTTGGGAGAAGTTGCTCTTGGAGGACATTCTGGTACCATTCTTTATTCATGGCTGTGTTTTTAGGCAAGACTGTGAGAGAGCTGATTCCCTTGGCTGAGAAGCAACCCCACACATGAATGGTTTCAGGATGCTTAACAGTTGGCATGAGACAAGACTGGTGGTAGCGCTCACCTTGTCTTCTCCGAATGAGGCGTTTTCCTTATATCCCAAACAATCGAAAAGGGGATTCATCAGAGAAAATAACTTTACCCCAGTCCTCAGCAGTCCACTGCCTGTACCTTTTGCAGAATATCAGTCTGTCCATGATGTTTTTTCTGGAGAGAAGTGGCTTCTTTGCTGCCCTCCTTGAGACCAGGCCTTGCTCCAAGAGTCTCCGCCTCACAGTGCGTGCAGATGCACTCACACCTGCCTGCTGCCATTCCTGAGCAAGCTCTGCACTGCTGGTAGCCCGATCCCGCAGCTGAAACACTTTTAAGAGATGGTCCTGGCGCTTGCTGGTCTTTCTTGGGCGCCCTGGAGCCTTTTTGGCAACAATGGAACCTCTCTCCTTGAAGTTCTTGATGATGCGATAGATTGTTGACTGAGGTGCAATCTTTCTAGCTGCGATACTCTTCCCTGTTAGGCCATTTTTGTGCATTGCAATGATGACTGCACGTGTTTCTTTAGAGATAACCATGGTTAACAGAAGAGAAACAATGATGCCAAGCACCAGCCTCCTTTTAAAGTGTCCAGTGGTGTCATTCTTACTTAATCATGACAGATTGATCTCCAGCCATGTCCTCATCAACACCCACACCTGTGTTTATGGAGCAATCACTGAAAAGAGGTTAGCTGGTCCTTTTAAGGCAGAGCTGCAATGATGTTGAAATGTGTTTTGGGGGATAAAGTTCATTTTCTAGCCAAATATTGACTTTGCAAGTAATTGCTGTTAAGCTGATCACTCTTTATAACATTCTGGAGTATATGCAAATTGCCATTAGAAAAAGTGAACCAGTAGACTTTGTAAAAATTAATATTTGTGTCATTCTCAAAACTTTTGTCCATGACTGTACTTGTAGATCGCAGACTAAGTAACAGAAGCCATTGTCAATCGGCAACTTTTATAGCCAGGAGGTATTGTAATATATTAAATAGGTATGGACTTGCGGGCCATAGATGTAATCCTACCACTGAACGCAGTTAAGTTCTGGGCACCAGTTCATAGAAAATGTGCCCTAGAGTTAGAAAATGTGCAATGAAGAGCCAGAAAACTTATAAGGGGCATGGAGGATCTTAACTTATGAGGAAAGCTTAAAATAATAACCGTACATTTTTTAAGTCATGAGAAGAGGCAGTAATGGGGTGATATGATTAACTCGTACAAGTACGTAAATGGTCCATACAAAAAGTATGCTCAAAAGCTGTTTCATGTAAAATTCCCTCAAAGAAAAGTGTACATTCGCACCGTCTGAAGACAGATAAATTCAATCTCCAAAGGAGACCACTGGCTTCTTTACCTTGAGAACTATAATTCTGTGGAACAACCAACTTCATGAGCTGGTGGCAGCAGTAACCATCAATGGTTTCAAAAAGGCTTAGATGATATTTTAAAAGAAAATAACATAGATACTTAAGTTCATGTGTGATACAGTAAAGATGTATATCTTTGTACCGTGTTAGCCAGTAGATAGAAAAATATTTAGAGTTGAGAGTCCTCAGTGGTTGATACCTTTTAATGGCTAACTGAAAAGATGGTAACAAATTGCAAGCTTTCGAGACTACTCAGGTCTCTTCATCAGGCGTAGACTAATACAAAATCTGAATGTATAAATATGTGATTCTTCAGATTTTATATTAGTCTACGCCTGATGAAGAGACCTGAGTAGTCTCGAAAGCTTGCAATTTGTTACCATCTTTTCAGTTATCCATTAAAAGGTATCAACCACTGAGGACTCTCAACTCTAAATATTTTTCTAAGTTCATGTGTAAAATTCTTGTTCTGAATGTCAATCCAGTTTATCGACACTTGGGGTCTGTTACACACCTGTCCCTGGTATCCCGGGCTCCACTGCCTTTTCCTAGGTCCACTGCCCTCTGTTGTGCTCCACGTTGGGTTTTGCAGGTTGCCTGGCTTGGATCAATGACATCATCTTCCTTGATCTACATAAGGCCCATGATACACACACCTGTGTCTTGGGATTGAGACTCTATTGCTCCTTGCAAACTTTCTGTAAATATGGACTGTTGGCAACCCTGATTAATGCAATAGCACTTAGTTACATAATATAGAAGGTTTATATACAGTCTTATGGTAAGCTACTGAAACAGATCATGATCTCATGGCACATAATAGCCAAAAAATGACTATATTCTGCTGAATTAACAAAATCAGCTTTTTACATCTACAAGCTAAGTTCCTTAAAGAGTTAGTGGCATTATCCATCTTGAGGAGCACATCACTGTCCAGCTTCCTGATTGGGAGGTGGTAAGCTCCTGAGAATTGAAAATTCAGAAGAATCACGTGGCAGTACTGCTGTTCTGAACCACACTCTGGATCCCAATGAATATAAAATCCATTTTATTAGATGTAAACCGATTTTCTAAAGACCATAAAAACATAAAAACTAGCAAGCACTATTTAGGGAATTCACCATATTGAATTGCATTTGCTAGTTTTTGTACTTTTTTATGGTTAATTTTTGTTGGTTTAGATTTAGATGTAATAAATCAGATTTTATATTTATCAGGATCTAGATGCTGGATTTTTTTCTATATGCTTTTTTCCCTTGGCTGCACTTAAAACCTCCATGCACAGGACCTGAGTTAGAACTCGTGCAGGCAACCGTATAACTCGGGCAAGTCCTATCCATCGTCTTGAAGGATAGCACTCGTTCCCATGTTATTCAATGAGGCCGTGCACATGTCTGACTTTTTCCTAGAACCAAGTGGCTCTAGATAAAAAGTTGCAATATACACAATTTGCCTCTGATAATAGGATCACACTCGGGAAGTTCAAGTCTATAGGTCCATGGAAAACATTGGACCGCACTTGGATGATATTCAAGGGCGGTCCGATTTTCACGGACAGACTAAATGGAGAATGTAGGGCAACTTTTTTTCCCCACCTCTGATAAAATCGGATCACACTCTGATCCCCCTCTGATTAAATTTTAGTCAGTCTGATCTGAGTGTGATTAACATAATTGGATTGATTTTCTAGGATGAGAAAAAAAGGTCGTGTGACCCTAGACTTAATCGGCAAGTTGCATTTGGAATATAGGTGAGATGAGTCTTTGCTATGTTTTGTGAACCACGCTCTCTCCATTCGTTCCCTCTAAGGCAGCTTTGCATCTAAAACATGGGAGAAGCTGAATGGATCCAGCGCAAACTATAAAATCCAGCAAACCTATACAATTAAAAATCCCTACGTTCTTGTGAATTTTTATACATATTATCCTCTATGTTGTCATTTTTGATCCATCTTCGTAAATTCTCTGTTTTATATTAACGTTTTTGTAATTTATTTTCCATCATTCAAAAATCAGATGTAACAATTGCCTGATCTGGTAGATTTTTTTCCCTTTTGACGTAATTACAGTAAAGGTACTGCCACACTAAACGTTCCCGCTAACGATCACGATAACGACGCTATCGTTGGTGTGATCGTTTTAAGGTCGCTAGTAGCTGCCATACTTGACGATCTCATTAACGTCGCATCAGCGGTTAGCGATCTTTTTAACGACTTTGGCGGTCGTTGGGATGTGCCACACTGCATGTACTGTGAAAGATCACGACCTCGATAGGCGTGACTGAGCGCGACCTTTTGCACGCCCCTCGTCACAGATTGGTGGTCACTATGTGTGTCATAGATATTTATCACAGCTCTCCCGCTTTGTGATTGGATGACCGCGTCATAAAAGACGACGTATCAGCACTCCTCTCCATTGCTCTCGAGCAGAAGCGGTTCTTTCACCCAGTGTGTCCTGCTAGTCTTGGTAGCTACTGCGATCCGGTTTACGCCACTATTTCGGTTGCTACGTTCTACGTTGGAGTTTTTGCGATCGTCTGTGGAGTATCCTCTGCGATCCAGTTGTGACGCTAGTTTCCCTATTTCTTTTTTCAGAATCACACAAGTTTTGTAAGGTAGGTAATTTTTTTTGTCACATTTAATTTTTCTTTTGTCTTTAATTGTACCGATCCATTTTAGATCTCTGCTGTTGTTAACCATTGTTGTCCATCATGTTTTTCATTGTTTTGTTCAGGCACGCCCACCATTTTATGATCCCAGCTCTGTCTATGTTTACTCCTGCGTCGCCCACAACCACCATTTTATGTTCCCTGCTGTGTTCTATGTTGTAGACTATGTAAGCATTTTATTTAACCATTCTGCTGTTCTCACATAATCATTTTTTTATTACAGATGGCTGATAAGCAGGAGTTTTTGCGTGACTTTATCGAGCTGTACCGCACAATGCCGTGCCTCTGGAAAATTAAGTCTGCAGATTATTGTAACCGGTTGAAAAAGAAGGACGCCTACCAAAAACTGGTGGAGCTCTGCAGGAGCCGTTACCCTGATGAACCGGCGGATGAGTCAACGGTTAAAAAACGGATTCAGGGCCTCCGCACGGTTTATAAAAAAGAGCTCAATAAAGTTATCAATTCAACCAAATCTGGAGCCGGGGCCGAAGAAGTTTATGTCCCCCAACTGTGGTACTTTGATCTGTTAGCTTTTACAAGGGACCAGGAAGTACCCAGAGAAGGGACATCAATTTCGGATCTAGACCCAGTGATCCAGCCGGACACCCCTGTCGTACATGTAAGTACCTTTGTATTACAACACATTTTAATGTACATGCCAAAGTGGACTTAAATTTAAAAAATATTATTGTGAAATGTACATAAAATGGCAGAATATATCCCTTCATGTACTGATAATTTATGTAGCTCAACGGTTGAGGCCTTTCCATTTACAAGTGTCGTTTTCACATTTTTGCTGTATTTGGGTGTTATAGTGTGAAGATAAATTTCTTTGTCTTTGTGATTTACCATTTGTTTTTTGTTCATGCAGGACACAGAAGAGGCGGTCTCCACACCTCCAACAGAAGAAGACAGCATGCCGGATCACATAGACGAAGTAGTCGAGCCACCATCATCTGTGCGGAGGCGGCTTTCACTTTCAGGAACGAAAAGGAAGGCTCCCACCTCGGCTACTCCTGAATTGGTGGAAATTGCTAAAAAACTTCTTACGGCAGAAAAAGAAACAAAAATAACTGGCTTTGCATATTTTGCGAATGAGAGGCTGCCTACTCTGGATCCTGTTCAGCGGCTTCATGCTGAGAGACTGATGTTAGAGGTACTGAATCAAGCGTCTTTTGGAAACCTGGACAACACATATGTCGTCATGCCAAGACCGCAGCAGTACCCGGACTACTCATGGCCGCACAATCCTGTGCCAAACCCAGTTGGGATAAACCCAAACGCTGGTGCTCCCCCTTATTTTTATTCACCCCAGAGGCAGCATCCTGTGCCAAACCCAAACGTTGGTGCTCCCCCTTATTTTTATTCACCGCAGAGGCAGCGTGGTAATGGCAATGATCCATCTTACCAGCAGTTGTAGGTTTTAAAATGTTTTACTAAAGTTTTTTTTGGTTGTTTTTATATTTTTACATTGATACCTTTTTTAATAAAAAACTTATTTATCTAATGAATTGTGGTCTTTTCTTATGTGATGTCAACTATTAAAATGTTGTATTTTTATTACATCTACTTGTCACACATGAGGTCATGGGAGTGTGTAGCCCTGGTGTGTGAAGGCACACGCAGTACCCTGGAGGATGTGTGGAGAGATAGCAGTTTAATGCTAAATGAACATTCATTCCAACATACACTTCTGACACACCCAGCAGGGGTGTGGAAGGGAGTGATTCTAGTCAGTCAGTTTCCTGTCCTTGGACAGAGTAGACGTGTCCAGTTTGAGCCTGTCATCAGTTCAGAACGTGGAGGCTGGTACAGGTGTCTAATTCACCTTAGTCTAGTCAGAGCTGTGCCCCACTGGAAGAAAGACTGAACTAGCTATTAAGAGTTGAGCAAATCGAAGGGCAAAGTGGGAAGATTATTGGAAAAGTGCTTTTGACTTGGAAAAGTCCTGCACATTGCTACCGGTCACTGGGGACCGAGGGATCACTATTAGCTACAAGCATAGTGAAGAGAAAACCAGAGATTTACCGGACCCTAGGTCGCGGCAAACAAGCCCCTTATAGTCAGTACGTATCTGGGGTCAGGGGGAGTGAAGACTTTGAGTCTCTGCAGGACAATATAAGAATTCAGCTCTCTCGAAGGAAGGCTTCACCACAAATCTGACTGGGCAGAACAGCTTTGGAAAGCTGGAATCATAGAGGGGACTACGCTTCAGGCTGGTCGTACTCATCTTCATTGGACAGTAAAGGAGGCCCCTAACTTGCTTAGCTGTTGCCTCAAAGCTCATCCTCCATCAACCCCATCAGCCTCCCTGGGACCTGCTTGAACATCTTACAAGTAAAGGTATGGAAAGACGCTGACCGTGTGAGACTGAGTTATTATTGCATGCCTGCACAATCCCTACCTAACTACCGACCTGAGGGAAGAGTCCCACCTGTAGGGGACCCGACATCTAGCTGCATCACCATCCCCTCAGAGATCTACAGCAGCGCTGGTACAAATTACCAGAATACTACAGGTGGCGTCACGAACTGTACATAAATCTATCCCCTGTAAATATATCCCCAACATACGCCAGACCGCCAGGGCCACAGACCGAGCCACCGCTACCTGTGACAATCCCCATAGACTTCCATGGGCTCGGCTCTGAGTACCCCATTGCCCTGGTAACCCACAATTGTGGTGGCGGGTCGACACAGGAGTACTAGCTATCATAGGTGTTACATCATCGGGAAAAAAATTAAATGAAAAAAATATCAAAAATTAACATTTTTTTTTTAAGGCCCCTGGTCACACTAGCGCTAAAACCTTATACTAAAAATAATACACCACACCTGCGTAGATGAACGTAAATATTAAATATATATTCTTTTCATATATATTTCTTTTTTTTTTTTAAATAAAGATATAAAATTTAAATAAAAAAAAAAAATAACAAAATAAAAAAATTATAAACTAATTATTAACAAAATCAAAAAAAAAATTCAAAAAAAAAAAATTAATGAGGGCCCCGGTGTCCAGCCGCTGCCCTCTCCAGCATCATCCCGTGTTGATGCAGAGCTCCCATTGCACTTTGCAGCTCTGCCACCGCAGTCTGCATCACTGCCACAGCGCTGCACATTTTCGCAATCACCCGGCGGTGGGACACCAACAGGTCCTGGGCAGTGGGGATTTCTGTGGAGGAAAAGGTAACAGTTAATAGTGAATTCTGTTGCAACATCAACATGTACATGTTATGTTAATTAACACTTACGGTTTTCGTCAGACGACCCGCTCACTGCCCACCCAGAACCTGTTGGTCCGCCGGCTAGGGAAACACAGAAAATTTTTTTTATATTACAACAGCCATTACACATAAGACCTTACAAAGTTCTCAAACTTGTCTGAAGCTTATATAATGTGCGTTAATTACCTGATGGGGAGCCTGCATCCGTGTGACGGGATGATGCTGGAGAGAAGGCAATGGAAGGTGAGGTGCTTGACCCCGACTGTGGAGGGGGGGTTGCTGCCAGGGAAGGGGCTGAAGGGATGGAGAGGTGTGGTGAGGATGGTGGTGGAGGGGTAGCCGGAGATGGAGGTGGAGGGGTAGCCGGGGAAGGAGATGGAGGTGGAGGGTAGCCGCAGCAGCTGGTGAAGGTGGTGCTGTAAATAAAATATACAATTCAGTCAAATAATCCTTCTACTAACCCCGTTACTGCCAGTACTTCCATCTATGCCTGTAAACCCCCTCACGACTGGTACTCCCTTTACTGCCTGCCCTATCACTGTCGGTACTCCCATCACTGCGGGTGCATTGATATAGGTAGATAAGGCTACTTGCGTTTTTTGTCGCAGCGCAACTTGCGCTATCGGACGCATGCGCAATGTTCCCCTATCTTTAACATGGCGGGCGCAGGGTTTAGCGCTTGCACGCGTTCATGTGCGTTTGTCGTGCGCTGCGCATTTTCCCGGTGTGAACGCATACGCGCTAGACGCTACATGTTGCAATTTTTTTTCCGGTCAAAAAAAAAAAAAGAGATGATTGAGACAGAGATGATTGAGACAGAGATGATAGAGCCAGAGATGATTGAGACAGAGATGATAGAGCCAGAGATGATGGAGACAGATGATGGAGGCAGAGATGATGGAGGCAGAGATGATGGAGGCAGAGATGATGGAGCCAGAGATGATAGAGCCAGAGATGATGGAGACAGATGATGGAGGCAGAGATGATGGAGGCAGAGATGATGGAGCCAGAGATGATGGAGGCAGAGATGATGGAGCCAGAGATGATAGAGCCAGAGATGATGGAGACAGAGATGATAGAAATGTGACACATAGACAACGCATGCGCCAAAACAACGCAAACGCATGCAAAAACGCATGAAATCGCAGACAAACGCTGTTTTTTTTTGTCGAAATGCGCATGCTGATGCGACTAAATATCACAGCGTTTATAAGCGTTTGCATGCGTTTTTTTAATGCGCTTCATGTGCGCTCGAAACGCATCGCTAAAAAACGCAAGTGTGAAAGTAGCCTACCCCACAAAACATAACCTATCCAGATACCCTCATCAATACTCACTCAGAGGCCTGCGGAGCTGGGCCCGGATGCTGGTGACCCTCTCGCGTGAGCGGTATCGCAGGTCCGCCAGCTTCTTTCTGATTTGCGCTTTTGTGCGCACCACATTGTACCTCCTCTGCAGGCCCCGCTGGATCCTCTGCAGGCATGCCCTTTTGTGGCGCATTGGATGTGCCACAGGTAGCCTGCAGTGGTAGTCCCAGAGGTCCGTCTTTTTTATTAAATAGCGGACCTCCTCGTCCGTCCATTTTGGGCCACGCTGTCTCTGTCTCGCCGCCATTGCCGCATCACAAACAACAGAGCATTGGGCGACGCCAGCGCCATGACGTCACAGCGTGCGCACGTTACGTGCGGCCGCACCGCGACGCAAAACGGTTTTTGCGATTGAAAAGTAACCGCAGCAGCCATGCGGCAGAAGCACAGATATGAAATGCTGTTGCAATCGCAATACCACTGTTCCAAGGTAGGCGATCACAATGGCGTGTCATGTCTTTATGGCTGGGGCTCGTGACAATTTTCACCTTGCAAATCACAAATGGCTTTTTGCATCTGTTTGCATATCTGTGTAGTTGCAGTGTGTCAAATAGCGATCACAATAACATCGCATATCTTGATGGCTGGGGCTCGCTAATCCCCTTTGCAAGTCACAATGGCTTTTTGCATAGCGTGAGTAGTCAAATAGCGATCACAATAACATCGCATATCTTGATGGCTGGGCTCGCTAATCCCCTTTGCAAGTCACAATGGCTTTTTGCATAGCGTGAGTAGTCAAATAGCGATCACAATAACATCGCATATCTTGATGGCTGGGGCTCGCTAATCCCCTTTGCAAGTCACAATGGCTTTTTGAATAGCGTGGGTAGTCAACTAGCGATCACAATAGCCTCGTATATTTTGATGGCTGGGGCTCGCTAATCCCCTTGCAAATCACAATGGCTTTTTGCAGATCTGTATGCATATCTGTTTACTTGTGTGAGGTCACATTGCGATCACAATGACGTCGCATATCTGTGAATAGCTGATTCCCTGGTGAATGTTGACCTTTACCTCCCAAGAATTTTCAAATATATGTATAACAATTTTTTAACCTTTCATATATGACTATAATATATATACTGTATTATATATTTAAACTTTATATATGCAGCTGTGGTGTATTATCTGTTATATATAATTATAATGTTTGAACGCTACTGAGACCATAGGCCCTTAAAATAATTGAAAATATTTGAAACTTTTTTCTTTATTTTTTGTAACAATTAACTCCTATGACTGATGGTACTCCCATGACCCCGTGTGTGACAAGTAGATACAATGTAAAACAAAAAATAGGGAAAAAAAAAAGCCTTTGAAAAGATTTTAAAAACTACAGCTGCTGGTAACATGTCTCGTTGCCATCCCCATTACTCCCTCCCCACATCTCACCCATCATTAGCCCTTCTCCCATATTGGTAAAATAATTGAAAAAAACACGAATGCATTTTTAAAATAAAAATATTTTATTATCAAAACATTGTTAAAAAAAAGGGTAAAGTAAAACATTCTCAAAATCAAACTAGACCTGATGCTGCCAACTCACTGCACCAGGCCCATTAAAGTATTGGCAGTACTTGTCTCTGCCGGCCTTCGCATTGTCCTTGCTCCTGCCTTGATTGACAGGTTGAAGGCCTGCAATAGCGGGATCATTGTCACGCCATTCTCCGAGCACCACGTCACCATTGCTGTCCGAGTCCATGAAGCCTGGCGGACTGTAAGTACCAGCATCGCGTTTGCATAGAAAATTGTGCAGCACACAACAGGCCAACACCACCGAGTCTATGGATTCCAGCTTCATGTTGATTGGAGTGTGGAAAACCCTGAAGCGGTTGGCCATTATGCCGAAGGCATTCTCCACAACGCGCCGTGCCCTAGAGAGTCTGTAGTTAAAAATCCGCCTTTCCCCTGTCAAAGTCTTTTGTGGGTATGGTTTAACAAGATGCTTATGAAGGGGGAAGGCTTCATCGCCCACAAACACAAAGTTTAGGTTGGCTGTGGTGTCCATGTTGGTTGGCAAGTTAAGTTTATTATTAAACAACCGATCACCAAAACTTGTGTGCTCCAAAACGCCACCGTCAGAAACCCTTCCATTAATGCCAACATTAACGTCAATAAATTCATAATTGGCATTAACAAGGGCCATGAGGATCACGCTGAAGTAGCCCTTGTAATTATGAAAAAAGGATCCGCTTTTGGCTGGTTGCGTGATCCGCACATGTTTGCCATCCAAGGCACCACCACAGTTTGGGAACTGCCAAATCCGTTCAAAATCAGAGGCAATAATTTGCCATTCCGCCACTGATTTTGGAAATGGCATGTAGCTCCGTAAACTGCGGACGATGGCGTTGCATGTCTCCGGAATTAGTTCTCCAAGCAGCGACCGAGAAATTGCAGCAGAATATTGCAAATCCTTCATGGAACGTCCGGTTGCCAGAAATCGCAGCGTTACTGTCAAACGTTCCTCTGCTGAAACAGCTGCACGCATCCGGGTATCCTGCCGTTCAATGAGTGGCCTCACAGCTTCCAGTAGGAGCTTGAATGAATCCTCCGACATCCGTAGATAATTCCGGAAATCCTGCGGATTCTTCTCCTGCAACTCCCTCACTAGATGCATGTGGGTGAATCTGGACCTCTGCTCCAGCCATTCCCTGGTCCACATGCGACGCTTTCGCTTGGAGCGCCTCTCTTCCACCCGCGCCTCTTCCTGACGATCTGCCTCCATAGATAGCGCAACTGCCACAATCATACGCTGTACGGTAAAGAAGAGAAAAGTTAATGACTAATTAATTACTATTACTAAAGTGTTTAAACTGAATAAAATAAAGAATAAAATAAAAATTATATAACAAAAAAAAAAAATAAACTTTTCAGTTTATACAGTTTACAAATGTCTAAAATGGTGAGGGGTGTAAAATAAATAAAGCAAAAAAAAAATAATAATAAATAAAGTCAGGGTGTAAAATAAGTAAATAAAAAAAAAAAAAGAAAAAAATAAATAAAGTCTGGGGTGTAAAATAAATAAAGCAGACGAAAAAAATAAATAAATAAATAAATAAATAAGGTCAGGGGTGTAAAAGCAATAAAGCAGAGGACGAAAAAAAAAAAATAAGGTCAAAAAACATTATCAAAACATCACAACATCACAAACAATATGTACCTTGAATCCAAATCCAAATATCCCGAAGATCCAAATCCAAATGGGGATGGATGGTGCTCTAACGACTCAGACAGGATCGCAAAACCCACCACTGCGCCACAAATATGATCGCAAAACACCGACACGCGATACTATCCTCACAAAAACGCACAAAGCACAGTTGGAATCATCCACAAAGTGCTCTGGAAACAATGGATGGGGGCGCAGTTATTATAGCTGAGGTGATGTTTGTGGTCACCAATCGGAGCTGAAGGGCGTTATGAACGAAAACAAAGTCCCGCCTCCGCCGCTGACTAATGCATCGTTAATGAGGTCGCACATTGTTCACAAAAAGGTGCCACATTCAGCGATCTATACTTACCCAGCGGGAGCGCCGACGATAAAATAGGGTCCGGAACGATGTCAGCGACGAGCGAGATCACAGCAGGATCTCAGCAGGGGCCACGTCGTCTCTAGATGCCGCACACAACAACATCGCTAACGAGATCGCTAAATAGTGACGTTTTTTAGCGATCCCGTTAGCGATATTGTTTAGTGTGGCATACCCTTTAGTGATTTTACATGACTATGAGGAAGATGATGACATGATGAGCGTTAGCACTCAATTGATATGCATTTGGGACAAAGATTCTCCAATCCCACTATTTACTATAGCATCTTCTGTAAAAAGGCATCACATGAAGAGATTGTCTTGTGTAGACAACACCTTTCCATAAATTAAGATATAGTGGTTAGTTGAGTGCTATCAATCTCCATGGCAAAGCGGTGGTTAGCCATATGTTTCCTCTTTACGTACGATTGCAGAAGAAATATAGTATTCAAAATGAATACATAATTATGAACTATCCAGTATGACAGCCACTGGATGGACTTAACCACAGGGGACAGGACTCTTTGAGGACTATACAGACTTCTCAGATGCTCACATTTAGGCTTCAGTCACCAACTTAAAATTTGCTGAAATGTTAAAGTAATATATTATTTGTTAATTGCTGGAGGGACTTTTTGACAATGAGGGTTAGATACAAGATAAGACAAAATTTAAAACAAAATGTAACTTTCAATAATTAAATCTCGAATGCAGTATGGGAAAATAAGTGAAATATGTTTCTATCACTTATTCAGACCCAGCTGAATGAGAACCAGCAGTGATCTGTTTCTAGATGAAAGCCTTGAAGTCATGTTTCAAAGACCAGTTGGGTAAATTTATGCAGTTATGTGCTGTGTGAAGACACTACACATACAGTATATATGTGAGGATGACAGTGGCTCTGGGTACACAAGATGTTCACATAGATAAAGACACCTGCTGAAATCTACTTGTGTATGCCGTGAGAAAGCGTTTTGTCCCTTCACAAAAGGATGTAATGGGATATACCTAAAATAGCTATTTCTATATCTATATATTCTGTCAATCAAAATCCAAAAATTCTGCCACACATTTTACAAGTTAAAACAGGAAAATAATAAAACTTACTCTGATGATGCAGCATATCTGGACAAAAAGCAATATGTTTATTAATAGGTTTATTCAATGTTTGTAGAAACATGATAATGTCACAATGCAATGAATGAGGAATGCGGTGGTTTAAAATCCGGGCAGCCCAAGGTTCCAAAAATGCGATCAAACACGGAGGTGAAGCATGAATGGTGTTTACCGTATTTTTCAGACTATAAGACGCTTTATTTCCTCCAAAAATGTGGAGGAAAATGGGGGGTGCATCTTATAGTCCAGATGTCCCTAATCTGGCTGTGGTGGGGAGGTGGGAGAGCATCAATGGTGGAGCAGGGGGTCACAGAGGCAGGAGCTGGCTGCTGAGGCTAACTCCTGTGCCCACTGCTAAAGAGAAATGAATGTTCACTCCATGCCATGCCCATGGGCGTGGAAAGGAGTGAATATTCATTTCCCTTTAACAGCGAGCACAGTGTTAGACGCAGCAGCTGGCTTCTTGCAGCTACCCAGCGTTCAAGTGTGCAATGAATATTCACTGCATTCCACTCCCATAGGCGTGGATTGCAATGAATATTCCTTCCCTTTAGTAGCGGCACATGTGAAAGCCTGGCAACTGCAGGAACCCGGCGGCTGCAGCTGACACTGTGCTCTCTAAAGAGCAATGTATAGTCACTGCGCTCCATGCACACAGTCCCGGCGTGGAGAACAGTGAGTATTCCGGCAGCTGTCCTCGGCGGCTTGTAAGCAGCTGTAGTGTGGCTCATGGGTGCGTAGTCGATGGGAGGTATGTGTCACAGAGATAGCTTGACTCTGTGATGTAACCCAGAGTATTTTCTCTAGTGTATGAAAGCACTAAGAGGTTCATTTGTTCATGATTAATGGACGGGTCTAGCTACTCACATACCTCACCTCTGGGTGTGGTTAACAGCCTATATAATGGAGGCTGTTGTTTGGCACATAGTCTGTACATTGGGAGGGAGAAGGTCTCCTGTGTGTGTTTAGCTCCAGACCGAGCGTGAGTGCCCACAGGCCTCGGCGGAGCAGAGGCCTGCTATGGATATTTGGATTTTGTTCGCATGACCTGAAGGGTGTTTGTTTTCTATTTTACTTCTGGGTTTATGAAGTAATAAACCCACATGAACTTTTTATGGAGCAAGTCTTCCTCTTGACGCACCCAAGTGAGTACAACCCCTACAATTGGTGTTAGACATGCGGCAGTGTTCCCAGCAGAGATGTGAGACTGCTACAGGAAAGACTGCATGTCCTGGGTTAAGTCTGCTGCATGCCAACAAGCATTGCCAGATAAAATGGAGGACCTGCTGAAACACCTGGTCCAGTAGCAGCAGCACCAGCAAGAGACCAACAGGCTGTTGTTACAGCAGATCCAGCAGAGCCAGTAGGAGCAGTGGCAGCATATACAGCTTCAGGCAACCACCATCCAGGGCAGGACGAGCGCCCCAACCCCAAGTCTGGCTGATGATGCCCACGTCCGGAAGGTGGTAAAACAGGCTTTGCCGAAAATGACCTCCGGGATGACGTTGAAGCCTTCTTGACAGTGTTTGAAAGGGTCGCCGAGAGGGAGGAACTCCCGCCATACCAGTGGGCAGAGGTACTGGCACCATACTTGATGTGAGAACCCCAGAAGGCGTACTATGATTTAGCTTTGCAGGATGCCAAAGAGTATGGCAAGTTAAAAACTAAGATTCTTGTGTGCTTGGGGGTAACAATGACTACCAAGGCACAGCAGGTTCATCGGGACAATCCACCTCATTCCCAAATGTTTGACCTATTGCACTTGGTCCTGAAGTGGCTGCAGTCAAAGTCCTCTACTCATGCGCAAATGGTAGAACAGGTGGTGATGGACCGGTTTGTGCACTCTCTGCCGAGGCCCATACAAACTTGGGTTGCCCAGGGTGATCCCTGGAATGCCGATAAACTGGTCAGACTGGTCGAAAGATACCAAGGGGTTGAAGGTTCCTTGGGAAGGCAGCCTACTCCATACTTGGGGTCCCAACTGAGGGCAGAGGCCCAAAAGAGGCTGGGACATCCAAGGTCTAAAGGAGCAGGGAGGTGGTGCCCAAGGTCCCTATGGATGATATTGTTTGCTGGAGGCGCCATGTCCCTGGCCATATAGCCACCCGTTGTCCCCTAACCCCAGAGCAGATGGACTGCAGCATAGGACGCCGGTGTTCATATTATCCGTATCCAGCCTGCAGTATGAACTGTCCCCCCAGCGAGGGTCCTGAAGCATGTCCCATGAAGGTGAACGAGAGGGAGGTAACGGCACTGCTAGACTCCGGTTTAGTGAGGGCCACCCTTCCTCTCCAACTGATCCCAGGAAAAAAAGTCGGCATTTGGTGCATACATGGTGATGCTAAGGACTACACTATAGGCCAGAGTGGACATTGAAATGGCAATGGTACTTAGTCCCATGAGGTCGGCGTCATTCGGGATTTGTTGCATCCTATTATTATAGGCTGGGACTTTTGTTTGTTTTGGGATCTGTAGGAGAAGAGTTCTGAGTTCACTGGTGCAAATATTGAACCAGTGAACTCTAGTAAGGTGTCTCCACACCCAGAGTCAGGTGAATTTCTCTTTTGTGTCCATGTGGGGGATGAGGAGGAAGTGTCCCGTCAGTCTGACATTCCGGAGTTAAGGGTGACAAGTGAGAATTTTGGGTCTGCCCAACATAGAGACCTAACTCTGAAGGAAGGGTTTAATAATGTCACCATCAGAAAAGGGGTTGCAAAGAAGTTGGGGGCTGACACAAGGTTTCCTTATTTTATGATGAGTGGGGACTGGGGAGTTGTTGTATTGGGTCACGAAAGTGAGGGAGCAGCTGGTGGAACTGTTAATAGTGCTTACAAGCATAAAGCAGCTGCTGGCACTAGAGAAGGATGCTGTGAGGGTGCGCAGGCATGGTAAGAATGTTTTTTTTTCTGCTGGGGCCATGCATACCAGGATGGGTAAGGGGGCCAATCATACCACAATAAGGATGGGGCCCATACATACCAGGACGGAGATGGGGGCCCTGCACACCATGAAAGGGATTTCCTCCTCTAACACCTAGGTGCGTCTTATGGTCAGGTGCTTGTTATAGTCCGAAAAATGTTATTTGTTTATTTGTCAATGCGTTTCAAAGTTTCCAAACACTTTACACCTCATCTGATTCATTAAGAATAACTCCTCTTAATTAATCAGGCACCTCACACTACACCCCGCTGCCTCATCATGACCGGCATGAAAAACACCAGTCTTGGTGAATTTAGGTTGCAATATTTATATGTTTCCTCTTTAGTGTCCGTTCTTGGTCTTAGATTAAAAATATTGGTACGTTAACACTAGACTGAAAATACACAGCATACTATAGTACTAGCAAAGTGCAACTGATTGTACTAAATCTCATTCAAATGTTACATAAAAAAAAGTAAAATGTGTGGAATCTGCACTTGCATGGCAAATTTAAAATCCACAGCACGTCAAATTATGTTGTGTATTTTTACGGTGGATTTCACCTTTCTCTAATGAATAATCTGCATTAAAATCCATGGAAAATTTGCATGCACTTTATATGGAATACTCTACAGATTTTTTTCCTCTCATTATGAGGACATACCCTGAAGCTGGCTGACAATCTCCCTGGAAATGGTAGGCTAAGATGAGTTGTCTCAGCGCACTGGTAGTCATGTAGCTAAGCAGGATAAAAGACTTCACACAAAATGCAGACACTTCTATTTCCAGGTAATGTTTGGATTAGAGGGTACAATTAATTTTAAGTGCTTTTAGTTGTGCTGGGAGGATGTAATACAGAAGTATCAGTCACACAATAATAAGCAATAGTTCCATGTAACAGTGGAAAGAGACTCCAAGTCTTTGGAACTGTAATATAAATGATGGCATGTGAGATATCACATATCACTTATATATAATTTTGCTATCTGATATGACGTGGATGCTAGTACAGAATAATCTCACAAGTATCCAGTTCTGTTCAATCTTCAGTTTTTGCAAGTTTACATTACAATTTTATTTTTTTATTATTTAAGATGCACTAGGTTTTGAATTATTTTGTTTTTTTTGAGGGGTGGGGTTGCATGCCTGTAACCCCTACCTGATTGCCTTTCACATTCTGCACTTATATATTGTCTAGTTACTTCCATGAATGTCAAGCCTCCATTTTCTACTCTTCAGACTCCATCTTGACTTTCAGATTTCACTCTGCTTCCTTTTTCTACTGTGTTCTGCCAATAGCCACTTAAAGAAGAACTTCTATCAAAGTTTTTATCCTCTTAATATATTGTAATCCTCATATTATATAGCGCTGAGTACTTGCAATTGCTGATTTTGCCTTTCTACCCAGTAAATTATTCTCTTTTTTCTGCTCTATGTAGAAGCTTTTTGTGCCGTCCTCGCTTCGCACTGATCTTCTTAATGAAGTGCATGACTGTGTGTTGGCCAGATAGCCTGGCTCCTCCTCTTGGGTTAAGTTTTAATTCTGATATGATTATGTTGTAATAAAATACGGAATCATTTTATTTATTTTTTTCATTTAGTTTGCATCTTGTGAGAATTTCATGTCAATAGCATCTTTAGAAATATATTTACTTAGAAAATTGTTGATGTGTTCAATAGTTATTTCACCCGCTGTATATATGTGGCCTATTAGGTAAAATAATTCCAGAGAAATAGACTAACAAATAGTTCAAGGTGTTGAATTGCCCCCTTTCAAATTTCTTCAATTGATGCATGTTTGTCACAACTGAATGTTTAATATCAGAAAACTACATTTATTATTAGACAGAGACGATCAAAGTAAAAATAAAATGCTGTTTTAAAATTAATTCATTAAAAAATTAATTGATCTCTTAGTTACGATATCAGCTTGACATTTGGGTTCAATTTCACAAGCAGCAACCAGTCATGATTACTGCCAAACCTAATGACTCCAACTTCAATAGATGTTGTCCAGCAATGAGAAGCAGTTAGTAGGTCTCACCACACATTATGCCATGTTCTAAAAAGATGAAATTAAAGTTGCCAAACAAACTCATTGAAACTATTGCTTCTAGTGAAGTCTTCAAATTTTAGATGTTCATGGCGATTGGGCGTTGGTCAAGTGACTGGTGGGAGGCAGATTTGAACCTGCCATTTCCTCCTTTTGTTGCTGATTATTTTTGGTTTTGGTGGGTGGTTAAGGTCAGTGTTGCTGTGTGTCTGAAGAGGTTCATGCTTTGGTGCCTGTTCTTGATTTATCATTGTTCACCTTAGTTTATGCATTTGCACTGTGGTTTTTGGATTCTGGTGTGTTTGCCCTGCTGCTGCTTGTGTGTCTGGTCATCAGCTGCCTTGCTGCTCTCCACCTGGCAAAGGCTCTGCTAAAGTTCCCCCTTGCTAGGACCGGGAGGCTGGTGAAGAGTATAACCCGGCCCTCGAGGGTGTGTGACAGTGCGACGCCAAGTGTGACCAACACACTTCTCTTGCTGGCTAGCAGTTGGTGATTCCACCATCATCCAGCATCACAGTACCCAGTCGAGATGGTGCTGTCTCTAGTATTAAAACCTTAGCATGTGTCAACCGACCATAATGTGATTAAGAGCAGAGCAGGACAGGAGCCCCGACTATTTAGACACCTGTCCATGGGAAGCTATATAGATGAAATGCCTGGCTCAAAAAGGGGGCCATGCCCATTTGTACTAAGAACAAAAAAGCTCAAACAAAACCAATGAAATGAGCAAGAGCATATAGTGGCTTACGAAAGTATTCACCCCCTTGGTTTTTACCTATTTTATTACATTACAACTTGTGTTTAAATATTTTTGTAATCTGATTCTTGTGTGAAGCAGCAGCACTAAATAGTCTAAGTTAAGGAAGTGAAGTGAGAAAAATATCGGCATAAATCAAATTTTTGGGATCAAATAAATAAAAAAATGGCATGTGCATATGTATTAAACTCTTTTGCTATGAAGCAACTAAAAATTTCTGGTGTAAGCAATTCCCTTCATAAGTCACATGCTTAGTTAAAGGAAATCCACCTGTGTGCAAACTAAGTGTCACACGGTCTGTCGGTATATACAGGTGCTTCTCACTAAATTAGAATATCATCAAAAAGTTAATTTATTTCAGTTCTTCAATACAAAAAGTGAAACTTATATGATACAGAGTCATTACAAACAGAGTGATCTATTTTAAGTGTTTATTTCTGTTAATGTTGATGATTATGGCTTACAGCCAATGAAAACCCGAAAGTCAGTATTTCAGTAATTTAGAATACTTTGAGAGGAGTAATAAAACTTTTTGAAATCTCTTTTTGTATTGAAGAACTGAAATAAATTAACTTTTTGATGACATTCTAATTTAGTGAGAAGCACTTGTACACTTTACCTTTTATGAAAGGCCACAGAGGCTGCAACACCATTAAGCAAGAAGCACCACTGACCAAATATCATGAAGACCAAGGAGTATACTGACAGACAATGTGACACTTAGATTGCACACAGGTGGACTTCCTTTCACTAAGCATGTGTCTTTTGAAATTAATTGCATGCACCAGAAAATTTTAGGGGCTTCATAACAAAAGGGGTGAATACATATACACATGTCATTTTTTAGTTATTTGATCACATAAATTTAATTTATGGCTATATTTTTTGCATTTCACCAACTTAGAATATTGTGTGCTGATAATCACACACAAATCGGATTACAAAAATATCTAAACACAGGTTGTAATGTAACAAAATAGGTCAAAAGTCAAAAGCCACTGCAAATAAGGTTTGTTTGCTCTGCTCATGATCCAGATTCCCTAGGTCATGAGCAAACAAAGCTCAATTACCGTATATACTCGTGTATAAGTCGAGATTTTCAGCACCTTTTTTCGTGCTGAAAATGCCCCCTCGGCTTATACACGAGTCATAGGGCAGAAACCAGCAGGGGAGGGGATGCCGCGGCAGGAGCCGGTGGCTGGGATCATGCTCACCCTCCCCGTGCCATCGCTGAGCGTCCCTGCAATCCTGCGTTTCTCCCTTCCTGCAGCTCTTCTGCACTGAGCGGTGATGTAATACCCGCTCATTAAGGTCATGTAATATGGACGCGACACCACTCCCATAGGCGTGGCCTCCATATTCATGGCCTTAATGAGCGGTATTACATCACCGCTCAGTGATGGAGAGCTGCAGGAAGCCGGGGAGAACGCAGGATTGCAGGGACGCTCAGCGATGGCACGGGGAGGGGTGAGTATGATGGAGGAGAGGACAAGGAGCACTGAACAGGACGGGGGGGAAAACGGTGGACGGGGGAAGCATGGAGGAGGACGGGGAAGCTGGAGCAGGATGGGGGGGAGATCGGTGGACGGGGAAGCATAGAGGAGGACGGGGGAAGCTGGAGCAGGACGGGGGAAGCATGGAGGAGGACGGGGGAGAACGGAGGACGGGGGAAGCATGGAGCAGGACGGGGGGGAGATCGGTGGACGGGGGAAGCGTGGAGGAGGACGGGGGAAGCATGGAGCAGGACAGGGGAGGATGGAGGGCACAGAGGAGCACTGAGCAGGACGGGGGGCACAGGAGGACGGAGAAGGAATGGGGGAGCACAGCGGAGGACGGAGCAGGAGGGGGGAGTACAGAGGAGAATGGGGGAGCACAGAGCTGGATGGGGGAGCAAGGAGCAGGACGGGGGCAGCACAGAGCAGGAGGGCAGTTTATACACCCGGCTTATACACGAGTCAATAATTTTTCCCAGTTTTTTGTGGCAAAATTAGGGGGGTCAGCTTATACATGGGTCGGCTTATACACGAGTATATACAGTATATGTATTTATACGGGGAAAAATTGTTAAGTCACAGAAAGACGTTTCTGGACCTAGAGAGACCGGAGATATGTATTTTGGGAGACCTTGAAACCGTGAAGGTTAAAGAGGAACAAATGTAAGCCTTGATTAAATTGTATGAGGAAGCGAGTGCAGAATGTTGAAGAATGGGAAAAGATCACTTATATGATGATCAATTATGACTAAATATATATATTCACCTATGAACAAAGAAAAGTTATTTTTGAATATATAGAGCAAATGGATATCAACAGTTCTTCGAGAACAGAAACAGAGACCGATTTTTGTATAAGAAATAAATGTTGAAATGTCAACATTTTTGAAATGTTGAAAAATGTTGACACTAATTCTGGCCAGCTCTACTAACTTTTTTAAAAGTGGGCAAATCTTCTCAAGAGGGGCGAGGCTGAATGTGGCTGAGAAATTCATAATAAATGACGCTACATAAGTGGAGTAAATTGTGACAGAAATGCACCAATCTGAGTGGGGTAACATTTCTTGGTGTGGTGCACAACAGGTAAATGATGAGCCAAATTCATTAAGGCTGCTTTCACACATCAGTTTTTTGACATCAGGCGCGATCCGGCGTGTTTTTCAAAAAACGGATCCGGTACCGGATGCATTTTTTTGGCATTGACTTTCATTAGCGCCGGATCGCGCCTGATGTCATTGCGTTGCATCCGTTTTTGTCCGGATCCGGCGGAAATGTACATTCCGGCGGCCAGACAAGACGCTCACTGCAACGTTTTGTTTTTTTTCCGGACCCGCCTGATAGTGCCTGAATCGGCGCATCAGGCGGCCGGAAATAATACAAGTCTATGGAACCGGACCAGTCTTTTGTGAAATCCGTCAAAAGACTGATCCGGATTCTGGAAACCAAGGTCTCTGTCTCTCTCTCACTCTCTCTCTCTCCGGACATGCGTACCTGCATTTTCCAGATAGAAAATTTATTTTTCCGGGTTGAAAAGGTTAGGTCGGATCCGGCAAGAAAACTGATCCATTGCATCAGTTTTTTCAAAATCAGCGCCGGATCCGTCCTATCAGGTATACGACGGATTACGCCTGACACAAAAAAACTGATGTGTGAAAGTAGCCTTAGAGCTTCATAATGCAGAGATGCATAGCCAGCAGCCCAGGCATCGCATGTGGCCCACAATACCATTCTATGTGGCACCCAACCATCTGGTTACGGACATGTTTGTCTGTGTGTGGCCGCTTACATGTAATTTCCATATCAGAGAAAATAGATGTGGTACCTAGACATCTCTGTGTACCCCATTATATATTAAAAGAATGGGTTCTTTTAACCCTTGTTTGGCCCTCCAGAAAATGTACTTGTTCCAGGTGGTTATCAATGCATGTGGGTCTCTCCATTGTAGTTTATGGCAGTTGAGTTTGCAATACAGATCCAAATGTGCCCATGGCCTTTCTCTGTCTGTAGTGCTAACTAGGTGAAAAGGGAACATCAATTTTACCAATAGGTACAGGTTCCACGTTCTGGATTACTATCAGGCATTTATGTCATATACTTTTGCTATGCCAGAAATGTCTCAAATAATAATTCCTTTTTAAGTTTTATTGAAGCCCTTGGGAGTGATTCCATATGACAGCATGGCCCTCAGTCCAGAAAAGGTAGTGCATTCTTAGTCTTTATGAATATTGCGCATATTTGTCCAATGCACTCTCTGGTGGTTTACATGCCAGTCTTGACAAATCAGGGCCATCAGCTATAGTTATCAAGCAGTTTACTCCAGTTTTTGACATGAGCTGAGACCAAGAAAGTAACAAATTGTACCAAAATTTCTGCAACATGCTCATTAAAAGTTGAAAAAGTTGGATGAAGTACCAGGAAGGATTATGGCCGACAAATTTTAGCAGATTTTTGAAAGCCAGAAAATGTTCCAAATTTCAGCACCTTCTCATAGGAGGTCTAGATTTCATATATATTGTAATACTGTAACATAGGAAAGAGTAAATGGACCTGTAAATGATTAATAGCTGCTGAGTAAAAAAACAGATTGTACAAGGACAACACATGGATGACAAGTGAGAAAAAAATAGTACCACTTTTCTAGATGAAAAGTGGACCGATTTTTTTTATACGTTCTTGTGACCCTAGCCCTAGGGCTCGCTCACACGAGCCTATAACTCAGATGAGTACTATCCAATGTTTTAGCAAATACCACTCGGATCAATGTTGTATAGTGGGGCAATGCGTTTTTTTCCCACAGACCGAATCTTTCTGTGGAAAAAAACGTAAGCATGATGAGGGCAGCTCCATAAATCAGATGGCACGCACCCATTCAAGTCCATGGGTGCGTGTAAAACATCAGCCTGCACTAGTATATCATCAGAGTGCAGTCCGACATCCACATACTCCACAATGATAAAAATGGAGAAATGAAGTTCTCCATCTTCTCATCACCTGTGCTCCGATTCCCTCATCCTAGAGAATCGGATCACACTTATCTGAGAAACTTGGATCACATTTTGATTGGATTGTCATTCGTATAATCAAGCCGATTTTCTAGCATGAGAGAATCAACGCTCGTGTCATCCCAGCCTTAGTGTTATGTCTGATGAATATAAATGTTGGTCAGCTCTTGGGTCTTTAGCTGAAGGTCCACACATGTCTCAAAGGTCTTAGAACCAAGCAAAAAATACAAAGGTCCCAAATATTGCAAAATAAGTAAAAGTTGACTTTATTTTTCTTGAACTTGTAAAACTCTAATTGTACATATTTGTACACAAGTTCTTTTTAGGGAAAAGAATAGAAAAGTTTTGTGCTTTTGTTTTAACGTGATGGCTGGTGCGCAGCATTAAATATACAGTTTCTCTTGAAGTGCAGCTTGAAGAACCTGTACCTTAGTCACTTTTTCATATTACATGCAGATTTGCCCGAGGCAAGCAAGTGCTGATATAATAATTGGCTCACTCAGCCATCTGCCTGCCTTATTTCAACTGATGTAATCTCAGATGTATTTCAACACGCTTTTTTTTTCCCTTTACCTGAATCTTCTTCAGTTCTGTCATATTCCCTGATCTAATTCCTGGGCTACAGCCGCAGTACGCTGTTGTGCTTCACTAGGAAGGTAACAGGAGACAACGTACATCTTCCACTCGCTTTCTGCAACTCATGCGTACAAGCCAAAATAAGAGAAGAGTACAAGTACAAGGCCTTTACTATAGCCCGGCTATTACTACTGAGGAAAGACTAAGTGACATTCCCTACTGGAATACATTATTTCCACATCCTTTCTCCTTGAGACTCTCAAGAACAATCTCCAACTTTGCAATGTACACTGCAAGGTGCACAGTGCACTGACTATAGGAAGACAAAATAAGGTAAGACTTAATTAAACTGATTTTTTTCCTAGTAGATGTGTCAATATATATATTAGTTAGTTACACATTTTTAGTTTATTTTTTGTAATATTTATAATTCATATTTTTTAAAATATTTTTTATTTGTTTTTTTAATTAATTTTAGCAATTTAACTTTTGTACATTTTTTTCATAACTACTAATATTATTACACTTAGCTATTACAATTAAAACGTTAATTTTTTTTTTAGTTTTGTCTTTCTATTGG
This sequence comes from Oophaga sylvatica, assembly GCA_033576555.1. Taxonomy (NCBI): domain Eukaryota; kingdom Metazoa; phylum Chordata; class Amphibia; order Anura; family Dendrobatidae; genus Oophaga; species Oophaga sylvatica. The sequence goes on from JARQOD010000002.1 coordinate 580,240,031, forward strand.
ACACCGGGTGAACGTGCGCCTATACTTTGAATGTATACCAAATTATACTCCAGCTTATTTCTTTGGATTTGCTAAATTTACCAATTGTAGAATCACAGTATAAACATTAAACTGATTTGTTTTAATGAATGACATTCGCAATTTTACAATGTTTTGAGACATAAATGTTTGAGTAGACATTTAAAGTTTATATTACAACTTTTTTGGTACTTGTAACAAATAGACAAAGTTTTGATACTTGGATTTAAAGGTAACAAGGTCCAAGGTCAAGAGAAGCAGATCTTGGAATGTAGAATCTGAGCCTCCAGCAACAATGGAGCTGAACTTATGAACTAAGAGTCAGTGTAAGGAGTCATATCTCACTGTAACGTGTGTATGGCTCTGATTTATTATGCCAGCAAGTAAATCGATGGAAGCAGAAACACCGGCATAACCAAATAATTGCCATTCTATGTTCTCTACTTGTAGGTGATGGCATCTTCCGCCATCACAACTGAAAAATGTGCATATTTTAAATTAATTTTATATTTTAAATAATAATGCATCATTTAAAATTGTAGTTATATTTCAGATATATAATAATTAATTTTTTTTTATATTAGCTGATAAAGTGTGATTTACTGAAATCCTGACTTGAATCGAGATCATCATTGCAAATTTTCTGTAGCCACTATACGTGGTATAGTGATAGATTAAGAGACGGAAACAAAACTGAGATTTCTAGAACTGACGGCACTGGTTTCCATCTGGTTGACTGCACTGGCAATCTACAGTTTAGTGATGGTGGTGCTAATCATTATCTCTGTATGTACTAAACAGTAAAACAGTCTTCCAACAAGTTCTGGCTGTTGTGATGCAAGTTGCTGTAGCTTCTTCACAGCTGGAAGCCTTAGGTTGGCGATCTCTGCTCTAACTTGTTGTGATATAGTAGTCATAAGATGCTGACCATAGAAATGATAGTGTTTGGTACAAACCACCAGAAATGCACCCTGATAGCAATTATTTTTACATCTTTTCTATGAGATCTATTGATGCCTTTTAAATCACTCAAATAAGTAAAAGCAATGTCCAGAAGAGAAAAAGGTGGCACTCACCCCCTGGGTTATAAGAATCCTTTACTCAATCTTGCAAAACGGTTACAGCGGGAGAATAGTGGAAGAGCTTCTTAGGACAATGGCCGTTTCATGCTAATTGCACTTGAACGGGTCTCGGAGGGTGAGTGCCACCTTTTTCTCTTCTGGACATTGCATATATATTGGTTTTTGGTGGACACCGGTACTCCGCAAGCTGACTGGTAGATGCATACAGGCTTCAGAGGTGCAAATCAGCTGCACACCATTAAGAATTCGGTGCCGGTAATTCATCCCTTATTTTGCACTCAAATAAGTATAAGCCTTCGTTTAATATTCTGGAAATTAATAATAAATGTGGACCCACACTATGCTTTTGGTCACAGACATTACCGGTTTTAGATTTCCAGTAGACAATAAAAAATGTATCAACTAATCGGCATCATCACAATGCATTGGGTTGCAAATGCTTCGAAAGATTCAAGGCTTCCTTTTGCGACAGATGAGTTTTAAGTGATCTTAATGGATCCAATTGACTTTAATAGAAAACAAATGTTGGAACTGTTTTAACTGTTTAGAAAAGCAGTCTACAAGATTCTATTAAAAGCAACAAAAGCTGAATGAACGGAGGTCATCTACGACATTTGCCATCAGAAAATCACCATTGGGGACACTAATGGAAATGTTTCTCTGTTTTTTTTGTAAAGGCTACATAACAGAATAACATAGAGTGAGATAAATGTCTTCTGATGAGTTTTGATATTTACTGCTGCCAAAGTCTTTTAATTCCTCAGCTGATTTTACTTAAAGATAGATCATCTTAATAACTTTAACCCCTCTGGACATGCTCTGTACATGCTGATATTTGCTATTTCTTAAAATCTTAAAATGATTAATTTTCTTCCTACACTTACCCCCAATGATGCCTTGGTTAGTTTTCCCTTACACTCTGTTTGTTCTCCTTTATTCCTTTTTTTTTAATTCCTCATTGCACCAGTTTGAAATTGTTTGGCCTGTAGCCAGAATTTTTTTGTTCCCCGGCCTCCTTAGGCGTCTCAATAAATAACGGTTGCATAAGTCATACACAAATCTTCTTGATAACATTTCTTATCCCTTTCTAGCTTCATGGGAAAATGATACTTTTAAACCTATCAATATATAATTCGGGGCCTTCCTTGAAAATCTGCTAAATAACTATGGATAACACACTACTATTGGGTTTTTTATGGTTTGTTACATGTCCTTCCCTTTCCATATTTTTGGTACTGTGAATCTATTGTTTGTATGGTTCCTGTTTATTATCAGTGCTACACATCTGTTTTATGAAAATTGATAAGAAAAATGTATTGCGAGTTAAAAGTTTACAGTTAGTTGTCACAACCGGGTTTGGACTGACCCACATGAGAACGGGAGAATCCTCCGGTGGGCCTCTGTGCAAGAGTGGGTCACAACCCTCTTATATGAGCAGTACTTGGAATCACTATGTACAGATAAAGTCAGCATCTTAGTCATTGAATAATCTACCCAGTGTGATTGACGATAGTCACATTTGCATGTATTCAAAAAGTGGGGCCCTAGAGTTGGTTACTGGTGGACCCTTGTCTGACACTGGTCCACAAGTCATGCTGCTCCATCTTAAAAATCAAAGATAATCTATAACATCTACTTTTTTGCCTCAGATGAGAAGAGACACATATTTCTCCTAAAGTAATATAGAAAATAGATTAAGTAAAAGTCTATTATCATGATGTAAAACGGCGACAGCACAAATAGTATAATTGTGCGTGTTTTATATGTTTGTATGCACATGTATAAGGGTCGGAGGAGAAAACAGACCCTTGTGTGGTTTGGACAGGGTAATGCTTTTTAGGTCTCAAGTCTATAATGATCAGATTTTAGCTTTGATTTTACCAGAACAAGAAGAAATGAAAGATATCTAACATATCCTTCCCAACTGGTCAAGTGCCACTCTTTGAATGGGGCAGAAGTCTCGTAGTAGCTCTCTGTTTTTTGAGACCATCCCTAAATCACTGATTTACACCCCAATGTACTTATCGGAAATGTCAAAGGTGCACAAACCGGTGCCAATTTTGTAAAACTTGTAATAACAAATTAACACCTTCTTCTGCACCACTGAAATTCCAGGATCATTGGCGGTATATCTGAAGATACCAGATTATTGTATATTCCAGTGATATATTCGTATATTAACAGAATTTATACCTTTTGCACTTAATATATATTATATTGTAATGTTATTGACATAGAGATCTGTTTTCATCGTCACTATTCACAAAACTCTTCTCTGTCAGGAGTTTTATTATTTTTTGATAGCAGGAATAGTGCTATTTTTTTTACAGTCGAAAATTACCAGAAACTTGACAGATCCTCATCATCAGTCACTGAGATCTAACTGGTTCACTATTATCTGAATATAGATCCATAATGGCTCAATCATGAGCAGAAGCCAATGTGAACAGAGCCTTAGAATCATTCCGCATTCGCTTAACATATAAGTAATAAAATTAAGCATTTTATCTAGATTCCAATCTGAATATCAGAGGCACCTGAAGCGTGACCTAGAAGTCATTATTCACCTAAAGTAGTTTGCCAAGTGGTAAACTTCCTCTAATACCTCTTGTAGCCTTTCCGGGGGTTTAGCTCTAGGATCGCTGTCTGGGTAGACAGAATGGCACGGAAACAGTTCATTCAGACAGCAGTTTGGTGAAAACTGGCCGCAACCAGTTTTATTAAAGTCCACAGCACACAGATAAAAACAAATCATAAACAGAAAACCTGGGCTTGTCTAGCCTCTAATTACACTTAGATAGATGGCCCTCTCTATCCGGGACCCAGACTCTACCAGTCTGTGCCCAAAACAACACATATGATATATGTTACCAGTATGGAGTTTCACAGACACTCCTCTTTATGTCTGTAGGCAACTCCAATGTCCAGACTTGAGATAGGTCACCTCCTATTCAGTCGCTATTCGCACGGATTCTCACTGCGACTACTCCTGTGTCCGGGGTACTTCCTGCACCCAGACTGAGATAGCTCACACTCTTAGAGACTGCTTCCTTGTGCCAGGACACCTCCCTGTGTCCGGGCTAAAGACAGCTCCCACACTCTTGGAGACACCTTCTGTGCCTGGACCCCTTGTCCAGACTGAATGAGCTCTCTGACTGTGCTCCCAAGCACCTACTTCTGGCTTCCTAATCAACACCTGAGTGGATTCAGGTCTGAGCTGCAAGCGTGTACTGAATGGCAGGTGTAGTGACCTTTCTTTACCACCAGGTTTACAAAGCCACACATTTCGCTCATACCAGTCAGCAAGGTACTTAGGTGAAATATACACCTCATTCACCACATATTCCTTCACTGTCTCACATATCCCCTCCCTCTTCTCCAGACCGGAGGGCTGGTCATCCAGACCGGAGGGCTGGTCAACAATCCAACAGAGACAGTGAACTCTGGACCAGTCATGGCCCTCATCAGCTTCATCCTCACCACTGTCATAGCCAACATCAGTTTTCTCTTCATCTGAAGCATCCGCACTACCCTGTACCCTCCCAGGCCTATACTCTCTGCGGGCCTCGGGTATCCTGCACGGTTTCATCTTGACTTTAGTGCCAGCCTCAGTCTCGGTATAGTGGCTCACCAGATAAGTACGACCAGGCACGTCAGAACAGCTCTGCTGATTCTTCCTCAGAAACTTTCGTACCTCCTGTTTTTGGGGCACTGACCCTGTGTCACCAACTGTCACAGGAGGTATAGGGGTTTTCTCTAATTCCCCCTGAACTTTCTTTAGCACATCTACTTTCTTAAATATCAGCTGATTCATAAATTCTATCTCACAGAACCCAAGCGCCTCTGTTATGGTCTCTGACCATTCCGAGCCACACTGGTCAAACGATTGGCACTGTAGAGGGAGCTGATCGTTTTTCTTGGTCGGTACACATAATTTATCCTCTTCTTGTACAGGCTCACTTTGCATAAGACTCAGAGCTCTTACTTCTTTCTCCAGGAGATCCTCATGGCTACGCATCTTCTCCTGTAGTTGTTGGACGTCCTTTACGTCTTCGGCCCCTTTTTCAGGCTCTTCTGGTAGGACATGCTCAGAAGCCCTACCATCAGTCTTCTTTTCCACCACGTTCTGCATCCCATCTGAGCTCCCGTGTATCGGCAGCGGCAACGGAGCGACACATCGCCCCTCCCACTCACTGGGACGTGGTTCAAGTGTAGACTCCATGAAAATGCGCCTGAGCTCACCAAGGCCAACCCGAGGTCTCAAAATCTCATCTTGGGATTTATCCAGATCCTTTGGGTCGCTCGGGAACTCCGATGGCGCACCGGGCGCCAAACTTCCGGCCCGAGCTTCGCGAGTCGCAGCCACGGATCCGGACAGTACACCGTCCACGCCGCTGTCTCCGGCAGAAACATATTCCGGGGCAGAGTCATTCCCCACATCTTCAGTCTTGTTCCTCACAGCTTCACTTGAGACATCAGCCTCTGGTGAGGCACCTGGCCTGGTGTCCACCACTTCCATGGCTTTCTCCACCTCTGCAGCATCACCTTCCGAGTCCTTGGCCTGATGCAGATCCACACCATACATTGATAACTTCTCATTTTCAACAGCATCCACTTGTGCTGTGTTCAGTTTCAGAGACCTGTCTTTCACCTTAGTCTTCGCCAGGGAACCGGCCAACGGTACAACATCTTCAGATGCCATCCTCCGTCCGACTGCAAGGTCAGCCTCAGCCTTCCTCTCAGGACTCTCAATCTCCTCTGCTACCATGCCTTCCTCACTTGCACTGGTTGCTTTATTGTCATCAGATGACTCACTATCACCACCACTATCCCTGTCTGACCCCCTTTTCTCAGCCACATCTGGCTCACTTCCAGGGTTAGACACTTCATTTTCATTCACATCCGGCTCACTGTCAGGGTTATACAATTCATTCTCATTCACATCTTGATCTGGAACCTTAGTTAACATGTCATCCACAACATTAACTTCACCATCTGGTCCCTGGTTTCCCTCAGGTGGTCCCTCAAGTATGTGACTATGTGATAACCCCAGCACTATACTTCCATATAGCTCAGATACCAGGAGCTGACTTACGACCTCTCCCTGGACTTCAGTGTCCCTATACAATAGGTTATTGTTCATGGCAGCATGAGGAAACCTCTCCTCAGAGCCAGGCTCTTGGGGAACCTCATTCAGAACAATTACATTCTCCTGTGCCGTTTTAAGAGTGGGGTCTCGCACCGGCTCACTCCCAAAATTGTCACAGGAGCCAGGCAGGTCAGGGACACTCGGTTCCCGAGAACCACCATCCTCGTCTCCCAACATCACCTGCAAAGAAATGTCATCTTTATCACGGTCATCATCAGTATCATCACTATTATGATTAGCATTATCATCATTATCAATATCAGCATCCTCATCATGGTCATCATCATTATCATGATCATCATTATCATTATCAATATTATCATGGTCATCATCATTATCACATAAGTTTAACGGCCCACTAGCATTGTGTTCCGCCCCTCGGGACTGCGCACCCTCAGTAGGAGCTTCATCACACTGTCCATCAGAAACATTTTTCCCCCAGAGATCCTTAGACCGGGGAAAGTCATTACCCAATATAACGGGGTGCACCAGGGTCTTCACTACCCCTACTTCATATGAAACCTCCCCGAGTTTGGGGACCAAGTCCACGGCAGTCTCTGGGTAGACTTTGGTGTCTTCATGGATGTACACCACACTCAGGTGCTTATCAGGGATGAAGTCCCTATCACTCAGGCTGTCACATACGGAAGTCACTGGACTCTCTGAGTCCAAGAGGGCCTGTGCTGGGCAGTCACTTACAACCACCGGGGACCCCTGTGGTCCAGTCTCTTCGGCTGAGGTGGACACACACACAGGCTCTGCGCAGGGAGAGAGGGATCTGCCAACATCACAACACATAGGCTCCCCCTCTATTGGACAGTTGGCTGCAATTTCACGCCAGCTCCAACACTGTCCATCACACTCTCCCACCCACATGTCCCCTCGGGCCTGAACCCGCTTATCAGCATACCCCATGTCCCCAACAGCTGGAACGCTCTTACCGCGAGAGTTCAGCGTCCGGGAACTCCGAAGTGACGACCTCTCAGACGGCTGTACCTCAGGAGGACGTGCTTGGGTGTAGCGGTCCACTATCACCTTTTCAACTCCATAATCAGGCCTGCTGACTGCAGACTCCCAACTGTATCTCCAGTCACGAACTCCCCTGGCACGGGCTGTCACCGTAACACCCAGCCGGGTAAGAATCGCCGCTTTCAACTTGGCATAGTCTTCGCTGTCCTGCTTGCTCAGGTCAGCCCAGACTTTTTGGGGTTCCCCAATCAGATAGGGTACGACCACCATGGCCCATTCAGATAGTGGCAGATTCTCCTTCTCTGCCAGTCTCTCAAACCTAGTAAGATATACCTCCACATCATCACGAGGTGTCATTTTTCTCAAGGACCGTCTTACCGCCTTCTTTATAGCGGACAACGCCGGTGCCTTCACAACATTACTTCGGGACGCGGCACCGAAATCCTTTTTTGGTGCTGTCATCTGCTCAACAAATAACCGGTTATTCTCCTGCTGCTGCTGCAGGAATTGCTGCTGGGCCTGCTGCATGTGCTGCTGGTGCTGCAGGCGCTGCTGCTCCATGCTTCGCTGGGCCTGCACCAGGTACTCAACGAGTTCCTCCATACTGCCGGACTTATCTGTCTCAATCACAGCAGTCTTATGTTGCACATTAACTTGTGCCATTTGTTCAAACAGCGCCTCCATGCTGTCATCCATGCTGTCAGACTTCTCTGTCTTAACAACGGCAGTCTTCACTCAAGACATACACACTACACAGCTTTTTTCCACAGAAAATTCAGCTTGCTGTGCAACCACTTTTTTTTTTTTTTTTTTTTTCCTTTGCAAAGTCTATTAGGGCTACTGTCTCTTTAAGACTGCTCCACAAACTTTTCTTTTGCTGCTGCACATTCCACAGTCATTTTCACAACAAGTTCAGCTTTGCTGTGCATACATTTTCTCTCTGCAGACCCTATCAGGGCCACTGTCTCTCCAAGACTGCTCCAAACAGACGTTTCTGCTGACACACACTTTTTTTTTTTTTCTGTTGCTATTTCAATAGACTTCACCTTTAATGCTGTCTCTCGCCACTGTGCTGCATGCACACTCCAGCACTAACTGTACCAGGCCCTGCGCTGCCCCAGCATTCTCCGCCAATTGTAGCCTTTCCGGGGGGTTTAGCTCTAGGATCGCTGTCTGGGTAGACAGAATGGCACGGAAACAGTTCATTCAGACAGCAGTTTGGTGAAAACTGGCCGCAACCAGTTTTATTAAAGTCCACAGCACACAGATAAAAACAAATCATAAACAGAAAACCTGGGCTTGTCTAGCCTCTAATTACACTTAGATAGATGGCCCTCTCTATCCGGGACCCAGACTCTACCAGTCTGTGCCCAAAACAACACATATGATATATGTTACCAGTATGGAGTTTCACAGACACTCCTCTTTATGTCTGTAGGCAACTCCAATGTCCAGACTTGAGATAGGTCACCTCCTATTCAGTCGCTATTCGCACGGATTCTCACTGCGACTACTCCTGTGTCCGGGGTACTTCCTGCACCCAGACTGAGATAGCTCACACTCTTAGAGACTGCTTCCTTGTGCCAGGACACCTCCCTGTGTCCGGGCTAAAGACAGCTCCCACACTCTTGGAGACACCTTCTGTGCCTGGACCCCTTGTCCAGACTGAATGAGCTCTCTGACTGTGCTCCCAAGCACCTACTTCTGGCTTCCTAATCAACACCTGAGTGGATTCAGGTCTGAGCTGCAAGCGTGTACTGAATGGCAGGTGTAGTGACCTTTCTTTACCACCAGGTTTACAAAGCCACACATTTCGCTCATACCAGTCAGCAAGGTACTTAGGTGAAATATACACCTCATTCACCACATATTCCTTCACTGTCTCACACTCTGTACTTTATTATGGGAAGGTGGCTAATATTTATCATAAAACATGGGCTCTGACAGAAGAACTTAAACATTTTCATAAATGAAATTTGCCTCTTAATGTAAAGCTTAATACAGAGAAATGCAAAATATTACGAGATTACCTTGAAAAATGAAATCTAGAAACAATGTTCCCTCTAACATCATAAATTAGCTTTAGAACAGTGTGTTTCGACATCATTACCTTAAGTCACAAGTCAGGCATGTACTTTTATTGAAATGGTTCTTTTCCATGAAAAGAGATTAAGCAATACAGTCATTTATCACCAGAAGCTAATCTGCAGGTAGATGAAGTATTATGGAGAAAAGTTGAGAAAAGGCACACAGAATTTCACTTTACCAATCATAGTTTTCGCAAATTGATACAGAAGAAGACCTGTAATGGACTCCACCAAGACCTATGATAAACCCTTCACCTCTGAGTCATTTTTAATATTGGAGTCATTGTATGTGGCAGACGGGCTAGCTCAGACACTGGGGCTTGGTGTACATCTATCACCTCGTATACTATGTCTTGCAGAGGAGACTTCACTGTGCTCCTACTGAACGATGCAAATAGTAATACCTGGTCATTCCTGGTGTACAGCAAATAGCATTACAGCAATACACTACAATCCAATACTGGACCTTCTTATAAACTCACTTCCCACTGACTGCTTGTTCCAGGAATGTCTTTTCCTATGAAGAAGTGTCTATATCATTCTTAGCATAGTTACCAAAATGGTGAAAATCACGTTTGACAGGCTGCGCTGTGGAAATGAGAAGCCTTGGAGCTTCAGATAATTAGCACAAATGCGTTTCGGCTTCTATCTCAAGGTCAAAAAAAATATTTGTTTTCTGACCTTGAGTTTGGTGCCGAAATGCGTTAGTACTGCTAGAAACCTTATCTGAAGCTCCAAGGCTTCACATTTCCAGCAGGGCAGCCAGTCTAATGTGATTTTCTCTTTTCTGAAAATTATCTCCTCCAGTCACGGAGTAGCAACAGCCAATATTAACACCAAAATACGCTTTGTGCCTGCACACAAAAGCACCAGTGTTATGTTTCGGTAGCTGAGGAGTGCAGGTAAAAAAGGCAATACACCAGAGCAGTTGGAATCTATGAGATTGCAGTACCCTGACTAACCACCACAACTAGAGGCAGCCGTGGAGCGTTCCTACGTTGGTCCTAGACGCTTCGTCACAGCCTGGAAAACTAACTACACCTAAAGATAGAAAGAGGAAAGCTATCTGCCCCGGAGCAGATCCCCAAAGAACATAGAAAGCCCCCAAACATGTAATGGCGGTTAGACAAGAAGAAATACTGACACAGACAGAAAATAGTATGAGCAAACGTTGGGGCCCAAACTACCTAAATAGAAAAGGATAGGAAGGGCACTTACTGCAATCCCAAAAAACCCTGAAAAGCACCAACTCTACTAATTTCAAAAACACCTGAGATCACACGACCTCTACCACCTAAATTAGTTCTCTGGTGTAACAAAATCAAAACAGCAGCCACTGAAAAAACTGGAAAAAGCAAATGTACAAACATCAGTGGCTGAACTAAACTGAGTGGGCAAAAGCCCCCGGAGGGGACCCTGAAGGCCCCCACAGAAGTGCAGGACAAAATGCAAAAATCAAGCACAAAAACAAAAAGAAGAAAATGTCTTATCTGTTAGCAGGAGATGCAGACACGACACAGCAGGCTACAAAGGAAACAGGAATCAAGGATTGAGACCAGAACAATTGATCACCGGCAACCCTGATGGGAAGGCGACTCCCTTATATAAGACCAGTCAGTAACACCTGATTCCCAATCCTCACAATCTTCACTGGACAGTCCAGTACCGCTTGTAACCACCAAGGGAGCCCCTGCTCAGAACTCATTTCAAGCCCATTCACAACACACCAGGTGAGCACAACCACCATCTCAGTGGTGTTCGTTTTCAATGGTACTGCCCTATTGTGTCCGATTTTGCCCCTCTCTCGAATATTTCAGTTCTTAGTGACAGATTAACTTTCACTCACTGCTAAAAGAGACCTTACAGATTATTTCACTCCTTGTTACAAATGTTTTTACGTACGATTTAGATACAGTTTTTATTTAGATTATGGACCTTTACATTTAGATCGTAAGGCATTATGGTTGGAAACTCCTTTTAAGGAACCCTATCATGAAAAATGACATAGTATACCCAAAACTGAAATATGTGCCTCCACTTTAATTTTCTTGGATCTTATCAATGTATTGAATCTTACGTTCCGCTTTGTAAATATAAATGTATGTATCTTTTGTATGTGGCTTCAGTACAGTCGGATCGTGTTTTGTGGATGCCCCTTAGGCTGAACATGAGTTCAGATTATCGGTAGCACACCGTACCCGCACACTAGGTCTCTCAGTAAATGCGTAACAGTGCAACAAAATGCCAGGATAGCAGTGCTGTATAAAGCACAAATAAAAGTATGATAAAGTACCCAAATAATAGTATCAAAAGTTCTAGTGACATGATGTATGTATTATGACCAGTGCTGGTATTACACAAAGTGGGGCCCTGGTCAAAGGTTTAACATGGGGCCCTAAATGCTCACACATTGCACCATCACACTCAAACATTTAGGTTGCATTTACATATGTTGAGTTCAGACCGTTCAATGAGCGCAATAGACAAAATTGAAGTCGTTCGGCGCTTGTTTCCCGGCCTCTTTCCACCGGCTGAAGAGGAATGATGAGGACAGAACGATCACTAGTAGATCAATCTGTCCACATACAGTATCATATTATCAGCAGCATATCTGCAGCTTACACCGGCGATGTGCTGCCAAGAACAAGGAGTTTTGTTCCGGCATAAACAATCCAATCGCCCAATGAACGAGCAGCATTTTGCTCATTCGTCGGGCTATTGCCGACATGTTTATACATATGGACTCTCATCTGCGCTGCTGGTATTGATAAATTGGTTGCAACATATACAGTATGTGACACACAACACATGATGCATACACACAATGCATGATACACACACAAAATGCATGACAAGACATGATACACACAATGCACGACACACACACCAACACAATGCATGATACACACAATGCATGATGCACATGCATAATACACACAAACAATGCATGACACACACACAATGCACAGTACACACACTAACACAATGCATGACACACAATTAATGAATGAGCAGCATTTTGCTAATTTGTCTGGTGTGACACATACAACACATGATATATACACAATGCATGAGACCCTCACAGACAATGCATGATACACACAATGTATAATGCACACACAATGCATGATACACACAAGGCATGAAACGCACACAATGTATAATACACACACAATGCATGACACACAAACACATTGTATGAGACACAGACAATACATGATACAAGCACAATGTAGAATACTCACAAAATGCAGGATACACACACACAATGCATGACACACAATGCATGATACTTACAATGCATGACGCACACACAATAGATGATGCACGCAAAATACATGACAGACACACAATGCATGATATAGTATATTATATATACCGTAAATATATATATATATATATATATATATATATATATATATATTACCAGACTGTCTCCTCTTCAGTTCTTGATGACTCCCACAAAGTACAGGAACTGTGTGTGGTGACATCATGTTCACATGACCATCATTTCATCAAAGGTCCTGGCGCAGTCTCAACATCAGACACTACATAGATAATGCAGAACTGCTATTATCAATTTAGCATTTGCTGTAAAAGCTGGGGACCCCTGAGGGAATGGGGGCCCTGAGAAATTTCCCAGTTGCTTCCCCTTTCCAATGCCGGACCTGATTAAGACTATCCTTCAGCTAGAAAGTAGGAAAAGACCACACATAGGATTAATCATGTAGTTGCCTCAATAATCTTTACTAAGGGTCAACTAAACTTCTACCCAAACCATAAACTTTGCAATCATGTTATTGTTTTGCTCATGTAACAAACTACCGTCCTCCAAATTGAAATTGCAACACGAAGAAGGAAAAATCGTGTAATTATGGAAATTACAGGATGGCCATAAATGTTAATGATATGCAAATGATGAAAAATGGAAACAAAATGTTGAAAACATTTTGATTTATTCAAAATCGAGTATGCGCGCCACTTACAATAAGCCCCGCACTTACACAACTTGGCAATGAGGTTATTAATCGTTGTCGGAGTAATATTCTACCAGACTGCATGCATTTTGGAAAATCATAAAGATCTTCTCCCTTTGCAGCTGCCGACCAATTTAGTCCCTGATGTACATAGACTCTGCAGGCCATGGGAACATATTTAAGCCACGCAGGCTGCTCAAAGCAGCACAAACAAAATGGGGTCTTGTTGTATTGAAAAACGCCCGCTGGGAAACTTTGGAGATATGACCGTACCACTGGTCCAACAACCATATCAATGCCATGCTAAGCTGTGCACCTGAAATGAGGGCTCAAGGTGTCCAGCTACATTAGGCCACCAACACCATAGTACCTGCAGTAGGATCGGTGTGACATTCCCTAGTGAAGACCTCTTCAATGCATTGCCCACAAGGTCTCAAGACTAATCTCTGGGTATCACTGCCAAAATCTGGGCTTATTGCTTATTGATAGATCTTTCATCCAACCTCCTTCTGGAAACCACCTGGGAAATGCCATGAAACGTCAAGAAAAGGCCTTCATGAGAGAACATCACACCAGTTCCATTTTTGGGATTATGATGTGGAGTGGCATAATGTACAGTAGCCGCCAAGCAGCCAAAGAGTGTAAGTGCATGTATTTCTGCATGTGGCGATCATAGTGAATAAATTGAGTTGTTTTGAAAGTTTTGTTTCCAGTTTTTTATTATTTGCATATCATCATGTATTCCTATCAATCCTACGATTTCCATAATTACAATACTTTTCCTTGTTTGGGTTGCATGTTTAATGTTGAGGATCGCATGCATTATATGTGTGAAGAGCTTTCTTGTTATGAGAATAAGAATATTTACAGCATTTATTGACCACAATAGGAACTAAAATCAAAACGAATCCAATGAATTTTAGTGGGATTCAGGTTTGATAAGAATTAATTGCTCAACCCGATTTTGGATATTATTTAAGACGAGCAGGAAAGCATAGTGTGCAACATTTTCCTGGTCATTGGAAATAAAATGGATGTCCCATCCAATGTCCTGATATTGGTGTCAGTGGGATAACGGGTATGAATAATAACATCCACTTTCTTCATTTCTTATCTCATTGACTACAGTGTTAAAATCAACACATAGAAAGACAGAAAATTACCACTGCTTGTAAAACCTGATGGAACTGATGACAACGTTTCTGATTAGTCAAAAATAATTTTTTCATTAGCCAATTATTATAGAACTAGATAGATGGAGGGCGGTAATGTCACGATGGGGGCAGGCTTTGCAGCACTGAGAATCTTTCCCCCCATGTGCTCACCCACCTATCCACTCTCTCTGCGCATGCGCTCTTCCTGTACAAAGATGGCAGCAGTCAGTGAATCATTCGGCTGATCCCACTGGTGGCACTACGTAAGAGGCTGCACACGGTGTATACAGTGTGTGTGTGTGTGGTGCATATGGTGCATACAGAGTGTGTGTGTGTGTGGTGGTGTGTATGAGCGTATACAGTGTGTATGGTGCATATGGCGTATACAGTGTGTGTGTGTGTGGTGCACACGGCAAATACAGTGTGTGTGTGGTGTGTACAGCGTATGCAGTGTGTGTGTGGTGCGTACGACGTATACAGTGTGAGTGTGTGGTGTGTATGGCGTATACAGTATGTGTGTGGTGCGTACAGCGTATACAGTGTGTGTGTGTGTGTGTGTGTGTGTGTGTGGTGCGTACGGCGTATACTGTGTGAGTGTGTGTGTGTGTGTGTGTGTGGTGCGTATGGCGTATACTGACATTACAGCAGGAGATCGCAGAGGATACATTTTGTGAGGTAAAATATTGTTTAAAAACAGTCAGTGAAATATTTTACCTCACAAAATGAATATTCTGTGATCCCTGCTGTAATGTCAGTATTGTGTTTTGCTTCCTCCTCTGCCCAGGATATGTGGTATGTTTAGATGAGTTTCCATATTGAGACACCCATCACTTGGGTGTCCCGATATGTCGGTCGGTGAACTTCCTTGGAACTCTGGGATACGGTGACATCTGGACAGAAAAGAAATGAAAACATTACAAGGCAATTATATAAATAGATGAAAGACATCCTAAATGCATTATGAACATTGAAGACTATCATTTCATTATTCTACATATTAATCAATCATGGTATGAGGCAAGGGCATAACTAAAATAGGTGCTGGGGTTGCAATCGCACCCGGGTCTTGGAGACTCGAGAGCCCAAAAGGTCTCTTTGCCCCATAGGAAAAGACCATTACTATTAAAAACCTGTGATAGTTGGGGGCCCTGTTGGAAATTTTGCAAAAGGGCCAACAAGTTTCAAGTTACGCCAAGCCTAGGCGGTATTATTATCAACACTGTGAATATCAGAACATAAAATATAGATTAAAAAATTTGTTTACAAATACAAACTACTTGGATCAGTCACAATTACGACTTTTTGGGGCCATAATGTGTCACAAAATCTACAGCTGAGTACCATAGTAAGCAAGTGGATAAGATTTTGTACATTTCATCCACATGCTGTGGAAATGAATCTGCACTAATGATATTGAAATCCATTATTATGTTAATTTTTGTGGTAAATTTTCACCATAGATTCCACATTTTTCAGTTAACCAATGTGAAATCTGAAGCAAATCCGTGTCACAAGCCAACATGGATTTTATTGCAATTTTTAAAAAAAAAATCCTTGGTTTATTTGCTGCAAGAAAACTTCCACTACATGTGACCTACCCATATAATTAAGGAGAACTTGACAGGAAATTCATACACTTGCTACGTTATCACACACATGTGTATTTTGTCTGAAATTATATAATGTTATCAAGAAAATGTACTTCGCAAAGTAAGCTGGAGATCATTCTTCTCGAATGATTAGTCCAAGAGACCGGTGACCGGTGGCTTCTCCCCATTTTGCACACCAAGACTTATACACACACATAGGGAGAGATCCGTCATTCAAAGGGAGCAGCATGGGGAAGAAGCAACTAGGGACCTACCTCAGACTAGTCATCTGAGATGCACAGTCCTCGGCTGACATTTCAAAGTATGTTTTCTCTGAAATGATGCAGCGTTTCGGAGTAAAACATTGTCCAAGAAATATCGTCACTCCTTGCGGAGATCAACATGCTAAGCATGCAGATGAGGAGACTTAAAGCCGCAATGCTCCTCTGGGAAATATGCTAATTATGCAAATTGTCTCTTCAGAGAGGAAGAGAGCTAGAACTCTAGTGCCACCTTTTGGAAGGTAGCAATCCTACAAGTCAATGTCGACCCTTTAACGAGCCTTATCACATGACCTAGGATAATAGCCAAACCAGAATCTCAATTTGCAGACACTGTGTTTCGGGGTTCAGCCCCTCGTCAGTGCAAAGCGGAGATCTGGTTTGGCTGTGTGAGAGGCGTCAGACCATTGTCCAAGAAATATCGTCACTCCTTGCGGAGATCAACATGCTAAGCATGCAGATGAGGAGACTTAAAGCCGCAATGCTCCTCTGGG
>JARQOD010000002.1:580256930-580426607 GCA_033576555.1 Oophaga sylvatica
TTTATCAGTGGAAGGCATCTATGAAGAAATAAACTTTTTTCTTAACTTTTTTTTGCCTTCAATTCAGGCAGGGCTCCACATGTGACGTCATTCATTGGCCAGCTATTACATGGAAATCAGAGTTAATACTTTTCATTTACTAGTGCCCGTGGTAATGGGGATTTTTTTTCTTTTTTCATGCTGTGTATTTTTAAAATTACAGAATACAAATAGGGTCTAAGGGGTAAGGTTTCTCCTTGTGGAGAGTGACATATCAGCTCTGGCGTGTCGAGGTAAGGAGGCTTATTCGCTGTGCAATGCTCCTCTGGGAACTTTAATATGCAAATTGCCTCTTCAAAAAAAGAGGACTTGTACTCTATATCGCCACCTATTGGAAGTAGCGATCCTACAAGTCACAATCAACCCTTTAACTTATCCTAAGTCATATTACAAGACTCGTTAAAGGGTTGATTGTGACTTGTAGGATCACTACTTCCAATAGGTAGCACTATAGAGTATAAGTCCTCTTTTTTGAAGAGGCAATTTGCAGAATACAAATAGTTATTTATTATAAGTAGTACAGTATAAGGCTAAGTACACACCACCGTATAAAAAATCGTCTTATTTTCATCCAGAAAAAAATGGATGATCTTTCATCTGCATTGTCATCTATTTGGTATTAGATTTTACGCAACAAAAGTGAATAAAATTTACAGGACCAAGTACAGTTACCTATTTTAATAATGGCACTGTATCAGTAAAAATCGGATACTATACGTTTGATCCATATGAGATCAGATTTTTTTTTTGCCCACCCACAGATTTGAGTTGCATCCAACGTAAATAAGAGACTAGTGCATTGTCTAAAATTTTTCACGCTGATATTAGGTCCATGGGAAAAAAACGTCATTGGAGCAATCTAATTGAATAACATTGGTCGTCCTAGTGCTGTCCGTATGATGTAAGTTATTTCCATGGACAGCACTCAGACTAAAAATATGGTTGTGTGAATGTATCCTAATATGGATACCAGAGTCCCAAATAAATGATACAGCAGCAGACGTGTAAAGTATCTAGAGAGATATAATACTCTGAGTACTTAAAGGGAATCTGTAAGCAGGTTTTGCAATTTAATCCGATATCGGCATAATATAGGACAAAAGAGCCTGATTCCAGGGATATCTCACTTATTAAACTGTGTGCTTTAGTTTCAATAGAATCAGTGTTTTATGAACAGAAGATTATAATTAGAGGACTAGATATCATATGCAACTCAGTCCAGCTAATCTGTGTAACCCCGCCCCACCACTTTCTGTGTTCACTGTGCATTGACTGCAAGCTGCCAATCAGGGGTGTGGGCGGGGTTATACACAGCTCAGTATTCCGACCACTGCTACATCTACAGCAGAGAAAACAGGAATTCTATCAAAACTACACCAAACACTTCAGTAAGTGACACATCACTGGAATCAGGCTCTCTGCTCCTACATCATGCAGCTCTAAGACAACATAGCAAAAACTTGCTGAAAGATTCCCTTTAAGTTATAGCTAACACGAAGGACACATAAAGTCACTTAAAAAAAGCTTATTTTAACCATTTCAAGCTTCTTAAGCCACGAAGGAGCTAAAAGAAGTGACCAGACCATTCATCTGGTGGCTTTAGTAGTTACTCACTTGTTTTTACATGATAAAAAATAGACAGCAACAGTAATAATAACTAAAAGGACGCCAAAGAACACACTTCAGGAAAAACACATCTAAAAGACGTCATGTGCACATACCCATGCTACCATCAGCATGCCAGTGCCAGCATTTACATCAGTGTCTTCATTGTGGTCCTCGGGAGCCATCAGAGTTTTCATAGTCATAATTCTTTCATGACTCTACTTTTTATTGTAATTGTTCACCACTGATGTGTCAGTCCAGGAGTCGGTGCCAGCCGCTGCGTCAGCACCTGGGAGTTTTATGAATCACCGCTGTATGGAACTGAAACTGCAATGTTCTGCGCTGATCATGGAGGTAGAAAGTAGGACATGTTTTATGTCCTACCTACGATTATGGTAATGACACCCGGATCAAACTCTGATCGGCGTCATCTTAGTATGATCTTAGATCATTGTGATCTTAGTGTGATCTCGTATGAGAGAATCGGGTCACAGGTGTGAAGAAGGCAGAGAACTTAATTCTCCATTGTCTGAGTCCACAGCTGTCGGACTGCATTCGGATAACATCTGAGTGCAGTCCGATGTCTCACAAGCACCCATAGAGTCGCTCGCAGCATGCTGTGATTTTTTTTCTATAGACAGACTCAGTCTGTAGAAAAAAATATTGCAGATCTGCACTGCCCCATTATACAACACTGGTCCTAGTGCTATCCGATAAAGTATCAGATAGCGCTAGACCTAAGAAAGGGAACGGCAATCCATCTTCCCTATAAAAATGATCCAGTTTATTTGATGAACGAATGATATAAGACCACAAACAGACACAAATGTCCAGACGTCTCCACTATACGTGTTCTTATATCATTCATTCATCAAATAAAGGGGAACATTTTAATAAGGAAGACGGAGAGCCGGTCTCTCTCTTACAGTAGATTTATTGCCTTTGCTCTCGGCTCTGCGCACCGGAGGATGAAGACTTTTGGTTGTGGTGAGCTGTAATTTATTTCCACAGGTTGTCATGTGCACATACCCTTAAGGTACTGCCACACTAAACGCTCCCGCTAACGATCACAATAACGACACATACTAATGCGATCGTTTTTGTGATCGTTTTAATGTCGCTAGTAGCTGCCACACTTAGCGATCTCGTTAACGACGCATAAGCGGTTAGCGATCTCCTTAACGACTTTGGCGGTCATTGCGATGTAAAAAACAGCGCACATCGCTCACAAAAGGTGCCAGACACAGCGATATAGCGTCACCAGCGGGACGCCAACGATAAAAATACGGTCCAGAACTCTAGTGAACGATCAGCGAGATCACAGCAGGGGCCACGTCGTTGCTACATGCCACACACAACAGCGTCACTAACGAGATCGCTAAATAGTGACGTATTTTAGCGATCTCGTTAGCGACGCTGTTTAGTGTGGCATACCCTTTAAACGACAGTAAAGCATCAAACTGACTATGGACTACATAACTGTTTGCTAATCCAGATCACAAGCACAGCATTTTTTCAGCACAGCATAGGCAGTAGGGCTGGGGATATAATATTAAAGAGGTTTTCCTGTCTTATGATAAAAGTCTGCAGTCTGAATCCTTATAGCGTGCGCACCTAAAACTGTCAGGATTTTCGGGTGTTGCCAGTGAGAGCTGGCAGACATGTGACCACAAGAATGCAATTTGCATCCATGCGGTCACATGCCAACTAGACATGCTCGGCCTTGTACAGTTGAATTGAGTGAGGTCAAACCTGTCTAGTTGGAATATGGCTGGAAGTAGGCAAATTGCATATTTGCGATCACGTGATCGCCCACACTCGGCTTTAACAGCGGAGAATCCTGACAGTGTGCAGTGCACACACTATGAGGATTCAGAAGTCTGCAGTCATGTAATGTGACTATAGACATGAGGGCTTTAATATAAATAATTCCTATAAGTAACACAGAGTGGACAGTCCTAATCACATAGCTGAAATAGTATTGGCTCGTAACACACTCAATAAGCAAGATGACATTGGAAATGATACTGGAACAACTTCTCTCACAGTCATCCATATACCTTATTCTAAACACTTTTGACAACTATGCACAAAATGTAGGTCATATACATATATTAGAGGGGTTGTTCACTATTTTAAAAGTTAAGCTTAATGGGTACACAAGGAGTGAGAAATTAGAAAAAAACCTGCACTCGCCTCCTAGACCACTCCTCTGGGTTTTACCTGTGTTCCAGGTCGTCGTACCACTCTTTTAGGACGCTGAGACATGGATATAACCTACATAGTCTTGATATCTGTCAATGAAAGATCCTTTGTCCCAGTTACACCTTCCAACCCCTCCATCCGAGTCACCCACCTGACGAAATGGTGAGAATGGAAATAAGCAGCTGCCACACACTTCTAGTGGTGTTTGATTTACATTGAGAACAAAAGATTGGACATATTCAAATTCAACATGTCTGATCCACGTTTTCCCATAATTTGTATTGGGTAGAGTTTGGAAGCTCCCATACACAAAAGAAATGTACAGTACAGACCAAAAGTCTGGACACACCTTCTCCTTTAAAGATTTTTCTGTATTTTCATGACTATGAAAATTGTACATTCACACGTTCCCAGAGATGCTTAGCATTTGTTGGCCTTTTTGCCTTCACTCTGCGGTCCAGCTCACCCCAAACCATCTCAATTGAGTTCAGGTCTGGTGACTGTGGAGGCCAGGTCATCTGGCGTTGCACCCCATCACTCTGCTTCTTCGTCAAATAGCCCTTACACAGCCTGGTGGTGTGTTTGGGGTCATTGTCCTGTTGAAAAATAAATGATGGTCCAACTAAATGCAAACCGGATGGAATAGCATGCCACTGCAAGATGCTGTGGTAGCCAGGCTGGTTCAGTATGCCTTCAATTTTGAATAAATCCCCAACAGTGTCACCAGCAAAGCACTCACACACCATCACACCACCTCCTCCATGCTTCACGGTGGGAACCAGGCATGTAGAGTCCATCCGTTCACCTTTTCTGCGTCTCGCACAAAGACGCGGTGGTTGAAACCAAAGATCTCAAATTTGGACTAATCAGACCAAAGCACAGATTTCCACTGGTCTAATGTCCATTCCTTGTGTTCTTTAGCGCAAACAAGTCTCTTCTGCTTGTTGCCTGTCCTTAGCAGTGGTTTCCTAGCAGCTATTTTACCTTGAAGGCCTGCTGCACAAAGTCTCCTCTTAACAGTTGTTGTAGAGATGTGTCTGCTGCTAGAACTCTGTGTGGCATTGACCTGGTCTCTAATCTGAGCTGCTGTAAACCTGCGATTTCTGAGGCTGGTGACTCGGATAAACTTATCCTCAGAAGCAGAAGTGACTCTTGGTCTTCCTTTCCTGGGGCGGTCCTCATGTGAGCCAGTTTCTTTGTAGCGCTTGAAGGTTTTTGCAACTGCACTTGGGGACACTTTCAAAGTTTTCCCAATTTTTCGGACTGACCTTCATTTCTTAAAGTAATGATAGCCACTCGTTTTTCTTTACTTAGCTGCTTTTTTCTTGCCATAATACAAATTCTAACAGTCTATTCAGTAGGACTATCAGCTGTGTATCCACCAGACTTCTGCACAACACAACTGATGGTCCCAACCCCATTTATAAGGCCAGAAATCCCACTTATTAAACCTGACAGGGCACACCTGTGAAGTGAAAACCATTTCCGGTTACTACCTCTTGAAGCTCATCAAGAGAATGCCAAGAGTGTGCAAAGCAGTCATCAAAGCAAAAGGTGGCTACTTTGAAGAACCTAGACTATAAGACATAATTTCAGTTGTTACACACTTTTTTGTTAAGTATATAATTCCACATGTGTTAATTCATAGTTTTGATGCCTTCAGTGTGAATTTACAATTTTCATAGTCATGAAAATACAGAAAAATCTTAAAAGAGAAGTTGTGTCCAAACGTTTGGTCTGTACTGTATATGGGTAACTTGAATCTATTAACATGACTGCAGATGAACCTACATAAAGGCTATGTATACCACTGCACAAAACTCTGCACCCACTCTATATGACTGTATATTTGTGAGTCTTCACATTGTGCATAGTGCGCAGTCAGGATCCTTCGGTGCCAGCGGCGAGACTGGGTGGCCATGTGACCACAAATATGCGATATACACCACATTCAGTTAGACATGCGTGACCTAACTCATTTGTATTGAACGAGGCCGCACACATCTTACTGGAATATGGGCAGAAGTGCGCATATAGCATAATAAGGTGCCGGAGAATCCTGTCAGCGTGCATTGTGCGCGATGTGAGGATTTACAAGTCTGCAGT
This sequence comes from Oophaga sylvatica, assembly GCA_033576555.1. Classification (NCBI taxonomy): domain Eukaryota; kingdom Metazoa; phylum Chordata; class Amphibia; order Anura; family Dendrobatidae; genus Oophaga; species Oophaga sylvatica. The sequence goes on from JARQOD010000002.1 coordinate 580,262,886, forward strand.
CATACAGAGTGACTGCAGACTTTCATCCAAACCTGTGCAAGCCTTTAATTAAACTTTGCACTATTCGTTAAATAAAAGTTCTATTTTTTCTCTCTACGGCTCCTACGCAGACCCATGGTGTGTTAATCAGAAGTAGATAGATGGGGAATATGTCTGCAGGGTCAGACGACTGCATTATAACAGTCCTGAAAAGAAACAGTTAAATGGCAAATTTAGCTCTGCTACATCACATGTGAATTGGTCCCTATTAGCAGACTAGACAGCACGTAGCAGCGAACATGTGTGAAGTACGAGGAGAAAGCATTGTGTACTCTGTGCCTCAGAAGACAGATAATTACACGGCTTAAGTTTTAGACAATTCCCAGCAGGTCGGTGGGAGTGACGGAGGATTGGTTGATAATTGATGTTCCAAGCAGGTACTACAGTCCCTGTTAGGAATATTGCACTGCGAAAGCAAAACAGGAGAAGATGGGTCTGCAGCACTTTCATGTGGGTTTATACCACACCCAGCATAAAACAAGCTGCCACAGCCAAGAACAGAAACAATTAGGGTGGAACACGGAACACACCTTCCCGGTAGAGAAAGAAAGATGGAACACGATCCCTGGCTGAACTATGGAGGTGATGCTAATGAGCAGGATGGGAAAAAAAAAAGATGGAAACAGGAAACAATAGGGACCACTCATCTCAGCCCAACCTTATGACCAACACCGTAATCGCTCGGCCGCACAGACAGGTCTCAGCATTTCCTGACTGTCACCAGACAAGACTACGTCTACATCACTCTCGCTGAAAGTCACCACCCGGAAAGCCGCTCACTTAGCTGCGTGTTTGACGCTGTGCGTTGGCGCAGCGTCAAACACGCAGCGTCCAGATGTTACAGCATAGTGGAGGGGATTTCAAGAAATCCCGTCTCCATTATGCTGCAAAACACGCAGGCGGAAGACCTGCGTTTACGGACATGCGGCGCGTCTTTTCAGACCGCAGCATGTCCTATTCCCTTGCGGCGACGCTGCGGCGCCGCAAGGGAAATAACACAGGGCTATGTAGCGCTGCGGTCATTCCGGATGTGTTCCAGATGTGTTCCTGAACACATCCGGATTGACCGCGCGTACAGTAGGGGGCGGGGCTTTGGGCGGAGCGGACTTTCCGCTCCGTCCAAAGCGCTGTGTTTCCGTAACGTGGAAACACAGCCTAATAGTCTCAGTTGTTTTAGATCATGAGAATTATTCAGAATGGTTGACTAATCAGTTATTTACGAGAAAGGAAATTTGGTTAAAAAGGTAATTAATAATCTCTGTAAGGTAGTCATATACCTAGACTTTCTTCTAACTTTGGAAAGTGCTGCGGAATATGTTGGCATTTTAAAAATAAAAATTATTATTATTTTACCTAAGTCAAATGTTCGGTTTTGTATTCCTCCACCAATGCTAAAACGCAAGTTATTTTTTTCTCTATGTATCTAGCAGTTTATCTCCTTCATGACCAGAACTTAAAAAAAAGCCCCTCAATGACCAGCCAATTCTTCTTTTCCCCATTTTTCCTTCTCGGCATTTCAGTAGCGATAACATTTTATTTTTTTCACTTATATTGGGTTATGTGGGTGAGATTGTTTTCTTTTTTAGCACTCTTTAGGGGTTCATATAAATTATTGTGTCATCTATTCACGGTGCTTTAATTCATTCCAGTGAGCACTATGATCCCTAAAACAAAGAACGCAGAACCAGTGAGAAATGCAAATTAGTCATACAATGCAAAGAATACATCTAATAACGCTATAGTACTATTGGAAATATATGTATATAGACCACTCCATAGTTGCTAGGGTACAAAATAAAAATAATTGTATTGATCTGACTGATATGTGTATCCATAATAATAGTTTTACAGTATTAGTCATACCTGAGCTGGAAATATTCATAATAATGTTTGACGTAATAATGATATGAGATGAAACTTATGAGTAGACACCTGAGAATACAGAATGTTGGCACTAATAGCACTAGACAAAACTTTCTGAATTTTCCAAACCTTGAAGGGGTATTCTCAAGTTTGGAAGTCATCATGTATGTATGGAGATGGGGATAATCAGAGGGTCCCCCTCTGATCCTGACAATTGGGGCTTTTCAGAGATTGGAGTGGAGGTTGGTATTGCCGAAGACCAGCTGAGCACAACACATAGCTATCTCTGGTGGTCCCTTTAACAATGAACCTATTCAAAGCCCTAATTCTTGGGAAATGTGGGAGTTCCAGCAGTCAAACCCCAACAATTGGGGAGTTATCCCATATCCAATTGAGAGGGAATAACTTCCAAACTTGGTTCATACTTTTAAAGCAGTCAAGAGCATAACGGGGTTATCCCAGGAAGAAACATATCCGCTATCCACAGAATAGGTTATATATATGTGTAATCACTGGTGATCAAACCCATCAATCCCAGTAACTGGAGTAACAAAGCCCTGTGCAAGTGACACAGTAGTTCACATGTGACCGCTGCACCACTCCCATAGACAGTGAATTGATCCATGGTCACGCATGTGCATTAAACCTCTGTTTTCCTTATCGATAGGTGTCCCATTGATTAGACCCCCAGTTATCACATTTCCATCCCCTTTTCTGTGGTTTTGGGATTAATGTTGTGAATGTAGTATCTGGTTTCTGGCATGTATAGTTCTGTGTGGTCATTGTATTTTAGAGCCCAGGTTCTTGTGGTACATGGGTCACAGGAAATATACCGATGTCTGTAGGAAGCACCCACACCGTCATCATGCTGTGCATAAATGCGCAACACAGATCGTAATCTTAAACCTTGGATATCAGTTTTCTGATTGAAAGGTCCTTGGCTTAAAAATATCAATAAACACGGTTCTAGGGAATACATGACTGCTGATAGATATAATGCCATATTCACACTCGTGTTTGTGGATTGAGTTTTTTCAGCTTCTGATTAAAATGGACATGGAGAAAGGTGACATTACTGGGATTTGTTATGCAGATTTGTATTTTTTAGGATTGAGCCACTGAAAGAATCTATGTACATATAGTACTTGTCATGTTTTCTGGACAACTTTTGCCAAATTACCAACAATTCCATTTTGTGTTTTGCGAGTCCTCTAAGGGTGCATCTTGGGGTCCTTAATTTTTACTGCTTGTGTCAAATTCCCATCAGTTCGATAGAAATCTGGATTTCTCTTACCAGGAAATGTTTTTTCACCGCTCAGTGATCAAATCTTTTCATTTTATTGCCCAGTGACTGGAGTTTTCCTTTTCCGTTTCCCTTAGAAAGTCATGGTACTCTGAGGGCTTATTCACACGTTGGATGTTTCCACTTATGAGAAAAATGGGCCAATTATTCTGATCAGACATTGATGAGAGTTTGATCAGAGTATGGTCTGAAGGTCATCCATTTATGTCATATGTGGACAAATTGAAAAGAAAAAAAATTTCTCTACCTTCTGCTATCCGAAAGTCCATGAAAATCCGACCACACTCGGATAACCGCTAAGTGCAGTCCAGTTTTTTCATGAACCCATTGACTTGCATTGCCGATTTTGATTCGAACCTTGGATCAAAACGGGACATGGTTCTGATATTTTCTATGGACCACTGTGTCCTAGGAAAATATCGGACATGTGTATAGCCCCATAGAATATCATAGGTACCAGGGCTATCTGTGAAAACCACGGATAGCACTCATATGTGAAAATCAGACGTGTAAATGAGCCCTAACTGGTCATCAGCTCTCATAGATGATCCAGGCTAAGAAACGATGCATTGTCTATAGGGATTCCCTTTCCACTAGAAGTTTTTCCTTGATCACCCCATTCTTAGTATATTCTTGAGAATTTACTCTACCAGGTGGGAAGTTTCTGAAATATTGACCTAGTTAATCTCACACCGATGACCATGCTTCATTCAAACTCACTCAGATCGCTCCATTTTCCTAATCTTATGTGGATTAAGGCTGAAAATAATGTCCATGCCGGTTCCAATCGTAACAGGACGGGTGTCTCTAATAACGTTGCTGCTAAGTGTATCCTCTAGTGATTGGATGACCAAGAGGCTGACAGTAGCCAAATATTGCTTCCAGCTCCATCTGTCCTGACATATTGCACAGCAGCCATATTGCCGGCAAGCGCCTGCTGCTGAGTTAAGAAAAAGTCTAAAAACTTTTGTATTTTATGTAAATTTATGCAACTGTTTTTCTGATAGCAAAAATGTGGCCGTTCATAAGCGCGCTGTAGGGAATAGTGATTAGCATTAATTTGTATGCAATTAGAATAGTGTCTATAAACTGGATGATCAGTTTTATAATTATTAGGGACACTCAGGGTTTTCACAGCTGGTATTCAGGACACGGCTGGCTGCATTGTACAAGAATTTAAAACGATCTGCATTACATAATATTATATGTATGTATGATGGTGCAGATAAAGCCGTGCAAGTATCAATGACAACACCATTACATAAGGAGGACACTTGAGAACATCCTTGTACATTCATCCTTCTATAATTAGCAATTATGCTGTTGTCCTTTGTTGGCTCCTTGCTAAGCACATGTCCTGTATGTCATGTCTGCATCTGATGATGTGCTGCTTCTGGACATTCCTGAACATGGCTCCGATTATCTAGTTCTGTTCAATGGTGTAATGTGAAATCCTGGAGCCCCAATACAAATTCTGTAACATGCCGCCCAAGCATCGCATGTGCAAGTCTTTCATCATATTGATCGCCTGATATTTATTTATTTTAATCACTAGACATCATCACTGTCCCCATTGGGGCTCACAATCTAGATTCCCTATCAGTATGTCTTTGGAGTGTTGGAGAACCAGGAGGAATCCCACATAAATACAGGAAGAACCTACAAATTCCTTTGGCCACTGTCACACTTGCGAGAAACTTGCACGATTCTCACGTGAGTCTCTCGCATCAACACTTGGCACTGCTGCCGGCACTCGGACCAGTGCGTGCGGCTGCATAGAAATACATGCAGCCACGTGCTCCGGTCTAAGTGCCGGCGTCAGTGCCAGGTGTTGATGCGAAAGACTCACGTGAGAATCATGCAAGTTTCTCGCAAGTGTGACACCGGCCTTACAGATGGTGTCCTTGGTGAGATTTGAACCCAGGTCCCCAGCACTGCAGAGCTACAAGACTAACTACTGCGCATAGGACAGAAAGCTCTTTTAGGCTTTTTCAGGCTCCAATTAATGCAGTCACCTCGAGCTGTAAAGTAAAAGTCATTATGGTAAAGATCACCGCTTCAAAAGGTATAAAATGGCCAAGATGGCTACTGGCATCTGAAAAAAACCTTGTGGAATCGCGATCCACCCGCGGCTGTTAACTAGTAAATGCCGCTGTGAATCTCTGACAGCAGCATTTAACTCACGCTTACCGGAAGCGTGTCGCTAATCCCACCCATCGGTGACTCCATCAGTCTGCAGCAGACCTCTATGGTTGTCATTGCCAGACTGCTGGTGATCAAAAGATCGTATCTGCACCAAAATGGTATCAATAAAAACCATCAGCTGGACGAGCAAAAAATAAGCCCTCACCTGGCCCCAGATCATGAAAAAAGAACCTAGACATGTTTGGTGTCAATGAACTCGTAATGAGCTGGAGAATCATAATTGCAGAGCAGTTTTACCATTTAGTGAACATGGTAGAAAAAAAACAACTGTAGAATTGCACTTTTTTTTGCAATTTCACCACACTTGGAATTTTTTTCCCATTTTCCAGTACAAAATATGTTAAAACCAATAGTGTCATTCAAAAGTACATCTTATCCCGCAAAAACAAGCCCTCACATGGCCATATTGACCAAAAAATAAAAAAGTTATGGCCCTGGAAAGAAGGGGAGCGAAAAACAGAAATTAAAAAAAACAAATACCCCTGTCGTTAAGGGGTTAAATAAGAAATTAGAAAACTTTTAATAGTATCCTATTTGGCCCGATGCTTAGGTTCAATACGTGTTTCTTGTGTCAGCACTTGAGCTGAGCAGTAAATGAAGGGGCCGCCTGCTTGTTTAGATAGCCAAGCCAGCCTTCTTTTCGTATGTATAGACAGGTAGGGGGGCTGGATCAGGTATTAAAATAAGCAGTAAGCCATCACTTCACATATGGCGTTAATTATTAGCACAGGACAAAAAGCGAGGTGGAGAGAACCCGCAAAAGATATTATTAGTAGAGAAACAGAGCCCCTAGCCTAAGAGGACCTAATCAAAAATGCTATTTATTTTTGTCTTTAACCTGTTTTGTGACTTATTTTAGCTCCGAAAGACACATTTTTTGCTAAAATGTTGCAAAATTTGCACCTTTTAGAAAAATCATGAATCACAAATCATGAATCAGGCAAAAACATTTGGAAACCCTAAACTCTAGCAACAGCAGTGAACGAAAAAAAAAACAATAAAAACAGGCAAAACGCACTAAAAAAAGTGACAGCAAAAAAGGCAGAAATGGAAAAATGAATATGGGGCAAACAAAAAAAGGCACAAAACTCTAAAAAAAAAAAACAAGAGTAAATGCAATATTGATTCGTTCTCTTAGGCCGGAGTCACACACAACCACAAAAAATCGGTCCGTTTTAGACGGTCGACAATCGGATCAAAATAAAAACATCACACATCCTTCTGGCATCCGATTTTCCTTCAAAGATGCGATTTAATCGCATGTGTGTGTACCTTGTAACATCCGATTTTCATCCGACTTGCGAGATTTTCTCGCAGGCTTGCAAAACTGACATATAATGGATCCAAAAGAATAGTATTTAAATGCCAAAAGAAAGAATAGATATATACACATAGAGCACATATATATATATATATATATATATATGTCATTGTGACATTATATATATACATATATTTATAATTCTTACACTTCTACATACTGTTATAGCCGCTAATTCAATTGCCGGCTTCAGTGAAATCACAGAAGCCGACATGAAATGATACATTGTTTCCACACATTTAACCATGTAATTTCATGTATTTTTATATATGTTTGAAACATACAATTACATGAGTATATGTGTGCTAAATTTCAGACATGTAGGGGTTAATTAAAGGTGTAAATTCGTTGAAAAAAAATGCGTGGGCTCCCGCTGTATTTTCTCCACCAGACAGACAAAGCAAGCGAGTGGGGGCAGATAATAATAGCCTAGGGAGAGTACATTTTTTTTGTGCCCCCCCTGGCTACTAACATCTGCCCCCAGACACCCCAGAAAGGGCAAATCTATAATTAGATTCGCCCTTTCTGGCACTTTGCCCGTCTATTCCCATTGCCCTGTAGCGGTGGCGAATGGGTTAATAATCTGGCGTTATTGTCACCTTAGTATTGAAAGGTGACCTTAAGGCAGGTTAATAATTGATAGCTGTCAATTAGACAACTATCAATTATTAATCCTATTGTATGAAAGAAAAATCAAACACACACAGTTTAATAAAAAATAAGTTTAATTAAATAATCACACAGTTTTTGACCATATTTTATTTTCCTGCTAAAACCATTTCCTGTAATAAAAATAAAATAAAAAAGCAAAATTATACTTACCAATCCGATGTACAGTCAGGTCCCACGTGTAATCCATCAGAAAGGGTTAACAGGTTACAGGTCGCAGAGAGCTAATAATGCTGTCTCAGACCTGTATTCCCCTGAATGAATAAGTTCCTCTACCACAGAAAGTAGAGGAATAGATTCATGAATGGAGCTTAATTGATTTATTGGCAATTTAACTGTAGTGACCTGACCTAAAGGGAAAGTGGACACAATCAATTAAGCTTCATTCATGAAACACATCCTCTCCTGTCGCCAGGAGAGGAACTTATTCATTCAGGAGCTTTGAGCTGAGCATGCAGGATTACTTGCACAGCTTGGCTCAAAGCTAGTTAACCCTTTGTGAAGGATTACAGCGTGGGACGTGACAGATCAGCGGAATAGGTAAGAATAATGTTGTTTTATTTTTTTTTCTTTATTTTAGGAGATCAATGGCTTCGCACGGATTAAGTGTAAAATAAAATATGGTCAAAAAAAGGTGTTTTTATTTCATTAAAATAATTTTTAATTAATGTGTCTGTGTTTTTTTAATTTACTACAATAGGATTAATTGATAGCTCTCAATTATTAACCTACCTTAAGGTCACCTTTCAATACTAAGGTGACATTAAGGTGAGATTAACCCATTCGCCACCGCTACAGGGCAATGGGAATAGACGGGCAAAGTGCCAGAAAGGGCGAATCTAATTATAGATTTGCCCTTTCTGGGGTGTCTGGGGCAGATGTTAGTAGCCAGGGGGGCACAAAAAAAATGTACCTTCCCTAGGCTATTATTATCTGCCCCCACTCGCTTGCTTTGTCTGTCTGGTGGAGAAAATACAGCGGGAGCCCACGCATTTTTTTTTCAACGAATTTACACCTTTAATTAACCCCTACATGTCTGAAATTTAGCACACATATACTCATGTAATTGTATGTTTCAAACATATATAAAAATACATGAAATTACATGGTTAAATGTGTGTAAACAATGTATCATTGCATGTCGGCTTCTGTGATTTCACTGAAGCCGGCAATTGAATTAGCGGCTATTACAGTATGTAGAAGTGTAACAACTATAAATATATGTATATATATATATGTCACAATAACATATATATATATATATATATATATATATATATATATATATATGTGGATTCTATGTGTGGATATGTATTGATTCGATTCTTTATTAAAGCTGTCAGTCTGATTTTACAGTATAGCCGGGGATGAATTGCCGGCTTTTCTAAAGGACACTGATGCGATTTAATCGCAAGTCACACAGTGTGGTCCGTTTGTAATCTGATTTTTCATCGCTCCCATAGACTTGCATTGGCGATTGTCGACCGACAATCGGTGACAATCGCAGCATGCTGCGATTGTACACGGACGTTTAAAACGGACCACAAAAAATCTGATACTGGGAGCTGCTCCATAGATCAACATAGGTCCGACTGCAATGCGATTTTTCATCGCATTGCAGTCGTCCGATTTTGTCGCCAGTGTGACGCCGGCCTTAGCGTATTAATTGTGAAGGTCACCCTACAAAGGAGAACTGCTGAGAAAATTAAAAAAAATAGCTTCCAAGCGCTCAGGGAAGCAGAGCAGCAAACAATGGGAACGCATATTCACTCATTAATGTAATCCAAGAGATCAGTGTATACAAGTGACATTAAAGAGGTACGTGGAACACGCAGTATTTGCGATAAGAGGTGCGGGATTGGATTTGGCACTACAGACAGTCTGGTGCCAGTAGGTGACCGTGTGTTACACACTAAGAACTGCTTCCTATATGATCTGTAGGGAAACAAAACGAGATATTGTCTCGCGGCGGGCCTCCAGCCAGGGATTCCCTATCCATGCAAAACGAATGAATCAGCTCTGCCATTATCCAGCATCACCAAGCTGACATCTTATCCTTCATTCTCTCACCTCCTCTTCCTCATGGCTATACTCTCTGAGAAGTGACCTGGTAATCAGAGTAACGGGCTGTCATGCAACATTTACAAAATGCGGTAACCATATAGGCCATTTGTCAAAGGCACTTTCAGCTGCTGACAATTAATACTAAAACAGCAGCTTTCCTGCCATAGACGTGATATCCGACAGTGTCTTCTAGAAAGATATGAGCATTTCCAGTTTAAAAATAAAATTCATACAATACCATGTCATTGTGTATTCATTGATATGTACATACAGTAAAGCTCCTCACCTCTTTCTGAGTCGATGGAACCAGAATTTTGCAATACTGGCCCTTGTTTGGATTGTTGGAGTGTCTTTGAGAAGAGTATCAATCCCATTTGTGATGATAACGCAAAATGTGTTCCTATAGCTGAGTATCAATTGAGCATTTAAGTATTAAGTATTTGACTATATAATTTGCTGCCTATTGGATGTGTGTGGGCATTTCTTGACCATCTCCTGTCAACAGATGAAGGAGCAAAAAAGGATCGAACGTGTTGAATTTTAATATGCCCAATTCTTTATTGAGGCAGGTGAAATTTGCCAGCAAATTCTTTTTTTTATTCCGACTTAATTAAAAGACAAAAACTCTGTTCTGGAGACAAATTAGGTTTATTCTCACATCTATGGAGAGTGTTTTATTCTACTGAAATAGCACATTATATTGTAGCTCTTTGCTGTGAATGAGACATATTTTTAGGATAATAGGATGCCAGCTTTAAAGGAATTTTACTATACAGAACATATACAGGTTTCATACGGTTATATTGACAGTGTAAGTTTCTTTTATTTGGTAGAACATAAGATAGTAGTTTATTTGCATTAATTGCAAATGAGTAGGTGGGAGTCAAATTTTCTGAAATTTGTTTTTTTTATGTGAATTGGACATTTGGAGAAAGCAAACTTGTCCAGCACCATGTCCCACATCTGAGAGCAGGCTAATGTCATGTTGCGCTTCCTCGTAGGCCTCCACATAATGCCCTGCAGCCATGACATCTAGCGGATTATCATACCTTGTACAGTGTTGGTCTGTACCTGGGCCATCACAGATCAGAGGTTCCCACTGGCGCACAGTTTGTACAGCAGAGTCATTTTTCATCTCTCTCTCCTATAGAGTATAAGCTTTTATGGTCAGGGTGGTCCTCTCTCTTTCTCCTATAGAGTGTACGTTCTTATGGTCAGCAAGATATTTCTCTCTTTTCCTATAGAGTATAAGCTTCAATGGTCAGCAAGGTCCTCTCTCTCTCGCTTTCCCAAAGAGTATAAGCTCTTATGGTCAGCGGGGTCCTCTCTGTCTCTTCTAGAATGTAAGCTCTTATGGTCAACAGGGTCCTTTCTCTCTCTCCTGTAGATTGTAAGCTCTTATGGACAATGGGGTCATTTCTCTCTCCTCTAGAGTGTAAGCTCTTACGGTCAGCAGGGATCTCTCTCTCCTGTAGAGTGTAAGCTGTTATGGTCAGCTGAGTTCTCGCTCTTTCTCTCTTCATGTGTATTTTCAAAGAAATTAGAAGCTTTCCAAATTTATTTTCTGCTAATCAAATTTGTGGGGAAAATTATACAAAATCTGGAATTTGAATTTAAAAAGATCTGCTTGTCAGGGTTGAGCTTGTGTTTTTAGTATTTTAACACATTTAATGCATAGTGATTAGTGATGAGCAAACATTCTCGGATATGGTGTTATCCGAGCTTATTCGTGTGCTAATCGAGTGTCCTGGGCGTGCTTAAAATATATGTTCGTGCCCCAGCCGCTGTATGTCTCGCGGCTGGTCAACAGCCACAATATATGCAGGGATTGCCTCTTTGTTAGGCACCTTACACAAGCACGTTTGCTCATCACTAATAGTGATATCACTTACAATGAGGGAGAATCAGTGTATAGATTTTTATATAGTATCCAAATGTACTGACTTGTACTGTGAGATGCAGCAGCTGAGCATCAGTGTGCCTTGTGTGTGTGGATCCCACAGCTGTAATCTCAGCAGCACCTACTGCATCAGGACTGGTGTCTCGGCAAAGTTGCTCTACTTACTGAGTATAGTATGGATTCACACTAAAGGGATATTACAATTGTAAAATGTATCTACAAATCAAACCATCTCCACTAAACATCTCCAAATTGCCAAAGTCAAAAAATCTATCATGCAAATCAAATACTGATATTTTCTCATTAGACATCACACGGAGCGATTAGGCACTTGTCTAAATGAGTCCCAAGGCTACATTAACGCATTTGTGTAAATGTGAACATTCAAGAGGAACGGATCAATTTTTTTTTCAGGTGTCATCTTTGTGGTATCTGTTTTTTTTGCGTCATCCGTTTATTTTTTTATGACTGAGGTAGGTACACTCTCTCAGCTTTTTTTATCCAGTGACTCTTAGCAATGAATCAGTTAATGAAATACGGATGGATCTCGGAATTTCAAAGTACGTCTTCAGTGTTTCATCCATTCTACATGGAATTCCAAAGATGTTAATGGCCGAGTCTGATATGCAAAATCAGACCAGAATAGGACATGTTTTGAGTTACGTGGATTTCTCTCTCGGATCCGTGATTTTTCCGTGACTACATCCTTTCTACAGTATGGTTATGAGTCTGGTCCGATAATAAATCGGACAGTTGTAGGACGAGTCACATGGATGTGTGAATGTAGCCTTAAACTTGTAGATATTTATAACCGTTTTATATAAACCTGCATGCTTACTCTTCAAGATGACGAACAATTTCTTACTACAATCACTCTTGCAATAAGTACAAATATGAATAAGGTCTCATATGAATAAATTCTCATAGACGTAAAGCAGAAGTCAATGTACAACCAAGTTTCAGATTTATGTAATCCAGAATCTAACAGCAGTCCCATAGCCAAGGAATGGAGTAAAGATTGAGAATGTGGTCCCATACTTCACTCAAGATGGGGCTCTACAGAGCACAGTTCCTGAGATCGGCAACCCTGGTGCTCCCAGCAGTTGAGACCCCAGTCATCAGTATTTTGGAAGTAACCCTTTAAGGTATAATGTGTTGGTTACATGGCAGACACAAAAAAGTAGCAATCCCTTATGGTTACCCTTGCAAATGGGTCCCTTATGGTAGTAGCACTAGTACTGTCCTGATAGGGGCCCTGGTAGTGGCATTACCATTTGGTTCATAGTGTGAGGTTAGCTGAACAGAGAGTAAGGTTGGTTTTGAGTCTGGCTGGATAAAGGAACGACCATATGATCGGATTGTCTTAGATGAGTCAGTTTCTTTAATTTCTGGTTGTATAAATTGATTATTGGTCATATATTTGTTATAATGAGGGGGAAGTTATTGGTTATCGCAATGAAGCATAACAGTATTTCAAGACACTTTTTACACTTGGATTTTATAGCGCTATCGTCAAATAAAAACATTTTAATGCGACAAACATTGTATAACATAATGGGAAAGGTTGAACTTAATGAACATGTCTTTTTTCTACAGATGTAAAGTTCTAGTAGGTGAAAGCAGAGAAATTAGTATTTTTTAAAAAAATTACTTGTTTAATAATATATTTAATCCAACTCAATGACATTTTATGCCACCAAAAAATAAACCTAATACAGGTCCTTCTCAAAAAATTAGCATATAGTGCTAAATTTCATTATTTTCCATAATGTAATGATTACAATTAAACTTTCATATATTTTAGAATCATTACACACCAACTGAAATTTGTCAGGTCTTTTATTGTTTTAATACTGATGATTTTGGCATACAACTCCTGATAACCCAAAAAACCTGTCTCAAAAAATTAACATATTTCAACCATCCAATAAAATAAAAGTGTTTTTTAAAAACAAACAAAAAAACCATCAAATAATAAAGTTCAGTTATGCACTCAATACTTGGTCGGGAATCCTTTTGCAGAAATGACTGCTTCAATGCGGCGTGGCATGGAGGCAATCAGCCTGTGACACTGCTGAGGTGTTATGGAGGCCCAGGATGCTTCGATAGCGGCCTTAAGCTCATCCAGAGTGTTGGGTCTTGCGTCTCTCAACTTTCTCTTCACAATATCCCACAGATTTTCTATGGGGTTCAGGTCAGGAGAGTTGGCAGGCCAATTGAGCACAGTAATACCATGGTCAGTAAACCATTTACCAGTGGTTTTGGCACTGTGAGCAGGTGCCAGGTCGTGCTGAAAAATGAAATCTTCATCTCCATAAAGCATTTCAGCCGATGGAAGCATGAAGTGCTCCAAAATCTCCTGATAGCTAGCTGCATTGACCCTGCCCTTGATGAAACACAGTGGACCAACACCAGCAGCTGACATGGCACCCCACACCATCACTGACTGTGGGTACTTGAGACTGGACTTCAGGCATTTTGGCATTTCCTTCTCCCCAGTCTTCCTCCAGACTCTGGCACCTTGATTTCCGAATGACATGCAAAATTTGCTTTCATCAGAAAAAAGTACTTGGGACCACTTAGCAACAGTCCAGTGCTGCTTCTCTGTAGCCCAGGTCAGGCGCTTCTGCCGCTGTTTATGGTTCAAAAGTGGCTTTACCTGGGGAATGCGGCACCTGTAGCCCATTTCCTGCACACGCCTGTGCACGGTGGCTCTGGATGTTTCTACACCAGACTCAGTCCACTGCTTCCTCAGGTCCCCCAAGGTCTGGAATCGGTCCTTCTCCACAATCTTCCTCAGGGTCCGGTCACCTCTTCTCGTTGTACAGTGTTTTCTGCCACATTGTTTCCTTCCAACAGACTTCCCATTGAGGTGCCTTGATACATCACTCTGGGAACAGCCTATTTGTTGAGAAATTTCTTTCTGGGTCTTACCCTCTTGCTTGAGGGTGTCAATGATGGCCTTCTTGACATCAGTCAGGTCGCTAGTCTAAAGGGTATGCCACACTGAACAATATCGCTAACGGGATCGCTAAAAAACGTCACTATTTAGCGATCCCGTTAGCGATGTTGTTCAGTGCGGCAGCTGCCAGCGACGAGCTTCCTGCTGTGATCTCGCTCGTCGCTGGAATCGTTCCGGACCCTATTTTCTCGTCGGCGCTCCCGCTGGGTAAGTATATATCGCTAGTGTGGCACCTTTTCTTAGCGATTTAGCGGTACTTTTGTACCGCTAAAGTCGTTAAGAAGATCGCTAACGGCGATAGCGTCGTTAACTATATCGCTAAATGTGGCCGCACTTAGCGATATAGAAACAATCCCGCTAGCGATCGCATTAGTATGCGTCGTTATCGTGATCGCTAGCGGGATTGTTTAGTGTGGCAGTACCATTACCCATGATGGGGGTTTTGAGTAATGAACCAGGCAGGGAGTTTTTAAAAGCCTCAGGAATCTTTTGCATGTGTTTAGAGTTAATTAGTTGATTCAGAAGATTAGGGTAATAGGTCGTTTAGAGAACCTTTTCTTGATATGCTAATTTTTTGAGACAGGTTTTTTGGGTTATCAGGAGTTGTATGCCAAAATCATCAGTATTAAAACAATAAAAGACCTGACAAATTTCAGTTGGTGTGTAATGAATCTAAAATATATGAAAGTTTAATTGTAATCATTACATTATGGAAAATAATGAAATTTAGCACTATATGCTAATTTTTTGAAAAGGACCTGTATTTATAAATATGTAACTATGCAATAGATATGTTTTAGTTGGTATATATATATATATATATATATATATATATATATATATATATATATATGTTTTTTAAAGTATATATGGTTTTTGTTTACAATTAAAGAAGCACTCCCTTAAAGTTTTTATCCACTTAATATATTGCAATCATCATATCATATGGCACTGTGTACTTACAATTGCTCATTTTGCCGTTATACCCTGTCAATACTTCTATTTTTTATGGTCTATGTAGAAGCAGTAAGTCTCTTTTCCCTGCATTTATCATTCCCTTTTTCAACTCATGACCCAGCTGCTCCCTCCTTCCTCCTGCCACTGACTTTTGCAGAGACTCATGACTTGTGCAGAGAAAATTGACCTCCTGTTTCTATCTAAAGCTTACAATGATTCAGCTGGTCAGTTTTTAATCAAGTGATGTCATAGACCTAAAGGAAAAGAAAATAATTAGCTGCGTAGAAAGGCAAAAAGAGCAATTGTAATTACACAGTGCTGTATAATATGATGATTGCAATATATTAAGAGGATAAAAATTTTTTATGAGAGTGCGTCTTTAAGTGCAACTTTTCTTAGTTTACTTCTTGCCCTTCTCCTTTTGATTTTATGCCTCCTAATGACTAATACTCTTTGCTCCACACACTTTTGACCATGTTGTTAACCTCTCATCTCTTTAGCTGACGTACACAATTGCACTTTATGGAGCATCATCCATTGAATTAGATGTAGATGAACTCTACATGACACCTCATTTTGTACATACCGGGATAGATTCAATAGTCCATGGTCTCCCCTGGGGCCCAAAAGTAAAGTCAGATAAGAATTTTTTTTTTTTATCTTTAACTTGAACTTGAGCGTGAACTGTTATTAACCTTGTTAGATGTAGAACAGGAGCCCCGGGAAAAGTTGTACTCTTTGTAAATGATTTTTAAATATTTTTATCACTTTTGTGAACTTATACAAAACTTGTATCAAGCAGAAAAAATGTAAAGTCGTAGCCAACGACCAGAAGCTACGAAAAAGTATCACTAATTAAATATATTACAGCAAAACGCCTTATACGGTCAAAATTTAAAGGTTTCCATGGTTTGAACATCCCCCAAATAATAAAGGGATTATTAATGAGTAAAACACAACCATTGACTACAAGCCAGGGACTGGATTGGAAGAGCCACTGAAGGGATCCACTCCTATGATATTAACTTGACGTGGCATGACGTTATCTATATTGTCAAAAATCAAAGACCTACTCCCTTGAAACTCATTTTTCTCTTAGAGACATACATTACTGTTACTTTTAACTTGATGTGCCAAAAAGTGGATGAGTTAAGAGGGCAAAATGAGGTGGGTTATATGTTAATCTTATTTGTCAAAAACGGCTCCTTGTATCGTTAGTTCGGGGTCCCTTGGTGGATTCCACTCTTGAGCTACTTGTTATATGTGTTATGTTTTATTTGGTCACATATCTAAAAAAGAACTGTTGATGAATATACATTTTATATTGCCTACTAATTCCATCTTGTTCTCTTTATAGGTTTTATATCCAATCAGAGTTTAATAATGCAAGACCAGCCAAGCATCACTTTTACATCAGGATCTCTGGATAATGAGTGTTCTCCCATAAACCCAGCAGATGAGGTCATACAGGATCAAACAAGTTCACTGACATCTTGTTTAACTTTGGTAAGTAGACATTACATCAGGAGAACAGTACTGCCCATGTACTTTGATGAGCCTTGGGCACCTATGTCCACGTCTCTGGATCACTGGTTGTCCTACAATGGACTGTAATCCAGAAACACAACACAAGAACTGTACTTTTTTAAATGCTCTAACCTAGTTGTCATGCCATCACAATTTATACCACATTTTGTAAGGCCACGTTCACACGTGACGTATTTGGTCAGTATTTTACATCAGTATTTGTAAGCCAAAACCAGGAGTGAGTGATAAATACAGAAGTGGTGACGTGTTTCTATTAAAGTTTTCCACTGATTGTTCCACTCCCGGTTTTGACTTAAAAGTGCAGATGTAGAATACTGACCAAATACTGAATGTGTGAACATGGTCTAAATAAGTGACGTTTTCAGTGTCAGTACCGGTTAGTTGTTTTAATGTTAGGGCTGATTAGTGTACAATATAAATGCAAATCAGCCTCAATAGCACACATTCACTTGGTAAATATGAAGAACTATGGTAGGTTTGAGAGATTGCTTGGAAAGCACCAATCTTTACATGTAAATGGAATTGATTTTGTCACAGTTCACATGTGCTATTGGCTTTTCAAATTTCACCTCCAGGGAAATCTATAGTTGCATGCAGAAAACGTACATACGGTACATACATGTGTTACATAGATTCCAAAATTTTTGAAAGCACAAGAATGCCGGCTGTGCCATTCTGGACAGTTACTTAGTTCTAAAAATGCTAATAGGGATTTTCTATAGTTGCAGTAGTTCTGTATAGGAAATAATGCAGAAGCATAGAAACTACTGCATAACTAATATTTTAGAAGAACGGGAATTCAGCTTCCTCACTCAGTGCTACCTAGTGCAGGTATAATCCGTCTTTCAAATATAGTTTTAGGAAAAAGTATTCTCAAAAAGCTGAAGCCTTCGTATTTTTAATAACATTTTGCTTTAGTATAAATTAATTATTACAGACAATGTAAAATTGTATAAGTACAATTGTGGGGGCAGCACGGTGGCTTACAGTTGTAGAACTGGGGTCCTGAATTGATATCCCACCAAGATCAACATCTCCTTGGTGTTTGTAAGTTCTCCCTGTGATTTCGCGAATTTCCTCCAAATTCTCTGGTTTTCTTTGGTACTCCATAAAACATACTGATAAGGAGTTAACAATCCGCAATGGGAACAGTGAGTAATGACCACGTCTATAAAGAGCTGCAAAAATAAGTTGCCATGATATACAGTGCCTTGAAACAGTATTCATACCCTGTGAACTTTTCCTCATTCTTTCACATTACACTCACAAACTTATATGTATTTTATTGGGATTTTATGTGACACAATGACACATGGTTTTCTAATTATTTTAAAAATATAAATATGAAAATTGTGACGTACATTAGTATTCAGCCCCCTGTAGTCTGATACCCCTAAATAAAATCCTAAGGGACAAATTGCCTCTAGTTGTCACATAATTAGTAAGTTGAGTCCACCCTTGTGTAATTTATTCTCAGTATAACTACTGCTGTCCTGTGACAGCCTCGTTGTTTGGTTGAGAACATCATGAAAACCAAGGAACACACCAGACAGGTCAAGGATAAAGTTGTGGAAAAGAGTAAAGAAGGTTTAGGTTATTAAAAAAATAGCCCTAGCTCTGAACATCTCACAGAGCACTGTTCAGTCTATCATCTAAAAATGGAAGCAGTATGGCACAACTGCAAACCTACCAAGACATGGCCGTCCACCTAAACTGACATCCCAAGCAAGGAGAGCACTAATTAGAAAAGCAGCCAAGAGGCCCATGGCCACTCTGGAGGAGCTGCAGAGATCCACAGCTCAGGTGGTGGAATCTGTCTATAGGACAACTATTAGTCGTATGCTGCACAAATCTGGCATTTATGGAAGAGTGGCAAGAAGAAAGCCATTTTTTTAAAGTAAGCCATAACATGTCCCATTTGCAGTTAGCAAAAAGCCAGTGAAGTGAATACAAATACACATCATAATTTTCAAATTTATATTTTTAAAATATTTTAAAAAACCATGTATCACTTCATGTACACTTCACATATACTTGCTATTTTGTGTTGGTATGATATAAAATCCCAATAAAACACATTTAAGTTTGTGAGAGTAATGTGAAAAAATGTGGAAAAGTTCACGGGTTATGAATACTTTTTCAAGGATCTGTAAACAAGTATAATAATAATAATTGTATGCAATTTGGACGTGTTTGCTCCGTGACTCCCTTATATACCGTGCATGCCCCTTAGAGTATGATCTCATAAAGGAAAGAGTGAGATTTTGAATAGTCTGTTGCGCATAATAAAGAGGAGGCCATAAAACGTAAATGATACCATATCACGGTTACAGATTTTGCCGCCTGGTGTTTGTTTTCCCCTCCATGTCCTTTCCAATTCCCAATTACAGATCCTCTAGAGACCGGTGTTCTTCACAAGTTCTCACACTCTACTAGCAAATAGGATTGTGATCAACAAGGCCCCCTGTCCCCAAGCACCCCTATAGCATGGTCTTCCTTCTTGGTACACATTCCCTTTACCAGATATTTTTGGAGCCAGGTAAATAGTTAATTAAATGGGTTCAAACCCAACATGTTCCACCTTTGGTTCCCCCAAAGGAGACAAAAAAAAGTCAAACTGTCTTCATATAAATTGAAAACTAATCTGTATGGCTGGATTTGGGGAATTGATTTGCTTTGATTTCACGGTTGTACAGTCTTTCTAAGTAACATCTGCAGCAGGCATACCACTAGCCTTGCCTGAATACCTAAGCTAAGTAGGGAATATAAAATATATGACTGCGCTCGTAATCTGGAATGCATATTTTAAGTGATTTTAAGGATAAGGTACATACATTGCCCTAGGCCCATGTTGGCTGAAAGGTGACCCACACATCCAGGAATATTTTTTGGGTTTCATTTTGCAGGTGAGGTAGGAATAATTGGCTATACAGTTCCAGTATGATCTTATAATGACCCCAGAGATGTAATAACATAACTGTAATTTACTATCTTAATACATGATAAGGCAACTCCGATTACAATTTAAGGAATGTAGCACCGCTCTGGGGTATGAATCAGAAGCAGTTAGATAGCAATTTACAAAAAAAGTGCAATAAGTTCAAACACAATTATATCAACTATATCAAGTCTTAATGAACTTTCCTAGCAAGGGTCACTAAATTATATAAACCAGTCAGTAATTGGTTGTATAATGGAAAAAGAACAGTTGCAGATTATGGCTGGTCCACATTTACACTGTGTTCTCCAATGAGCACTGCATCGGATTTTGCATCGAAAGCCCCAAAAAACAGGATTTGGATGAAGCCCCCAGTAGTGCCACTCACAATAATGAGCCAGACGGAGTCATTTTGGAATCCTTCTGACTTCTGGCAGTGTCCACCTTTTTAGATGGACTCAAAAACATAATCTACTTTCTTTTGGGAATTTAAACAGAAACACCAATGCAGTCTTAGTCATAGCGTATAGTACGAATATGCCTTAGTTTTTACCGATTGAAGTATCGGTAAATATTTGAGGAGGACCAAATAGTTCTTTTGACCTTGACATCACTGATATTGTATGTAGAAATGATTCTCAAAGACTTTCAAATTCTTTACAGTCTTGATCCATTTGTGTATAGTTTTGTTCTTTTCTCTTCATTTGCTGCCTAAAAAGTCTTAAAGCGCATCTATTCAAAGGATGAACCCTCCTAGGCCGTCTATATGGACAAGCAGATCATAGAAAGTTGAATAAAATAACACCTCGATATCTGCGATCTGATGTCTTATTCCAAAGAAATCCACATTTTCTTAATATGCAAATAAGCTGTAAGATCTATGGGTGTGACATAGATCTACCTGAGAATCTGCCTCCAGAGCTTGTTTTAAATGAAAGGGGTTAATACAAGTGTGAGAGATGTAACAACTGACAGCATGCTCTCCTGATTTATACATTTCACACTGATAATGTCTCCTTTCATTTAAGACAATCTTTGGAAGCAGATTGTCATGCAGATCAGTGCTTGGCCCATATACAGTTAGGTCCATAAATATTTGGACAGAGACAACATTTATCTAATTTTGGTTCTAGACATTACCACAATGAATTTGAAACAAAACAAATCAGATGCAGTTGAAGTTCAGACTTTCAACTTTCATTTGAGGGTATCCACATTAAAATTGGATGAAGGGTTTAGGAGTTTCAGCTCCTTAACATGTGCCACCCTGTTTTTAAAGGGACCAAAAGTAATTGGACAAATGACTCCAAGGCTATTTCATGGACAGGTGTGGGCAATCCCTTTGTTATGTCATTCTCAATTAAGCAGATGAAAGGGCCGGAGTTGATTTGAGGTGTGGTGTTTGCATTTGGAAGGTTTTGCTGTGAAGGAAACATGCGGTCACAGGAGCTCTCCATGCAGGTGAAACAAGCCATCCTTAAGCTGCAAGAACAGAAAAAAACCCATCCAAGAAATTGCTACAAAATTAGAAGTGGCAAAATCTACAATTTGGTACATCCTGAGAAAGAAAGAAAGCACTGGTGAACTCATCAATCCAAAAAGACCTGGGAGCCCACGGAAGACAACAGTGGTGGATGATCGCCGCATACTTTCTTTGGTGAAGAAGAACCCGTTCACAACATCAACTGAAGTCCAGAACACTCTCAGTGAAATAGGTGTATCTGTCTCTAAGTCAACAGTAAAGAGAAGACTCCATGAAAGTAAATACAAAGGGTTCACATCTAGATGCAAACCATTCATCAATTCCAAAAATAGACAGGCCAGAGTTAAATTTGCTGAAAAACACCTCCAGAAGCCAGCTCAGTTCTGGAAAAGTATTCTATGGACAGATGAGACAAAGATCAACCTGTACCAGAATGATGGGAAGCCAAAAGTTTGGAGAAGAAAGGGAATGGCACATGATCCAAGGCACACCACATCCTCTGTAAAACATGGTGGAGGCAAAGTGATGGCATGGCCATGCATGGCTTTTAATGGCACTGGGTCACTTGTGTTTATTGATGACATAACAGCAGACAAGAGTAGCCGGATGAATTCTGAAGTGTACCGGGATATACTTTCAGCCCAGATTCAGCCAAATGCTGCAAACTTGATTGGACGGCGCTTCATAGTACAGATGGATAATGACCCCAAGCATACAGCCAAAGCTACACAGGAGTTCATGAGTGCAAAAAAGTGGAACATTCTTCAATGGCCAAGTCAATCACCAGATCTTAACCCAATTGAGCATGCATTTCACTTGCTCAAATCCAGACTTAAGAGGGAAAGACCCACAAACAAGCAAGACCTGAAGGCTGCGGCTGTAAAGGCCTGGCAAAGCATTAAGAAGGAGGAAACCCAGCGTTTGGTGATGTCCATGGGTTCCAGACTTAAGGCAGTGATTGCCTCCAAAGGATTCGCCACAAAATTTTGAAAATAAAAATATTTTGTTTGGGTTATGTTTATTTGTCCAATTACTTTTGACCTCCTAAAATGTGGAGTGTTTGTAAAGAAATGTGTACAATTCCTACATTTTCTAACACATATTTTTGTTCAACCCTTCAAATTAAACGTTACAATCTGCACTTGAATTCTGTTGTAGAGGTTTCATTTCAAATCCAATGTGGTGGCATGCAGAGCCCAACTCGCGAAAATTGTGTCACTGTCCAAATATTTCTGGCCCTGACTGTATCTTAACAACTCATTCACAGTATATACTGTATTAAGAAAAAATGTAAATTTCATTGAAATAAAAAAATATATCATATTAATTTATTGAACTTTCTATGTCCTGCATGCACATTTAGATGGCTTAGGAGGGTTCATCCTACTGACAGATGCCCCTTAAAAATGTCCTACAAATTTACCGATGTAGAATCTCAGTAGTTCCTCTACATAGCTGGATGGTGCTGCCTCAGACATAGATACGGTAACACACTGCTCCTTTCTGCTTCATTTTAGCCACTACGATTTATGTCATCACATGGGGTATTCATTGCAGCCAATGAGTTTTTATATGAGAATTAGCTATGAAACTACTAAAAAGTCTTGTTTTTTGGCCATTTTAGGACAGTTATGGTGGAAACACACATGATTCTGACAGCCAGACTGAAAGAAAAAGCTCAGATTCATCCATGAGCCCTGACCTATCCTTGTCACCCCAGGACCACATTTCTATGAGATTTTCTGGAAAAGTCTCTCCAAGAGATGAATACAGGAGGTACAGCTGTGATGACCCAACAGAAATCACTTTTGGTAAATTCATCAAGGAGAAAAACCACTTTCATCCCTACAAGAGGCAATTCAGCAATGTTTTTCCAGATACTCTCCACTCAATGTCTCTTGGGGAGAAACCTTTCAAAAGCATGGATGGAATAGACAGCTTTGAAAACGTCTGTGGTTCCACCTGTCCAGAAGACAATGAATCATTTGCCACACACATTCCTGACATAGACGCGCAAACATGGTGTAATTCTATACAGTACAGCACCAGCCATGACGAAGGCTCCCAGATGATGGTAAGCTTATTAGATTATGTTAATGGAATGGGTCATAAAAACAAAATATAACATTTGCCTTTACAATACTAATTCATAGACACTTGTTTAAGATCTGCACTGCTGTCCCAAAGCGCTTAAAGAAGTTGTTCACTACTTTTACATTGATGGCCTATCCTTAGGATAGGTCATGAATGTCTGATCGGCCGGAGTCCGACACCCGGTACCCCCCGCGACCAGCTGTTATCGGTGTCGGCTTTGGCTGCTGACCGGAAGAACTCACTTGCCGAGCTGCTCCGTCTACTTGTAGTGGCTGCCGCAGAGTTCTGCACATCCATTTCCTATTGATTTTAATGCAATGCGGATGTACATTACCAAACCCCGGCCACTACAAGTAGACGGAGCAGCTCGGCAAGTGAGTACTTCTGGCCGTCACCGCCACTGATAACTGCTGGGTGTTGGACCCCTGCCGATCAGACATCGATGACCTATCCTAAGGATAGGCCATCAATGTAAAAGTAGTGGACAACCTCTTTAAGTCACCTTCTTTATGATCATAGTGGCCACTGTTGTTTCATGGAGAGTCGTATACTTTATAATTCCACAGGTGGAATGAGCGCAGATGAGATTGACAAACAGTAGAGGAGTGGAGAGGCAAGGTTCAGACTGCGTCCTCCTTTCGACTTTCCATCTTACTCTCCATTGGACGGCAGCAGCCATTGTGAATACAGAAAAAAATTCTCACTTTTTCCCTCTTGAAATAGAGTGGCTTGTACAGACTCTCTAGTCTGGTTTCCTTTTTTATAACACCCATGGAGGGAGGAACCACACCCTGAAATTGGTTCTCCTGCCAAAGCACAGTCGATTTACATGTGTCCCTCTCAATTTGACATGTATATGGATTTTTTTTTTTGCTACACAAGCGGTTGCTCATCTCTTTTATGTCAAAAGTAATTGCACACTAAGTAATAAAGTATACGTAGATAGAAAACATTAAAAAATGACTTTTACCAATTCCTGAACAGTAATCAACTGTGCTCCTCAGTACCACGTCTGGTCATATGCCTGTAATAGGAATGACAGTGTCGTGGCTATGAGGCCGTTACAGAAAATCTGTCAGCAGGTCAGAAATGACCATTTTATGCTCTTATTTTATTCCCGTTGGTCCCCTGAGTATTCCATTTTTATTTATTAAAATGTATTCAATTCCTGATACTGAAGGTGGTGGTACTGGAGGGGCCACCATTCTCCAAGTTATATTAGACACCTGGTGAGTAAGTTATAAGAAGCTTAAATTGCCAGAGAATAAATCCGCCTCTACATCTTACAATCATTGACTTTGGACCTCCGTGAGATGCTGAGAATACTCACATGTTCCAGTTATGGGTAGAACAGATATTTGGCTTTTGGGATATGGGTTACTTCTATGACCTGTCCTGTCTTGTGCTGTCACCTAATATGACATTACTTCTCTACACCTTTATTATTTTTCAAGGTGGTTCTCGCTAAATATGGCTTAAAATAACTAGTAAGTGCCTTCTAACCACTGACTTGAGATTTTGCTGGTAGATAGAAGATGATTCTGCTCTCAGAATCCTTCGGGGCAAGTATGAAGGGCTTCTTTACTGCTTTGTGTTTCTGGCATGCTCTTCTCCAATTCCACACCTGTGTGCATTTCAGTGTTACTTTGCATGTGTCACAGTGCTGCATTCTCACTGTGTTTTGTATCTCAATAAAAAAATGCTCTTGTTTTTCCTGCTGTATATATAGTGCAGTCCGATTTTTTTTCTACGGACTCATTGACTTGCATGGCCGAGTGCAATCCAAAAATCAAATGTAAATCGTCCATGGAAAAAAATCGGACATCTGTACGGATCCATAGAATAACATTGGCCCGAGTACGATACAATGTTTTGTTGGGTTGCACTTTGACTGAAAATAAGGTAGATATAGAAGATGCCAGTTGGTGCCCATAGTATTCTATGGAGATGATGGGGAGGAGGAAGGAAGTGGTGACAGCAGACACAAACATTCAGCTGCACGTTCATCACAAATCACAGTTACTGTTCTTCATAGAATATTATGAGCACCAACTGTCATCTCCTAACTCAGTTATGGGAAAGTCTGTACTCACTCAAGACACATTTTACTTGTGAATTGAGAATTTTGAGAATGAATTCTCAGTCCGGTGGAGAAAGAAGCGGATTTCTCTAATAAGAAAAATTACAAAGTTTCTTAGTTTCACTCATTTTCATTGGTTTGTGAAAAAACAAACAAACAAACAATGGTTATTCTTTAACCCCAATATTCACATGAATTTCTGAATATCTTCTCAAGGTGTCATGTGCACAGATATATTAAGGATATATGGGATCATAGTATTTTATGGGATTGTGCCGTAACCTCTATATGGGTCCGTAAGAAAAAAAAACGTGTCATTGTCCATTGCACAAGGCGTTGCCTTTGGTGCCTCCGCGTGCTGCGGAATAATGCTGTGTGCTGGACGCTTAAGAAAGATATGTATTTGAAAAAACCTGCATGATAATTGTACCTTTTTATGTATTTATTGATATATCGATCCTGTCTGTGCTGTCTGCATTGTATAGTGTTCATAGCATGCTCATATTAGAATTACGAGTCGCAGTACATCCAGCCATGTTGTTGCATCCATAGCATAATAAGGGAAAAAGCCTAGAAATGAATGAATGAATGCAATTAAAGCTATAAATGTGTCATTCCCTTTGTAGCTGGGATCAGAAGTAAAGCTGAAGCCACAATCTTTGCTTATGAGACAGCAAGAGAAAGAACAAAGGATGTACTGGTCCCAGTCCCCAACACAGCAGATCTACTGTGCCCCACAAACATTTCCTCAGGTACGTCACACATGTAAACTTATCTGACTTTTAGGTACAATTAAGGAAAATATATATATTTAAAATGATTGATTGTGTGAATGAGCAAACAAATAATTCATAGAAGACACAAAGAAAAGGGTTGAAATGGATCTGACACTTAAAGGGGTCGTCTGACCCAAACAGATGACCTCTGCAGGCGAAAGGTAACATTACATGACGACCATTCAGATGACTTGCCATCCCTCTAATACAAGGACAGCTCAAGTCTGCAAGAACAGAGAAACCTCTGCGTTGGCTTATTTTCTTCTGCGTGAAAAAACGGACACATCTTCATATCGCTGTCTTAAAGGAGTACTCTCAAGTTTGAAAGCTATCCCCTATCTGTGGGATAGGATATAACTTCCTGAACGCTGAGATCCCCACGGACCCCGAGATTGCGACTGGAGCTGTGATGGATCCTCTGCTCATTCTCATCAGACTGCCGAAGACCAGCCGAGCGCCAAAAGCGTAATTTGTAATAGGGGCCAGTGTTGCAATTGCACCAGGGCTCTAGAGACTGCAGGGGCCCCAAAGGTCCTTTTGCCTCATCAGAAAAGACAATAACTATTAAAGACAAGTGATAGTTGGGGGCCCTGTTGGAGAATTTGTATTGGGGCCCACAAGCTTCAAGTTACACCGCTGCTGAGCGCAGCACTCCATTACCTTACTTGTAGTATGCAAGATCCACCAATGCTCCATTTACAGAAGGCTCTTTACAGCCCCAAGTCTCGGGAACGGTGGGGGTCCCAACGGTCAAACCCCCAGAAACCAGGAAATTATCTCCTATCCTTGCAAACTTGAGAATACACCATTTGGAGTTCAGGTTAAAAAAAAAAAGCCAATCAAGTCTGCAAACTTCAGACGTGATTGGCTCCGTGTGCGGCTCCATGGGCTCATCTGTATTGTGAATGGGTGCAGGACAGCCTAAAATTGAATACGCTGTTCTAAAACACGATAGTCTGAACAAGCTCTTATTAGGAAATTGTCTCAAAACTAAACAGTTTAAAGCAAAACTTACAATACACTATATATATCTAAAAACAGACTAAATAATCATCCGAGGAGGAGGAATAAAGAATAGTTTGCTCTATACAAACTGCAGCTGTGGGAGAAGTGTTTTACAAAATGGGAAGACACTTAAGTCTGAAAGGGGTTATCTGGCCTTAAGCTAGAAGTCTGCATTTACTCTGTGTGACTGCAGACTTGTGAATCCTCGCAGCACTTGCACTGCGCACTGTGAGGAATCTCTGTGCCGAGAGTGCAGGTATGCCATTTGCTTACATTCCAACTAGACGTATCTGGCCTCGATCAATGCAAGTGTCTAGTCGGCAGGTGACTACATGTATACAAATCACATACTTGCAGTCACGCGCCCATCATGTTAGCATAGTCGGTGTGTGTGGTGGGAAAGCTCCTGACACATATGCTGAACAAAGCCTGGTCACCAGTCATGTGACATATAACCGGTGGCTTACTGGCCTCGATCAGGGTGGTATGCATCAACATATCTTTAGTCTTACCATCAAGGGCAGACATATCATTGGTGCAACCTGTGAAGCCGCACAGGGGCCCAAGAAGTAATGGGGCCACTACCACCTCCAAAACATGTTGAATTGTGCATTATGATAAACTATTGGACTGCAAAGGGCCCATATACTGTTCTTGCCCTGGGGCCCTCTTCTGCCTGTGACTGACAGTGCTTACCCTATAAAAAAAGCAGTGATAACCATAATAAAATGTTCGCTTTTTTAACATTGTGACAAATGAACAACGCATGCCACTGCAGGCTACAAAGTGGCACAGATCGGAGCCTTCCATTTGAGGTGTGTGTTAGAGAATACTCCCAATATAATAACTCCAACGTGAAGTTCTGAGAAAATCTTATCAGAGCCTAAGTAGCTAGTAAGAAAAATATACATTAATTTAGATATCAAAGTAAAGCGACCATTAATCTCTGAGTAGTTAATAAAATGTAGAAGTCAGATGTCAGGACATCGCTGTTGGGTGAGGCTTCATTAGAATGTATTCCTTCGGTAAGCCGCGTACATTCTAATCTCTTCTTATTTATATAAGATTTCTCCCAGCCCACCGGCTCTCATCCTGTTCCAGGTACCAGGCTCAGCATTGTAGGTGTCCTAAAGTCAGAATTGCTAAAATCATATTTCATAATTGTGAAAAAGTGGAGGAGCCGCCCTCCCTTGCCTTCCGTCAGGTGGCAGCTTTACTACAGCACGTTGGCATAACTCATTGTAGAAACTGTAGCAAACAAGAAAGTGCCCGAGGCCGGAGCAGAACATGGACGCGCTGTAGCATGCACATCTCTTATATTTCCAATAACAATCCACCTGTAGACTGGCAGCCTGACAAGCTGTCACTAGTGCGTCCCCCAGTCTTACAACCCTAGGGGACACTTCTGAAATATCTTGCTAGGTTACCACGTTGCAAGGTGTACATTGTGCAACCTCAGGTACGTGGAAACTGTCTGCTGTTTGCTGGATATTTAACATTCATGGAGAACAAGTACAACATTTAGATTATTGGGGTGTTTTTCTGTGAACAGTTTTTACCACTTAATGTCAAGTCAGATAATATAATGTCTGGGGAGAAAAGTCACGGATACAGCAAAAAAGAAAAACAGAAGTCTATCGTGTTCTGGCTATAGATGGACTAGAGCTACCAGTCTCTAATTATTCTCTGCATGGTTGTGATCCAACTTACACCAGTAAGGTAGAATTAAAAAAAGCAGACACCTTTGGGGGCATTTTTATGTAAAGGGGGTGTCCAGTTCTTTTTGTAATGATTGTCTATCCTAAGGGCAGGTGCAGACGACCATGGATGCTCTCTTCCGGGACAATTGGGACCATTATGCAAATCACATTCTGACCAGGGTGTGCTCCAGTCCTCCTCTGAAGTACTTTTAGGCGTACCTGAAATTTTTGCACAAATTTTGCGACACCTGGACATGTGACTTTTCATGCAAAAAAAAAAAGTCACAAAGGTTAAAGGCAAAAATGAAGCATATTTGATTTTGTACAAAATTTATGAATAGCCTTTTATGCCAAATTCTTCCATTTTGAAGAATTTGGTATAAAAAAAAGTCATTGAATACTACAAGACAAAAAAAGTGACTTGAAGGGGGTTTTCGGGACTTCTCTGTAAGGAGCTAAGAGCTTACAGTCAGGTAGTTGCGAACTATATGCCCATTCTGCCCGGCGCCGATCTCAGTTGGCTAAAGTAGTCACGGATTGCCTCGTATTTTTGTGGCTTCCGATGATGTCACATTAACAGAGCAGCTACTTTTCACTCTGCTGTGTTGATTCAGCGTCTATGCTGTGGGATGATGGGACATCTATGCCGATGGTATGCTTGATCGATAGCCAACCCCGAGCTACTTAACTGCAGGGCATCGGCTGTCAATCAGCATGATATCGGCAGTGACGCCCTGTCGACAGAGCAGCTCAGAAGAAGAATTGTTCTGTTAACGTAAGGTCAAATGAAGCAGCAGAATTACAGACAGGAGTGGTTTGTGATTACTCTGAAATTGGTACCGGACAGATCAGGCACCTGCCTGCCACAGTGATGTCACAGTACAGGGATAATACACAGTGATGTCACAGTACAGGGATAATACACACAGTGATGTCACAGTACAGGGATAATACACAGTGATGTCACAGTACAGGGATAATACACACAGTGATGTCACAGTACAGAGATAATACACACAGTGATGTCACAGTACAGGGATAATACGCAGTGATGTCATAGTACAGGGATAATACACACAGTGACGTCACAGTACAGGGATGATGCACACAGTGACATCACAGTACAGGGATAATACACACAGTGACGTCACAGTACAGGGATAATACACACAGTGACGTCACAGTACAGGGATAATACACAGAGTGATGTCACAGTACAGGGATAATACACACAGTGACGTCACAGTACAGGGATAATACACACAGTGACGTCACAGTACAGGGATAATACACAGAGTGATGTCACAGTACAGGGATAATACACACAGTGATGTCACAGTACAGAGATAATACACACAGTGATGTCACAGTACATGGATAATACGCAGTGATGTCACAGTACAGGGATGATGCACACAGTGACATCACAGTACAGGGATGATGCACACAGTGACATCACAGTACAGGGATGATGCACACAGTGACATCACAGTACAGGGATAATACACACAGTGACGTCACAGTACAGGGATAATACACACAGTGATGTCACAGTACAGGGATAATACACACAGTGATGTCACAGTACAGGGATAATGCAGACAGTGACAACACAGTACAGGGATAATACACACAGTGATGTCACAGTACAGGGATAATACACACAGTGATGTCACAGTACAGGGATGATGCACACAGTGATGTCGCAGTACAGAGATAATACACAGTGATGTCACAGTACAGAGATAATACACAGTGATGTCACAGTACAGGGATAATACACAGTGATGTCACAGTACAGGGATAATACACAGTGATGTCACAGTACAGGGATGATGCACACAGTGATATCACAGTACAGGGATAATACACACAGTGATGTCACAGTACAGGGATAATGCGCATAGTGATGTCACAGTACAGGGATAATATACACAGTGATGTCACAGTACAGGGATAATACACAGTGATGTCACAGTACAGGGATCATACACGGTGATGTCACAGTATAGACATAATACACAGTGTTGTCACAGTACAGGGATAATACACAGTGATGTCACAGTACAGAGATGATGCACACAGTGATGTCACAGTACAGGGATGATGCACACAGTGATGTCACAGTACAGGGATAATGCACACAGTGATGTCACAGTACAGGGATAATACACAGTGACGTCACAGTACAGGGATAATATACACAGTGACGTCACAGTACAGGGATAATATACACAGTGATGTCACAGTACAGGGATAATACACACAGTGATGTCACAGTACAGGGATAATACACAGTGATGTCACAGTACAGGGATAATACACACAGTGATGTCACAGTACAGGGATAATACACACTGATGTCACAGTACAGGGATAATACACAGTGATGTCACAGTACAGGGATAATATACACAGTGATGTCACAGTACAGGGATAATACACACAATGATGTCACAGTACAGGGATAATACACACAGTGATGTCACAGTACAGGGATAATACACACTGATGTCACAGTACAGGGATAATACACAGTGATGTCACAGTACAGGGATAATACACACAGTGATGTCACAGTACAGGGATAATACACACAGTGATGTCACAGTACAGGAATAATACACACAGTGATGTCACAGTACAGGGATAATACACACAGTGATGTCACAGTACAGGGATAATGCAGACAGTGACATCACAGTACAGGAATAATACACACAGCGATGTCACAGTACAGGGATGATGCACACAGTGGCGTCACAGTACAGGGATATTACACACAGTGATGTCACAGTACTTCAGCAATGGCAACAATGACCTGCCTGTAAGATCTTAGCCCCATAACAAAAAATAAGCAATTTCCCAGATAACTCCCTTAAAAAACTGCAAATGAAAATCAGGACCTTTGTCTTGTATATCGGCAGTGACGCCCTGTCGACAGAGCAGCTCAGAAGAAGAATTGTTCTGTTAACGTAAGGTCAAATGAAGCAGCAGAATCACAGACAGGAGTGGTTTGTGATTACTCTGAAATTGGTACCGGACAGATCAGGCACCTGCCTGCCACAGTGATGTCACAGTACAGGGATAATACACAGTGATGTCACAGTACAGGGATAATACACAGTGATGTCACAGTACAGGGATAATACACAGTGATGTCACAGTACAGGGATAATACACACAGTGATGTCACAGTACAGGGATAATACACACAGTGATGTCACAGTACAGGGATAATACACACTGATGTCACAGTACAGGGATAATACACAGTGATGTTACAGTACAGGGATAATATACACAGTGATGTCACAGTACAGGGATAATACACACAGTGATGTCACAGTACAGGGATAATACACACAGTGATGTCACAGTACAGGGATAATACACACTGATGTCACAGTACAGGGATAATACACAGTGATGTCACAGTACAGGGATAATACACACAGTGATGTCACAGTACAGGGATAATACACACAGTGATGTCACAGTACAGGAATAATACACACAGTGATGTCACAGTACAGGGATAATACACACAGTGATGTCACAGTACAGGGATAATGCAGACAGTGACATCACAGTACAGGAATAATACACACAGCGATGTCACAGTACAGGGATGATGCACACAGTGGCGTCACAGTACAGGGATATTACACACAGTGATGTCACAGTACTTCAGCAATGGCAACAATGACCTGCCTGTAAGATCTTAGCCCCATAACAAAAAATAAGCAATTTCCCAGATAACTCCCTTAAAAAACTGCAAATGAAAATCAGGACCTTTGTTTTGTATATCGGCAGTGACGCCCTGTCGACAGAGCAGCTCAGAAGAAGAATTGTTCTGTTAACGTAAGGTCAAATGAAGCAGCAGAATCACAGACAGGAGTGGTTTGTGATTACTCTGAAATTGGTACCGGACAGATCAGGCACCTGCCTGCCACAGTGATGTCACAGTACAGGGATAATACACAGTGATGTCACAGTACAGGGATAATACACAGTGATGTCACAGTACAGGGATAATACACAGTGATGTCATAGTACAGGGATAATACACACAGTGATGTCACAGTACAGAGATAATACACACAGTGATGTCACAGTACAGGGATAATACGCAGTGATGTCATAGTACAGGGATAATACACACAGTGACGTCACAGTACAGGGATGATGCACACAGTGACATCACAGTACAGGGATAATACACACAGTGACGTCACAGTACAGGGATAATACACACAGTGACGTCACAGTACAGGGATAATACACACAGCGATGTCACAGTACAGGGATGATGCACACAGTGGCGTCACAGTACAGGGATATTACACACAGTGATGTCACAGTACTTCAGCAATGGCAACAATGACCTGCCTGTAAGATCTTAGCCCCATAACAAAAAATAAGCAATTTCCCAGATAACTCCCTTAAAAAACTGCAAATGAAAATCAGGACCTTTGTTTTGTACCTGAGAAAAATCCATCCGATCTGGGCAATTGGGCTGATAAATCATGAAAAAATATGGTAAAAGGATAGAATGGTGTGCACTCAGAAAAAATATGGACAGGTGCTGGTGAATTGGACCTGAACGGTACCAATAATCATAAAGAAAAGTAGATTCACCGCACACTATATTTGATGATCATGCAAAAAGATTTATTAACAATATCCAATCCAAGAAGACAAGTGTCAGTGCCGTATCAATAATATATACAGTATACAGATACCCAACGTTTCGATCCTCCCGGTTCTTACTCATGGGTTACTAGAAGGAATAAGTGAAGAAAACAAAGTGTGAGACAAATATATACAATGATAAAATAAATCTAATATATACAATATATACAATATTAAGTAATAAGTACAGGAATATACAGACAATCTTGAATGGAAAATATTAAGCTAATTGCTTATGCAAAATATAAGTATCAACGCCAGATATAGAGGAAATCGCTAGAGTCTGAAAGGGGCAAAATAATTTTCATAAATATTGGAAACTCTAGAATCTATTGTGCCATAAGGGGTTTAATAAGGAGCCTAATACCGTCATTAAGTGCCAGTTTTCTGTTATACTCATGTTACTAAGGTAAAAAAAACTATTTAATCCCTCTTGTTCTATTTACTACTGTGCTACTACATTTTTTTCATTGTATAGCAATTTTCTAGAGTTTCCAATATTTATGAAAATATAGTGTGCGGTGAATCTACTTTTCTTTATGAAAAAATATGGAACTATCATGCATAATACAAATTTCAGGGAATCCATTGCCAGAAGTATTCTACATAGGGTTTTTTTCTTGGCCCCACCATCTGTAGTGTAGGGTAGTATATAAAATACAATTTGCTGAAATGTGTCCCAATCAAATCTAAAAAAAATACTTACTACATGTGTTTGGCAAGACTACATACAAGATAATAAAATGTTCTGTCTGATTTCTATTTTAAGTCTTGCGTGTGCTATCAAGCCTGCATTGCTTCTTTCTATGAAGGATCGAAATAGGGCAAACCAATGAGACATGTCTCGTGACTAATAACCTAAATGATTCATCATTACATGTTTCAGATTTGTTTGGTATGTTTCTATAAAATAGAGAAAGAGATTATGGACCTGTTTTGGAGTAAAGTATTGTGTATGTCTAAGTGAGATTAAGGTAATTCTCTTACATGTCACCATGGCCGTCTATATACCCAGGAACAGAGGATTAGTGGTTCTTGAAGACCTTGTTTATGTAACTTTTTTTTACCAAAAAAATGAGGTGTGTGTCCAAACAGGGCAAAATATCTTAATAATGTACAAGCTAGGCTTCTAATATGAAGAAGTTGCTTATCACTATGGATAAGAATGGAGGAAAATGTGGATGCAGGCACCATACCAAAAATGAAAATATCTATCACCCATCCGTATTGGAGATTTGCCCTCTATAACAGCGGTATAGGTGGATTTTTTTGTTGTTGTTTTATATATGAATTATTTGGTGTGACTTCAATTACTCTTCCAATACATTATATCCTCATGTTTTCGCACTAGACATTGGACCCAGGTGCACATATCTGCAGGTGGTTCAGGGCTCATGTACAATGTATGTGATTAATGACCATTAAAGTGTCGTCTTCTCAGGTGTAGACGTATAAATGATGGTTCTGTCTAAGTACATATCTAATATCATTATCACTCTCGATAACATATATGGAAAGGGTGACAGGAAGGCTGTGAGAGAACACTATGGTATTATTCTGGGGTTGCACGTGGCATAAATTAATGGGACATGTATAGATGGAACCTTTGTAGGAAATATACCATTGGATGTATTTTGGAAATTTAAGAATGATGATGATTGAAGCTTATGAATTAGAATCAAATTTCAACAATAGAAAATAGTGACCGCAGTGCTTGCACCCTCCATTACTATCCCATGCGGTGCATCTAGTGAGTCTGGTTGGCTTTACCCGCCTAATGACGTTCTTGTATAAATATGTGGACAGCAGCCCTGATCATGAAATCCGTAATAGTCATTAAAGAAGCACTCCTCCTCCTCCTCACATCAAACTTTTATCCTCTTAATATATTGCAGTCACCATATTATATAGCACCGTGTACTTACAATTGCTCATTTTTCCTTTCTACCCAGTAAATTTTCCGCTTTTCTCTGCTCTATGTAGAAACATGAAGTCTCTTGCCCCTGCATTTATGATTCCCCTCTTCAACTCCTGACCCAGCTGCTCCCCCTCCTCCTGCCAAGGGAAAAGAGACTTCCTATTTCTACATAGAGCTTAGGAGGAATCAGCTAGTCAGTTATTAATCACGTGATGTCATAGACCTAATGGAAAAGAGAATAATTATCTGGGTAGAAAGGAAAATAAGCAATTGTAAGTACACAGTGCTATATAATATGATGACTGCAATTTACTGAGAGGAGAAACACTTTGATCGGTGTGCTTCTTTAAGCTAACACATACTAATCTGTGTGTTCCTGAAGATCTAAGATGCCCAAGACCTACCTTAATTAGGATTCATGATGACTTAGGTGATTTTTTAGTTGTCACTAAATACCGGGGAGGTATCTAGAATTGGAAGGATCCCATAGCAAAGTCAGGAATGGGGTCTTCACTGATAACTTGATAGTAAACAACATAAGATCACAATGTGTTACCCAGGAAAAGAAACAATGCTCCTACTGGGCCACAACCTCATCTTCTAGGACCATATCAGCTCCCATAGCTGCTCTGACTTTAGTTACACAAATGGCCTACACCAGAGGCTAAATCTAAAGCCCCAGTGCAATTTCTGTAACAGGACCCTCCACCAACCGGAACCATTTATAATACTGGTGTCTTCTTACTGTATGTGCCATAAGACCCCTAAGACACAAGGAAGACTTCTGCTGAGTAATAATAACACTTTAAGGAATTATGCAGGACATTAAGTAGTTTTTAAAACAGGAAGACTACATAGAAATAAATCAAAGCCAATAATATGTTGATAATTAAAAAAAAAGAAAAAGCAAGTGGCAACATGCAATTAAAATGGAGTCTGTCAGCAGGTCTCAGCAGGAGATTATCACTGCAGGACTAGGTTCCTTATGCCAGGCAGTCCAGCTAATCTGTGTAACCCCGCCCCCTCCTCTGATTAGCAGCAGTGTATACAACATGCTGCCAATCAGGGGTGTGGGCGGGGTTATACACTGCTTAACATTCAAAGCACAGCTACATCTACAGCAGAGAATTTTATCAAAACTGCATAAATCAGTCTAGTAAGTAACACATCACTGGAATCAGGGTCTCTGTCTCTATATATCATGCTTCTCTCAGATTACATAGAAAAAAACTGCTTACAGATTGCATTTAAATGTGTTGGTGACCACTAGTCACCACCTTATCAATGGCCCCAGGCTGCTGGATAAAGAAAAAAAATAATGTATATTTACCTCCCACTCTCAGACCTCATTGTTTTACTGATATCAACAATTCCCCTGAGTGGCTGCAGCAGTCGTGTGCCATTGTTTAGGTTAGTACACCAGGGGTTAATGGCATGTCTAAATGGGCTAATAAAACACATTTTTTTATATTTCTTAACAGAAAAATCTGCATCTTTTTCCTCTTATCAGCCACTTATCCCTCCCCCATGCCTCCTGAACTCATCATCCTCGCTGAAAAAAAAAATGGTCACATCCATCTGGTCAAAAAAGCAAGGATTGTCAGCTCCCTGAAGTATAAGGTTGCAGCCCCTATTACACTCTATTGGGAGAGGAGTGAGGCTCACACCGCACACTGAGCGACCATGCAGACACAGGCAGATCATGCTGCGCCTTCTAGCCAATTTAATCTACTTCCGTTCTGGATTCACAGCCACACAGTTATGTATATATGTCTTCTGTGCTGTTACTGCTTCTATCTTTGTGCTACGGAGAAAGAAGAGCAGGACACCATTACTCAATGTGTACTGTGTATAAGTTAGTCTCTACCCACCAACTCAGAGAGAAGTGAAAATTAGACATCGAGTCTACAGAGGGGAAAACTGTTAAAAAATGCTCAATTCTAGCCATATAATGGCTGGAAATTGTGTTACTCCTCATTTGCACACATGACAGCCTATTCTGAAAAGTTTCCTAAAATGACAAGTACTCTTGAAAAAATATTTTCCTGATCTCATCTAGTATACAGTGGGAAATAAAAGTATTTAGTCAGCCACCAATTGTGCAAGTTCTCCCACGTAAAAAGATGAGAGGTCTGTAATTGACATCATAGGTAGATCACAACTATGAGAGTCACAATGAGAAAACAAATCCAGAAAATCACCTTGTCTGATTTGAAAAATATTTAGAATTGAGAGTCCTCAGTGGTTGATACCTTTTAATGGCTAACTGAAAAGATGGTAACAAATTGCAAGCTTTCGAGACTACTCCGGTCTCTTCATCAGGCAAAGACTAAAACAAAAACTGAAGAATCACATATATATATATACACAAGAGGACACAGGAATAGTGCAATAGGTAAGACAAGTGACGTGAAGCAGAACTGTCATTATGGCAGAGGAATGAACATAAATATTGGAACAGATCATAGATAAGGAGAGAGTTTTATTGCCCTCTGATTGGGGTCTGGTGTTGTGTTTTGATGCCCCTAGAAGGTCAGAGAAGCAGATTCCTTAATTGATATAGAATGACATGAATCCATGTGACACGTTCATTCCAGCACTAAGAGTGTCAAAGGTCATCATAAGTTTGTATTCCCAAACCTTTCTATCTTTCTCAGATTTGAAGTTAGATTTTAATACCAGTAATTCCATATCCATTATGCTATGACCGGGCATACAAAAGTGTTTTGCCACAGGTAAATCCATTCTTTTTTCTCTTATCGTGTGGCGATGAGAATTCATCCTTGTTCTCAGTTTTTGCCCGGTCTCCCCCACATACAGACCCCCAGTTGGACATTTAGTACATATAATTAGGTACACCACATTAGATGTGATGCAGCTGAAAGTACCTGGGATCTTGTAGTCCTGATGGGAGTTGGGGATCTTTATCTTGTCCGTGGTCATTATAGATGCACATGTTTTACACTTCTTCTGTTTGCACTTCTTGTCTGATTTGGTAAGATTTATTATGCAAATTATGGTGGAAAATAAGTATTTGGTCATTAACAAAAGTTCATCTCAATATTTTGTTATATATCCTTTGTTGGCAATTGGTGGCTGACTAAATACTTTTTTTCCCCACTGTATATGTATGTTCTTATGAAGTTGAGCTTCAGTAATGTTACCGGTGTAACCTTTTATATTGCAAATACACAATAGTATAATGAAATTGACTTTGAAATGTCTTGATAAAGCCTAATAAACCTGGCTTTAATATAGAATAAAAGTACCTGAGTGGAAAACCTCACTGAAAATCATTCCAGAGCCATTAATTGGTCTCGTATTCCCACCCTTAATAAACCTACGGCCTATGTCTGCACTTTGAAGTTTGATTTCCTGACGGTAACTAATCATCGGTTATATAAAAAGATAATCTCCGGCCATCATTTGCCTTTATCTCCCGTGTCCACACCTTCCTATATACTTTCAAGATCAACTTAGCTGGTCAGTAGTTTAGGCTTTCAAAGGAATACTAAAAGGAGAAATGAATGAAAAAC
The DNA here is from genome assembly GCA_033576555.1 of Oophaga sylvatica. Lineage (NCBI taxonomy): Eukaryota > Metazoa > Chordata > Amphibia > Anura > Dendrobatidae > Oophaga > Oophaga sylvatica. The sequence goes on from JARQOD010000002.1 coordinate 580,301,942, forward strand.
AGAATTCTGTCTGGCTGTCCTCATGTTATTGATACAGTCTTCTAGCAATGCGGCAGAGAACATAGGGGCTCATTTTCTTCCGATTATTCTGAACATTTTCCTAGCGAATGACTTTCAAATCTGAAGGCACAGAATCCCTGATTCCAGCACTGAGTCACTTACTGGGCTTCTTGCTGTAGTTTTGATAAAAATCACTGTTATATCTTCAAAAGCTCTGCAAATCGTCATAAGCAGTATTCACACATTGTTGCCTCAATGCTTTTTTTTTCCAGTAATCACGTTAAAAATTGTGGCAAAAAGTTGCAACTGTAAATGTATATAAATACCTGAATATATGAATATGCATTTAGACAAAACAGCTAGGATGTACAGTATATCAAGGCACTGTACATTCTATATATATGTATATACACACACACAATATGATCTACAGTCTCAGCATATTAGCTCTGTAAGCTGTATTGTTGCAGGTGCCTGTGGTTACCATGCATTGCTTTCCTTTAGTTCTCTACAGGAGGAAGCTATCCTGTGACATACATTTCTACATCCCATCATTACCCTTACCAAAGAATTGCCCCCCAGGCTGGCATGGAATCCCAACAACCCCTGTACCCAAAACCCATCTATTCCTACAGGTAGCAATTTTTTATTATAAATGCTATGTATACAATATATGTGTGTAAATAAGACATTATACAGTCACTTAAAAAGAACCTGTCCGCAGGACAAAACTGTACAGTTTTTGTTTTTAATTTATTCCAAATGCTCCCCTGAATATTAAGTTTTGGGTTTTTTAATAGATATGGGCCTTTTTATTTTTTTGCTGATATTTATGGTCTTTCCAACAGGGTGTGGCTCATAGGGAATGCTATGAACAGCAGCCTAAAAACACCCCAGAGAATCCTGTGAAGCTCACCCCTTTGGAAAAGACCATAAAGATTTGCATTAAATGAAAAGGTCTATATTTCTGGAACTGAATGGAAGAATAAAAAAAGACTGCAGCACTCACCTGCCAAACCAATGTCAAGTGTGACCTCTGGGGGGGGACACAGCGCCGACATCTCTGGAACTGCGCCGGTCTGGGAGATGAATATGTGCACTTCTTATTTTATCTGGACCACTGTAACATTTAAGAAGGGGTTGTCCAGTAGTGAAGAAGAAGAACCCCTTTAAGGAGGACCTGTCCGCTATTCTGACATTTTCAGTAACTAGTTCTATTCTTCATAACTATTTTATCGCTTGTTTTTTAGGACCTCTATTTTTTTGTCACTCCTCTGTTATTCTTTCTGGAATAGTATTAATAGTTAAAAGGGTTGTCCAACTTCAGGGTACAAGTCTACAGTCACCATGTGACTGCAGACTTGTGAATCCTCACATCGTACACTGCGCGCTGTGAGGATTCTCCGGTCCCGGAAGCGGTGGGCGCGTGACTGCAAGTATGTGATTTGCATATATGCGGTAACTTGCAGACTAGATGGGCGCAGCCTCGCTTAATGCAAGTGTTTCGAGTAAGGCCGGACACAGTCCAGTTGGAATGTGGCTGGAAGTATGCAAATCATATATTTGCAGACACAAATCCTGACAGTCCGCAGTGAGCGAGATATGAGGATTAACAAGTCTGTAGTCACATAGAATGACTTTGTGTGAAATACAAGTATTTGCCAAAACAGGCATGTCAGGAGAAATGACAGCTCTTTAAGACAAGTGTTCTGTTCAATATTCATTGATGCTGACAAATTCATCTGTATTTTTTCCAAAGCATTCTGATATTTATGGCTCTCAAGAACAGTAAAACTGGCAGCCTTCCTGTAAGCGAGATCTACAACTTTATGACTGAGCACTTTCCTTATTTTAAGGTAAGATCATCAGATCTAGTAAATCCTGCCCAAGTGTTGTTAGAGTAAAGTTTGGTTTGGAGAACAAGTCCCATACAGAACCCCGGCCGTCCGGACGAGCCTGCCCACCAATATGACACATATACAAACAATTAGTAAACCGTGCCTGTGTGCTGAAGACTTTTATGACAACCATCAAACAGACCTGACAGCTTCTAGTGCAGCCTCTTCATCTTTCTGATTAACCATTACCAGCCAGGAATGTGTAATAATTACATTTGTTGCCCCAGAGCAGAAAGGGAATTAATAAGAAGAAACCCATTGACTGACACATCTGCCTTTCTTTACGCCGTGCCAAGAATCCAGTGTAGCTCCTTCACTAGCGCTATTGGCAAAACACAAAGGAAGAGAGTCCAGCTGCTCTATAGTTGATGTACAGTACAGACCAAAAGTTTGGACACACCTTCTCATTCAAATATTTTTCTGTATTTTCATGACTATGAAAATTGTACATTCACACTGAAGGCATCAAAACTATGAATTAACACATGTGGAATTATATACTTAACAAACAAGTGTGAAACAACTGAAAATATGTCTTATAATCTAGGTTCTTCAAAGTAGCCACCTTTTGTTTTAATTTGCTTTGCACACTCTTGGCATTCTCTTGATGAGCTTCAAGAGGTAGTCACCGGAAATGGTCGTCCAACAATCTTGAAGGAGTTCCCAGAGATGCTTAGAACGTGTTGGCCCTTTTGCCTTCACTCTGTGGTCCAGCTCACCCCAAACCATCTCGATTGGGTTCAGGTCTGGTGACTGTGGAGGCCAGGTCATCTGGCGTAGCACCCCATCACTCTCCTTCTTGGTCAAATAACCCTTACACAGCCTGGAGGTGTGTTTGGGATCATTGTCCTGTTGAAAAATAAATGATGGTCCAACTAAACACAAACCGGATGGAATAGCATGCCGCTGCAAGATGCTGTGGTAGCCATGCTGGTTCAGTATGCCTTCAATTTTGAATAAATCCCCAACAGTGTCACCAGCAAAGCACCCCCACACCATCACACCACCTGCTCCATGCTTCACGGTGGGAACCAGGCATGTAGAGTCCATCCGTTCACCTTTTCTGCGTCGCACAAAGAACGGTGGTTGGAACCAAAGATCTCAAATTTGGACTCATCAGACCAAAGCACAGATTTCCACTGGTCTAATGTCCATTCCTTGTGTTCTTTAGCCCAAACAAGTCTCTTCTGCTTGTTGCCTGTCCTTAGCAGTGGTTTCCTAGCAGCTATTTTACCATGAAGGCCTGCTGCACAAAATCTCCTCTTAACAGTTGTTGTAGAGATGTGTCTGCTGCTAGAACTCTGTGTGGCATTGACCTGGTCTCTAATCTGAGCTGCTGTAAACCTGCGATTTCTGAGGCTGGTGAATCAGATAAACTTATCCTCAGAAGCAGAGGTGACTCTTGGTCTTCCTTTCCTGGGGCGGTCTTCATGTGAGCCAGTTTCTTTGTAGCGCTTGATGGTTTTTGCAACTGCACTTGGGACACTTTCAAAGTTTTCCCAATTTATCGGACTGACTGACCTTCATTTCTTAAAATAATGATGGCCACTCGTTTTTCTTTACTTAGCTACTTTTTTCTTGCCATAATACAAATTCTAACAGTCTATTCAGTAGGACTATCAGCTGTGTATCCACCAGACTTCTGCACATCACAACTGATGGTCCCAACCCCATTTATAAGGCCAGAAAGCCTACTTATTAAACCTGACAGGGCACACCTGTGAAGTGAAAACCATTTCCGGTGACTACCTCTTGAAGCTCATCAAGAGAATGTCAAGAGTGTGCAAAGCAGTCATCAAAGCAAAAGGTGGCTACTTTGAAGAACCTAGAATATAAGACATATTTTCAGTTGTTTCACACTTTTTGTAAAGTGTAATGTATAATTCCACATGTGTTAATTTCATAGTTTTGATGCCTTCAGTGTGAATGTACAATTTTCTAGTCATGAAAATACAGAAAAATCTTTGAATGAGAGGTGTGTCCAAACTTTTGGTCTGTACTGTAGTACTACAAGTATCAGCATGCACAGACTTGCAAGGGACATAAAAATTCTTTTAAGCCACTTCCTATTTTATATATGTTTTTTTTATATTTGGCCACTTTGCATGGACAGTATATGGATACATTTATTGGGAGACACATCTTGAAGAGTTAAAGATCCTAAAAAAATATTGTACAATAAAGACAAAAATGAAATATAGTATAATACATTATATCAGAATTTTATTAAGTACAAAAAAATATTTTAAACAATATGAATAAAATTAGCTGAATAAAACGGAGCACGTTTTGAAAAATATTTTTCATAAAGTCAACGACAAACCTCTCTTGCACAATAGCACTTTGTGCTTTATTTTATGCACTTAGCACTTTTTTCACATGAATTATATATTTATATATTTTATTAATAGGTCTATTTTTTCTGTGGATTTGATTTTTTGGTGCACATCATTGTATACTCAATTTTAGTAATCACTGTATTCACATTTTTTTTACATATGTTTGTAAGGGTTTGCAATAATTAATTTATATATATCTGAAATATTCTTTTGGGCATATTTACTTAAATACTTTGTCGTTGAACTTTATGAAAAATATTTTTCAAACGTGCTCCGTTTTATTCAGCTAATTTTATTCATATTGTTTAAAATATTTTGTGTACTTAATAAAATTCTGATATATTATACTATATATGAAAATGTGTGCAAAACTGTAAAGCGCTGAGGAATATGTTAGCGCTATATAAAAATAAAGATTATTATTATTATATTTTATTTTTGTCTTTATTGCACAATATTTTTATAGGATCTTATCTTAATTTGTGCTTGACACACAATTTTATATACAATTTGTTCCATCTTTGATATCTTGAAGAGGTTGTCCAATGCTGTAACATTGATGACCTATCATTAGAAATGAAAACAAAATAAAAAACCTGAATTTAATGAATAAAGAGGTTGTCCAGTATCATTAGGATTGGTCATCAATGCCTGACCTGTGGGGGTGCGACATTCGGCACCCTCGCCGATCACCTGTTCTCGGTGTTGGCGGCAGTCGGAACTGTTCAGCTCTGTCTACTATATAGTGGCCACGGCCGGGTACTGCCCATCCACCTCCTGGTCAAATCAATAGGGTATAGATGTGCAGTACCCGGACGCAGGTAGAAACCTTGAATATGTGTTTCCTAAAGCCAGACATGGCAGGATGGGTATTGTAGTGTTCTACGGTCGGTGATAACCATGAATCAACAGCATTGATGTACAGAAATCAATGTTAAAATCTGAGCAGTGCAAAATTCCTGTCCTTCCGTACAAAGCATTACACTATGGAAGGGGTGGTCGTTACATTTTATGGCTGTTATTAATCGCTGGAAATCCAAGCCAGTCCCAGATTTACAATCCATTAATGGGAATGAAAATTCCATGCAATTATCTGGGGTGGAAACCTCTTGATAGAAGGCTGATTATGTCTGCTATTATGAGCAGACACAGACACAACTATAAAAGTGATGCATGGCATATGACATTTGTCTGATTGACACAACTCAATTTATGGGCTGGGTGAGTAGAAAGTGGATCCTGTCTGGCTCTATTTATATTATCTGGGGTATTATAGTTTTATTTTAAAGAGTCTTGCTTGATTGTCTTCCTTCAAGAAATTAGCAGTTAGCCTGTTTTCCATGCTTTTGTCACAGATAATTTACAATCCTTTAACATGGAGACGTGAATATTTTTAATTCAGTTCCAAAATCTAAATTTTTTGGACTTTTTTAAATAACATGTTTTAAAAAGTCTTCAGTTTTGCAAAATGTAGATCACAAACTATTTTTTTTTTATGGTCTTAAAAAAGTTTTTAGATACTGAACAACCCTGACAGCTATATTTCAAGACACAACTCGTCCATAACATTAGTCCAGTGCTAAACGGCAACCTCGGCCGTGACAGCCGGCGCTGCTGCTATATTGTGGCACTATAGAAGTAAGCATTGTGACACCTAGAGTACTGTCACCGCGACAAGCAAGTCATAAAAAAGCCAAACAAGTCTGATTTTTTTTTTGTAACTTGCTTGTCACAGCAATATAGGTGTCACAGTGTGACCTCATTCACTTCTATAGCATCTTCAATGGCTGTGCGAAGTTGCTGGATATTGCCAGGAACTTGAATGCGCTGTCATATACAGGTCCTTCTCAAAAATTTAGCATATAGTGCTAAATTTCATTATTTTCCATAATGTAATGATTACAATTAAACTTTCATATATTTTAGATTCATTACACACCAACTGAAATTTGTCAGGTCTTTTATTGTTTTAATACTGATGATTTTGGCATACAACTCCTGATAACCCAAAAAACCTGTCTCAAAAAATTAACATATTTCAACCGTCCAATAAAATAAAAGTGTTTTTTAAAAACAAACAAAAAAACCATCAAATAATAAAGTTCAGTTATGCACTCAATACTTGGTCGGGAATCCTTTTGCAGAAATGACTGCTTCAATGCGGCGTGGCATGGAGGCAATCAGCCTGTGACACTGCTGAGGTGTTATGGAGGCCCAGGATGCTTCAATAGCGGCCTTAAGCTCATCCAGAGTGTTGGGTCTTGCGTCTCTCAACTTTCTCTTCACAATATCCCACAGATTCTCTATGGGGTTCAGGTCAGGAGAGTTGGCAGGCCAATTGAGCACAGTAATACCATGGTCAGTAAACCATTTACCAGTGGTTTTGGCACTGTGAGCAGGTGCCAGGTCGTGCTGAAAAATGAAATTTTCATCTCCATAAAGCATTTCAGCCGATGGAAGCATGAAGTGCTCCAAAATCTCCTGATAGCTAGCTGCATTGACCCTGCCCTTGATGAAACACAGTGGACCAACACCAGCAGCTGACATGGCACCCCACACCATCACTGACTGTGGGTACTTGACACTGGACTTCAGGCATTTTGGCATTTCCTTCTCCCCAGTCTTCCTCCAGACTCTGGCACCTTGATTTCCGAATGACATGCAAATTTGCTTTCATCAGAAAAAAGTACTTGGGACCACTTAGCAACAGTCCAGTGCTGCTTCTCTGTAGCCAGGTCAGGCGCTTCTGCCGCTGTTTATGGTTCAAAAGTGGCTTTACCTGGGGAATGCGGCACCTGTAGCCCATTTCCTGCACACGCCTGTGCACGGTGGCTCTGGATGTTTCTACACCAGACTCAGTCCACTGCTTCCTCAGGTCCCCCAAGGTCTGGAATCGGTCCTTCTCCACAATCTTCCTCAGGGTCCGGTCACCTCTTCTCGTTGTACAGCGTTTTCTGCCACATTGTTTCCTTCCAACATACTTCCCATTGAGGTGCCTTGATACAGCACTCTGGGAACAGCCTATTTGTTGAGAAATTTCTTTCTGGGTCTTACCCTCTTGCTTGAGGGTGTCAATGATGGCCTTCTTGACATCAGTCAGGTCGCTAGTCTTACCCATGATGGGGGTTTTGAGTAATGAACCAGGCAGGGAGTTTTTAAAAGCCTCAGGAATCTTTTGCATGTGTTTAGAGTTAATTAGTTGATTCAGAAGATTAGGGTAATAGGTCGTTTAGAGAACCTTTTCTTGATATGCTAATTTTTTGAGACAGGTTTTTTGGGTTATCAGGAGTTGTATGCCAAAAATCATCAGTATTAAAACAATAAAAGACCTGACAAATTTCAGTTGGTGTGTAATGAATCTAAAATATATGAAAGTTTAATTGTAATCATTACATTATGGAAAATAATGAAATTTAGCACTATATGCTAATTTTTTGAGAAGGACCTGTACAGTATCGAGAGCATCCAAAACATGCTCAATGGGTGACATGTCCGGTGAATGTGCTGGCCATGCAACAACTTCCCACAGTCATTGAAGAGGAGTGGACCAACATTCTGCAGGCCACAATCAACAACTCTACGTGAAGGAGATGTTTTTGCACTGCGTGAGGCAAATGGTAGTCACACCAGATACTGACTGGTTTCTGACCTTGATGGCCCTCTCAATACTGTAAAGCTGTACATTTTAGGGTGGTGTTTTCTTGTGGCCCCCTAAGGGACACCAGGGCAACAATCATGCTGTCTAATCAGCATCTTGATATGCCACACCGGTGAGGTGGACAGATTGTCTCGGCAAAGGAGGAGATCTCACTAACACAGATTTAGACAAATTTGTGAACATTATTTGAGAGAAAAAGGCCTCTAGTGTACATAGAAAAAGTCTTAGATCTTTGAGTTCAGCTCATGAAAAATGGGAGCAAAAACGATTATATTTTTGTTCAGTGCACATAATAGTATAATTTTATTTTACTGTATATGATGTTTTCATTTTAGGGTAGAGAGTCGATATATCAGTATTCATACTACTTAAATACTACATTTATGTATTATGTGCTTTTAGACTGCTCCAGATGGGTGGAAGAATTCAGTGCGCCACAACCTGTCTCTGAACAAGTGTTTTGAGAAAGTGGAGAATAAATCCGGAAGTTCATCCAGAAAAGGATGTCTGTGGGCTCTGAATCCTGCCAAAATTGATAAGATGCAAGAAGAGCTACAGAAATGGAAACGGAAAGATCCAGTAACAGTGAGGAAAAGCATGGCGAAGCCAGGTACGGGAGCATGGGGTAATTGCGGGAAAACGCATCTGCTTTTCCAGGACTCCAGGACTAGACATTCTGAAACACGAGACATATTTTAGATGCAACCGGCGGTTTGGGGGAAAATGTAAGTGGCAGCTACTAGTTCTCGTCCTTCTACACAGAGTAGTACTACTGTACTAGTATTAACGTATAGTTAGAAAGCTTTGGCTTTTTAGGAGTCTGGGAAAAAGGAATTATTTTAACGTCATAGGTCTCTAAATACACCCTAGCACTTGCTTCCACACGTATCATAAACATCAGTGTTTGCATTTCGGATGGGTACTTTTCAGTGGGTGTTTAGTGTCTTCCTATCTACTGTATGTGGTAATTTGCATTAGTTCACTATTATTATGTGAATGTTCAGCAACAGGTGTGTGCTTGTTATGCCTATATCTACAATCTACATATCTTACTCATAAAATGCCCGTGGGCTCGATCCTGCTGAATACTTATAGATATGTTGAGTTTCGGAGGGTAAAGAGCAATAAAAGATAAAAAGATAAAAGTAGACTAATATTCTTATGGGAAAGATCAGTTTACAATTATTGCTAAGATTAATGGTCCTGTGACTAAGACACAAAGGACTGTGATTACATACATAAACTACATAAACTGTGGCTCCCATTATGATTTTTTTTCCCATTCACCTTCTCTCGGTGGAGAAAAAAATTCACATGCCGGTCAGGGTATCTAACTTAAAAACTGATAAGACCATAAAGAGAACTGTCACCTTATTAGTGCGGAGCACTCTGTATCAAACAGGGTCAAGGTTTTATACTTATTGACCATTATAACCTATTGGTATCTTCACCTGTCCATTTCTTTTTTTCTGTCTCCAAACTACGAACTAAGACATGTCCTTGATGATTTCAATTGGCGATCAAAATTTAGAATTTTTTTTGGCATTAGAAAAACAGATGTTGGTTAAAATGGATATACAACTCAGGCCAAAAATGGATGAAAATCAGATCTGGTGCATTTATTAAAAATATTTAATTTGTTCGTGTACACAAAAAAAAAATGGACATCTACTTAATCTCTATCTCCTCCCCTCTCCACCGTTTTTCTCTAGTTTCATTCTTTATCTATTTTCCTCTCTCACTATTTTTCTTCTCTTCTTCTCTTTGGATCAATACGCTTGACTGTTCTTTTTGGGCTCCCAGTACTCGAAGTTCAACCTACACAAGAAAATCCTGGGGTAGTCACAGTGGGGGTCTTCTAATCATGAAAAATGGTGCATTTGTTATGGCACACTGTTGCCCATGACTTTTATCTTGATTTGTTTCACATTCAATGGTACAATTTGTTGGAAACCAGCAGACGTCTGAATGAGTCCTAAGGAGTTTGCTGCCACTGAATAAAAAGAGTGTCCTTCTCAATGACAGCAACCAAATAATCACTATTGAATTGAAACTCCAAGTATATTAGTGACTTTTATAAGTTTTCATTTGTATGTCATTTACCGTAAATCCTTATAATCCCAGCACATTCTGCTTCTAAGACCCTTACCAGTATATAATCTACAGAAGTCATTATTTTAATTCCATACTCATTGAGTAAAATCAAACCATTGTCCTGGATCTGTACAGATTACAGATCATCTAAAGGCCAGACCTAATAAATATTGGAAAACTCTTCTTTCATAGAATTGTACGAGATGCCATTTTATGTTTCTCTTCTATTTCCTTTTCAGAGGATCTTGATAAGCTGATAGGTGAGAGAACAGAGAAACTGAGATCCTCACTCCTGGCTTGTAACCCCTCCAGTATCATGAATACATCACCCGTGATGCACATGTCCATCCAGAGTGAACAGAACATTTCCCCTGCCATGTCTGCAGCGCTACAACCAATGCATGAGGTTTCTGAATCTTTGCACACCAAGAAGCCACCACCAAGCTACGCATCACTCCCTCATGGATATCCACAGATTTCCCAAGCGATGATACAACCTCATCCAATGCAACATAATCATTTTTCTTCACCAGAGAACCAAAGTGAACTGACTACCCAACCAATTAACCCCCAGGACTCTCCGATACCTGCCCACACCCCTCCTCTTCACAACATGAAGATGTTAACAGAACACTCCCCAACCAGGACCATGCAGGACCAACTGATAGAGGGAGAGCTGAGCAATGACATTGATGCTCTTAATCCCTCTCTCACAGACTTTGAACTTCAAGGTATGCTGTAAATGACAGTCTTAATCTTATAAAACATTATGGAAACATACAGCTAGCAGGGAGACAATATAAGCCGATGGGTCCCTCAACAAAATATCCTCTTTCTGGCCCCCTAGTGATCAGCCATAATTATTAGGAAAATCCTGGCAATAAGTGTACAATTTCCCTCCAGTGTCAGCACAGTGGGAATTAGGCATCACATAGTACCTATTCAATTAAACCCTTCATATTCAATTAACCCCCCCGTCATATATCATGTCTTCTCCTTTGATGTGAGCTCCGGCGCTGAGCCCACATCTTTTCCGGCACATGTAGCTGATTTGATCAGTTGTCACGTGCCCCTAACAGCCACAGGTGGAATCGCAATCCACCTGCGGCTGTTAACATGTTAAATGCTGCTGTGAATCTCTGACGACAGAATTTAATATGATCGGAAGCGCATAACTAACTCCGCCTATCAACGCCCCTGTCACATGATGAGCCGGCGTTTATAGCAGATGAGCATTTCTGACACCTTGCAACATTAAGTCTCCTATGAAGACTATTGAAGCAAGTAAAATTTGTAAAAAGTTTTTAAAAAAATTTAAAAAATATAGTTCAAATCACCCTCCCCTTTTGCCTCAGTCAAAATAAAACAATAAAAATATATAAATAATACACATATAAGGTATCACCACGTTCAGAAACGCCCTATCAAAATGTAAAAAGAATTAATCCGATCGGTAAACTGCATAACGAGAAAAAAATTAAAAACGCCAGAATTACGTTTGTTTGGTGGCCGCAGCATTGCAATAAAATGAAATAAAGGGCAATAAAAACATTGTATAGACCCCAAAATTATATCTATAAAAACGTCAGCTCGGTGCACAAAAAATAATCTCTCACTCAGCCTAAGAGCATCAAAAATGGAGGTACTACATGTCTCAGAAAATGGCGCCTTTTTTATTTTTTCAAATTTTGAAATTTTTTTTTTCACCAAAGAAGAACCCATATATGTTTGGCATATGTGAACTCGTAATGACCTGGAGAATCATGACAGGTCAGTTCTAGCATTTAGTGAGTATGGAAAAAAAAAAATCATTTGTGGAATTGCACTTTTTTTTGCAATTTTACCTCACTGGGAATTTTTTTCCCGTTTTCCAGTACATTCTATGGTAATATCAATGGTGTTGTTCAAAAGTACAACTTGTCCTGAAAAAAAAAACAATCCCTCACACCGTCATATTGATGGAAAAATAAAAAAGTTATGGCTCTGGAAAGAAGGGGTTAATAGGTAGCCTGTGTCATGTAGAACATGAAAGGTCCTCCAGAACTAGAGACACTATGCAATCACTCTTCATGCTAACCAAGAGATGAGGATCCTGGTCAGAGACTCCCCTCTATTAACCTATAATTTCCTCATAGGACACTGAGTTTTCTGAATGGAAAACCCCTTAAATGAAAGAATCATTCATATTAATCATCAGTTTCCATAGACTACCTACATATCGCAGATGCAGAAGATGTTAAACAGTAGGACAATATGAAGATACGTGAGGGTACACCAGCTGGAGTGTGGGAAACTTTTCCTTGGTTGTCAAGCTTCCCTTACTCTGGGGATTTGGCATTTCGGAAGTTTATGCACTTTTCTAATTCCAGTTTGGACAAGGTGTAACATGTCTCCTCTAGTCCCTGTGAAAATACATGAATGATCGACCATGCTGAACGTCCATGTATATTGGGGAGTCAGGAAAGATGGCCAACAGCCAAATGAGCTCTTGGCCGTCAACTATCGTAGGTGTATAGTGGCCTTTACACTGTACCTATTGAAGTAGGGTATACGGTTGTATCCACTGGGTTTCTATGCCAAGACAAGAGGTCAAAATAAACCTCTAAATGGGGAGTTTCCAAGTGAAGAACCCCCAATATGGCGTCCAATTTGCATAAAAGGCCATATGGAGAGGTGTTATTTCTTACCCTCTTAAGGATGCCGCTTGGTTGACAAGGCTAACTGAAAACTAATTACTGAAGATTCGTTTGGAGCTTTGGCTGACACTTCATAGACATTCTAAGTGGGTATAGTTTTTACCCAGTAGATTGGTCTTTTGGGTGTATATTAAATGTGCCAGTATTTACAGAATTCCGTTCTGGTGATTACTACCCACTAGTGATGAGCGAGTATACTCATTGCTCGGATTTTCCCGAGCACGCTCAGGTGATCTCTGAGTATTTTGGCGTGCTCGGAGAATTAGTTTCTGTCGACGCAGCTGCATGATTTGCGACTGCTTGACAGCCTGAATACATGTGGGAATTCCCTAACAAACAGGCAATCCCCACATGTATTCAGGCTGTCCAGCAGTCACAAATCATGCAGCTGCAGTCAACAGAAGCTAAATCTCCGAGCATGCCAAAATACTCGGAGATCACCCGAGCGTGCTCAGGAAAACCCGAGCAACGAGTATACTCGCTCATCACTACTACCCACCTTACATAAAATCTAATTTTCTTGAATATTAAAATCAAATTGTGTTTTCTTGAATATTAAAATCTATCTTGTTTTCTACATTCATAATACTTTCAATTTTAATTGACAGGAAACCTATGGGAGGAACTTAAAGATGACAGTCTGGCATTGGATCCCATAAATCTCATGTCTTCCTCTCCAACTCCACCGCCACCACATTACTTCATGCACAATGGGAACTGCAACAGCAGCGGAGTCAGCTCCCCCGGCAGTAACTCACCTATGGGATTGGGTGACATCCATCTCACCACTGTTTATTCATACATGGAGATGGACACTGTGATGCCGTCTTACATCAATAGCTCTGGATCTAAGCACGTCACAATTGCTTAAAGTAGCTGTCTCCATAGACAATACTGAATATTGGAGAATTTACCATAAATATTTATATACTGCATTTGCACGAAAGATCAATGATAAAAGCTATATTCTTCCATTATTGAGAAGATGGACACTATGCATTTAGGATAATGATGGCCTACTTAAAGCACATGTTAAATTGCACAAATAACACACAAATATGAGATTAAAAAATAGGTCAAAAAATAAAGCTTAAAATAAAAAAAGTTCAAATGGATGATAGATACCAATATTCTGTTATTCCGAAGAACTTAAAGGGGTTTGTCCAATACTTTTATATATCTTTAAGAGATGTCATCAATGTCAGATTTGTGGGGGTAGGGTACGACACCTGGCACCCCCTCCAATCAACTGTTGCCGATGCCGACTTGATGTGATCAGTTATATAGTGGCCACAACGTGGTACTTCAGATCAATCCCTAGGCATACACACAGTGCCCAGCCATGGCCATTATGCATTTTACAGAGCTGTTCCAGTCCACAACTGATAACATCCGGCCAGCACTGGGAACAGCTTTTCTGCGGGGGTTTTGGGTGTTGCACTCCTACTCATGTGATATTGATGACTTATCTTAAGGATAGGCTATCAATATAAAATTGCTGGAAAACCCCTTTAATTTAACTGATGTATATACCGTATGTTAAATCTTACATTTTAAGTATTTAATATGCTATAATTTTATCATGATACAATTTCATCATGGCACAAATTTACCTTAACAGAAAAATGTTATCTGATAAAGGCATCTACAATTGCAGAATTGCATACATGACAATGATATATTGGATGCATCATTTAGGTTTCCTTTATGCCTTCTATTGTGCGTCATGAACACGACAGAGCCAGTAAGGGGGTACATAGAGTACTTTCGACTCTTGCCATTAAGGCCACTAGCACATTTTTTTTATTAAGGTACAGTAAGACTCTGTACACCTCTATAGGTGCTAACGTAAAGCTTGTACAACTATGGTAAGATATATATATATATATGATTCCTTAGATATAAAAACTTGCCATAAATTTACATAAATGGAATTTTGCCATTTAACGTATATCTGAATGATCCGTACATAGCATCATAGTAAGACATGGGACTTGAGTTACTAAGGGCACATTGTCTAGAGCTCAAATTTTGCCTTAAAGCTTTCCGTACAAAATAGCTCTACCATTATTTATAACTTCTCCAAGTTTCTATCTCAGTTCTCCTATATTTGACCTGTTTTATGGCTACAATATGTATATCTCCTATGGTTCTATGGTAGTCTATGTAGTCATACGTGTCAACTTTTACGGGGGGGAGGTAGCTCTATCTCCAGGAAGGCAGTGACTGTGTTGAGCACCAACCACCATTTTTATATATACACACCTCCCTTTTCAGGTCATACTGCTGCACACTTCTCACTTGCCCTTCAAAAGTGCATTAGGATAGAATATCCCATTTGTACATACAGGGAACTATATGGGTTTCTTCCAATTCCAGGAGTCCAGAATTTCTTTACTTTTTGATGGAGCCTTAAATACTCTCCATAAATACGGTATCTGATAAATCATGGCATGATTTCGTTCATTCATCAGCTAAAGGGGTACTGCATAGGCCCATAATCTTTTCGAAATGCCATTTTGCAAATTACGTCCCAGTAGAGGTAGAGAAGAATCCAAGCCAAATTGAGGAACATTGTCATCAGATCTTCAAAACAACCAAACAAGAAGCGTCTTTGCTCTTCCATTAACTAATTTCTAGTATTGAACTGAACCAAATTAAATTGTCTTACTTGTATCTAGACGCAAATAAAGTAGCACTAGGGAGTCTGGAGACTGAGAATGGATGTCCCTTATCGCCAGACATCAAGTCACTGGCAAAAAAAATTTCAATTGCTTTTAGTAGCTCAGCGTTGGGTTTTATTGCAACGTCCAACACAATGTTTTTCAGAATGACAGATTAAGATGCTTTCTTACTGATAGGATATAGGGAAACCTGCATGCGACTAAAACCCCTAATATTTCCTTAAGTTAGCAATAACAAAAGCAAAAACCTTTATGACAAAGACTCATTTCACTCTAAAGGAAAAGGCACGAAAAACAGAGGATTGACGTCACACAAGAGACGGAAATGGAAATTTCAGAGACCTAATAAAACAAATAACTTTCCAGGAACTCGCATTTCAGTTCTGTGTAGAAATCCATGTTTCTTCCAGCTTGTCTAGGAATATATATGAATATATATGCGGTTCATAAAGCAGGTGGCGCTTCCCTTTCAGCTGTGCACTCCTTGCTTATTGGTGGAATTCCTTGTTGCACTTTTGTTTAATGAATACTACGTCATTATTTCACTCGGCGGCGTCCTTCCCGTGAGCGCTAGCTGTCCTCGGCGAAGGACAATGTCTCATTGTTTGTATTGTTCAATTTGTTTATGTGCAGTATTAAAGAACAGATAGGTTTCACATAAATGGACAGAATGCTAGTAACAGGCCTGCGACTGATGGCAAATTGTCAAAATGTTGGCTTTGGTTCATCCACAATTTTACTTAAAATTTTACATAAACATATTTATGTGCGAATCTAGCCAACATTAACCTGTCCCAGTTCTGTCTCAGTACAGATTGCATTTGCATAAAATGTTATGTTTGTGAAATAAACTCATCTATCTGCCGAAGATGTTAATGTTGTTATGGATTTTTTGTGTTTCGCATTATTTCAGTAATCAGTGTGCTCATCAAACCCGAATACTTTGAAGAAATAGCTTAGCTTATGATTAGTGAGATTTTTCACACTGTATGTCGAATTTGATCTATAATCCGTCGTTAATGCCTGTAGTTCCCAACCCGGATTCTTTAGGACCCTAGAGTCCTTCGGAACATGATCAAGGGTACACCAGAACAAAGAAACAATCATGGAAACTTGCTCGAAGGATTTTCAATTCTAGCAAGTTATAATCACCTATCCATTTGCTTGACCCTCACCAATCTTAAAAACAGGGCTCTGACCTGTCCCCCTTTTGAATGGAATAATGGCTGTAAACACACATCACAGCTACATTCATAATGGATCAATGATGCCCAAGCCTGGCCATCGTTTCATTCAAATGGGGTACTTCAGAGCCCCATTCTCACCATTGGTAGAGGGTTCTAGTGGAGTTACCCACAGCAAGTTATCACATCACTCTGCCAAGTTTCCTTATTGCTGATTTTTGGGGGTCCAAGACAGGAACATTTAGTGGTCAGCTTATTGTTCAAAGAATCCCTCATAGTACTAAGGTTGAGAGTTATTTGTCTTGGGCTTTTTTCATTTATGGGTTCTCATTTTATTTAGATCTCACCAGTTTAAAATGTCACTCAGTCTAAACTAGGCCTCACTTATTTGGAAACCCTTTGAGGTAAGTCATATCACATCAATTCCCTATATATCAAAGAGGTGACTTAGTTCACTAGGTCTTTACCTGTTAAAAATAACTTGTCAACACAATTTTGTAATGTAAAAATCATGTCTGTAATGGCGCTGTAATATTGATGAAATTGATACCTTTGGTGAAAAAATCCTATTTGTGTTTCTTCTTTAATCGCCATTTGAAGTTTTCTGCTAATTAGATTTCGGTGCACAGGGGCCGGACTGTGCACTGGGTCATCTCCTCCGTGTCTGTGATTCCCTGCCCCCTCCGCCTGCCTCCAGTCTTTATATGACCTGCCTCCTCTGTTTGAAATCTCATTGGTGACCTGTCATTAATAGACCGAAGTCAGGCGGAGGGGCCGGGGAATCACAGGCAGGGAGGAGAAGACCCCTGTGCAGTCCGGCCCCTGTGCACCGAAATCAAATTAGTAGAAAACTTCAAATGATGATTAAAGAAGAACAACAAAGCAGATTTCTTCACCAAAGATAACAATTTAATCTGTGTAACAGGGCTATTATAGCCATGTCTTTACTTTACATTACAACATCGTGCTGACAGGTTCCCTTTAAGGGCTCACCTGATGAGGTAGATTTTTAAAGGTCATAAAGAGAATCACTGTCCAAAGGTGATTTCATTTCGGTATAATTATATGGCACCCCTAGAATGTAGGACAGGTGCTAAAATAGGGTTACAAATCATACATATCATCAGAAGAACAACTCGGTACGCCAATATAGTAAAAGTGAAAATTTATTGTAATCCCATTTGATAGTTGCTTCGGTTCCCTACAACTGGAACTTCATCACATAGAATGCCAATGTAAGTTGATGGAAGAGTAGAACCAGATGGCACATGGATCAGCGAGGACCTGAATAGTGGGGTATGCAGGATGACAGTCAGATAAGCAAAGCAGGAAATGCCGGGAAACACCAGCAGACATGGATCCAAGAGTGTGGATATACTCATGAACTGTAAATCAATAGCCAATCCAGGACTTGCAGAAGAAAACATGTTTGAAGGCAAAGTTGTATGCTATTAGCAGACAGATGGTCAATGGCAGAGATGCTTGCACACAGTAGACAAATAGTTAACTGCAAGGAAGTAGTGATTAACAGACAAACTGGCTACTTGCTTGTAGACAACAAGACACTTTTGCAGCAGAGTTTTGTGAACAGTACCAATATTAGCAGAGAAGAGGTCCCTTTTAAGCATTTAACTCAGACTGTAATGTGAATAAATGCCTAGTTAATCCTCAGTTTCCTGCAGAGAACAATAGATGGTGCCAAAACCCTTCTGCAAAGCCTAGCAAAGGGAATAAACTCTACAATTACAGCATTTCCATGATAAACAAAGCAAATTACAACTTTCAGGCATAAAGTAGAATACAATTTACATAATAGTAATCAGTGGTGTAACCAGAGTCCAATGAGCCCTGGTGTAAAATTTGGACCTGAGCCCCCACTTATATGTTGGACAAATTTATGGGCCCTCGTCCTCCATCCTGGTATAATGTCCCCCATTCTAGTATAATACCCCCATGTTGATATAATGTCCCCCATCCCAGTATAATGTCACCATCCTGGTATAATGCCCCCTATTTTAGTATAATATTTCCCAACCTTGTATACTATCCAACATTCTGGTATAGTGCCCCCCATTTTAGTATACTGTCCCCCATTTTGGTATAATGTTCCCCATCCTGGAATACTGCCCCCCATTCTGGGCCCCTTATGTTCTTCTCCAGCACATTTTTTAAAAAAACCAAACTATTCTACTCACTTTCCCAGCGCTCCCACACTCCGCGGCTTCCTCTAATATAGGAGGCACAAGAGCCGGCAGCGTGTAAGTGATGGACAAATGACTTCACTGCCATGTACTGCGTGTCACTGGCAACATGACATCAACTGCTGGCCTCTGATTGGCTGGCGGCATGTATTGCAGCACAGTGGCCTGGGGGGTCTCTGAGCCACAATACATTTCACCTGAATGTGCATCCCAGAACACACATCCAGATGTGACAGATCTGTCAGTCAAGGGGAGTGGGTTGTTCGCCAGACAGATTTTAAATGTATGTTTTCCTCTGAAACGCCGCAGCATTTCAGAGTTAGGGGAGCAGTCAGAAAGCTGTATATACCGGAACGCACGGCCTGGCTCTCACTACCAAAATGTGACAGCTTCATGTATTTCTATACAACTGCCAGGATCGGGTCAGGAGAGTCGATCTCAGGTCGAGATATATCTGGTTGAACTGATAGAGCCTGTGTCTGCAGCATGGTCCGGGTTGCATATATCAGCTGTCAGGTTCCCTTTAAATTATTCTAAGTAAAAGGCTGAATTGACATATCTGTGTTTCGCAACACAAGTATGAATCGAAGTGCATGGAGCAGCCGTGGGCCTCCTGACCTGAAGTCGACATCCTTGTAGGAATATGAGGCAGACAAGATTGGGTCAGGAGACTCTCAACCGATCCGTGCATTACGTTCTGCATCACTCAAATTAAGCTTGTGTTGTAGTAATTTCACACAACCACTAGATGGCAATGTTGTTATGGTTTTAAAACATTTCTACCTATCAGACTAGAGTTGAGAGTCCTCAGTGGTTGATACCTTTTAATGGCTAACTGAAAAGATGGTAACAAATTGCAAGCTTTCGAGACTACTCAGGTCTCTTCATCAGGCTAAACTAATACAAAATCTGAAGAATCACATATTTATACACCACACAGCACAGAAAAAATGCAATAGGTAAGACAAGTGACGTAAAGCAGAACTGTCATTATGGGAGATAGAGATGAACATAAATATTGGAACAGTTCATAGATAAGGAGTGTGAAAGTTTTATTGCCCTCTGATTGGGGTCGGGTAATGTTTTGTGATGTTTTCACAGGGTCTTTGGAGTAAATTCCTTAATTGATGTAAAACGTCATAAATCCGTGTGACAGGTTCATTCCAGCATTAAGAGAGTCAAAGGTCACCATCAGTTTGTATTCGCAAACTCTTCTTTGTCTCTGAGATGTGAAACTACCTTTCAATACAAGTAATTTCATATCCCACATGCTATGACCAGGGGAAGAAAAATGTTTTGCCACAGGTACCCCCCACTACTGTGTTTTAGGCAGCCCCCAAATCTAAGAAGCATCATTGTCAGAAGCTCCCTGTCCTCCCCAACAGCTGCAGGAACCTTTCCTTGCAACCAGAAGAAATGCAAAACCTGTCCATTTATAATGACCACGGACAAGATAAAGATCCCCAACTCCCATCGGGACAAGATACCAGGTACTTTCAGCTGCATCACATCTAATGTGGTGTACCAAATTATATGTACTAAATGTCCAACTGGGGGTCTGTATGTGGGAGAGACAGGGCAAAAACTGAGAACAAGGATGAATTCTCATCGCCACACAATAAGAGAAAAAAGAATGGATCTACCTGTGGCAAAACATTTTTCTTCCCCTGGTCATAGCATGTGGTATATGAAATTACTTGTATTGAAAGGTAGTTTCACATCTCAGAGACAAAGAAAAGTTTGCGAATACAAACTGATGGTGACCTTTGACACTCAATGCTGGAATGAACCTGTCACACAGATTTATGACGTTTTACATCAATTAAGGAATTTACTCCAAAGATCCTGTGAAAACATCACAAAACATTACCAGACCCCAATCAGACGGCAATAAAACTTTCACACTCCTTATCTATGAACTGTTCCAATATTTATGTTCATCTCTATCTCCCATAATGACAGTTCTGCTTTACGTCACTTGTCTTACCTATTGCATTTTTTCTGTGCTGTGTGGTGTATAAATATGTGATTCTTCAGATTTTGTATTAGTTTAGCCTGATGAAGAGACCTGAGTAGTCTCGAAAGCTTGCAATTTGTTACCATCTTTTCAGTTAGCCATTAAAAGGTATCAACCACTGAGGACTCTCAACTCTAAATATTTTTCTATCTACTGGCTAACACGGTACAAAGATATACATCTTTACTGTATCAAAATGGAGGATACCAGAATGCACCGCATCTTTATGGAACTAAAACCACTTCTGAAGAAACGTGCACAAATGGACAGCGACATTTTTTTCTTATCTAAATGCAAAAAGGAGAATTTAATTCCCAAAGGACTCTGGATTACAAACCCAATTCTTCACACCTACAATACCCATTATGCAAAAAACCTTTGTCACAGGACTTCTGAGAGACTTAGGAACCATCTTTTGCATGTCTGCTACAGCATAAGGAGTAACGTCCAAGGGCAATTTGAAAGTCTATGGAAAACACTTACAGAAAGCACAGAGCAAAAATTACAACAATACTACAACAAACTACGGACCTTTCTGATTCATAACAAGGAAAAGAAACTACACAGATTGCGCCTCAATTCAGGACTCTATACAAACAGATCCAAAACAAAGCCAAAACCTGACAACCTGTACAACCACTCCATTCCAGACACAAAAGCATCTAACTGTGTCATCAATCTCTTGGATTACAAACCCAACAAGGTGGAACTGGCCGTGCTTTCTAGAGGACTCTCATTTTGTCCCACTAAGGCCCTGGATAAAACTGAACTCTGCAGTGATATGGAACATTTTTTCAGGAGACTGCGCCTGACGGAATACTTCAATGATACAGAAGATTCAGAAAACACTCGGACTGAAGGAAAAGGGATCCCAACAACCAAAAAGAGGTCAGACTGGACACCTCCTCCTGAACGCAACCCTCATTTGGATAAATATATAGACTCATTCAGATATTTGATAAAATCCACCATCATAGACACCAACAGGAGACAAGCATCCAACATCAGTGCCCAGGAGAGAAAGGCCATACAGTCTCTGAAAACCAACAAAGAAATCATCATTAAACCTGCTGACAAGGGAGGTGCAATAGTCATGATGAACACATCAGACTATATGAAGGAAGCAAACAGACAACTTACGGACACACGCTACTACAGAAAACTGGAGTCGGACCCTACACAGGACTATTACAAGGAACTAAGCAAGTTGGTATCTTGTCTGCCTGACAAATCCTTAAGAGCCGATGACCTGATACCAGAGAGTCCAAGAACAGGGACATTCCACATGCTTCCCAAAATCCACAAAGCTGGAAATCCAAGGAGGCTGATTATTTCATGTGTGGACACCCTTACTGAGCAGGTATCTGGATGGTAAAGGGCATTCTTAAACCCCTGGTAAAGGATACACCCAGCTACATTCAGGACACAACTGACCTACTGAATAAACTAGCGGCAATAGGTCCCCTACCAAAAGGAACCATCCTGGCCACCATGGATGTGGAATCTTTGTACTCTAATATTCCACACCAGGATGGAATAAATGCCTGCAAAGACTTCATGGAAAACACCGAGAATGATGCTGATTCTGTGGTGAAACTCACAAAATTCATCCTCACCCACAATTACTTTGAATTTGACAACAAGATCTATTTACAGGAGACTGGCACAGCGATGGGAAGTAAAATGGCTCCACAGTATGCAAATCTTTTCATGGCCAAGCTTGAAAGCGACTTTCTGTCCTCATGTCCCATCAGGCCTCTGGCCTACTACCGCTACATTGATGACATTTTAATCATCTGGACGAAGTCTGAGCAACAGCTAAAGACGTTCCATGAACAGTTCAATCAATTTCATCCCACCATCAATTTAACCCTCAACTACTCCAGCACTGAAATTAACTTTTTGGACACCATCATTAAACTGAAGGACAATGAAATAGAGACATCCCTGTATCAGAAGCCAATCGACCGTCCAACATACCTTAAATGGTCCAACATACCTTAAATGGGACAGTTTCCATCCAAAACACATAAAAAACTCCATTGTCTACAGCCAAGCCATCAGATACAACCGTATATGTTCCAACCCCATGGATAGAGATGAACAACTTGGTCGCCTTAGAAAGACCTTTTTAAATCAGGGCTACCATCCAAGAACAATTGAAAACCAAATTACAAGAGCCACCAGAATATCAAGGAATCACCTGCTACATTACAAAACTAAAGAAGAAAATAACCGGGTGCCTCTAGTGGTCACCTACAATCCAACTCTGGAGGTGCTAAGGGGAGTTGCACGGAAACTACAACCTCTACTACAAAAAGATGCCCGATTACAATCCATATTTCCAGACCCCCCACTACTGTGTTTTAGGCAGCCCCCAAATCTAAGAAGCATCATTGTCAGAAGTTCCCTGTCCTCCCCAACAGCTGCAGGAACCTTTCCTTGCAACCAGAAGAAATGCAAAACCTGTCCATTTATAATGACCACGGACAAGATAAAGATCCCCAACTCCCATCGGGACTACAAGATACCAGGTACTTTCAGCTGCATCACATCTAATGTGGTGTATCTAATTATATGTACTAAGTGTCCAACTGGGGGTCTGTATGTGGGGGAGACAGGGCAAAAACTGAGAACAAGGATGAATTCTCATCGCCACACAATAAGAGAAAAAAAAAAAAGAATGGATCTACCTGTGGCAAAACATTTTTCTTCCCCTGGTCATAGCATGTGGTATATGAAATTACTTGTATTGAAAGGTAGTTTCACATCTCAGAGACAAAGAAGAGTTTGCGAATACAAACTGATGGTGACCTTTGACACTCTTAATGCTGGAATGAACCTGTCACACGGATTTATGACTTTTTACATCAATTAAGGAATTTACTCCAAAGACCCTGTGAAAACATCACAAAACATTACCAGACCCTAATCAGAGGGCAATAAAACTTTCACACTCCTTATCTATGAACTGTTCCAATATTTATGTTCATCTCTATCTCCCATAATGACAGTTCTGCTTTACGTCACTTGTCTTACCTATTGCATTTTTTCTGTGCTGTGTGGTGTATAAATATGTGAGTCTTCAGATTTTGTATTAGTTTAGCCTGATGAAGAGACCTGAGTAGTCTCGAAAGCTTGCAATTTGTTACCATCTTTTCAGTTAGCCATTAAAAAGGTATCAACCGTTGAGGTCTCTCAACTCTAAATATTTTTCTATCTACTGGCTAACACGGTACAAAGATATACATCTTTACTGTACCTATCAGACTAGGATGCCCAAAGTATAAGGAGCGAAAAGTTATACAGTAGGTAGTCAGGTCTGGTACCAGGAGCTTAATGTTGTCTATTGGATTCCATTTTAGGATATCAATGAGATGCCACGACAAATACAATCCATACATACAGCTCTGTGAAGGGGTAGGCATTTTACTTTGCAAGCTGTAAGAAAATTAATTTTAAGCCAAGTCTCTTATAAGCCCAAATGGCCCTGACACCTTATAAGGAACCTGACAGCTTAGAAATGTTATGTCCTCTATGGACAGCAAATGATAGATAAAGAGAAGTTAAATGTTTAACCATAATGTTATATATCATTAGCTCAGCTCCTCCGGCTTTAGCCAATAGCCTGATATTAAGACAGGATGGTATTTAGTACTGGACGGTAAAAATCCATTGTTTAGGGTGGCACTATGCAGGGTTGGCACAAACTTTTAAAAAATAAAAATTCCAAATAATTTTTTATTGCAACCGCAGCTACACTCCAACACTGGAGTGCTGTTCATGCCAAGTGCACGTTCTACAACCCCTGGCAAAAATTATGGAATCACCGGCCTTGGAGGATTTTCATTCAGTTGTTTTATTTTGTTGAAAACAAACAGATCACAGACATGGCACAAAACTGAAGTCATTTCAAATGGCAACTTTCTGGCTTTAAGAAACACTAAAAGAAATCAAGAACAAATAATGTGGTAGTCAGTAATGTTTTTTTTTAACCAAGCATAGGGCAAACATTATGGAATCACTCAATTCTGAGGGAAAAAAATACGGAATCATGAAAAACAAACAAACAAAAAAACACTCCAACGCATCACTAGTATTTTGTAGCACCACCTCTGGTATTTACAACAGCCTGCAGTCTCTGAGGCATGGACTTAATGAGTGTCAAACAGTACTCTTCATCAATCTGGCTCCATCTTTCTCTGATTGCTGTTGCCAGATCAGCTTTGCAGGTTGGAGCCTTGTCATGGACCATTTTCTTCAACTTCCACCAAAGATTTTCAATTGGATTGAGATCCGGACTATTTGCAGGCCATGACATTGACCTTATGTGTCATTTTTCAAGGAATGTTTTCATAGTTTTTGCTCTATGGCAGGATGCATTATCATCTTGAAAAATGATTTTATCATCCCCAAACATCCTTTCAATTGATGGGATAAGAAAAGTGTCCAAAATATCAACATAAACTTGTGCATTTATTGAAGATGTAATGACAGCCATCTCCTCAGTGCCTTTACCTGACATGCAGCCCCATATCATCAATGACTGTGGAAATTTGCATGTTCTCTTCAGGCAGTCATCTTTATAAATCTCAATGGAACGGCACCAAACAAAAGTTCCAGCATCTTCACCTTGCCCAATGCAGATTCATCACTGAATATGACTTTCATCCAGTCATCCACAGTCCATGATTGCTTTTCCTTAGCCCATTGTAACCTTGTTTTTTTCTGTTTAGGTGTTAATGATGACTTTTGTTTAGCTTTTCTGTATGTAAATCCTATTTACTTTTGGCAGTTTCGTACAGTTCGGTCACAGACGTTGACTCCAGTTTCCACCCATTCGTTCCTCATTTGTTTTGTTGTGCATTTCCTGTTTTGGAGACATATTGCTTTACGTTTCCGGTCTTGACGCTTTGATGTCTTCCTTGGTCTACCATTATGTTTGCTTTTAACAACCTTCCCATGTTGTTTGTATTTGGTCCAGATTTTAGACACAGCTGACTGTGAACAAACATCTTTTGCAACATTGTATGATGATTTACCCTCTTTTAAGAGTTTGATAATCCTCTCCTTTGTTTCAATTGATACATCTCATGTTGGAGCCATGATTCATGTCAGTCCACTTGGTGCAACAGCTCTCCAAGGTGTGACTACTCCTTTTTAGATGCAGACTAATGAGCAGATCTAATTTGTTGCAGGTGTTAGTTTTGGGAATAAAAATTTACAGGGTGATTCCATAATTTTTTCACTCAGAATTGAGTGTTTCCATAATTTTTTCCCTATGCTTGGTTAAAAAAAATAACCATTACTGACTACCACATTATTTGTTCTTGATTTCTTTTAGTGTTTCTTAAAGCCAGAAAGTTGCCATTTGAAATGACTTCAGTTTTGTGCCATGTCTGTGATCTGTTTTTTTTCAACAAAGTGAAACAACTGAATAAACATCCGATAAGGCTGGTGATTCCATAATTTTTTCCAGGGGTTGTAGAATCCGTAGTGAAAGAACCATGTAATAGAGTATAATTAACTTTCTTGCAAGTACTACCTAGGAAAGGTATCAGAGTGTCTCACTGAGCCAACAAGACTCTGCTGCACACCTATGAGGGTTAGCATCCCAAAACAATATGTACACGAGTTTCTGGCTTGGCATTTCTTCCTGGTCGCGGTGCAAGGCTCGTTAAAGCAGGGTTCCCAACTCCAGTCCTCAAGGCCCACCAACAGGTCATGTTTTCAGGATTCCCTTTGTATTGCACAGGTGATGCAATTATCACCTGAGCAATACAAAGGAAATCCTTAAAACATGACCTGTTGGTGGGCCTTGAGGACTGGGAGTTGGGGAACCCTGCGTTAAAGGATTGTACATTGACTTCAAGAGTAGCTACAAATCCTAGTTAGTACTTACTAGAGACAGTGTGTTTTGTTAAGCAAGAGTTTTTCATACTTTTTTCCCCATGAAGCATTGCCCACTAGGCTCTATACTTTGCTTGCCTCTGTGGACCTTTCGCCAAATTTTTCATGTTGAACTAGACACACAATGTAATAGTGGCTGCAGAGCTGAATAAAGGTTTTTAGTTTTTTTTTTTATTATTTTTCGCCTCTCCGTTACAGGGTGGGTGTGGGTGTTACTACATGACCTCAGCAAAAGCTTTTCCTGTATGCTACTGACAATCATAAGCAGACAGCGACACAGCAGAAAAAGAACACGCTCCAACCATAGCTTAGAGGAGGTTTCTCAATGTGGGAAATGTATGACCGTCTGATCTCCTGGTTAACTGTAGCATTAAAAAGCAGAGATGACCAAGAATTTTCTGATAAGGTCACTGTGGGGCAAGGTACAGTGCAGCTGAGTTTAGGTATGTCACATTATAAACCTTTCAATCAGGCTTCCTCCTCTCATAGCACTGTCACCTCTGCTGTACTATCCCTCCCCCACTCTGCCTGTACAGAGACGTTATCACAAATGTCTACTGTGCTCAGAACAACTTGTAATCACTCTCCAGTAAGTCCATAGCAGGCCATCATTACATCTCATACAGGAGTAGTCAGAACAGGCAGGTTACTCCCGTGTGAGATGTGATAACCTGTTTTCACTGCAGAGCGTTACAAGTTGCTTGCACACAACAGATATAACTGTGATAACATCTCACAAACTGAGAAACTTGCTCTAAGCTATGTTAGGGGCATGATCATCTTGCTCTAGTATGTTCCTGCCTATGATAAATCATCATCTTACAGGGGATGGAAGTACACACACCCAGTGAAAATCTGATAACACCTCCTTGGACTTAAAAGTTAACTCATGTGTTGCCAAATATTTTGATTGCTAATATCTCCACAATGGAAAGGCAAAATTAAAAGAAAAAAAGTTTTTTTCTCTGCAGCCACTATTACATCATGTATCCAGTTAAACATGAAGTTTGGCAAAAGGTCCTCTTTAAAGATAAGATTAAAAAAAAAAAAAGGAAATAACTAAGGACTGTGCTAACTTAACCTCCTCTCCACCCTGACCACATGGACTGAAAATGCTGGTAGAGCATATCAATTCGTGCCATGGGCAGTTATCTATTAGAGTGACATTATAGCTCTACAAAAGGATGGAAATAGTGTTGTCTCCCAAGAGGAGGGTTTGTCATTCACTGCTAAGCAGCAACCAAAATATTATTTCATGAGGGAGTCCGAAATATTAATGAATAACAGCTATTGGAAAAACTTTGTTTTTTTAATTTCCAAAATTAGTTAATTAAAACACAACTTGTGACTAGGGATGTTAGTCAAAAAAAGAAACACCATTTGTAGACAGCGCAATTTCAAAGGACTCTGGTCGGCTGAGCGAGACTTTTAAACAGCACTGGGAAGGTACTAGTTCTGGTGATCCAGACGGTGTAGGGAGTCTTAAAAGCAATGTTCCCTGGGAAAATGTATGTAAATCAGCTCTCCAACAGCTCAACCACGTCAATAAGAGCTGGTACCTTGCTAAAGATGATTTAGGCTGAGGCTACACAGTGATTTTGGTAAAGTCACAAGTCACTCGGCCAAAGATTGCTGTATGCATAATGCAAGTTTTCCCACACAGATCATTGTAAGACTCCCTACATCAGCTGGATTTCCAGAAAGAGCGCTAATACCTTCTTATAACTCTTGATGCATATATAGTCCAAATTATAGCTGCAATTTCTAAACTGGACACATTATGCAAGGGAGCCAGGGTACCATGGTGAACTGTTTAATTCACACGATCCAATGGGAGTCCAGAAATTCTTCCCATTATACAAATGGTACATTGTAAGCGCTTACAAGCAGGGTCGTTATTTTCTCTTTAATTATTGTATTATCTTTAAACTTTGTTACTTATGACTGTTGTATATGAACCTCTGAACTGTATAGCGCTGCGGAGTACGTTGGCGCTGACTAAAGTTATTATTAAATGGTTAAAAAATTGTCTTTATACATAACCCAGATACCAAATCTTTAGGATGAACAGTGCTGTGCAAAGTCTGACAGCAAAGGCCTCCAATATATTAGAAAATCAGCCGACCATTTAATGTGTATAGTGACCTACGAAATGTTCCCAGACATGATGGTGGGAGACACAAGGATTGAGCGGTTAAAATCCAATCATTTAACCCTTTTGTTTGTCGTGGCTCTCTTATGGCGAACAGTGAAAGCGCGGCCATCTGTCTAATACCTATCGGCCCACAGCTCTTCCATTGGTGGTACATTTCTGGAATAGAACAATGCAAACCCTTATTTTGAGTCACTTATGTTGTTCTCAGTGTGGTTTTTTTTACCCCTCATTGGGTCACACATATTTTGCAATTCTACAGTTGCAACGAGTGGGGTGACCATGGATTCCATTACTGTACCCCAAGCTAATGTTTAAGGGATATGACATTTATTTACATATTTGAGTAATGAGACATAACTCATTTATAAGGAAAAAAAAAAAGAAACGCAAGAAACTTTTTTTATTTTAATTTTACTCGAAATGAGGTTTTCACACTCCATCTAATAAAAATATACATATGAAAAAGAAAAAAAGAAAAATCATCTGCTAACATGACAGTACACAATGGACACACAGGACATACAGTTGAAAATTTTGCCGAATAGTGGGAAACAAATTTGTTTCAAAGATAGATGTGATACAATCTATGGAATACAGGAAAGTAAAACTCTGCAATATACAGAGACGTAAACATCAAAACACAGTGACCTGAATGACAGGTTGGCCTCAAATCTCTGCATAATTAAGTCTAGATTTACCAAATTTGATTATGTACTTGTTAGCATGCTGGTCAAAACACAACATGGCCGCATGTTGTCAACGTCCAAGTTTTAAAGAGGAATTCCAAGAAATAACCTTTTTGTTTTATTCCTATAATATGCTATCATGTGTGATCCGTGGGAGTCTTTTTTGCAAAAAATAAATTAAAAGAAAAAAAAAAAAAGGTCATTATTGGCATTTCCTGGAATATCCATTTAAAGCTAATATGTCCTCAAAAAATGATCAATTGTTAAAATCAGGGTTTTGTATTTTTTTCCCCCATATCACGATCTTTATTAAATGTAACAATTAGAAATGCTGTTGTTTTCACACTGGCCATTTTTAGACTATTACCTTCCTATTTTAGGAAATCCACATGTACATTAGCCTCAATGAGCAGACTGACCCCAACGTTTGTATGTAACATCAAATGCTTTTTGAAAAGAAGAACAAGTGTATAAAAAGGGATTTTATTTATATATTTTACTTGCTTATAACACGCCATTAATTTCCATAGCACTTTCCAAATATCATTACGGTCCCCATTGGGGCTCACAATCTAAAAATTCCCTATCAGTATTTCTTTGGAGTGTGGGAGGAAACCGGAGAACCCAGAGGAAACCCACACAAACACGGGGAGAACGTACAAACTCCTCTCAGGTGTAGTCCATGGTGGGATGGGAACCAGGGAGTCAGGACCCTCCGTGCTGCAAGGTTACAGAGCTAATCACTGAACCACCACGCTGTAATTATAACTCTGTGATAATGAGACTGCTGAAAATTTTTCCTGAAAGAACAGGAAGTACAAGTCAAAAAGAGCCCCCGTGGCCTGTATGAAAATTGCAAATTACCATTTTCTAGCTATTTTTTTCCTTTTATTACAACTAGTGATATGAAAAACTATTCCAGAAATTTAAACAAAAACAAGCACCACACAAAAACCTGATTTAAACAAGAGGTCATTTTCTAATAACATATTCCTTGTAAGACAATTAAAACCTGAAAGTGCAAATAGTCAGGAGGACAAGATGAACTTGCAGCCAATGGAGGGGAACAAAAAAAAATACATTTATTGATCAATAATTTAAACCTATTTCTCTAGCAATCTGTGAAAGAAAAATGAATTACTACAATCTTATTTCTCAAGATTTTCCTTATACATACACAAATCACTAGTTTGTAAAATAACTAAAGCATAATCTCTATGAAAATAAAAAATAGATATTTAAACAACTTGAATATATCGTCCTCCTATTCAAAGTTATGTTGCATGAAAAATAGGACAAATGTGATCCTACTCGGAAGCTTAAAGGGTCATTAAACAATCTCCTGTATGATCTTATAATGGTCACGGAAAAAAAATGCAGCTGGCCCATTGGTTATTGTAGTTAGCGAGGTTGATGCAGATGTACTATTAATAAAAAAGGAAGCCTCAACAGCTGCACCACCTTCTATGCTATATGCAAGAGATCACAAGTCAAATTAAATTAAGGGGAATCTGTCAGCAGGACTTCACACCCCAAATTTATATGTGCATGTAGTGCTTTCAAAGACAAATCCAGCAATATCTGTACATGGCCTGTCAGTTCCTCCAATACTGAGAAATCAGAGTTTGAATTGATATGCAAATTGTTATGGTAGATCTGAAGCCTCCGTCACTCCAGCTCTATTCCACACCCAGGACCGTCTCCTCCTGCTTGACCGACAGCCTCTATGCTGGATGACTTCAGACAAAGCAGCCGTTAGTCAAGCAGAATGGAGTGGCGCTGGTCAGGTAATAGAGCTGGAGTGACAGAGGCTTCAGATCTACCTTAGTAACTGGCATAGCAATTCAAACTCTGATTTCTTAGTAACGGAGAAACGAACCGGCCATGTAAAGCTATTCCTGGACTTGTTTTTGAAAGACCTACATATAGTTTGGTGTGTAAAATCCTGCTGATAGATTCCCCAAGTCCTCATTCAGATATGGTTTGTTTGTTTTTTTCAACAGTTGTTTTTACCAGTGAGCTAGATCAGGATATCATTCACTTTTGGGCCATTTTTCACCACTAGTAAGCTTCTCTTAACATTTTTTATGGACTTAGTAATTTGAATAGGCAATTTTGATCCACAAAATGGAGCAAATACACACATGACTTTTTCTTGTTCTGCAAGAGGAGTAAAAACTATGGACAGGTGAACATGCCAATAGACTATACTATGGATGTGTTATCCTTTTAAATCAAGGATAGATAATGAATATGAAACATGGACATCTGAATGTGATAAAAAAGTAAATAAAAACATAGCACATGAAAAAGTAGAAACTTATCAAATAATATTGATGTTTAGGTTGAATGTGGCACACCTGTGTGGTTGTAGCATAACTCAGTGTAACCCCAGTGTCTCACATGGTAGGACATATACTGCCCTTCTTCAGCCACAAGGTGGATATCATGCCAATCTAGACAATCGTCATTTCCCCACAAAGCACATACAGGAAACATGAGCAATTTCAGAAACCCCTGATCCTGCTCAATTACTAACCAGAGCAGAGCCAGGTAGTGAAAACGCATGCTCGGGCTTGTATCTGCATAGCAGCTTCCATGACCTTCAAGTCTAGTCGCCGCGTGGTTTATTGGCTGCGGAGATGCCAACAGTGTAATTCTTTAGGCAAGTTTACGGAGGAATTCCGGAAAAAACACAAGTTCAGGACACTAGTAGCTCTTCGCTAATTAGATGCACAAGCTGGGAACTTTAGGTTTAGCGCTCCTTTAAGAACTTCCCGTCATGTTCTACGACCTATATAAGCACCACTTATGAAGGCCATTGGAGCAGCTTGATCTTGATAGCGTGTATAATGAGGCAGCCTCTGCCAT
This sequence comes from Oophaga sylvatica, assembly GCA_033576555.1. Classification (NCBI taxonomy): domain Eukaryota; kingdom Metazoa; phylum Chordata; class Amphibia; order Anura; family Dendrobatidae; genus Oophaga; species Oophaga sylvatica. The sequence continues at coordinate 580,334,335 of JARQOD010000002.1, forward strand.
ACATACCTCAAGGGGATGTACAAAAACATGGAAGCTTTCATCTAAAAACAGTGCAACCCCTGGTTCGGAAGCGGTTTAGAACATGTAATGGAGATTCCATGGATAGCTGGAGAGATCTGGTTCATTAGCAAGTAAGAGACACTTGTCTCTGCTAATTTTATCGTGATGTAATGAGATGATGTAATAGGCAGGACTCCGTTTATCAACTGCATTCCTTTTAGACCAGAAATAGAATTAGGATTGCGTCCATTCTTGATTTAAATGGAAGTGGAGGGGCCCCATTGATTTCCGATTCTTATTTTCAGTGTATGTATGCGGGTATTTTTTTTTATTATTCCAAACGGAAGTCAACAAGGCCCCTCTGATTCCACCTGAACCAAGAATGCATATGATCTGAATTCCGTTTGTCCGTTCTAAACTGGACAAGCTGATTAGCAAAATCGACAAGTGAACTTAGCCAAAACAATTTGGTATGGATAAGCATTTTAACAGCTTTTTATTCAGGTTCTCAATTCCTTTAGGAGAGACCAAATAATATTATTCACTCTGTTCTAGAAAGCATCACGTTTCACTCCTACCAGCTCATGCGAAAAAAAATAAATAAAACATGTTAATGGGCATGAACACCTTTGACTGCAATCTTAATTCCTTTACTGTCTCTGTAATATGCAGTTTGCAGCCTGATCTAAGTTTCAGATTCTGTTTTCTTGTGGGAGTGTCCCTCCCTGTAATACATGCTGGATGGGAGCTCCAAGTGTATATTTAGAATGCTGTGGTCTTCATTTGCTTTAATATATACAGTATCAACACCTTACACATATTTCCTTTCCATATGCATTCCTCCTTGTCTCTTCGCCATAAAACGTAACATACTTTCCACTGCAGGTTTGTGTAGAACACCCTCTTCCTATAGCGAATATTGCGAGAAGGGGATGAGGGGGAGAAGGTTGTTAGAAAGAGGAGCTTCAATGGATTTACTGTATATATTTTTGGAAGATCATTCAGCTAGAAAAAGAACATCAAGACACTATGTAGCAGTACCATGTAGAAAATGTTCATTTTTAATGAATATTTTTTAGAAAGTTACTGACTTTGCATTTAAGAAGCAATGATTGCTAAAAAAAAAATCTGTATGACGTCATAGATAGACTTTTAAGAGTAGAGGGTATGTTTGCTTTCTCTCTCTGGCTATAAATGAGGCCGTTTGCTACAGCAGAAAGCTTCCCACAGGTCTGCAATGAAGACTAGGAAATCTCAGCCAGTTATATCAGTCAGTTCCCAGCATCACATGCATTTTTTCATTCATTCTAGTGTTTGATGGAGTGAAAGATTATAGAATATACTGCAATGAAATGAATGGATTCTACCAGATCAATGAGCGTATGTATGACGATGCTCAGGAGCTATTACAAAACAAGCCAAAGAACATGGGGTTGTAAGGTCTGACATCGGACAGTAGTACACAAGTTACATTTTGCATTTCTACCTGAAAAGAACCAAAGACAAGGTGGAAAATGTATCTGTCATTTTAAGAATAGCCTCTAACATCTTTACTTAAAAAAGAAGCAGATAGGGTTAACAAAGACATCTGTGATAGACAATAGACAACTTATTCTACTATCCAATAGCTGGTTTTAGAAGTTGTCACATGTTCTAGTAGTATTGTATTATTATAGCCAAACAGTCAGGTGCCAAAGCCCTGATCAAAATGGAATAAAACCAAAAAAGAAAGGCTAGTGAAAACCAAAAGGATGAACAATAGGATCAACAGATTTGGAATGTTTCTCAAATTTCTAAAAGGTGACCATACCCAGCAGATCAAAGGATATAAAACCAAACCAAAGTGGGGTGGCATTTGGCCGAGAACATTTAGCTGACCAACGACATATCTTCACCATCATTCAAAAAGAAGTCGGCCAAGTTTGAACCTTTCGTCTTATAGTCACTGGTAGTGGACAATTCATGGGTCACATGTTGATACATAAACCATGGTCCTTAAAAGATCATCCCACAGGGTAAGAGGCCATGTTTAATGAATCCTCGCTTAGACTTCTATCACAAATGTCACTTGTGGCATCGATTGTAACCCCGCCTGCTGCCCAATATTATCTGAAATACGTGTCGACGCAACAATTGATTCCCTCAAAGTTTGTTCAACCGTCCTCTATCTAAAGTGTATGGCCACCTCAATAACCTTACATGGTCAAAGAACATTGTCAGATGAAATCACACCTGAGAGACAAGTAAAATTACTTAAAGTCTAATTATACTAATTAGTCACATCAAATCATGTGACACTGTCCACCTCCTATTCAGCGACACTGTACCACACGGTGATACGTAACATTCTATAGAGGAACCCGAGTTACTTCCGTAACTCTGGCATCCTGAGGCCCATCAAATGTACATCAATTCAACTGGTGTAACACATATACAATATATAGACAGTCAAGTATTAGACAGGTCAACAGACTTCGGGTTCAGCATTATACTGGAAATCTCATACAATTCAATATACTGTGATATGTACATTGTATTATACAGGCACATTCATTACACATACAATGTATGTAGATTACCTCCTCACCCAACTGCAAAAGAAAGAACGCACCACACGAATCCTCTGGCTGAAAGTGTATTCATCAGTGTCCATTAATTAGGTAACGTCATTAATCATCACTTACGTCACCAATACCTGGTGAACGGAGCATACATAATGGAACAAGTCCCCTTCCACACAACGAGGTCACCACATCGTCTTGTTCTTGTACCAGTGCGAGTGCCAACACACGTATCCTCCTATTTATATCACTAGTCTACCCACTTGCATTTATTTTTCCCACTCAAAAATATATTCTGCCCACAGAGCTGGTTGATATAATGGTTTTGTGTCCCCCCCCCCCTCTTTCTTCATATTTGCGCAGTGTTAGAATCTTTTTTATTTATGGAGTTTTATAGTGCTGCCTGAAACCAGGAAAAATTGTATCATGACTGGCTGCTGTTTTGGAAAAAAAATTGCTAGTGGAAAACCTGCAATATTTAATTGTACTTTTACGCTGAATGAACACTAACATGTACAAAACTACGAGGAAGAACAGATTCAATCTTTGGCTTGGATTTCCTTAACAACGGTCCGGTCCAAGCTGAGACGTCACATCATGACTTCTTGCGTGTTTTTCTTTTAAAATAAATATATAGAGGAAAACTTCTGTCCCACGGGAACAATCAATCCGAAGACAACATGCCCAAGTGAGAAGACAAAGACCAGTCCTACGACAATCTTGGAATGGTGTTTAATAATAGTTCTTGTTCCAGGAGGACACCCGTTATGTTGAACAGGACACGGGTGTATGTTGTTTTTTTTTAAACTATTCACATCATTGAGTTTATCGCCACATTCTTGTTGACGGCATTCAAATCAATATGAAGGCGTCCATACCAAAGATGGAGCATTAGTAGGGTTCTTGCATTTCAGTGTGCTAGACGGCTCGGAGAGTGAAGGGACAGATATAGATGCAGTCAGATAACTTCTATTGGTAAACGATCTTGTTGCTCGGATTGGTTTCCTACATGAAATTGTGTACGATCCCTTACATAACTGCTAAAGGGGGAAGGGGATTGTTTTCAATGCTTTTTTTTTAAAGATTTTTTTGTGTTTTTAAACAGCAGGATCAAGGGCCCCCACTATATGAATAATCTGCCTTGTTGTGCATCACTAACTTGTTGTCCACAAAGTAGAAACTGTCTGATTGTGTCTCATAGGGATGGATGATCATTTCACGAACTGTAAAATATAAAAAAAAGGCACAAAAATAAAAGCGTAAGTCAAACGACAGGAAAGAGCTCAGAATGTCTCACATCACAAAAAAAATAAAATAAGGGGGGACAAGGCATATAAAAGTGTTGCATGACTTAATTTAGGCCTCTTTCACACTTCAGTCGTGCGACGTCAGTCAAAATCCGTCAAAATGTGAAAAAAACTGGATCCGCCAATTTTTTTGGCGGATCCGTTTTTTTTCCCCATTGACTTGCATTAGTGACGGATTTTGACGGATGGTCGTCCGTTAGGTCCGTGTTTTGACAGATCCGCCAAAAATTTGGCGTCCGTCGTTTCAGAAAAACGTCCAATGCAACGTTTTTTTTGGTCCGCCAAAATGGCGGACTACGGCGGATCCGCCGCATCCGCCATTTTGTATAATGGCCGCTTAAGGGGACGGCGGATCCGCTGGCATCAGTCTTTGACGGAATCCGCCAGCGGATCCGTCGCTTCCATAGAAAATGCTGCCAAAACTGTCCGGGGTCTCTCTCTCTAGACTTGCAAACTTACATTTTCCGGAACGAAAATTTCATCATTACCGGGTGAACACTTTTTGGCGGATCCGTCAGAAAACGGATCTGTTTTACATCCGTTTTTACACTTTTCGGACGGATCCGCCATTTTCACACTTTGGCGGACGTCACACGACTGAAGTGTGAAAGAGGCCTTAGAGGGATAAAATAATTAGTGACAGTTTAGTTACACAAGCCAAAATAAAACAGCGGGTTATTGCTTTATATTCTTGGATTCTTTTTTCCATGAGTTCAAGAAGTCACATTAACCTGTCTGGTTATAACATGCAAAATACTTATTAAATACTAACAATAAGGATGGGGCACATTGTAAAATTAGTAGGAAAGGGGAGATGGGATCAGAAGCAATGTAACTATTTTACTGAAAGAGTAGCAGGAACAAACTTAGGAGCTGTGGATGGAAAATCAACAAGTACATTGAAATGTATTTTTTTTTTAGGGTAGATATAAAGTAGCAAACTAGATGGAAGAATAATGACATAGAAGACCCCATGGTATGGGGTTTTTAATATAGCAAGGTTGCCCATCTGTGTCATTATTCCCAGCAAAACATGGATTTTGGTAAGAACTTACCTGTAAAATCCTTTTTAGCGAAGAAGGAAGGGAGACACACTAGTCATTACTAGTGGGTAGGCGGAGCCCACATAGGATAGAAACACCTCAGATTAAAAAAGTGTTGACCGGCCCCTCCAGCTTATAGGGCTCCTCCTACTCCAGCTCTCCAGTCGTACCCAAGCTAAGGAAGAGTAAATATCACCAGCGGAGCAACATAACCCCTTCTGAAGGATTTCAGAGAGAAAAACAAGGAGACAGGTTATGCATATAACAGAAAAAACCACACAGTCTCAGGTACTACTCACTGAACCTGACCACTGCGATGAGCTGGCAATGCTGGAACAGAGCCTTAGCGCGCCGACCTCAGCCCAGATAATCGCTATCAGAGAAGGGTCACGCCGCATCTGAAAACACAACACCACACTTCTGCCATGGGAGGGATGTGTGTCCCCTTCCTTCTTCGCTGAAAAGGATTTTACAGGTAAGTTCTTACCAAAATCCGTGTTTCAGCAGCAGATGAAGGAAGGGAGACACACCAGTCATTACTAGTGGGACGTCCCAAAGCAGTCCAAAAATAAGGGTGGGCAAAAAAACCAAAAGAGGCAGATACCCAACAACCTAAATAAATGCACAACTAGCGCTAACTACAAGTTCACAAGAACTTTAAACTACAGCCGCCTGCAGGACCCTACGTCCTAAGGCCGCATCAGCGGAAGCACTGACGTCCACCTTATAAAATTTTGTAAATGTGTGGACGGAGCGCCAGGTCACCGCCCGGCAGAGCTGAGCTGCCGAGGCTCCTTGATGAAAAGCCCACGATGAACCCACAGCCCTTGTGGAGTGAGCTCGAATCTTAATCGGGCAAGGTTCGCCCTTAAGTCGGTAAGCCTCTAAAATGGCCGACCGAATCCAACGAGCTATAGAATCCTTGGAAGCTCGTTGCCCACGTCGACGACCTGCTGGAATCACAAACAGAGAATCCGACTTCCGAAAACTTTGAGTAATAGACAAATAGAACTTCAAAGCCTGCACCAAATCCAATGTGTGCAAGGCCCGTTCCTTCGCATTCCTTGGCTCCGGACAGAGCGAGGGCAACACAATATCCTGGTTAACATGAAACTGTGACACCACTTTAGGTAGAAAGTCGCCCCGTGTGCGAAGCACTACGCGATCTGGGTGAAACTCCAGAAAGGAGCGAGCAAGAAAGAGCCGCCAACTCAGAAACCCTTCTCAAAGAAGTGACCGCCACTAGGAAGGCAACCTTCCAAGAAAGAAAGGAAAGATTAACAGAGTCCATAGGCTCAAAAGGCCCATGTTGAAGAGCCTCCAAGACAAGATTGAGCCGCCAAGGAGACACAGGCGCCTTCCGCGGTGGAAATTGACGGGTTACCCGCGAAAAAAGGAACGTACGTCCCTACGCGAGGCGATAGTCTTCCGAAACAGCAAGGACAGAGAGAAACCTGTCCTTTCAGAGTGCTAACTGCCAAACCCTTGTCCAGCCCGTACTGCAAAAAGGCCAACAAATTGGGAATGGAAAAAATCCTCGGGTTCCTAGAAGAACCCGAACACCACGAAAAGAAGGCTTCCCAAGTCTTGTGATAAATCCTAGTAGTAGCCGGACCTCTGGCAGCTCGCAGAGTGGCAATGACTTCGGCTGAAAAACCTTGACGGGTCAAGATTTCGGTCTCAAGAGCCACGCCGTCAAACGCAGAGACTTCAGGTCCGGGTGACGAACGGGCCCTTGGGTTAACAGGTCCGGGCGAAGAGGGAGTGGAAGTGGAGGCGCTACCAGAAGCTACACCAGTGTCGAGAACCACGTCCTCCTCGGCCAATCTGGGGCTATCAACATAGCCGGGACTCTCTCCAGTCTGATCCGACGCAACACCAGAGGAAGTAAGGATATCGGCGGGAACACATAGATTAGCTCGAATTGGTCCCAAGGAGCCACCAGAGCATCCACCGCCACAGCGTTCGAGTCCTTGTACCTGGACATGAACGTCGGTAACTTGGCATTGAACCTGGATGCCATCAAATCCACTTGGGGAGTTCCCCAACGGGAGCACAGCAGTGCAAACATTTCCGGATGAAGACTCCATTCTCCGGGATCCATCTTTTCGCGACTGAGGAAGTCCGCTGTGATATTCTGAACTCCTGGAATGTGAATCGCAGAGATGGCTGGCACTCTGGCCTCGGCCCATAGCAGAATTCGAGACACTTCCATCATGAGCCTGAAGCTCCTCGCCCCACCTTGATGGTTGATATACGCGACCGCCGTCGCGTTGTCCGTCTGCACTCGGACTGGTAGACCGCTTAAAGGGACCGTCCAGTGTTGGAGGCAAAGGAAAACTGCCCTCAATTCCAGGATGTTGATCGGCAGGACAGACTCTTCCAACGACCATACTCCCTGAATCCAGAGATCGTTCCAGACACCCCCCCAGCCCGTCAGGCTGGCATCGGTGGTTATGATCGACCACCTCGGAGGAAAGAAGGACTTTCCCAGGGATAACGCTTCCGGACATAACCACCATTCTAGAGACTCTCTCACCCTGTGGGAGATGATGACACTGCAATCCAGTGAAAACTGCGATTGATCCCAACGGTTCAAGATGAACATTTGGAGAGCCCTGGAATGAAATTGGGCAAACGGAATTGCTTCCATTGACGCCACCATCAAACCCAGAAGGCGCATACACCTTCGAAGGGACATTGCTGTCGCAGACTTCATAACCTGTACATGACGAAGAAGACTCGCTTGCTTGTCTGGAGGCAGAGACACCACTGCTCGTACCGTGTCGAAATGCATTCCCAAAAACAGGATTGACTGCGACGGTTCCAGAGACGACTTCTCCCAATTGACCAGCCACCCGAAGTCCTCCAGGAGCTGAAGGGATAGATTGCGAGCCGTCACCCGCCTCCTCCTTTGAGGACGCCACAATCAAAAGGTCGTCCAGATAGGGAAGAATCGTAACCCCCTGTCTTCGCAGAATACCATGAGAGGAGCCAGAATTTTTGTAAAAACTCTGGGTGCTGAAGCCAACCCGAATGGCAGGGCCAAAAACTGGTAATGATCCTGGCCTATGGCAAAACGAAGGAAGCGTTGGTGGGCCCTTCCGATGGGGACATGCAAATAAGCGTCGCGAATGTCGATTGACACCAAAAAATCGTTCTGCGACAAGGCCGCCACAATGGAGCGAAGTGACTCCATGCGGAATTTCCGGGTGCGGACATGCCGATTCAATCTTTTGAGATCTAGAACGGGGCGAAATTTGTCCTCCTTTTTGGGGACCACAAAGAGGTTGGAATAAAACCCTCTTTCCCGGTCCTCCGGTGGAACTGGTACCACCACACCCTTCTGCAGAAGGGAATCGACCTCCCGCAGTAGAGCGGCAAATAGCTCGGGCTCTGACGGAATGCGGGATTGGCAAAAACTGTCTGGGGGTCGAGAAAGAAACTCTATGAAGTAGCCTGTCGACACAACCCTCGTCACCCAGGCGTCCGACACGCGGGAAGCCCAAATCGGTTTGAATTGGAGCAGGCGACCTCCCACTCGAGAGCCCTCGAGTGAGGCCCTGGCGTCAGTCCGCCTTAGCGGGCTTTTTGTCAGCTTCCCGCTTGTCTTGGCGGAAGCTCTGTTTCCAGGAAGTGCGGGATTTCTGAGCTTTCTTTTTTCCCGAAAAAGAGGGACGCCCCGATCCCCAAGAGGGCTGACCGAATCGTCCCCTGGACCGAAAGGACCGCCGACTAGTACCAGCACTATGCCTGCCAGCCGCAGAAGACACAGCTCTTCGCTGCGGTAAAGCCGTTTCTTTTGCCTTTGCCTTGGCAATCAGCTCCGTGAGGCCAGATCCAAATAGCTGACCACCCTTGTAAGCTAAAGAAAGCAAACCTTGCTTGGAAACCGCGTCTCCGGTCCACTGTCTAAGCCACAGAGCTCTCCTGACTGTGATCGCCGAGGATTGTGCCCTGGACAGCAGTGAGGCAGTATCCAAACCTGCATCACTGCCATATCGTGCTGCATCCTCCAATGACTTGAAAAGCAGGGTGGATAAAAATCATGATTTTTTTTAAAAAAAATCAAAAAAATCGGATTTTTTTGATTTAAATCGGATTTTTTTGATTTAAATAGGATTTTTTAATCAAGTTGTACACAAGCAAAACTGTCTTTTTGCAAATCAAATTATTTTACACAAATAAAAATATTAAAACAGTTGATGATTATGAAACCTAATAATTTTTATTTGCACTATTAAACAATCAGAATTGAACTACAGAGAGTAAGTACTTTTTAACAATAGCCTATCTCTAACGTTTGAAGTAAGCAAACATCTTCAGTGAATACATCAGTCCTTTAAGCCTACTGTTTATTTAGGACTTTTAATAGGAAAACTAGTTGTCCTGCTTTAGCAGTTCCTAAGCGGTTTCGGACTGTTGTGTGCACAAAACCAAATGAAGAAAACAATCTCTCTACTCCTGCCGATGAAGCCGATGCAGTCAGTAGCTGAGTAGCTACATTTATTATCTTCGCTGGAAGAACAAGTGATTGCGACTTCCACCAGTCCAGTGGTTTTAGTTCATTAACGACGTTATCTGCAAACATGTATTTTTGAAATGGTGCAGATTCACACTTCAATTTCAGCACAGTTGCCACAATGTCATGGTTAGTATTGGCGAGCCACTCCACTGCAGAGTTGATTTCCGCCTCAGATAGTTTTTTCCCTCTGTAGATGGGATGCAAGATATTGGCTAAATAGTGTTCTTCTTTTAATGCTTGGTCCTTGCGGTGGGGTATTGCAACCTTTACATTGTTTGAGAGGTTCAAGCAATCTAGCGAACCTTCTAAATCTTTCCAAACTTCTGTGGCATCAGCTATGGTTGCAGTATCTTTCTGCATTTTATCCAACGCAATAGATATTGGCTTTAACCTTTCCAAAAGGTCCTCGGCATTTCTCTTCACACCAAGATTTAATACTTTGCTTCGTATATTAGCATCAATTTTATCCTGATGTGTTTCGCAAATGGACACTAATTTTGACCAGTTGTTAATAAACAGTTCCAAGCATTCAGCCAAGGTATTCCATCTAACATCTTGTGGTAGAACCAACTTCAGTCCTCCCATTTCCTTGTAGGTTGCATGTGCAAAATGATTATTGCGGAAATATTTAACAATTTCTACAACATGTTCCTTGACACCCGAAATATGCAGGTCTTTTGCCAAAAGATGCAACAAATGGGCAGAACAACCGTATGTAATGACATTTGTGTCATCCTCATGTGCCAGTTCCACTCGCATTTTTGCCACATTGCTTGCGTTATCAGTAACTAAGCTCCTTACTTTACATCCAAACTGTTCTTGGCATTGGTGAATTGAGTTCTTAGCAATTTCAAGTAAATATTCAGCAGTATGTGAATTTCCAGATGTGTCGATTGTGTCTGTAAGGTAAGTTTCACCATCTTCTGTTGTGACACAAGTGCAAATTATGGGGTCGTTGTGGATGTTGCTCCAACCATCCAAGCTCATGTTAACAACTTTGTCTTTCAAATATTTTGTACAAGCCGCTCTTTCTTTGTCGTATACAGCCTGAAGATGTTTTCCTGAGATATCAAATCTACTTGGTGGTTTGTAGCCTGGTCTTATTCCTTCGATCATTTGTACAAACAATGGGTGTTCAACTAGTCGGAAAGAAGAATTGGTTGCAAATATGAATTTAGCAATTAATTCATGAAAATGTTCTTTCTGGCTCGTCGTAGTCTTTAAGAGGAATTTTTCTACACTTTGCACGCAAAGTTTTTTGTTGGGCTGCTTTGTTGAAGTTGTACCCAGATATTGATTGTCACGTGCAGCACAAGCCATATTTGACCCTGAAAGCACAGTAATTAAAAATATAATTCGACTGCGTATTTGAAGAAATATAACGAAAATATTTTGAAACAAACTTTTCGAACAATGTAATGGTCCTCGTCCTATAAGGGCTGTCTCAAAAGTTATGCTACTCAAGTTTCCGGTGAAGTTGCTGTAATACTAGTAATATCAGAGCAACTGAAAAAAATTATGTCACAAAAGTTTTAAAAATGTTTTTTTAAAAAATGGTCAATTTGGCAGACTTCAAAAGTGAATTGTAGCCTACAATAAAAAAAAAAAATAGGCGTATACACACTCTTTTATTTTTACTTAACGTTAATCTTCTGTGAAATATTGCCTTAACATAAATTTAAATTCTATACTCCAGAACTAGTGCTAGAAATTTTTCTTTTCATAGACTTTAACCATCCCAGTAAAACGTCTGTTAAAATGGGTTGTAATTGCCAGACTTACCACTAGTGCTAGGGTCCTGGTGCATAAGAAGCTGTGGGGGTTCATTGACATTAGTTGTATCACTATCAACATCTTCATTTCCCTTCTGGTTGCAGTTTTCATAATGTGATTTCAAAACGGCAAACAAGTCCTTGGATATCCTTTTGACAGTATTTGCACTTTGCTCTCCCACCTTTCTTTCCAAGCTCTGCTGGCATCTCAACAAAATGAACCCAAATAGGGTCTCTCTTACGACCTGCCATGGCTCACGCAGATCACTTCTGAAGTTTGATTGTTACTACAGCCAAGTACTGCTGACTGACTATCCAACAAGTTTGGGCATGTCAACTGAATGGAAAAAGAAACTGAAACCAAGCTACAGAAAGTGAAACCAAGCTAGAAGTGTGGAGTTAATTGAACAATGATTGAAAGTTTTAGATTTTAATCGTGATTTATATTAAAAAATCTTTTGATTTAAATCAGTGATTTAAATCATGATTAAAATCACGATTTAAATCGATCTGATTTAAATAGAAAAAAATCATTTGATTTAAATCATGATTTAAATCGTTGATTTAAATCGGCGTGATTTAAATCAATCCACCCTGTTGAAAAGCCCCTCTACCTCGGATAGTGGGGATCCATCTTGCCACGCCGTCCGTAGACGGTCTAACCAGTTCAGGGAAGCTTTACAAGCACACATGGATCCTAGCACTGCTCTGAATCCATGACCCGCGGCCTCGTAGATGGATTTCGCTGCCATCTCCGTTTTTCTGTCCAGCAGATCCTGCAGACTCGCCTTCCCTTTAACAGGAAGCAATGAGGATTTGCTAAGCTGGGATAAAGGGACATCCACTTCAGGAGAAGGAATCCAATTATCAATCAACTCCGTCGTACACGGATATAGCGTCTCAAAAAACCGTGTCCCCTGAAAACGTTTATCTGGACACAGGCGTTCCTTCTCCACTGCCTCAATAAGCTCGTCCAGAGATGGTAAGGCTGATCGCGACCTATGCGACTCCTGAAACATCCGGGCCGACTTACCAGGACGTCTAGTTACCTCCTCCGGTAACTGTAACGCCTCCCTCATGGCTCCAATAAAAGCCTCTGTACGGCTCAAAAGAGAGGCAGAGTGTCCCTGCCGATCCTCCTTATCCGAATCGGACACCTCCCCATCCGAGCTTGAAGGGGAACCCTCCATACCAGAGATCTCCGAGTCGCTACGCGGGGAAGAAGGCACCGGCCTGTGTCGCTTCCTACCATGAGAAGATCTAGCTGACACCCAATAACCTAGAAGGTCAGAAAGGCCATTAATAGAACGAGCGAGGGCCTCCATTTTGTCATCACTGACACCTCCGACCGCTGCGCTTGATGCCGTCGAGGTCTGCGTGTCAGATACGCGAGACTGATCCTGTAGCGGATCTGGGAGACGGTCCGCACCTCCTGGACCCTGATCCGACATGCCCTCACACAGTATATGGCAGGTCAAAAACCTGTCAGCAACTAGAACAGTGTGGTTTTCAAAGGCAAAACGTACGCTGAAGGGTTAAGCTCTTAAAGAGAGAGCTACCCCAGCTGTCTCCCAATAAAGGGTTAACCGCCAAAGAAGGGGTTAATGTCGCAGACTCCCCACAACCCTTGTGTAATGAAAAGGGTGTGCGAGCCCCAGGTGCCTCTTATGAGGTAACAGCTGCAGGACAGTGTTTCAAAGGTATGCCACACTAAACAAGAACGCCAACGAGATCGCTAACATATTGCGCTGAATTGTACATCGCAATGACCGCCAAAGTCGCTAAGGAGATCGCTAACCACTTATGCGTCGTCAATGAGATCGCCCACTGTGGCAGCTACTAGCGACATTAAAACGATCACAAAAAAAAAAAAAAAACGATCGCAAAATTAAGCGACGCTATTGTGATCGTAGCGGGAGCGTTCCGTGTGACAGTACCTCCTGCGCTGTGGGTGTGAGGGGGTCAAGCTTCTGCCCTGACAGGTAGAAGCGACTCACCCAGCTGGCCGCGGTGTAGTGTCTTCCTTTCGGTCGGTCGGGGGGAGCGGAGAGTGAGGAGCCCGAGGAGGCCTTCAGTAATGGCCACCGCGCTAGAGGAGAGAAGCCGGAAGAGAAAAAGGCAGGGAAAAGCGCGCGCTCAGAGCACTTCCTGCCCGTGAAAAAATTCGAAAGCGCGAAGCCACGCCCCCCGCCGGTTTCAAAAAAGCGCGCGACTCACTCCGCTCCCGCTCCCATGTCCTGCAGGTATCCACCTGCGGACAAAAGTACACAATCACCACACATGAATACATGTAGCAGCGGCTGCCGCAGCGGCCGCTGAAGCACTCAAAACACATTAAAATGTGGAGTACTCACCCAGCTGAGCGCCACAGGGACCCCTCAGAGATTTGTGGCGCTGTGCCCGTAGCTTCCCCCCAGGGCGGGGAACGCAGTGACCCCAGAAGCGCGGTTTGCGTCCCCGCCAGGGAAGCAATCCTCAGCCCCCAGGGCCGGCAGGGTTCTGCAGGGACCACCTTACAGGGTAATACAGATCCACCAAGGGAGAGGTGGGGGTCCAGCAGCACTGAGACCCCTGAGACCTCTAGACCACTGGCGGTCCAAGTCTCTGTCCGACTAAAATAAAAAATTTTTCTGAGGAGCTGCTTCCAGCAGCGACTATCCTCTGTGACCTCAAATTTTAGACTGGATAGCTGGAGTAGGAGGAGCCCTATAAGCTGGAGGGGCCGGTCAACACTTTTTTAATCTGAGGTGTTTCTATCCTATGTGGGCTCCGCCTACCCACTAGTAATGACTAGTGTGTCTCCCTTCCTTCATCTGCTGCTGAAAGAAAGTTCTTGAAAATCAAAGTAGCCAAGCCACTTCTTGAAATAATTAATTTAGATACTACTCCCAAACCAATAAATCCATAGCTTTAAGTTACTGAATACGGTAATTTATAAAGAAATCATTTGCTCTGATACATACGTGGTTATAGGGGCACATTTAGATTTTACATAATGAAGTATTGTACGCACATAGTTAGAGGTTGGTGAATGAAGCACCACGCATGGAATGACGCCACTGTAAAATACAGTTGATAAGTATGTCCTTTCTTATCCAAAGTCTCTGCCTTCTGGTAATCATAGGATCTAGAACACTATACAACCTAAACATGGTAAAATATGTTCATCTTGATCTGATATTTTGGAGTAATTTGAAGGATCGCGCATATAAATATATATACTCACTGAGGTCTTCTGAAAGTTGTGGGAACTCGTAGATATGTTCACATGTGTTTTTACTGCTGGGATGCAAAACCCAAACTCAAAGTCAAAACTTTTCAAAAGCTGGTCCCGAAAATAATGTCTCTCAATCATTCGGAAGTTATTTATAGGTTTATCACCGACTGTAAATTCAACCCTGGAGGAAAAAAAAAAAAAGGAGTAAAAGGGAAGGGGGGACGACAGAAATATTAGCTTTATAATTAGAGGGGCTTTTGCTGTAGGTGTTCCTGCACTGGAAATCTCTGGGACAGAGAAAACTACAAAGGGGGCCACTGCGCAATCACAGATCCTATAAACTGTGTGGAGATGATACCATAGTACATTACAACATTGTATAACTTTTCAATGCACAAACAATAAGATTCAAAAGGGAAAACTTGTCACTTGCTCAAAAAAATGAATAATGAGTTAAATGTCTGAGCGCTTTTCCGTTCTTCATTGCAAAGATATTCACATTTGTTTCTCCTGGAGTGCACTATGAAATCTCGGCTTTGCAGTCCAACTGGACGTTTCTTCTGTCTTTTTTGGCAACATGTGCTTTGACCTCTCGCTCACAGACACTGACAATCACAGCTCTGCAGCTCATATACCAGTCTAAGAAGCGGTCGAGCTGTGATTGGCACGATCTGGGGTAGAAGGGTACAAGCGCACACCCCCAGAGAAGACTGAAGAAACGCCCAGTTGGACAACAAAGCAGAGATTTCACATACGGAACTTTAAAAAAAAAAATCAATAAATGGGGGATCTCCCTGCAAAGGAACAACCCAGGGCAAAATGGAAAAGAGCAAAATAATTTTAAGAGGTGAGGGATTTTCACAAGGTGTTTAGGTTTAAGCATTTTTTTTTTTAATCAAATAAAAAGGATTTAAAGATAAGAGCCGTTATATTTAGTGATAATTTTTTGAGGTCTTTACGAAGTGGGCGTTGCTCACAGGGTAATAGCAGAAGCCTAAACACCTGTCCCCAGGGAGCCCTGTGAGTAACACTCCCCCGGTAAATACCTTAAAAAATTTGCAATAAATGAGGTTCATATCTCTGGAAACTTATGACAGATTTAAAAAAAAAAAAAAAATCAAAAACTCAGTGGAGCAAGAAAAATACAAGATGGGCAAAAACAGTCCACTTTTTATCTTACCAGTTTTTAACTGCTGATACTGGACTAACCCTTTAAGAAAAAGTGACTTAAATTCTGGTTCAATAGCTAAAATTAAGTTTAGAATAGTTAGAGACATACCTAGCAACCTAAAGTAAGACAGTGTACTTGCTGTCCTGCCGTTCTCTTGCACAATACCTAATAAAAGTGCAGACCTGGATATTTCTATAGCCATTTATGGGAAAGCTCTCTAACAACTAGAACACAAACTGCCAAATTGAGTGAAGTTTTTTTTTTTTATTTGGAAGAGAGTTTGTTTGTACCAGATTTTGGCAGTGTACAGTTTGATATTCACTTTTTCGTCTATAAGGATTGCAGAAATAATTTCTAAGGGACAGCTATAAATAAAAAAACTACCAAAAAGAACTAAGACTTTAAAAATAATTTGTGCTGGGGTTTTTCAAAATAAATGCCAATTGACTATTTTGAGTTCTCCTGATTTAGCATCGTTTTTATTATTTTGTATTACTACAAGTCTTTGCTTTCTATACTTTAGCCTTTTGTGACCAGTCTTGCGAGTTTTATTTTTTATCGACGGTAATTTAAATTAGGACTTGTCAGTTTTCCTTACAGGTAACGAACTCCTGCAGTTTTGTGTGGCCCTTCCTGGCTATTGTTTAGGACAGCCAACAACGAGAGTACATGAAGTTATTTGATGAGTCACCATTTTCTAATACCTGTAATATTTTTGCACCAATAGAGCTGTACTAGGGCTTGTTTTTTCACATCGGGAGCTGATGTTTTTATGTGTACCTTTTTGAGGTGGATATGAAGTTTTGATTGCTTCTAAGGGTATGTGCACAGGTTGCGGATTTTTATAAATCCGCAGGTAAAATGACCTGCGTTTTACCTGCGGATTTTCTGCAGATTTTGTGCAGATTTCCCCTGCGGTTTTACACCTTACACCTGTGGATTTCTATAATGGAGCAGGTGTAAAACCGCTGCGGATTCCGCACAAAGAATTGACATGCTGCGGATTCAAATCTGCAGCAAATCTGAGCGGAAAAATCCGCAGCATGTGCACAGCGTTTTTTTTTTTACATAGATTAGAATGGTACAGTACAACGCAGCAGAATCCGAAACGTGTGCACGCACCCTAAGTGTTTTTTTTAAGTGCTGCAGGGACCGTAAAATACGGATTTTTGTGTTACTCACCGTAAAATCCTTTTCTCCGAGACGCTCATTGGGGGACACAGGACTGTGGACTGTGGGTGTATGCTACTGCCGCTAGGAGGCTGACACTAAGTAAACATAAAAAAGGTTAGCTCCTCCTCCGCCGTATACACCTCAGCACTGGCCGCAGGCAAACCCAGTTTAGTGCAAAAAGCAGTAGGAGGCTAAAACAAAAAAAATCAGTGTTAATACAGGTACAATATATCCAGAAGTAAATCTACTGATATAGACCCAAGCAAACAAAATTAGCTTAGAAAGCAAAGCCATCCGGCTATAAGGGAGGGTGCTGTGTCCCCCAATGAGCGTCTCGGAGAAAAGGATTTTACGGTGAGTAACACAAAAATCCGTATTTCTCCTTCGTCTCATTGGGGGACACAGGACTGTGGGACGTCCCAAAGCAGTCCACTTGGGTGGGAAACTGACTCCACAGTGCAATTATACATAGGCATTGCTCATAGGTGCGCTACCGCGCCCTGAAGAATCCTTCTACCCAGGCTAGCATCCGCTGACGCCTGAGTATGGACATTATAATGTTTTGAAAAAGTATGCAAACTGGACCAGGTTGCCGCCTTACAAACCTGTTCCGCCGAAGCCTGATGCCGAAGAGCCCAGGAAGCACCCACTGCTCTGGTGGAGTGAGCCCTGATTCCTGCGGGAACCACCGCGCCTCTGATGCGGTAGGCCTCTTGAATGGTTACCCGTATCCATCTAGCTAAAGTTGACCTAGACGCAGCGAGTCCCTTCCTGCGACCCTCAGGGAGGATAAACAGCGTGTCCGTCTGCCTAAAGGATGCCGTTCGAGATACATATCTCCTGAGTGCTCTCACCAGATCCAGCGTATGGAGAGCTTTTTCTACCCGGTGCGTCGGAGCTGGGCAAAATGAGGGCAAAACAATGTCCTCATTGATGTGAAATGAGGACACGACCTTAGGCAAAAAAGGAGGTGCTGGCCTAAGCACTACCTTATCACGGTGGAAAAGTAAGTACGGAGCTCGGCAGGATAGTGCTGCCAGCTCCGAAACCCGCCTTATGGATGTTATGGCCACTAAAAATACCACCTTCCAGGAAAGGTATGTCAGGGAAACCTCCTGAAGAGGCTCAAAAGGAGATTCTTGCAGAACTCCCAGAACCAGATTGAGATCCCAAACATCTAAGGGAGCCTTGTAGGGGGGCACTATATGGACAACCCCCTGAATAAAGGTCCTGACCTGTAAATTAGATGCGATCCTTCGCTGAAAAAGAACCGACAAGGCCGAAATTTGACGCCTAAGAGTACTTGGTGCTAAACCTGAATCTAAGCCTGCTTGGAGAAAAGACAGAATGTTGGGGATTGAAAAATGAAGTGGAGAATAACCATGTTCCCTGCACCATGTAAAAAAGACCTTCCAAGTACCATGGTAGATACGAGCCGAGGTGGGTTTTCTGGCGCTAGCCATTGTGGCGGCGACCTTTTTGGAGAATCCAGCCCTAGTCAGAATCCAAGATTCAACGGCCAGGCCGTCAAACACAGGACCGCTAAGTTCTGGTGGTAAACTGGGCCCTGGGAGAGAAGATCCACGCGTTCTGGCAGACGCCAGGGTGCGTCGCTGAGCAGTTTTACCAGCTCTGCGTACCATGAGCGACGCGGCCAATCCGGAGCGATCAATATTGCTGGTACCCCCTCTAACCTGATCTTCCTGATCACCCTTGGGAGTAGAGCCATTGGTGGAAACAAGTACAGAAGATGAAACTGATTCCATGGTAGAACCAGGGCATCCACTGCAATTGCCTGCGGATCTCGGTACCGGGAGACAAAGTTGGGCACCTTGGCATTTATCCTGGAGGCCATCAGGTCCACATCTGGGGTTCCCCAACGTAGGCATATCTGCTGGAATACCTCGGGATGTAGCGACCATTCCCCTGACGCTATCCCCTGACGGCTGAGAAAATCCGCTGCCCAGTTCTCCTCGCCTGGAATGTGGACCGCTGATATCACAGAGTGATTTCTTTCTGCCCAGGATAGAATGTGTCCTACCTCGCGCATGGCTGCCCTGCTGCGGGTACCCCCCTGATGATTTATGTATGCCACCGCTGTGGCATTGTCCGATTGTATTCGGACAGGGCGGCCCGCCAAATGATGGTGAAAACGCCTCAGAGCCAGCCGAACAGCTCGGATCTCCAAAATATTGATTGGGAGGGTCGCTTCCTGCCGACACCAAGTCCCCTGAGCTGTATAGTGACGAAACACTGCTCCCCATCCGAGAAGGCTGGCGTCCGTTGTGACTATCAGCCAAAGGACTGGAGGAAAATATCGCCCCTGGCGAAGAGTGATGTCCCTTGTCCACCACGAAAGCGTCTGTCTGACCTGCCGGGACAGACGGCACTGAAAATTGAGCGAGTAAGGGCTCCCGTTCCATACTGCCAAGAGAGCATGCTGAAGGGAGCGGAGATGGAACTGGGCAAATGGAATGGCTTCGATCGCTGCCACCATCCTTCCTAGGACCCTCATACAAAACCGGATGGTGTGAGGTATTGGTTGGCGAAGGATCCGTACCTCCTGACGGAGAACTAGAGCCTTCTCTTGAGGAAGAGTTATCAACCCTTGAGCAGTGTTGAAAATCATTCCTAAAAAGGTGATCCTTTGAGATGGCACGGGAGACGATTTCTTTAGATTCACCAGCCACCCCAGGCGAGCAAGGGTGTCTAGCGTAATGCTGACACTCTTCTCGCAAGCCTGATAGGACGGACCCTTGATGAGGAGATCGTCCAAATATGGCAAAATGACTATCCCCGGGAGTGCAGAATGGACACAACGGCAGCCATAACCTTTGTGAACACCCTGGGGGCTGTGGCTAGTCCGAACGGCAAAGCTGTGAACTGGAAGTGAAGGTTGCCGATGGCAAACCGAAGAAACCTCTGATGAGGAGGAAATATGGGGATGTGGAGATAGGCATCCTGAATGTCTATTGATGCTAGAAATTCCCCCTTTTCCATGGCTGCAATAACCGATCGTAGAGACTCCATTCGAAACCGTCGAATTCTGACAAATTGATTCAGTCGTTTTAGATCCAAAATGGGTCTGACAGAGCCGTCCTTCTTGGGTACTATGAACAGATTGGAGTAAAACCCCTGACCCCTTTCGATCTCTGGAACAGGAACAATGACCCCGCTGCGCCGAAGAGATTCGACCGCCTTGAATAAGGCGTGAACACGGGATTCTTTTTTGGGAAGACGCGAAGGAAAAAATCGATTTGACGGACGATTGATGAATTCTATTTTGTACCCCGAGGAAACTAACTCCCTGACCCACTTGTCGTGAGTAATTGATAGCCAAGCGGGGCGAAACCAGAGTAAGCGGCCGCCTACTCTGGATAAATTGACCGGATTCTGCCTCCAGTCATTTATCCGAATATCTTTGGGATTTAGACCCTCTAGATTTTGGCTGTTGAGATCGCATTCTTCCCAAAGGGTTGGTCTTGTAGGAGACTTGGCGATCTCTGGCCTGATTAGGTCGACCTGAGCCGCTGGAGGTGGCTGGCGCGGTCCAACCTGGGTTACGAAAGGCCCTAAAGCGAGGCTGAAGCTGTCGGCGAAAAGGCTGTCTAAACCTCTGCTGAGGAAGGAAACTGCTCTTTCCTCCCGTCGCATCAGATATGAGCTGATCCAACTTCTCGCCAAATAATCGGCCGCTCTGATAGGGTAAGGACGTAAGTGATTTCTTTGAGGTTGAATCCGCTCGCCAAGTCCTCAACCACAAAGCTCTCCTGATAGCAATTGCATTAGCTGCAGCTAATGCCGCGCAATTTGCCGCATCCATAGAAGCGTTAATTAAAAAATCACCTGCAAGAGCTATCTGATTGGAGATTTCCGTTACCTCAGAAGGCACCTCTATACCGTGAAGGGCTCTATTTAGAGACTCCGACCAAGATATCATGGCCTTAGCAACCCAAGTCGCTGCAAAAGAAGGAGAGAGTGCAGAGCCTGATGCCTCAAACACTGAGTGGGCCAAACTTTCAACCAGACGATCCGTTGGATCCTTGATCGAGGAACCATTAGGAAGGGAGAGAAGCGTTTTAGACGCTAAACGCGATACAGGAGGATCGACTGTAGGAGATTCTGCCCACACCTTCAGAAGTTCGGGAGCAAAAGGATATCTGGTATTAAGGGCTTTTTGTCCTGCAAAGCGCTTGTCCGGTTTTTCTCGGTGGCGCTGCACCAGCTCCTCAAACTCAGGATGAGCACCAAAAACCTTATGAGTTTGTCTGGCTCGTTTGAAAGACACCTTATGACCAGAGGCCAAGGTGGATTCATCCTCTATCCCCAGGGATTGATTGACAGCTTCAATCAGACTGTCAATTGTCTCCTGACAATACGGTGCCTCTAGATTGAGAGACCCTTCAGAATCAGAATCTGAATACTGATCACTTGCCTCCAAAGGAGAGGGAGAGCGAGAAACTGAGCTAAAAGATGCCGAGGCCCCGGACGGCATAGGCGACGCAGTATGGGTTCGCTTCCCATGCGTCTGTCTGGTAAGAGCGCGGCCCCTGCAGGCCGGAGGTTCCTGAGGCGTAGTGAAGCCGGGTGAACCACTGTCCCTGCTCCTATCGGGAGCTTGAAGGGACTCGATTGCTCTGGTTAATGACGCCACAGATTGAGAAAGAGACAAGGCCCATTCCGGAGGGCCTGACGCACTAGGCTCGGTTATAGGTAAGGACTCCTGAGCCCGTTCGGAGTCACAGGCTTCGCAGACCCGATTAGTCTGGGCGTGCGGAAAAGGGGATCTACAGGCAATGCATGCAGTATAAAACACCGTGTGGGTCTTAGCCCTTCTGGACATACTGGATCTGTCACAGATTTCCTCCTGTCAGAATAATTTGGATGTGGCGGTGCGGGTAGTAGCGGTGCGGAGCGCAGCAAAAAAAAAAAAAAAAAAAAAAGGGGGTGAGGATGGTGCAGGCACCCTAACTCCATCACCCCTTCAGGGGTGAGGAGAGGGACCATCCGCCTCCTTGCAGCACCGCGGTCTTGCCTTGGTGGTGCAGTGGGGGCCGCACGGACTATTTACTGCCTCTGTACAGCCTAGGGTTTCGATACCTTAGGGTGGTCAGGGCTGAGTCCGGCATTAGTGTCCCACGTCGCGGGAGAGGATACGTGGAGGCTTTACTCCACGTGCTCGCCCGTTGATGTTTTGGGGAGATCGGACCCTTTCAATAGGGTCCGTCGCCCCTGTCAAATCTGCGTGGGAAAATAGAGAAAAAAAAAAAAAAATGGTCTGGAAGGAACCAGACGTGTGCCTCCATCAGACACTAAGCATGAACTGGGTTTGCCTGCGGCCAGTGCTGAGGTGTATACGGCGGAGGAGGAGCTAACCTTTTTTATGTTTACTTAGTGTCAGCCTCCTAGCGGCAGTAGCATACACCCACAGTCCACAGTCCTGTGTCCCCAATGAGACGAAGGAGAAACACTAATTCTAGCGTTTTCATTTTCTTTTTTTATTATGGCGTTTCTTAATTGGGTGTATGTTATATTTTGATAGATCAAACTTTCACGACCACAATACATATATTTATTTTGAAAATGTAATTCTAAATGGTGGAAGAGGGGGTGATTCTAGTTTTTAATTTTCTATATTTAACCACTTTTATTTCTTTAGTCCCGTTGAGGGACTTGAACCGGTGTTGCGAGGGAGAAGGGGGGTTGCAAAAGCGCCTGGAAGACAGCACCCCCACAATGTGAGTTCTAAATGCTCGCTGCTGTTATAGGCAGGTGATCATCTGCCAACAGTGAGGAAAGCTCAGCTCCTGAGCCTGCAGCAAAGATGGAGGTCCCACCAGATTACATACCAGTTGAAGGAACACAATTTAGAAATAAAATGTTTAAATTAACCTCTTAAGAACCGTACCTTTTAGGGCCTTCAGGACCAAGTTTATTTTGTGTATGACCACCTGTTTATTCCTGACTGCACGCAACCATTCTCTGCTCTTGAGATGGTGGTACACGCATACATCCGACATTTATGGCATATCCTGCCCACATACCATAAATGTCCCAAAATGGAAAACTCCTATTAGGACTAAGTTTTCATTTTCACATTGAGACCATAGTTTTGTGCAGCACCAAGACAAGTTTCAGGTCTTTGAAACCATTTTGACATACATGATAGTTACGCTTCAACTTAAGAAATTTTTTAATTTTTCTTTGGCACAATTAATTTTAAACAGCTGATCCCGGGTTATTAAAGTGTAGCAGAATTGCTAATTACAGCAATATAAGGGACAAGAAAAAAACATTTAAAGTTAAACACTAATAATAAAACAATTTCTTCACGAAAGAATAAATGTCCATCAGTAATGTAAAATGTTTATGACGCTTTTATTGTTTAAAGGGAACTTGTCATCCCCCTCCCGGCCGTTTTGAAGTAAAAGTGCCACCTTCAGCAGCACTAAGGCAGCAGTCTGTGAAGGTGGCTCGTTTACTTCTGTGCCCCTGCAACCGTGAAATATTCAGTTTTAAAAATAGGAACCCCATACCTGAAATGTGTCGAAGAGGCATGGCCTCTTCCCGTGACTTATCCTCAACCAGCGGTCATCAAGCCCCTTCATTGATACCGCGCCTCCTCCAGGCTTTTTTTTTTTTCTTTCGTTTATGTGCGGCGCCTGCGCTTTTGTATCAGTCCCCGGGCATGCGCAGTGCGCGCTGCCCGGGAACTGTCTGAAGACTATAGCGCCTGTGTCGTTGGCTTTCTCCTGATCCCTCTCGCAATGTGTTATCATGTATGCACACTGCGGGGCGGGATCAGGGAAAGCCAACGACGCAGGCGCTATAGTCTTCAGACAGTTCCCGGGCAGCGCGCACTGCCTGATACAAAAGCGCAGGCGCCGCACATAAACGAAAGAAAAAAAAAAGCCTGGAGGAGGCGCGGTATCAATGAAGGGGCTTGATGGACGGCTGGGGGGAGGATAAGTCACGGGAAGAGGCCATGCCTCTTCGACACATTTCAGGTATGGGGTTCCTATTTTTAAAACTGAATATTTCACGGATGCAGGGGCACAGAAGTAAAAGAGCCACCTTCACAGACTGCTGCCTTAGTGCTGCTGAAGGTGGCTCTTTTACTTCAAAACGGCCAAGGGGTGACAAGTTCCCTTTAACACTAGCCTTTTATTAGCCACTTTAAAGGGAACTTTTCAGTAGATCCAAGCAGGGATGGGCTCTTTCTTTACCACTTGTCAAACAAGCCAAACCAGACATCAAAAAGCCCCCCAAGGAGATGCCCCCATGAGTCTTTCCCAATCCTTTAAAACTATGATCACTACTCAAAGATCGGCGACATTCATGCCATTCTTGGTGACGTGCGTGTTGAAGCCAAATGTTTCTGATTCATTAAGAGGCACATTTGACATGTGATGTGCTTCTCTCCAGAAATCTTTCCTTCAGTCAGTCTATGACTGGAGTAAGATTTGTGGCGTACGGCGCTTAACTCATCATGAATTAGACGCGCTATCGAGCCCCACCTTTGTCTATTTTAGTAGATCTTTAAAAGGAACCAGTAAAAAAACACTACTAACCAGCAGATATGGGGTTAATCTGCAGGTTAATAACATTATGAACCTCCCCGATGCCTGCACTTGGCCGAACGCTGTGGGGAGAAAATTAACTTTATTCCTCCTCTCCTCTTCCCAGCATTCTGGTTTCAGTCACGGGGCAGGCAACGGCAGCAGTTCAGCTCTGGGTATGCTGTAACCGTAACCCCGGCCCTGACTGACAGCCGGTCCCAATGCAGAGCCAATGTCAATCAGTGCCAGGGGCGTGGTTACAGTCGCCGCCCTGTATACTTAAAGCTGTGACTGAACCAGACAGACGCCGCTCCCGTGATTGAAACCGTAATGCTGCAAGAAGGAATAAAGTCCATTTTCTCCCCGCAGCGTCCGGCTAAGAGCAGGCACAAGGCAGGTTAATAGGTTTTTTTCTGGTGAAAAGTTTTAAAATTCTTTGAATTAAAATTTACACGACCCAATGATTGGGCAGACAAGTCTTTGTTCTCCTAAGATTTGTGCATGCATATCCTTAGATCAAGTGACAAATGCTCATTTTATTGCTTCATTAATGAAGACATTAAATTCATGGTTTCATTGCCCGGGGCGATGTTCTGCCGACACTAACAAAACTAAAACTGTATGCAAGTGAACGATCACACAGTCACATATAGCACAAATGAGTGAAAATGGGGACGTTACTCACGTGGCTCCAACTTGACGTAGTCGAAGGAAAGCAGGGGTGAACTGATATCTTACAAATCTACCTGCGTTGGGATCGACATCCTTTTTATCACCGTGTTCCCGCTCTACAAGACATAAAGCAATAGATATACATTTAGCAATGTAAAGATTGCAAAGTAAAAAGCACCAGAATCTTAAAAGGTAACTAAGTCTAAAAAAAAAATTAAGACATTTTCAATGAGAAAGCAGTTAATTTGTAGACAAAGAAGAAGCATCTAGTAAATCAAAAAAGTGTGTATGTCCGGAAAACGTGTATGTCATAACGACATCCAGGTCTCAGAAACTTCCTGACATGCGCAGTGCATGTCAGGAAATCTCAGGTTAGTGCACAGAGAAGCTGCAGCGCTGCAAGCTTCTATAGCATGCAGATGCTGCTTCATCTGCATGCTATAGAAGCGATCAGCCTGCAGAAAATGAGTGTCCCATAGTGGGACAATGTGTAAAAATAAGAATTAAATAAAAAAATAAAGTAATATTAATTGTAAACATATTTTAAAAAAAATAAATAAAAAAAAAATCAGATAAATATTTTAGTGAAAAAAAATCTAAATAATTAAAGTACACATATTTGGTATCCCCGTGTCCGTAACGATCCGCCCTATAAAACTGTCCCACTAGTTAACCCCTTTAGTGAACACCATAAAAAAAAGGCAAAAAAAAATGCTTTATCATACCCCCGTACAAAAAGTGGAATAACATGCGATCAAAAAGACGGATATAAATAAACATGGTACCGCTGAAACCGTCATCTTGTCCAGCAAAAAACGAGCCACCATACAGCATCATCAGCGAAAAAATAAAAAAGTTATAGCTCTCAGAATAAAGTGATGCAAAAATAATTATTTTTTATATAAAATAGTTTTTATTGTATAAAAGCGCCAAAACATAAAAAAAATGATATAAATGAGGTATCGCTGTAATCGTACTACAGAATAAAACTGCCTTATCAATTTTACCACACGCAGAACGGTATAAAATAAATTCATAAATTGCTGGTTTTTGTTCATTCTGCCTCCCAAAAACCGGAATAAAAAGCGATCCAAAAATGTCATGTGCCCGAAAATGGAACCAATAAAAACGTCAACTCGTCCCGCAAAAAAAAAAGACCTCACATGACTCTGTGGGCCAAAATATGGAAAAATTATAGCTCACAAATTATGGTGATGCAAAAACGTCTTTGCAATAAAAAGTGTCTGCCATGCGCCCAAACAGTGGTTTACCCCCACATATGGGATATCGGCGTACTCAGGACAAATTGCACAACTCCTGGGGTCCAATTTCTCCTGTTATCCTTGGGAAATTAGATTGGGGGCAAAAAGATCACTTTTGAGGAAAAAATATGATTTTTTATTTTTACGGCTCTACGTTATAAACTTCTGTGAAGCACTTGGGGGTTCAAAGTGCTCAACACACATCTAGATAAGTGCCTTAGGGGGTCTACTTTCCAAAATGGTGTCACTTGTGGGGGGTTTCCACTTTAGGCACATCAGGGGCTCTACAAACGCGACATGGCATCCGAACTCAATACCAGCCAATTCTGCGTTGATAAAGTCAAATGGTGCTCCTTCCCTTCCGAGCTCTGCCGTGCGCCAAAACAGTGGTTTACCCTCACATATGGGGTATCAGCGTACTCAGGACAAATTGCACCACAACTTTTGGGGTCCAATTTCTCCTGTTACCCTTGGTAAAATAAAAAAAAATGGATCTGAAGTTAATATTTTGTGAAAAAAAAGTGAAATGTTCATTTTTGTTTTAAACATTCTAAAAATTCCTGTGAAGCACCTGAAGGGTTAATAAACTTCTTGAATGTGGTTTTGAGCACCTTGAGGGTGCCGTTTTTAGAATGGTGTCACTTTTGGGTATTTTCTATCATGTAGACCCCTCAAAGTGACTTCAAATGTGATGTGGTCCCTAAAAAAAAAAAAATGGTGTAGTAAAAGTGAGAAATCGCTGGTCAACTTTTAACCCTTATAACTTCCTAACAAAAAAACATTTTGGTTCCAAAATTGTGCTGATGTAAAGTAGACATGTGGGAAATGTTATTTAGTAACTATTTTGTGCGATATAGCTCTCTGATTTAAGGGCATAAAAATTTAAATTTTCGCCATATTTCCGTTTTTTTCATAAATAAACGCAAGTTATATCGAAGAAGTTTTACCACTAACATGAAGTACAATATGTCACGAGAAAACAATCTCAGAATCACCAAGGTCCGTTGAAGCATTCCAGAGTTTTAACCTGAAAGGGACAGTGGTCAGATTGTAAAAAATTGGCCCGGTCACTAACATGCAAGCAACCCTCGGGGGTAAAGGGGTTAAGGACCCAGCAATTTGGAAGACCTTATTGGACCATCTCACTGACTTCTTCTGTCTGAATGAGGGATGATGCCGTCATGAGGGGGTACTGTATCAAAGAGGGTTCCACATTAAAAAAAAAATGCTAAAATGGAATTTAATAAACTAACCTCTCAATTAACTAAAGAGGAACATAGATTAGCCATTTCTCCCTCCGTGAAGGTTTTGAATAAAGTAGTGGGATCAGAAACAAACTAAAAGACTTTTCAATGCGTAAAACAGAAAAACGCCTTGTTTACAGAAAGCAAAAATACTATGAAAAGGTTAATGAAGCCCATACGCTTTTAGCTAGAATTGTGAACTCCCATCCCCAGGTCCTGAGAGGGACTGATTGCACGATCCATTTGACTCCAACTGAAATTTTGAAGCTATTCTATAATTTTTATAGGAAACTGTATAATCTACAAGATACTCTCCCCATAAATAGGATTGATAGAACTAGGGTATTGGAAAATTTGTTATCAAGCCTAAACCTCCCGGTTCTCCCTTCGGAGGCCCTAATTTTTCTTAACCAACAAGTGTCACAGGCACAGGTTGTAGATATTTTGAAAGATCTTCCTTTGGGTAAATCTCCTGGACTGGATAGGCTGACATTTATACTACAAGACCTTTGCACAGGAGCACTCTCCCCACATGGTCAGAATATTTAATTCCTTCTGGAAGGCTTTCCCCCCATCCCAGACCCGATCTCACATTCTTATCTAATTCTCATCCCAAAACCAGGGAAGGATCCCTTAGAATGTTCAAAATATTGTCCAATTGCAGTGTTAAACTCTGATCTGAAAATTTTCACTCGCATACTGGCCAATAGACTAAACCGTTGGCTTCCTCCACTTATTAAGGATCAAGTAGGTTTTGTCCTTAATTGCCAACGAAGGGATAATACTAGACGAGCAATAGCTTTGATAGAAGTTGCCAATAGTAATAATCTTCAGTCCCTTATATTAAGTTTAGATGCGGAGAAAGCATTTGAACGCTTAAATTGGTCCTTTCTGTTTGAGACCCTGAAGATCTTTGGCATTTCAGGTCCTTTCTTGACAGCCATAGGGGCACTTTACAGTTCCCTTTCGGCCTCAATTAAGCTTCCTTTACACTCCTTTCCCTCGTTCAAGATATCGAACGGCACCCAGCAGGGATGCCCCCTCACCCCCCCTACTTTATGTGTTATGCACAGAACCACTGGCGGCTATGATAAGACAAAAACCTAACATTTCAGGGATTAAGGTTAGAAAAAATGTTTAAGATTTCCTTATTTGCGGATGATGTCCTTCTAACCCTAACCAAATTACATACTACACTACCTAATCTCATGGAGGATTTAAAAAGGTATGGGGAATTATCGGGGTATAAACTGAACACTTCAAAAACAGAAGCCCTGCCATTGAATATCCCCCCTGAGGTATTAGACCATTTAAAACTAAACTTTAAATTTACATGGAAGACTGAGGCTATTAGATATCTGGGAGTTAATCTGTCTTCTTCCTATGGTAACCTATATAACACCAACTTTCCACCACTTCTGACTGATTTGAGAGGAATGTTGGATAAGTGGAAACCATTCTTGCTCTCCTTAATAGGACGAATTACTTCTATTAAAATGTCGCTCCTTCCTCACTTACTTTTTTGAGACCTTACCAGTGAGGGTACCCATGAATGAGCTTAAGTCCCTCCAAGCAGCAGCGATGAGGTTCATTTGAAATGATAAGCGTCATCGGGTCTCCAAGCATGTCCTTGTCTCCCATAAATCACAAGGAGGCCTCTCGGTCCCTGATATTCTTAAATACTACTGGGCCTCGCATTTACGAAGGATTCCCTCATGGGCTTCACTATGTGTATATAGCAAATGGACAGAGATAGAAAAGTTGTGGCTAGCCCCAATTCATCCGAATTCACTACTATGATCAATTAGGACCTCTAGAATTTGCTGGGTCCCATGAGGTTCAGGAGGGAGATATGGATTTCACGTATGAAGAGGTTTGGTTTGGCCTCCGCTAACTCACCAATGATCTCATTTATATTTCAGCCCTTGTTATTAGTTTGGCTCACGCAATGGTCCATCCGTGAACCTCAGCGGGTCCATTCAGGATTGCAGATCTGGTAGACGTGTACACTCTGGAGCTTCTTACGTTTGATGCTATCAAGTCCAAATTCGCTATCTTTAATAAAGAGTTTTTCCAGTATTTGCAGACTGCACTTTGCCACCTCGCTTTATGGAAGGGGTCTCAAACTCGCGGCCCGCGGGCCAACTGCGGCCCTCGGGACACTAATTTGCGGCCCTCACCTCATGGGCCCTAGGGACACTAGTTTGCGGCCCTCGGCTGGGATCACACATGCGAGAAACACCGCATGTGAAATCCCAGTCACTCGTAGTACCGCTCATTAAGGTCATGAATATGGACGCCACTCCTCTCATAGGCGTGGCGCTCATGTTCATAAGCTTAATGAGCGGTGCCACAGAAAGATGCCGGCGCCGGGCATACTCACCTCATCTCCTGCTGCTGCCGCCGCCCGCGCTTCCAGTCTCTGACAGAGAGCAGCGCCGCTGGATGACGTCATCATTCAGCGGCCTGCTCTGTCAGAGCGAGGAAGCGCGGGCACCGGTAATGCTGCAGACAGGTGAGAGGTGTGTGTGTGTGTACAGGTGAGAGGTGGGTGTGTGTGTGTGTGTGTGTGTGTGTGTGTGTGTGTGTACAGGTGAGAGGTGGTGTGTGTGTGTGTGTGTGTGCAGGAGAGTGATGGGGAAAAAGCAGTGATGGGGAAAAGCAATGATGGGAGTAATGGGGAAAAGCAATGGGGAAAAGCAATGATGGGAGTAATAGGGAAAAGCAATGTGGAAAAACAGTGATGGGGAAAAGCACTGTGGGAGTAATGGGGAAAAGCAATGATGGGAGTAATGGGGAAAAGCAATGTGGAAAAACAGTGATGGGGAAAAGCAATGATGGGAGTAATGGGGAAAAGCAATGTGGAAAAACAGTGATGGGGAAAAGCAATGTGGGAGTAATGGGGAAAAGCAATGATGGTAGTAATGGGGAAAAGCAATGTGGAAAAACAGTGATGGGGAAAGCAATGATGGGAGTAATGGGGAAAAGCAATGGGGAAAAACAATGATGGGAGTAATGGGGAAAAGCAATGTGGAAAAATAGTGATGGGGAAAAGCAATGTTGGGAGTAATGGGGAAAAGCAGTGATGGAAGTAATGGGGAAAAGCAATGTGGAAAAACAGTGATGGGGATAAGCAATGATGGGAGTAATGGGGAAAAACAATGATGGGAGTAATGGGGAAAAGCAATGTGGAAAAACAGTGATGGGGAAAAGCAATGATGGGAGTGATGGGGGAAAAACAATGATGGGGAAAAGCAATGATGGGAGTGATGGGGAAAAACAATGATGGGGAAAAGCAGTGATGGGGAAAAGCAATGATGGGAGTGATGGGGAAAAGCAATGATGGGAGTGATGGGGAAAAGCAATGATGGGAGTGATGGGGATAAGCAATGATGCGGAAAAAGCAATGATGGGAGTGATGGGGGAAAAGCAATGCTGGGGAAAAAGCAATGATAGGAGTGATGGGGAAAACCAACGATGGGGTGATGGGGAAAAAGCAATGGGGGAGAATGAGCGCTGGGGGGAATGACTTCTTGCTGTTAACCAGTTAATGTTTTCTTGTCCACCACACTGCAGTGTCAAAAGAGGAAGGAAGCGAGACAGGCAGCAACATCGCATCAGAGAGCTCTTGACCTCAAAACAGAAAATCCTCAGATCCTGGTATTGTAACCTAATATTAAGAATAATTCATTTAGTCGTGATAGCCTATTTCACCTGTTTTGTAAGAGCTTTTCTTGTGGAAAACCTGATGCGGCCCAGCCTCACCCAGATTCTACCTCCAGCGGCCCCCGGGTAAATTGAGTTTGAGACCACTGCTTTATGGTATATCAAAAGTTTTCTTACCAACTGATTTCGAGAGGATATGCATAAGAGGTCCGTCGACTAAAGGTCTAATATCAGAGACATAAAAGCTATTGAATTCACCTCAGGAAGGTCAACAGCTTAAGCACCCTTACATGAGCAGATGGGAGTCTGTCTTGGGTAAAGAGATATCACCCCAAAATTGGCATATTATTTGGGAAATGGCTGCCAAGACATCCATTTGTACTCTTTATAAAGAAAAATCTGTATAAAATACTGATGTTCTGGTTTCACACACCTGAACCCCTACTCTCAAATTTATGTTGGCATGGGGATCGGAGGTGGGATCCCAATATCATATTTTTTGGTCCTGTTCAGCGATCATAATTTTTTGGGAGGAAGTGAGAGTACTTATAAATAAGGTTTCTATTCTATTCTATTCTGAAGACCCACCTGTTCCGACAAGCCTACAATGATCCTCAGTCTACTGAACCATCGCACGACCAGCTCTACCCTTTCCTAGTGTATCCTCACCCATCCCCGCAGACTGTGAGCCCTTGCGGGCAGGGTCCTCTCTCCTTCTGTACTTGTGTGTCCCTTGTCTAGCACACGTTTATTGTACCTGTCTATATTTTCCCTTTTCATATGTAAAGCGCCATGGAATAAATGGCGCTATATAAATGTGTAATAATAATAATAATAATAATAATATGTTGAGGTGGGGTTAGACCCGTTTATACATTTATTAAATATCCCCCCTAAGGGAATGGTAAAAACTCATCCAAATTGCTACTACATATTCTTACAGCGGCGAGGTGCTTGATTGCCCTACACTGGAAGCAGACCTCTCCTCCTTCCCATCAGCAGTTATTGTCTAGAATAAATAACATGCGCAGAATGGAATACATGACGGCTCTTTTGGGAGCGAGAGTGGATGGGTTTGTATGGGCTCCGTGGGATTACTACTGGGCTCAGAGAAATGGTTAGGTTTTATTAGATCACTCAGTTTCTTCAGGATCCTGCGTCCTTCCCATTCCCTATCTTAAGTGTGTGTGTGTCCTGTCTTTATGTTAGTCTATGTGAGGTACAATTATACATTATCCAAGATTACTTTCTTAGGTCTTTTTTTCCTGTATATTGCTGTAGGATTCTGGCTAAAGTTTGTTAAGGGTATACGGGTACCTAGATTAGCGTGGGAAAAATGGTAGTCACTGCTTCATTTTACAATTGGGTATTCTAAATACTAGAGGGAGTTTTTCTCCATGTTCTATCTCACATGGCTTGGTTTTTGTAACCTTCCTTTTTTTATCTCTTTTTTTATAAGATGTCTTTCGAATTTAATTGTATGTTGAAACTCATGTCCTTTTGTTAAAATTTGAAAAAACTTTAATAAAAGTCTACAGTAATATAAAAAAATAAATAATATTAACCAATAGGAAAAAATTCCTATTGTTCCGGGTGCCGCCCAATCTCAGCGGGCGCACTGCGCATGCCATTTTCCTCCCTGAAGAAGGCGCCGACGGCCAGAGGACATCACCGATGGATGCAGGAGGGTCCAGGGACACCGGAAGTACCGGGGGACCCCATTTCTCTCTCCTCTGATGTGCTAGATCACATCAGAAAAGTGAGAAATTAAATGGGAAATCAGACTTTTTTTTTGCGTTCACCGTTCTTCCCTTGAAAACCGGTGATGGCAATATTGGCGTCGGTAAAAAAATGACCCGAATTATGTTTTCTGGGGTCTCGGCTACCCCAGGTACCTGAGACAGTGGAGAATTTCTGACGCTGGGCGGCACTATAACCTTATTTCTCAGCGCCGTTAAAATGCAACGCTGAGGAATAAATATCCTTAAGTGCCGCTGTTAAAAGGCGTATTGGCGGTCGTTAAGAGGTTAAATATTGTAAGCATGGAACACCCATCTAAAACAACTGCTCTTTCCCCATACAGTTTGTAGCAGCCCCGTAAGGATTTAGCCCCATAGGAAAAAAAAAAAAAACTGACGTCCTGGGTAACCTATTAAGTAAATGCAAAAAAAATTCTTATTTACAGATTATTAAGATTTTATGCACATAAATGGACCTGCTGTGCAGATTTTAAAATCCACAAAATGTCAATTCATTGCCCGGATATTACTGCAGTACTCATTCTCGCAACAGTGTAAAATTCACTACAAAATACGCATGTAGTAAATGTGGATTTTAATGTACTATCCATAGATTCCTGACACTCAGGATGAGCAATGCCGTAAATCCCCGAGAGACAGGGTGCGCGAGAGTACAGATTTTGGAGAGGGCACAGCAAAAACTGGAGGAGCTTCAGTCCGTAGCCAATTTATTTTTGCAAATTAACAAAGAGATATGAAGCGAGTTTTGCTACCAACTGCTTTTGGATAGTGACCGTTTGTCTAAAGCGGCGCAGGACCCGTGCGAAGGGGTCAAAATGAAGCTTTGGGGGGTTAGCAGCAGAGCGGAAAGTAAATAGCAAGTTTGTTTTTTTTGATAATTTTCAGTAGAGGTTTGGAAAGAATGAGGTAATCAGACACAATCGCTTTACAAGAGGACTTGATTTTGGAGACAGATATTGTAGAGAGATGCAGTGCACCTTACATCCACATCTAGTCACAGTCTAGAGTCACGCAGATCTAGAATGTACAGGAATGGTGTATCACATACAATGCAATACAGAATTAATCATGAACTTTCCACGGTCTTTCTAATGGCCGTCACTCTGATTCGCTTCTTGCCGTCAAGCAGAAGAAAGGCGGCCTGTGTTTTCCATTTCTATCACTCACCAGATGCTGGCGGCTTTGTGATCTCAAATAGGACGGTTCCAGACTCCATATCACGGATCTTAAAGCGGGTGAAGTCAATCTTGTAAATGTTTTCTTCTGGGGTGCACAAGTAATCTGAAAATAGAAGCAATGGTTATTCATGTTTTATGTGGAAACGGTTTCTCCACAAATGACTGCAAAAAGCAGAAAAGACTACGAAAAGTAAAGATGTGATTATTCCTTTGGATATACAATAAAATATCCTTCTTACAGGAATCCTAACAATAAGTTTCTGGACACTGAAATGTGGCATAATGGGAACGAAAGGACCTGCTGAATGACTGGTAAGAATGGTAATAGAAGTATTGGCCTTATTACCGTAGATTAGATCCTTTTTTTGGGGGGGGAGAGGGGGTGGACATCTTATTTTGTGGCCATTGTCGGGTTCATACACTCAGGAAGAATGTGTCTGACGTTGGCCACTGACAGGACTGATGCCGAGGCATCCGACCACCCCATAGGGACCCATTGGTGTCAATTGTGTACCACACAGTACTGTATACGTTTCTTTGCAGTGGTCCTCTGTATAGAAAACTCAGTCACACTGAGGCGGAAAGAACACACTTTGGTCTCCATCGGTTGAATGGCCACATTACAGTGTACGGTGGGAGAAGGTCCTGATACACTGTAGGCCAGGAACACAGACACAGTGTGTACCAGGCTTTAGATCAAGGAAAAAAAAGCTAATTCTCCAGCATTGATTATGTAGGTAAAACTTCACATTTATTTGCTCTTCGTTAAAATATCATACTGGCATAACACCAAAATTCCCATATACTGACTGACGCGTTTCGACTTTAAGCAGTCAATCACAGTCATGCTTTAGATCAAGTGTAAGTATAGGTCATACAAGCAATTTCATCACTGCATCATAGATATCACCCATTAGTGTAAATTTCACTATTTTTTTATGCCTTTTAAAACAGGTTTCCCCCACACCCACCAACCACCTTTTAAAAATATTTTTAACCACCTCCCTCCTAATGAAATAATAGAACTAATGATATAATAAAATATAAGTATGAAACGGTCCATTGACTTCTACCGTAAAGAAAAAAAAAAAAAGTAGAACAGGTAACCTGGCTAATCTAACATATGTGAAAAGGACACGGTGTAACTGCAATAATTTTATGGTAGAAGTATTTCCTTTTCTGGAACGATTTCAAGGGTGTCAACACTTTCAGCCATGAGCTAAATATATGCTAGAGATAGAGATATGCTAGATAGATATATATATCTATCTAGCATATCTCTATAG
This sequence comes from Oophaga sylvatica, assembly GCA_033576555.1. Classification (NCBI taxonomy): domain Eukaryota; kingdom Metazoa; phylum Chordata; class Amphibia; order Anura; family Dendrobatidae; genus Oophaga; species Oophaga sylvatica. Next base: position 580,369,731 of record JARQOD010000002.1, read on the forward strand.
CCCCCATCTCACACAGCGATCTCGCTAGCGAGATCGCTGCTGAGTTACTAGTTTTGTGACGCAGCAGCGATCTCCCCAGCGATATCGCTGTGTGTGACATTCAGCGACGATCAGCCCCCCTGCCGGGTATCGCTGATCGTCGCTGAATGTCCTGGACATTTTTTTGATCGCTGATCTCCCGCTGACAGGCATGCATCGCTGCGTGTGACAGGCGGGAGACCAGCGATCAGCTGGTAACCAAGGTACACAGCGGGTTTCCAGGCGCGGGGCTGTGCCTAGAAACCCGCTGTGTACCTTGGATACCAGCGCCCTGATGCAGGGAGCTGGTAACCAAGGTACACAACGGGTTTCCAGGCACCGCGCAGCGCTTGGAAACCTGACGTGTACCTTGGTTACCAGCTCCCTGCATCAGGGCGCTGGTATCCAACGTACACTGCGGGTAACTAAGCGATGTTACCCGCAGTGTCGCTGTGCTGATCGCTGCCTGAGCTGCCTATTTGGCAGCTCAGCAGCGATCATGTAGCGATACACCAGCGATACTGATCGTTGTCGGGATCGCTGGTGTATCGCTATGTGAGACCCGGCTTATCTCTAGCATATCTCTATATCATATATATTAGTCTGGCAAAAATTAAGAGGCCACTGCACAGTTATACAAATCAGCTTCTCCACATGTCTGACAGCCATTCCATTCCAGTGTCAGTTGAATTCCAACCAGAGTTCACCTCATTCTACTTAATGCGCTTCTGATTAGGTGACCACCTGAACCAAATCTTATTTAACAAAGGAAAATATAAAAAACACTGCTGTGGTGTTCACAATCCTCCTGCGATAGGACAAGCTGGATGGCAAAACAAGTGCTAGTAATATCCTAAAAGTAATATATCAGGAAAAATCTACAATCTATGAACTTAAATGGCCAGACAAGACTGAGGTCGAATCAACATCCAGGTTTATTTCTCATATATGAGAAAACAGCTCAAAAGGAAAAAAAAAATCACGTCAGAAAAGGATAAGACAGAGTGAGTGAGTCATCTGGGGTTACATCTAGTTTATAATCAACATTGAAGGATGTCGACATACAAGTTACATACATTTGGAACATTTCCATTACTACAAGATAAGAGAAACCTTTTCTCACAGGTTGATTATATTTTTAATGAGTACATTGTTTTTAATAACCATCCACATGTCTTGGGAGTAGAAATCACTCCCTGGCCTTGAGTATCCCACACAAAACGTTCTGGAAGGATACATCACCACACAAGAAATCTTACATATCAGCAAAAATAATGAATATAGACTTTATAGAAGATTCTTATATTATGTTAAGCTATCAAGGATTAATATAAGATTCTATAATATTAAGCTATCAAATATTAATATAAGATTAGGATTTCTATAACATAATAGGAATGAAAAAATATCTTAACCATGCCAAAGGAGTTGAAAATTAATGTCTGGAGTGAGAAGGGTTCAATTCTGGCTTTACTGGCAGAGGGATACAGTGAGCATCATGCTGCCTCCATCCTTAAAATTTCAGCAGTCCATTACAACAAGGTTAAGCAGCAGACATTGGGGACAGCAAAGCTACAGACCGGCAGAAGGCAAAAACAACACTCCACTGACCGGATGACCTCCTCTTACTCGAATGTCACTCAGCAACTGCAGGATGACATAAGTGACCTACAAAAGGAAAGGCAAGTGGCAGCTGGGGTGAGGTGCACGGCAAGAACAGTTTGTAACAGGCTCCTAGAGGCAGGGCTCAAGTCATGTAAAGCTAGAAAAATACGGATTTTTGTGTTACTCACCGTAAAATCCTTTTCTCCGAGACGCTCATTGGGGACACAGGACTGTGGTGTATGCTACTGCCGCTAGGAGGCTGACACTAAGTAAACATAAAAAAAGGTTAGCTCCTCCTCCGCCGTATACACCTCAGCACTGGCCGCAGGCAAATCCAGTTTAGTGCAAAAAGCAGTAGGAGGCTAAAGAATAAATTAATGTTAATACAGGTACAATATATCCAGAAGTAAATCTACTGATATAGACCCAAGCAAATAAAATTAACTTAGAAATCGAAGCCATCCGGCTAATAGGGAGGGAGCTGTGTCCCCCAATGAGCGTCTCGGAGAAAAGGATTTTACGGTGAGTAACACAAAAATCCGTATTTCTCCTTCGTCTCATTGGGGGACACAGGACTGTGGGACGTCCCAAAGCAGTCCCTTGGGTGGGAAACCGACTCCACAGTGTAATTTATAATCAAGCATTGCTTATAGGTGCGCAACCGCGCCCTGAAGAATCCTTCTACCCAGACTGGCATCCGCAGAAGCCTGGGTATGGACATTATAATGCTTGGAAAAGGTATGCAGACTGGACCAGGTTGCTGCTTTACAAACCTGTTCCACTGAAGCCTGATGCCGAAGGGCCCAGGAGGCACCCACCGCTCTGGTGGAGTGAGCCTTGATCCCTGCAGGAACCACCGCGCCTCTGATGCGGTAAGCCTCCTGAATGGCTAACCGAATCACCTAGCCAAGGTTGATTTAGAGGCAGCGAGTCCCTTCCTGCGACCTTCAGGGAGGACAAACAGCGTGTCCGTCTGTCGAAAGGACGCCGTCCGAGATACATATCTCCTGAGTGCTCTCACCAGATCCAGCGTATGGAGAGCCTTCTCCACTCGGTGCGTCGGAGCTGGGCAAAATGAGGGCAAAACAATGTCCTCATTAATATGAAATGAGGACACGACTTTAGGCAAAAAAGGTGGAGTAGGTCTGAGCACCACCTTATCCTGATGGAAAAGCAAGTACGGAGCTCGACAAGACAGTGCAGCCAGCTCCGAAACCCGCCTTATGGATGTTATGGCTACCCAAAAACACCACTTTCCAGGAAAGAAACGACAGAGAAACCTCCTGCAAGGTTCAAAAGGAGACTCTTGCAGAACTCCCAGGACAAGATTGAGGTCCCAAACCTCTAAAGGAGTCTTGTAGGGAGGAACTATATGGACAACCCCCTGAATAAAGGTCCTAACCTGAAAATTAGACGCGATCCTTCGCTGAAAAAGCACAGACAAGGCTGATATCTGCCGTCTAAGCGTACTTGGCGCTAGACCTGAATCTAGGCCTGCCTGGAGAAATGACAGAATGTTTGGAATTGAAAACCTAAGCGGGGAACAACCATGTTCCCTGCACCAAGCAAAAAAGATCTTCCAAGTACCGTGGTAGATGCGAGCCGAGACGGGCTTTCGGGCGCTAGCCATCGTCGCGGCGACCTTTTTAGAGAATCCAGCCCTGGTCAGGATCCAAGATTCAACGGCCAGGCCGTCAAACACAGGACCGCTGGGTTGTGGTGGTAAACTGGGCCCTGGGAGAGAAGGTCTGCGCGCTCTGGCAGTCGCCAGGGTGCGTCGGAGAGCAACTGTACCAGCTCCGCGTACCAAGAGCGACGCGGCCAATCCGGAGCGATTAATATCGCTGGAACCCCCTCTATCCTGATCTTTCTGATCACCCTTGGGAGAAGAGCTATTGGAGGAAATAAGTATGGAAGATGGAATTGATTCCACGGTAGAACCAGGGCGTCCACCGCAATTGCCTGCGGATCCCGGTACCGGGAGACGAAGTTGGGCACCTTGGCATTCATCCTGGAAGCCATCAGGTCCACATCTGGGGTTCCCCAGCGTCGACATATCTGCTGAAAAATCTCGGAATGTAGTGACCATTCCCCTGAAGCTATGCCGTGACGGCTGAGAAAATCCGCTGCCCAGTTTTCCTCGCCCGGAATGTGGACTGCTGAAATCACGGAGTGATTTACCTCTGCCCAGGACAGAATCTGTTTTACCTCGTGCATAGCCGCCCGGCTGCGGGTACCTCCCTGATGGTTTATGTATGCCACCGCCGTGGCATTGTCTGACTGAATTCGGACTGGGCGGCCTGCCAGATGTTGGTGAAAATGCCTCAGAGCCAGCCAAATAGCTCGGATCTCTAAAATATTTATCGGGAGGATCGACTCCTGCTGAGACCAAGTCCCCTGGGCTGTGTGGTGACGAAACACTGCTCCCCATCCGAGCAGGCTGGCATCCGTTGTGACTACCATCCAGATATTCGGAGGAAACAAACGGCCCTGTTGAAGAGTGGAACTCCTCGTCCACCACATAAGTGTCTGTCTGACCTGCAGGGACAGACGGCACCGAAGATTGAGGGAATAAAGGCTCCCGTCCCATACTGCCAAGAGTGCATGCTGAAGGGGGCGAAGATGAAACTGGGCAAATGGAATCGCCTCGATCGTTGCCACCATCCTTCCTAGAACCCTCATGCAAAACCGGATGGTATGAGGAATCGGTTTGTGAAGGATCCGTACCTCTTGACGGAGAACTAAGGCCTTGTCCTGAGGAAGGATTATCAACCCTTGAGCGGTGTCGAAATCCATCCCTAAGAAGGTGATCTTTCGAGATGGCACGGGAGATGACTTCTTCATATTCACCAGCCACCCCAGGCGAACAAGAGTGTCTAGGGTAATGCTGACGCTTTCCTCGCATGTTTGGAAAGACGGACCCTTGATGAGAAGGTCGTCTAGGTAAGGCAAGATGACTATCCCCCTGGAGTGTAGAATGGATACAACAGTAGCCATGACCTTTGTGAACACTCTGGGAGCAGCTGTGGCTAGCCCGAATGGCAAGGCAGCGAACTGAAAGTGAAGTTTGCCGATGGCAAACCGAAGAAACCTTTGATGAGGGGGAAATATGGGGATGTGAAGATAGGCATCCTGGATGTCTATTGATGCTAGAAATTCCCCTTTTTCCATGGCAGCAATGACCGAGCGGAGAGACTCCATTCGAAAATGTCGAATTTTGACGAACCGATTCAGTCTTTTTAGATCCAGAATGGGCCTTACGGTACCGTCCTTTTTGGGTACAATGAACAGATTGGAATAAAACCCCCGACCTCTTTCGACCTCTGGTACAGGTACGACAACCCCGCTGTGTCGAAGAGACTCGACCGCCTTGACTAAGGCGAGAAGCCGAGACTCCTCCTTGGGAAGGCGCGAGGGAAAGAAACGATTTGAGGGAAGGCTGGTAAATTCTATCTTGTACCACGAGGTGACTAATTCTCTGACCCATTCGTCTTGAGTAATTGATAGCCAAGTGGGACGAAACCAGAGTAGACGGCCGCCTACTCTGGATGAATCAACCGGATTCTGCCTCCAGTCATTTATCCGAAAATCTTTGGGGCCTAGACCCTCTAGATTTCGGTTGTTGAGACCGCATTCTTCCCAACGGGTTGGTCTTGTAAGAGGCCTGACGATCTCTGGCCTGATTAGGTCGACCTGAGCCGCTGGAACTGGCTGTTGCAGCCCAACCTGGGTTGCGAAAGGCTCTAAAGCGAGGCTGAGGCTGTCGGCGAAAGGGCTGTTTGACCTTCTGCTGAGGCAAAAAAGAACTCTTCCCTCCTGTCGCATCAGATATAAGCTGATCCAGTTTTTCACCAAATAAACGACCGCTTTGATAAGGCAAGGACGTAAGTGACTTCTTTGAAGTCGAGTCTGCTCGCCAAGTCCTCAACCACAAGGATCTCCTAATGGCAATCGCATTGGCAGCAGCTAATGCTGCGCAATTTGCCGCATCCATAGAAGCGTTGATCAAAAAATCACCTGCGAGAGCCATCTGATTAGATATCTCCAAAACCTCAGGTGGCACTTCTACACCGTGAAGAGCTCTGTTCAGAGACTCCGACCAGGAAATCATGGCTTTAGCAACCCAAGTCGCTGCAAAGGAAGGAGAGAGAGATGACCCAGATGCTTCAAACACCGAGCGAGCCAGGCTTTCAATCAGACGATCCGTTGGATCCTTAATCGAGGAACCATCAGGAAGGGAGAGAAGCGTCTTAGATGCCAAGCGTGACACCGGAGGATCGACCACTGGGGATTCCGCCCACTTCTTAAGAAGTTCAGGAGCAAAAGGATACCTGGTATTGAGGGCCTTCTGTCCTGTAAAGCGCTTATCCGGTTTTTCTCGGTGGCGCTGCACAAGCTCCTCAAACTCAGGATGAGCACCAAAAACCTTATGGGTCTGTCTGGCTCGTTTGAAAGACACCTTATGACCAGAGGCCAAGGTGGATTCATCGTCTACCCCCAGAGATTGATTGACAGCTTCGATCAGACTGTCAATTGTCTCCTGACAACCTGGAGCTTCCAAATTGAGGGACCCTTCAGTATCGTAATCCGAATATTGATCACTTGCCTCTAAAGGTGAGGGAGAGCGAGAAGCTGAGCTGAAGGATGCCGAAGCCCTGGACGGCATAGGCGACGCAGTGTGGGTTCGCTTCCCCTGCGTCTGCCTGGTGAGAGCACGGCCCCTGCAGGCCAGAGGTTCCTGAGACGTCGCCAAGACGGGTGAACCACTGTCCCTGCTCCTATCAGGAGCTTGAAGGGACTCGATTGCTCTTGTTAATGATGCCACAGATTGAGACAGAGACAGGGCCCATTCCGGGGGACCTGACGCACTGGGCTGGGCTATAGGTGAGGGCTCCTGAGCCCGTTCAGAGTCACAGGCTTCGCAGACCCGATTAGTCTGGGCATGCGGAAAAGGGGATTTACAGGCAATGCATGCGGTATACAGCACCGTGTGAGCCTTAGTTCTTCTGGACATACTGTATCTGTTCAGAGCCCTGTGACGATGCGGAGGTATGGTAGCGGGGCGCAGCGAAGTGGAGCCGGGCTGGCGGTAGCAGCACTTACCCCAGTCCTGTATCCCCGGACGTCCTTAAGCAGCGTTGACAGCGCAAAAGGAAAAGAGCAAAGGCTCCAGACTTTCAAAAAGAGCGCTCCCTGTCAGGGAGGCGTGGCTCATATAGCTGATCACAGGGGCCGGGGTCGAGAGGCGCGGCCTAGCGCCGTCAGATGCCGGAGACGCCACTTCTGGCCGCGGCCTAGTCTCCGGCCGAAGCCGGGGACTAAATTTCCGGCCGCGGCCTAGCGCCGGCCGAAGCCTCGGCCTAAATTTTTGGCGGTGGCCGCCCGAAAAACAGGGGGCGGGCCCGCCCCGCCTAGAAGCCAGGCGGACCGTCACCGCAGAGAGGGATGGCGCTCTCCGGGGGTTTCACAGACAGCCTCGCGGACCGCTCCCACCGAATCTCGACCGCCCCAGACGCTACCTGACGTCCGACACTGTTCTCCGGAGCTTTGAAGGTGGGTTCTCCTGCTTGCAGTCTTCTACCAAAAAAAAATGGGGAACGGTGCAGGCTCCAGCTCCATGATCTCTAATGGTGGGTCTTCCTTGCTGCAGTGGACTTGCGGCTCTCCCAGACATTAGTCCAGCGTCTCCCGTCTTTTAGAGGGGGGCTTGCAGCAAAAAAAGGAGGGACGGTGCAGGCACCCTAACTCCATCACCCCTTCAGGGGATGAGGAGAGGGACCGTCCGCCACCTTGCAGCACCGCAGTCTAGCATTGGTGGTGCAGTGGGGGCCGCACGGACTAACTCCTGCCTCTGTACAGCCTAGGGCTTCAATACCTTAGGGTGGTCAGGGCTGAGTCCGGCATTTATGTCCCACGTTGCGGGAGAGGATACTTGGAGGCTTTACTCCACGTGCTCGCCCGTTGATGGTTTGGGGAGATCGGACCCTTTCAATAGGATCCGTCGCCCCTATCTCATCTTCGTGGGAAAAAAAAAATAAAAAATGGTCTGGAAAAAGAACCAGACGTGTGCCTCCATCAGACACTAAGCAATAACTGGATTTGCCTGCGGCCAGTGCTGAGGTGTATACGGCGGAGGAGGAGCTAACCTTTTTTTATGTTTACTTAGTGTCAGCCTCCTAGCGGCAGTAGCATACACCACAGTCCTGTGTCCCCCAATGAGACGAAGGAGAAAAAGCCTTTCATCACGGAGAAGCAAGGGAGAGCCAGGCTGAAGTTTGCCAAAGGCCATAAAGATTGGACCATAAAGGACTGGAGTAATCATCTCTGATGAGTCTAATTTTCAGCTTTGCCCAACACCTGGTCATCTAATGGTTAGACGGAGACCTGGAGAGGCTTACAAGCCACAGTGTCTTGCACTCACTGTGACATTTGGTGGAGCATCGGTGATGATCTAGGGATGCTTCAGCAAGGCTAGAATTGGGCATGTTATTCTTTGCGAAGGATGTATGAATCAAGCCGCATACAAGGTTATCCTGGAAAAACAGTTGACTCCTTCTGCTCAGGCAATGTTGCTCAACTCTGAGGACTGTTTTTTCCAGCAGGACAATGTGCCATGCCTCACAGCTAGATCAATCAATGTGTGGATGAAGACCCACCACATCAAATCCCTGTCATGGCCAGCCCAATCTCCAGACCTGAACCCCACTGAAAACCTCTAATGTAATCAAGAGGAAGATGGATAGTCACAAGCCATCAAACAAAGAAGAACTGCTTACATTTTCGTACTAGGAGTGGCATTAGGTCACCCAAAAGCAGTGTGAAAGACTGGTGGAAAGCATGCCAAGACGCATGAAAGCGGTGATTAAAAATCATGGTTAAGGCTACTTTCACACTTGCGTTTTTTTGCGCTGCATTTCGAGCGCACATGAAGCGCATTAAAAAAACGCATGAAAACGCTTGTAAACGCTGCAATATTTAGTCGCATCAGCATGCGCATTTCGACAAAAAAACGCAGCGTTTGTCTGAGATTTCATGCGTTTTTGCATGCGTTTGCGTTTTTTTGGCGCATGCGTTTTCTATTTGTCACATTATCATCTCTGGCTCCATCATCTCTGCCTCCATCATCTCTGCCCATCATCTCTGCCTCATCATCTCTGCCTCCATCATCTCTGACTCCATCATCTCTGACTCCATCATCTCTGGCACCATCATCTCTGGCACCATTATTTACGGAAAAATCGCGTGCGTGCAAAAGCGCTGACGAGCGCAAAGCCATGCGCACGCCAGCGCCCCCATAGACTGCAATGTTATTTTTTGCGCATAGCATGTGCACGCGTTTTTTTAAAGCGGTTGGGCGGAAAAAAAAATGCAACATGTAGCGTCTGGCGCATATGGGCGCACACCGGGAAAATGCGCAGCGCACGACAAACGCACATGAACGCGTGCAAGCGCTAGACCCTGCGCCCGCCATGTTAAAGATAGGAGAACATTGCGCATGCGTCCGATAGTGCAAGATGCGCTGCGCAAAAAAACGCAAGTGTGAAAGTAGCCTACTGCACAAAATATTCATTTCTGAACTCTTCCCGAGTTAAAACATTAGTATTGTTGTTTCTAAATGACTATGAACTTGTTTTCTTAGCATTAGTTGAGGTCTGTGCATTTTTTTGTAATTTTGACTATTTCTCATTTTCTGAAAATAAATACAAAATTTATTGCTTGGAAATTCGAAGACATGTTGTCAGTAGTTTATAGAATAAGAGAGCAATTAACATTTTACTTAAAAATATACCTATAAAGAGAAAAATCAGACAAATGGAAAATTTTGCACAGATCAAGACTGTTTACAAAGGCACAGCAGTACACAGCATTTCTTCTAGCATAGTGAGATGGAGGAGTAGGGGAGGGGTTTGCTGAGGGATATTATCCCTGTAACACAACTTCTTATGGTACTTGTCTTCCTTCTCCTGATAGACTTTCTCAAGTCGCAGTATAGGGGTAGCCCAGCTCCACTCTAATGGAAACCTGTGTCCCTATGGTTCACTTGCCTGAACATATTTTAGAGACAGATCATACACAACTCATCCCTTTCGGCTGCTGCCAGAATGTAAACAAGTTTCACACAATCTCCCTGGGCTCTGCTAACCATGCCCTGTCTCCTGTGACTGTTAACCCCTGTAGTTGCTGGATGCTTTTGAAGCCACAGCAGTTAGCACTATATCTGCATGTCACATAATTATAGGGCATTGTGCACTGGGCAGATACAAGCACATAAAGATGTATTATGGCACAAGGAGGAGAATTACTATGTAGGATGCGGCCGATCAACAGAGAACCCCATGAGGCTGGTATGTGATAGGTATGGGTGCTCTTTTCTCCAATTTCTATTCAACCAAAAGGTTTTTTTGGCCACCTCTACATTGAGAAAAGCAATAAAAACCCCATTATGCTCAAGGAGTCTGTCTCAAGAGCAGTAACCCAACAAACACTTATAAACCTTAAAAACGGGGAAATCACAGGAGGAATGTAATGAATTCTGAGCAAAACGTAACTAATGAAGTTTCAAATCTTCAAATTAAGGGAATTACAAACCCTCCCAAGAGTTCAGGGGTACTTTAGAAATAAATGTGGTTACCCAATGTCCATGCGCTCACTGTTATTTGTAATGCTGATTGACTAAAACCACACTACTGGTAAGCAGCTTTGCAGCCTCATTAAAATGGCATTCCGAAAATAGAAATGGATTACCCGTTGCCAGGATTCCACAATAGCCTGTCAGTTCTTTTCCCTAAAAACGCAGGTAACTAGTCTTCTTATATCAGTCTCCTCTGTACAGTATATGCTTTTATTGCCTTTCACAGAAGGATAACATTACGGCCATCATTCAGTACGAACGGAAATAAGGCAGGAAAGTAGAAGTACAAGACATTAATCCCAGGTATGGTTATCAACATGATGAAAGAAAACAGAAGAGGAACATTATCCGTGCACTCGCCATATTTTTTTCAACGAGCTTCAGTGTCAGCATGCCGTTAGATTACAATTTCATATTGGGGAAAAAAAAAAAAGTAGAGCAGGCAACAAAAATAGGCTACGGGCAGTCATGATTCTGTACATCACCACCTATCCACTATTCGAAAAGCAAATAGTGTACGTTTCAATATTGTTCGCTCACAAATACAAAAAATAGGCAATTTAATCTGCACCGTATCAGTCCTCAAGTCTGAACCCAGAAATTTAAAAAAAAAAACTACTTTTCACACATTTGTTAGGAAATCCAGAACCCAGAATACCTGTTACCACACTGCAAATCACAAAACAAAGACCCTTGCAGAGACTCAGTGGACAACCTCGGAAACAAGGAGTAGCGCCATGTATGGCAGCCAGGAATTGGCATGAAGATGACACTTAACCTCCGTTTACTTAAAGGGAATCTGTCACCCCATTTTTGGACTAAGAGATGCGGCCACCGCCATCAGGGGCTTATCTACAGCATTCAGTAATGCTGTAGATAAGCCCCCGATGTCACCTGAAAGTGAAGAAAAACGAGTTATATTATACTCACCCAGGGGCGGTCCGCCGTCCGATCCGATGGCGGCGCGGTCCGGTTCGGCGCCTCCCATCTTCTAGCGAAGCCGCCGGCCTCTTCTTTGCGTCCCGTCGCGGCTCCTGCGCAGGCGCACTTATCTGCCCTGGTGAGGGCAGAGCAGAGTACTGCAGTGCGCAGGCGCCGGACCTCTCTGACCTTTCCCGGCGCCTGCGCACTGCAGTACTCTGCTCTGCCCTCACCAGGGCAGATCAGTGCGCCTGCGCAGGAGCCGCGAAGGGACGCAGAGAAGAGGCCGGCTTCACTAGAAGATGGAAGGCGCCGAACCGGACTGCGACGCCCATCGGACCGGATGGTGGACCGCCCCTGGGCGAGTATAATCTAACTCGTTTTTCTTCACTTTCAGGTGACATCGGCGGCTTATCTACAGCACTCCATAATGCTGTAGATAAGCCCTGATGGCGGTGGTCGCATCTCATAGTCCAAAAATGGGATGACAGATTCCCTTTAATATATGCCCCAAAAGGTGAGGTCCCCACCAATTTATGGAATATATCCTCTAGAAAGTGCTTAAACATGGGAAATCATAATTATGGTAAAATTATTTCAGACTCTACAAGTACTTTTCAGACACTGTGGCCCCATTAGATCAACAAAAAACTGAATCCATGCTACAGAAGGTTTCTTGCAACTTTCAAATATAATGTACGGTGAAGCTAGAAACCAGGTCAAAAACCATAAGCACCAACAGGCTAACATGCATCAGGGTAAAAAGAAGTGGACAGGACACAAAATCTTCAACAAAAATGTTAAAGTCAAAGATTGCAGCATTTTGGTAAACAGTGAATCCTAATAGGGTATTATTGCTGCTGACCAAAAAGGACCCATAACTAGGTTCAAATTAATGAAATGGTAACCGATAAATATATATGAACCTACACACAAATATAAAAAGTCAAATATTTTATTGAAAATTGCTTAATACATGAAACATGAATAAAAAAGTGGGAGATCCAGAAAAAAGGCACCAGAATCCACAATACAATACAATCTAAATGAGGTTGCACAGACAAATATAACCCCAAGAAACAAGTACCGATGCCACCCCCGGAAGAAGGCTGCAGGGCCGAAACGTACGTTGGGGCTGGCACCACGACCCACTGAGGTAATTATGTTTGCACTCTCATCTTTGTTCTAGTGCTTACTCATGGACTATTTTGGTGGATTATTATCCTAACTAGCACTGTCCTTCGAGTCTGAGGAGCATTGGTACTTGTTTCTTGGGGTTATATTTGTCTGTGCAACCTCATTTACCGTATATACCCATGTATAAGCCGAGATTTTCAGCCCATTTTTTAGGGCTGAAAGTCCCCCTCTCGGCTTATACGCGGGTCATATACGGGGTCGGCGGGGGAGGGGGAGCGGGGGTGTCGGATCATACTCACCCCTCCGCCGGCGCGGTCTCTGCAGCCCCCTGCTTCTCCCACGATCTCCGGCTCCTTCCTGCAGCGGTCACATGGCACCGCTCATTAAAGTCATGAATATGCACATATTCATGACTTTAATGAGCGGTAGCACGTGACCGCTGAAGCGCTGCGAAGAGCGCTGGGAGAAGAGGAGAGGCTGCAGGGACGCGCGGCGGAGGGGTGAGTATAGTGATATTTACCTATCCCAAGGTCCACCGCACCGCTGCTCCCTCGGTCTGACTCTCCTCTGGCTGTGAATGTTCAGGCAGAGGGCGCGATGAGTCGTTAGTGCGCGCCGCGCCCCCTGCAGGTCATTCACAGCCAAGGAGTCGGACGAGGGAGCAGCGCTGCGGTGCAGAGAGGACAGGTAAATATCTCAGGTGCCGGGGTCCTGAGCGAGCAGTGACATCGGCACCTGTCCCCATAGCGCGCCAGTGTCACCGCCTGCTCAGGACACCGGCACCTGGCCCCCAGCGACGAGAGGTGAGTATGTCATTTTTTTTTTGCAGCAGCAGCAGCATATGAGGCCTATACTATGGGGCATAATTGTGCAGCATATGGGGGCATAATCTGGAGCATATGGGGGCATAAGCTGTGGAACATATGGGGCATAATCTGGAGCATATGGGGGCATAAACTGTGGAACATATGGGGCATAATCTGGAGCATATGGGGGCATAATATGGAGCATATGGGGGCATAAACTGTGGAACATATGGGGCATAATCTGGAGCATATGGGGGCATACGCTGTGGAACATATGGGGCATAATCTGGAGCATATGGGGGCATAATATGGAGCATATGGGGGCATAAGCTGTGGAACATATGGGGCATAATCTGGAGCATATGGGGGCATAATCTGTGGAGCATATTGGGCATAATTTGTGGAGCACATGGGGGCATAATCTGTGGAGCATCATATGGGGGCATAATCATTTTTCACCCTAGGCTTATACGCGAGTCAATAAGTTTTCCCAGTTTTTTGTGGCAAAATTAGGGGGGTCGGCTTATACACGGGTCGGCTTATACATGAGTATATACGGTAGATTGTATTGTGGATTGTGGTGCCTTTTTTCTGGATCTCCCACTTTTTTATTCAGGACACAAAATCTTGTATCTATGTAGGACCCCCTCAATAGGAATTCAGCAACGCTCATAGAAAACACAGGACCGTTCAGTCTTCCCGCACCTTCCGGTGTATGGGGAAGTTGGGAGACATATTCGGTAGCTGTCTGCAAAATTGTTAATGGAGATCTTTTAAGGGTTTGTCATGTAAATGATACATTCCATGAAGACTGAAATTCCATGTATTTTAACATGTTCAAAATCTATTCTATAGTAGGACCATATATATCAGGAGCTTGAGGAAAATGCAATGATCAATAATACATTAGAAATACTTTCCATACACAGTATCAGCAAATCCCGAAAGACCATGTTATGTGTTTTTAGAAACTATACACGTCTGATCTATGCACTATTTTAGACACACACCTGACTCAGTTGGGAGTTTAAAACCACATTGGATTCAGAATATGCACCACACACGTAATTAACTAGTAAAAGTCCCTTGATCATTATATACACACAGTGGGTATGGGAAGTATTCAGACCCCTTTCAATTTTAACTGTTTGTTTCATTGCAGCCATTTTGTAAATTCAAAAAAGTTCATTTTTTTTCTCATTAATGTACACTCTGCACCCCATCTTGACTGAAAAAAAATAGAAATGTAGAAATTTTTGCAAATTTATTAAAAAAACTGAAATATCACATGGTCATAAGTATTCAGACCCTTTGCTCAGTATTGAGTAGTACAGCCATGAGTCTTCTTGGGAATGATGCAACAAGTTTTTCACCCCTGGATTTGGGGATCCTCTGCCATTCTTCCTTGCAGATCCTCTCCAGTTCCGTCAGGTTGGATGGTGAACGTTGGAGGACAGCCATTTTCAGGTCTCTCCAGAGATGCTCAATTGGGTTTAGGTCAGGGCTCTGGCTGGACCAGTCAAGAATGGTCACAGATGTTCTGAAGCCACTCCTTTGTTATTTTAGCTGTGTGCTTAGGGTCATTGTCTTGTTGGAAGGTGAACCTTCGTCCAAGTCTGAGGTCGAGAGCACTCTGGAAGAGGTTTTCATCCAGGATATCTCTGTACTTGGCCGCATTCATGTTTTCTTTAATTGCAACCAGTCATCCTGTCCCTGCAGCTGAAAAACACCCCCATAGCATGGTGCTGCCACCACGTTTCAGTGTTGGGATTGTATTGGGCAGGTGATGAGCAGTGCCTGGTTTTCTCTACACATACTGCTTAGAATTATCACCAAAAAGTTCTCTTTGTCTCATCAGACCAGAGAATCTTATTTCTCATAGTCTGGGAGTCCTACATGTTTTTTTTTAGAAAACTCTATGCGGGCTTTCATATGTCTGGCACTGAGGAGAGGCTTCCATCTTGCCACTCTGCCATAAAGGCTCCACTGCTGGAGGGCTACAGTGATAGTTGACTTTGTGGAACTTTCTCCATCTCCTTACTGCATCTGTGGAGCTCAGCCACAGTGATCTTGGGGTTCTTCTTTACCTCTCTCGCCAAGGATCTTCTCCCACAATTGTTCAGTTTAGCGGGATGGCCAAGTCTAGGAAGACTTTTGGTGGTCCCAAACTTCTTCCATTTAAGTATTCTGGATGCCACTGTGCTCTTCACTCTTGGGAACCTTGAGTACTGCAGAAATTCTTTTGTAACCTTGGCTAGATGTGTGCCTTGCCACAAATCTGCCTCTTAGCATCTTGGCCAGTTCCCTTGACCTCATGATTCTCATTTGGTCTGACATGCACTGTGAGCTGTGAGGTCTTATATAGACAGGTGTGTGTCTTTACAAATCAAGTCCTATCAGTTTAATTAAAACACAGCTGGACTCCAATGAAGGAATAGAACCATCTCAAGGAGGATCACAAGGAAATGGACAGCATGTGACTTAAATATGAGTGTCTGAGCAAAGGGTCTGAATACTTATGACCATGTGATATTTCAGTTTTCCTTTTTTAATAAATTTGCAAAAATTTTTACATTGCTGCTTCTTTTCAGTCAAGATGGGGTGCAGAGTGTACATTAATGAGGAAAAAAAAGAACTTTTTTGAATTTACCAAATGGCTGCAATGAAACAAAGAATGAAAAATGTAAAGGGGCCTGAATACTTTCCGTACCGTGTGTGTGTGTGTGTGTGTGGTGTGTGTGTGTGTGTGTGGTGTGTGTCCACTTATGGGTTAAAAGTGGGTGCATATTACAGCAACAGCAATATGGATGAGATTTTAACAGATTGCATCCAAACGCCATGTGGAGGGGGGACATAGACTTTCTTTGAATTTAATATCCACACTATTTATGGCAAGGATTTTCACTGGTGATTTCAATTCTGTGACATGTTTATTCCAGCTTCCTTGTTGCGAACACATGAATGTCCAAATGTATATATGTACATGGGAAAAGATGGAGAATAACGCCTTAGATGGGATTGCCCAGCAATACACCCTCACCCAAAAGGACACTGGGTGTTGACAGATGCGTGTGCATGTAACGCATGGTTGCCAACATTTCCTCTACCCTGGACGGAAGAGTGAGTGTGCATTTCTCATGTACCTGGTGCCTTATGTTTGTCCCCCACTGCAGGTATCAGCTGTCCGCTCCCCCTGATTCTAAAATGGCCACCTCGGTGGCATGAGGTGTGTGGTAGAAAGTTAAGCCATACCTCCCCTGCATTGTTACATAGGAAAGTAGGGGCAGGCACGATTTAGACTTGCCACTACTGTGGCCATCTAAGAAGCAGAAGGAACGGACCGTCGATCTGAGCAGAAGGAAGCAGCGGTGAACAAACAGACGGCAATAGCTAGAGTGACTGTACAGTCAGAGTGAATATTTGTACGCAACACCCAAGCCATCCCCCTACAGTATGTCACGTAATGCCCCCAAATGCCCACTTGAGCAGGATTTACATAAAACACTCCCTTTTTGGCCCAGGTGTCCCCGAAAATCAAAGATACTTGGTAACCAAGAAGGGCACAGTTGCCAAGGACAGCATCTAAAAGGCTAACAAGTGTACCCGCTGGGCCTCCACACCCGTCCTAAGCGGCGTGTAGTCACAGGTCTGAACGCCCGATCCGACATGGACCTGGACGACGCCTCCAAAAGGAGTGATGGAACAAAGAGTGTAGAATACTGAATGCTTCCCTCAATAACCAGATTTCTGGGTGAGGGATCATGCCTGCTGCTTTACAAGAAGTAAGGAGCAAGATAAGATTTCTGTTCAGCTGCCAGGCTTTCAAGAAGTGTCATAATCCGATTTGAAGCCATAAAGGAGCAGGGGGGGGGTGGATGAGGCCTGATAAGACCACTACTTTCAGAGGCTTCAGGGTCTGTGCGTTACTGGCCCAAAAATAAACGGTTTTATAAAAAATAGCCACATTGCCAATTTGCCCCAAACGCAGGCTCACAGCTTCGCCCGTCTAGTGATTGTACCTTCTAAAATACAACACTAGGCCTCAACTTCCATCCACCAGTCTGAGCACAAAAAGTCAATAGACATATATAGCTACTGTATATACAGTCATTAGCAGACCTTTAACACCTCAAAATAAGCATTTCATGTTTACTTCAGACCGGGTTAATTATTAAATCTTTTCCGGCAGAATATCTGCTCTCATGACACCATAGCAACAGCTCAGTCCCCTGCCCTGCCGGTATTTGTTGCCATAGTAACAGTGTTGGTAGATCACAGAATGGAGAGATATGCTGCTCCTCCTCAGTACACAGCCCAGGCGTGCTGCCTTCCCCCTCTGGGAGCCATCTCCCAGGCAAAGCATTCTAGCAGATCAGATGAAAAACAAAAGGATGCTCCATATGCTAATGCCAAATACACTGTACACAAGTACGCGGCCACATTAGCGTTCCGCTAAATACTTTAATTACACGTAAAAGATGCTTATAATCATGTAAAATAGATCTAGAACTTATTTATACACAATCTGTGCCCACCTCCGCAAATCGTGTGACCGTCATTAGGCTAATGTGCAATACCAGAATTGCCATGATGGTAAAAATTTATAATGGTCTAAATTTTTCGGCTTTTCAGTTCCACAGACAGGACCCCCTCTTCCTTGTAGAGGATCCGCCCCCTTGACCAACAAGACTAGATCCGCATTCAAGAAGAGGGACCTCAGCATTCGAGAGGTGTAGGAACACCATGCCAAATTCCAAAGAGCAGCGTTATTCAGACAAGGTTAAAAAAAAAAAAAAAAAACATACATATGCATATATATTGTACACGTTATACTGTACACATTTTTATTATAATTATGGCAAGTCACAGTTCCATTTTGAAAGGGATTAATATTGATGTTGAACCGCTTCATTAATTCTCTAGTCACATCCACATTGGGGCCTCCAGGACAGATTCCTCCTAATTCTCCAAGGACAAAATAGAGCGATTTGCCAAGTAAAAGGGCAGATAACATGAAAAACCTGACTGAAGCCACAATAGTCAATGGATTCTTTAAAGGGAATCTGTCACCCTAAATTGGCGGGATATTTAAATGATGGCAGTCAGGTCAGATGGGCGGTGTTTTGGGTACTTGCCTTAACATGTTGTTCGCCGCTGTCTCCATTATTTCTGGGAATTGTAGTCGTTGCCCTCCATATAACGCGCCTGCGCATTGCAATCTTGAATTGCGCACGCGCAGTATGCTTTGCCCGCAGATTGCAATGCGCAGGCGCGTTATATGGAGGGCAACTACTACAATTCCTAGAAATAATGGAGACAGCGGCAAACAACATGTTAAGGCAAGTACCCAAAACACCGCCCATCTGACCTTACTGCCATCATTTAAATATCCCGCCAATTTAGGGTGACAGATTCCCTTTAAGTTGCCTCTGGCCTCAGTCATGTGACGCGTTTAGGGAAGGAGACCCTGAGCCGTCCCTAGGCCTGGGGTCTCAACTGTCCCTGCTCCCAAAAGGTACCTCTAAAAGGTTAGGAGGTTTGGTCCACCAGCCTTAAGGCACTGCCACACTTAGCGATCGCACCAGCGATCACGACAACGACTTAACCTGGCGAGATCGCTAGTGCGATCGCTATGTGATCGCTAGTTAGATTCCAAACACAACTCATCAGCGATCTGTATAACGACCTCTGCGGTCGTTGGGAAAACCTAGTCCCACCTGAGACGCTGGTGAAGTCGTTCATAAAGGGTGTCACACTCAGCGATTCAGGCTCACCAGCGGGACACCAACGACCAAAAAAACGGCTCAGAACGTTCATAAGCGATCAGCGACATCTCAGCAGGGGCCACATCGCTGCTACATGTCACACACAGCTGAGTCGCTAACGAGATCGCTGCTGCGTCATAAATAGTGACGCAGTAGCAATCTCGCTAGCGATTTCGCTTAGTGTGGCATACCCTTTACTATTCTCCTGTTATTCCCTGAGCTGTCCCTTCCCCAGGACAGAAATCCTAGTGTATCAACATGTAAGAGACTTGTTTGTAGGGAAGGATAGGAATGTACCAACCAAATGGGAATAGGACAATGAAGAAAACATACACCCAAAAACAGCCCGCAACAATCTCCAGTAGCAACAATGATCTCCAGTTCAGCACAGTGTCTCCAATGAGCTAGGAAGCAAAGCTTTCACTGGCAGGGAAGAGAAGGTCTCACCAGATTTTATAGGGAGAGGAAATGACCAGGTTAGGAACAGATGTGAGATGGAGCTGCAAGTTTCTAACCAGCATAGAAAGGGTCATTAACCTCTTCAGCACCAACAGAAACAAAATCCATTTAATATGAACAAAAAAAAAAAAACACCGGCTAACTGGAAGATCTGCGATTCATAATACGTAGTGATTTTCTAACCTCAGATCACCCAGAAGGACGTAACAGGCTTGTGACAGACAGACCCAGTGTTGCTGTTCATTATGATGGAGGTGTGCATAATTGAGCGGAGCAACAGGATTAAGAAATGCCAGCATAAATCTGACCTAAAATGAAAAGTATAAAATATCATACTTGTCCTGAAGGGCACTGAACAGAAAAAGCGGAAAAGAAGTAGTTGCCGGCTATGTAAGAGAATTGCAATGTCATGTAAGGACTGTTTCACACGTCTGTTTTCTGCCGTCACTCCAAATCCGTCAAATTGTGCAAAAAAAACGGATCCGTTGTAGTTTGTGAAAAACTGATGCACCGGATCTGTTATTGTGACGGATCCGTTGAAGCAGTCAGAGTGTGAAATTTAAAGGAAGAGAACTCTCTTTCTCTCGAGAGAGAGAGCGAGAGCGAAAACGTTCCTATGGATGTTATTTCCGCCAGACGGACAGTCATTTTATGACGGATCCGTCGCACGAAATGTAAGGCCATCCGTCATAATCTGTCGCTAATACAAGTCTATGGGGGAAAAAACGGATCCGCCAGGCAAATCCGTCGGATCCGTTATTTTCTCCTTACGACAGATTTTGACTGATGACACAAAACGGAAGTGTGAAACAGGCCTAAATTGACCAGGGTGTGCCGAAGATTTACTTCTCAAATAATTAACTTCTCAAATATACCTGTAGGGCACCTGTCCCATTCACACTATTGGCTGGCATCATGCACCTGTCCTATGCTAGTGAATTAGTGGGAGATACAAAATAATACTCTTGTAGAGATTTTATTTTTTTTAAGAAAACCTTCATTCTCAGTGGAAGAATACATATCTTTTAGATATGATACCATTTAATGGCTATTTGTACCATTTAATGGCTAAACATGCCACCAAAACTTTTTCTTATTCTAGACTCTAGAGGATGAGACAGGTACATAATACCTGCAGACTGAACACAACCACACAGCTATCTGCAGACATGATGTCATTTGCTCCGCTTACTTCTCAATGTGGAAGTGATCGGGAGATCTTTTAAGGCAGCAGAAAAAGCTGACTAATGGCTAAATCTATTGCACACAGTGGTTAGACTGCATGACATCTGGTATTTATCTTCCATAACTGACAAATATTATCTCGTATACCGTATTTATTTCAGGTCAGGTTCACACAGGGGCTTCTTAATTCTGTTACTCTGCTCAGTCACAGCATAGCTCCATCAGGATTCTCATTGATGGGTCTGTCAGTGTAAGCCTATGCTGAGCAAGTGTATGCCTATATGGGCATGTAGCAGATTTATTACATCCCTATTCTATCCTAGTACATTAAAATTAGTGATAATGATCTCTCCACTTTACACCAGTAAGGAAAGTTTTGATTAAAAGGAAATGTTTTTCCTATTTTCTGCTGTCTAAACCTGGTATGCATCTTATGGTATATCTTATGGTAAGGTGCGTCTTTTAGTCCGAAAAACATGGTTATGTCTCAGAATATAGTGATGCAAAAATAATTTTTTTCTAGAAAAAAATTTGTGTAAAAGCAGCGAAACCGTAAAAAAAAAAAAAAATTATATAAATCTGGCATCCTGTAATCACACCGACCTGAAGAATAAAGCAGTCTAATCACTTGTATCACATGAGCAATAGCGTAAAAAATAAAACCAATTCTTTACCTGCTGTTGATTTGTTCATTTTGTCTTCCAAACATCGCAGTAAGGCTCGGCTCACATTTATCTTGCGCTCTTTTGTTGAGCACCTACACTGGAATTTCCAGGTAAATCTCTGAAATACATGATTCAGACAGAACCCCCGGTGGAAGATTGCATATAATGAGGCAGATGGAGGCACTGTGGATGATGTCTGACCTGTGTTCCAGCATTGTCCGTCTTTTTAAAAGTGCATAAAAGAGCGAGGTCGACCATAGTTTTGTGCACTTCTAAAAAGAAGGACAACACAAAACAGAGGCCAGACGGAGTCCAGAGTAACTCTGCTGCCGCATTATAGTGAATGGCTCCCAAAGGCTATGTGCCCACAATAAGTAAATAGCGTTTTGGACGCAGTGTACTTTCGATTTGTCCCAACCAGGCAGTTAAATCTACATGTGTACAGTGAACCATGGGGATTTACCTCATCTAATGAAATGCTATGGGTGAACCTACGCATTGGAGACCAGCATCTCTGATGCACATAATTAACATGCTGTGGGTCATAAACCAGCACCTCAGGTGACTTTAAGCAGCGGTATATAAAAGAACAGTGGGCATGGCTTTCTATAAATCCCATCCACTGTGCTTCTAACAAACAGTGTTTGGACGGTCAGGGGTTTTCCTGATCGTGGGTACATACCCTCAGGGGTTTCACCGGAATCACGTCACTCAGAGATTTATATTGAAACCCTGACGTAAGTGCTCAGCGTAGAGAGTCGGATAAATGTGATCCCAAATGTTATGTAAAATGTTCCCAATAAAAGCAAATCTGCATACTGAAGTCCATCAATTGTCAATGAAAATATATAGAGGGCCCGCCACATTACTGGCAACACAAAGGCTCTGGAAAAGATTTGTAGCTCTTCGCCCCCCAGAAGAAACCCAGCAAATTCTGCGCTCCCAAATCCAAATGCCCGCTTCCCTTCTGAGCCCCAATGTGCCTAAACCACATTTAGAGTCCACATGTTTGGCATTTCTGTAGGAATGACAGCCCAATTAATTTACGGGTGCGGTCTCCAGAAGAATGAGCGAGACATAACGTACTGGGCACAACAACAAATGGATTTTCCAAAATAGGGTCACTTGAGATGGGATTCTGCTCTTCTGACACATAGGGGCTCTGTATATGGAGTCCGCAAACTATTCTATGATAATTTTTTCTACATGAGTAAAAAGCGCTCCTTCCCTCCAGAGTCTTGTCGTGTGGCCAAGTAGTACTGTACAGCCACATATGTGGTATTGCCATGTTCAGCAGGAATTGTATGACACATTTAGGTGCCATTGTTTCCAATATGAAAATGTAAAACCTGGGGCAAAGCCAACATTTTTGTATAAAAAAAATATATATCTATTTTTTTTCTTCACTGCCCAATGATTTTAGATTCTGTGACACATCTGTGGTTTCAAGATGATCACTGCACCCTTAGATGAATTAACAGAGGTGCAGTTTGTAAAATGGGGTTACTTATGGGAGAGATTTCTGCTGTTCAGGCACCTTAGGGACTATACCAATGTATAGTCCAAAAAAATCTTTACTCTAATATGGCGCTTCCTCCCTTTCAAGCTTTGCATTGTGCCTCAAAAGTATGGTAGTTTTCAACTACAACGTATCTGGCTTAAGGAAATAAAAATGCAGTTTGAAAATTGCAAAATTTGACACATTTTTATAAATAAAATCAAACAAAATGTACCACTAGCATGAAGTAAAAAAAAAAATCTCTGAATCACTGAGACAACCAGAGTTACCCACATTGTGATGCTGGTCAGAATATAAAAAAAATTGGCCTGGTCAGGAAGGTTAAAAAAAGGCTGGGGGGTGAAAAGGTTAAGGCCTAAAACAGCGGACAGGAGAAACCCTGCCTTATGGCCAATTTATATGGGTAAACATGAAGCTAATCAGCAGGCAAGCAAGCAAAATGATAATCTGTCAGCCAATAAATTGATGATAAGAGGGCCATTAAATCAATGGTGTTGCCAGCACATCGCTCTGCGCTAACAGCAATGTGCTGTCGACAATATGCATGCTGTACATGGGACAGAGTGATTAGATTTATAATCGTTCCGTTCCCATACAGTTTTGTGGGTCAATATGAACAGGGACCTAAATTATCACTGATCAACTGGGTTTATAATCAATTCATGTGCAGAATTTTGCTCATGTGTAAAATGGGCCTTCACTCATTTTAACGAGCTGACTATTCACAAAAAAAAAAAAAAAAAAAAAGTGTTCTAAGGGCAAGAACTGAACTTCAAAAGCAGTATTGTGAAGTGTTTTTTTTTTGCAACTGAAACACAAGGAGACCTTTACAAGTCACCAGATCCAAAAGCTGCATTGTAAATCCATAATAATTAACTTTACAGTTCTTAGTCGCACGCTACTACTATATGTATGGGCATCCAAACAGTGTAGCAATTATTCATTTACTTATGAGAATTCTGCATAGCCGACATGTACATACCAGCCCTGTGCTCGCTTTCATGGCTGATCCAACCACATTAGAAAAGTAAAAAAAAAATGTAATATTCAAAGCAATTTTATGTATAGTTTATCCTAGAAACCCCCATAAAAAAGTCAGGTGGCTAAATTATCTTTTGTACAAATTTAACACTTGCCGGGCAAATAGGCAGATGGGCAATTACATGCTAAGGTTGAATCAATAGCAAAAAAAACAAAACAAAAAAAAAAAAAAAAACAGGGCTTTGTGTAACTTTCTTTTTTATTAAACTTGCCAAATTTAAAAAAAAAAAAAAAAGTCTCTCTGCCTCTCATCGTTGTCATAATAGAAATCTACTCCGCAATTTTCACAATGGGGCTTTTATTTTTCCCCACTACCTGATCTCTCAGGAAGACAGGAGCCTTCATATCAGTAGAGGAAAGATTCCAACAACCAGAGAACTCTAAAGATAGGGGAAACGATCACAATAAGTGCTGTCACCCCCCCCTCAATGGCTCCCTTCATAATGACCTTTTCACGCGCTCATTAATGGGGTTGTCTGGCCTTGATGTACAAGTCTAAGTGACTGCAGACTTGTGAATTTTCACAGTGCGCACTACAAGTATGTGAATGCATACTTCCGGCCACATTTGGCACGTGTATGCAAAGTTTTAGCCTCCAACTTCAGTTTTTTCTTATTATTTTGAGAAGTGGTTTTCTGGACTGTTTTGGTCTATTATGGCCTAAAGTGGTGGATCATGTGATGTACCTGGTAAATTAGTTTTCGATATAACAGCATGAATGTAGATTTTGGGTGTTCTTATAAGGGTATGTGACCATGATCTGGAGTTGCTGCGGGTTTGACGCTGCGTATTTATACAGTGTCAAACCCGCAGCGTCCAGATGTTACAGCATAGTGGATGGGATTTCAAGAAATCCCATCTCCACTATGCGTGCATAGTCGTCAGCGGATCACGCACGGAGACTGACAAGCGGTGCATCTCTCCAGACCGCAGCATGTCTATGTCTATTGCGGAGACGCTATCTCCACCAAATTTCATCAATACATGGTTTTGGATGTGGTAAATCTGCACGGTTCAGTGAACACATGCGGATTCACCTGCGTTCAATAGACAGCAGCGCTTTGTATATAGCGAACATGTGCTGCGTCCAAAGTGCTGCTAGTTCCGGATCGTGGGCACCCGGTCTTAGAGGTTTATTGCACACTACTGGTCCAGTGCGGCATATGTTCCCCCAGATCAGCCCGGCCTCTGATCCTCTAATGACGCCTCCAGGCGTGATTGACAGCCTGCATATAATGATTATGGCAGGACCCACAACATTCACCTGGCACGGCTAGTCCAGGGAAGGAGACTACTGTCTGATCTGATAAAGACAAGCTGCAAAATAAAGGACTTTCTTTTTTTGTTTTTTACAAGATAAGAGCTTCAGTATGCATCATTTATTTTAAAAAAAATGCATCAAAATAAACAAATCTGCATCACTAAGGCTGTAACAGTGGTTTGGGATAGTGTCAGGGGAGCCGGCAGGTCAGCTATAATACATGGACATCAATGGCAGAGAGGTGGGGTCCAACTCTTCACTCTACTTAAGTATAAACGACTGAACTGTAATAACCGCTACTAAAAGTATGGAGGTGTGACCGGTACACAAGGCCCTCACAAATGTAACCGCTTGTCCTAAGGATGATCCTTGTGGGCCACAATAACTGTTGATTCAACTAGTATTAAGGGTATGCCACACTAAACGAGATGCTAGCGAGATCGCGCAAGCGACATAGATTTTACTACTAGTATTGTAATTTTACAAGAGCAACGAGAAGGCTTATTCTCAGTTACAGGCCTATGTAAACATGGCAGAAATCAACCTATTCATCACATGATCGTATGTTTTAGGTTGACCTGAGCAGCTGTTCAGTGTGCGGCGCCCGCTGCCGGGTACTCCGCATCAGCCCGATTCACCTGAAACGTAGCCGACATGCAGTACTTGGCAGAGGCCGCTACATTGAGCAGAGAGGCACAGTGCAACTCCTTTGCATCAGGCTGCCGGCACAGCTAATAACACCTGATCGGTGGGTATGCCCGATGTCAGACCCCTACCGATACAATGCTGACTGTGTATCCTAAGGATAGGTCATCTATACCTTTCAGTTGACAAGCCCTTTAAATAACCTCCATAACATACAGAGAAATATAAAGTTTTCCAGAGGTTTAACAAGCCAACTGACAGCATTCAGTTGATCTCTGCGGTGGCTTCCAAAAGTACACATTTTATGTACCGTAGATTGATTTTTACTATCGATACCACATTCTGTACCTATTAATTTTCTTGTCAAAAGTGCCCACTTTAAAATAAATTTTGTACCAACAGCAAAAACTAGAAACAGTTTGCATATTGGGCCTTACATGTACACAAAAGTTTCCAGCCAACAAGCAAAGTCAGATAAGCACACCGATACCGGCTGACAGTCTAATGTATATGAGGGCCAAACACCTCTTCACTAACTGATGATGCTGGAAGAAGAATGCGGCCACAGGAATTTCACTCCTAATTATTTTATTTGGAGATGAGCTGCCACCAGTGGAGATTGGAAGCGCCTCGGTTGAGGAGGGAGTCTGAAGAGACCGCCATCTAATGTGTATGGTGGTCTTTAGTGGTTACCCTGGCAAAGCTCCCAACACACAAATAAGTCATCTTTCAACTGCTGCCCACCAAAGACAGAAATGTACCCTAGCGGAGCCTGAAGTAGATTTCTGACGTAATTTGCACCATTTTTGAGGCGTAAATGGTGATGAATTTTTTAAGTGAACTTGGCCACTCCAAGCAAGAGATCAGCCCACTTTTTAAAAAGGTGGAAAATCTGTCTGGGACTAGCGTAAAAATGTCAAAAAAGTCACAATTTCTCACCTTTGAGATGAGCAATGGACAAAGAAAAAGTGTCATTTAGGTCTCCATCTGGCCAGTTATATAATATATATATATGCCTTTAATATTATGTGAACAGAGCCTGAATAAATTATACTAAACAAAATTATTAAATTTGTCCAAACCCCAACAGTCCATTAACCCCTTCCCGACCCATGACGCCGACGTCGGCGTCATGAAAACCTGTGCCATCCCGACCCATGACGCCGACGTCATGCTATAAATCATGTTCCTGCGGGCCGGGAGACCGGGGTCACTGAAAGGTCACCCGACCCGCAGTAACAGGACCCTTACTGCATCACCACAGGGGGGTTGGCTTAACCCCCACGTGGCCACGATCGCTCTGATTGGCTGATAAAAGTGAAACAGCCAATCAGAGCGATTTGTAATATTTCACCAATGAAACTGGTGAAATATTACAATCCAGCCATGGCCGATGCTGCAATAACATCTGCCATGGCTGGACACCAAGATCTGACCCCCCCACACCAAGTCACGGCGGTGATCGGCCGCCGCCATCGAAAGATGGCAGCGATCGGTCACCGCCGTCACTGTCTGCTCCCCTGCTCCTGCGATCCGCTGCCCCCACCTACCGATCCCCCCCCCTCACCTTCCGACGCCCCCTACTCACCTCTCCCGGTCCACCGATGTCCCTGGATCGTCCCGGCGGCTGCCCGGGATTCTTCATGGGCGCCGCCATCTTGGAAAATGGCGGGCGCATGCGCTGTGCGCCCGCCGGCCGGCGCATGCGCAGTGCGCCCTCCATTATACAAAAATTTATTTTGATCACTGTGATAAACTGTCACAGTGATCAAAATAAAAAAAAAGTAAATGAACCCCCCCCTGTCATAGGTAGGGACAAATAATAAAATAAAGAATTTTTTTTTTTTCCTAGCGGATTTTGCTGCTGATCCGCGCCGCATTTCGCCGCGGATCCGCGGCAGATTTCGCTGCTGATCCGCGACTGATTCACCGCGGATCCGCGGGCGGATTTCGCTGCTGATCCGCGGGGCGGATTTCGCTGCGGATCCGCGGGGCGGATTTCGCTGCTGATCCGCGGGGCGGATTTCGCTGCGGATCCGCGGGGCGGATTTCGCTGCTGATCCGCGGGGCGGATTTCGCTGCTGATCCGCGGGGCGGATTTCGCTGCTGATCCGCGGGGCGGATTTCGCTGCTGATCCGCGGGGCGGATTTCGCTGCTGATCCGCGGCGGATTTCGCTGCTGATCAGCGGCTGATTTCGCTGCTGATCCGCGGCGGATTTCGCTGCTGATCCGCGGCGGATTTCGCTGCTGATCCGCGACTGATTTTGCTGCGGATCCGCGGCTGATTATCTGCTGATTCATCTGCGCTAGCGGGTATAGCATAACGCGATCGCGTTATGCTATACCGTTACCAGCCGGTCAACGCTACGTGTTGAACGGGCTGGTAAAACGCAATATGAACCCAGCCTTAGGGTTAGAACTAGGGTTAGGGTTAGCATTAGGGTTAAGGTTAGAATTAGGGTTAGGGTTGGAATTTGGGTTAGGGTTGGAATTAGGGTTAGGCTTGTGGTTAGGTTTATGGTTAGAGTTGGGATTAGGGTTAGGGGTGTGTTGGGGTTAGGGCTATGATTAGGGTTTGTATTAGGGTTAGGTGTGTGTAGGGGTTAGGGTTGGGGTTAGGGGTGTGTTGGGGTTAGGGTTGGAGTTAGAATTGAGGGGTTTCCACTATTTAGGCACATCAGGGGGTCTCCATACGCGACATGGCGCCACCATTGATTCCTGCAAATTTTGCGTTCAAAAAGTCAAACAGTGCTCCCTTTATTCCATGCCCCGACGTATGCCCAAACAGTGGTTTATCCCCACATATGAGGTATCAGCGTACTCGGGAAAAATTGCACAACAACTTTGGGGGTTCTAATTTCTCCTGTTAACATTGGGAAAAAAAAATTGGGGACTAAAAAATTATTTTTGTGGAAAAAAAAAAGATTTTATATTTTCACGGCTCTGCGTTATAAACTTCTGTGAAGGACTTGGAGATTCAAAGTGCTTATCACACATCTATAGGAGTTCCTTGGGGGATCTAGTTTCCAAAATGGGTCACTTGTGGGGAGTTTCTACTGTTTAGGCACATCAGGGACTCTGCAAACGTAACATGACGCCCGAAGACCATTCCATCAAGTGGGCATTTCAAAACGTCACTACTTCCCATCCGAGCCCCGACGTGTGCCCATACAGTAGTTTTCTCCCACATATGGGATATCAGCATACTCAGGACAAATTGGACAACAACTTTTGGGGTCTAATTTCTCATGTTACCCTTGGGAAAATAAAAAAATTGGGGACTAAAAGATCCTGATTGTGGAAAAAAAAAATATTTTTTATTTTCATGCCCGGGCGTTATAAACTTCTGTGTAGCCCTTGGGGGTTCAAAGTGCTCACCACACATCTAGATAAGTTATTTGCGGGGTCTAGTTTCCAAAATGGGGTCACTTGTGGGGAGTTTCTACTGTTTAGGCACATCAGGGCTCTGCAAACGTAACAAGATGCCCGCAGACCATTCCATCAAGTCGGCATTTTAAATCGTCACTACTCCCTCCGAGCCCGACGTGTGCCCAACAGTGGTTCCCCACATATGGGTACTGCGTACTCAGGACAAATGGACAACAACTTTTGGGGTCAATTTCTCTTTTAAACCATTGTGGAAAATAAAAAAATGGGCTAAAAGATCATTTGTTGAGAAAAAAAAATTTTTTATTTTCACGGCTGCGTTATAAACTTCTGTGAAGCACCTGGGGGTTCAAAGTGCTCACCTAGCATCTAGATAAGTTCCTTTGGGGTCGTTTCCAAAATGGGGTCACTTGTGGGGAGCTCCAAGTTTAGGCACACAGGGACTCTCAAAGCGACAAGGCACCGCTAAATCATTCCAGCATATTTTCCATTCAAAGTCAAATGGCGTCCTTCCCTTCGAGCCCTGCGTGCGCCCAAACAGTGGTTTGCCACATATGAGGTATCTATGTACTCAGGAAAATTGCAACAAATTTTAGGATCCAATTTATCTGTTGCCTATGTGAAAATGAAAAAAACTGAGGCTAAAAAAAATTTTCTGTGAAAAAAAATACTTTTTTTATTTACGGATCCGATTTGTGAAACACCTGGGGGTTTAAAGTGCTCACTATGCATCTAGATAAGTTCCTTAGGGGTCTGTTTCCAAAATGGGGTCACTTGTGGGGGAGCTCCAATGTTTAGGCACACTGGACTCTCCAAATGCGACATGGCAACCGCTAAATATTCCAGCATATTTTCCATTCAAAAAGTCAAATGGCGCTCCTTCCCTTCTGAGCCCTGCCGTGCGCCCAAACAGTGGTTTATGACCACATATGAGGTATCTGTGTACTCAGGAGAAATTGCCCAACAAATTTTAGGATCCAATTTATACTGTTGCCCATGTGAAAATAAAAAAACTGAGGCTAAAAGAAAATTTTTGTGAAAAAAAAGTACTTTCTTTTTTTTACGATCAATTTGTGAAGCACCTGGGGGTTAAAGTGTCACTATGCATCTAGATAAGTTCCTTAGGGGGTCTAGTTTCCAAAATGGGGTCACTTGTGGGGGAGCTCCAATGTTTAGGCACACAGGGACTCTCCAAATGTGACATGGCATCCGCTAAATATTCCAGCATATTTTCCATTCAAAAAGTCAAATGGCGCTCCTTCCCTTCTGAGCCCTGCCGTGCGCCCATACAGTGGTTTATGACCACATATGAGGTATCTGTGTACTCAGGAGAAATTGCCCAACAAATTTTAGGATCCATTTTATCCTGATGCCCATGTAAAAATTAAAAAATTGATGCTAAAAGAAAATTTTTGTTGGAAAAATTAAAATGTCCATTTTTTCCTTCCACGTTGCTTTAGTTTCTGTGAAGCACCTGAAGGGTTAATAATCTTCTTGAATGTAGTTTTCAGTAGCTTGAGGGTGCAGTTTTTATAAAGGTGTCACTTTTGGGTATTTACTGCCATATAGACCCCTCAAAGTGACTTCAAATGTGAGGTGGTCCCTAAAAAAAATGGTTTTGTAAATTTTGCTGTAAAAATGAGAAATCGCTGGTCAAATTTTAACCCTTATAACTTCCTAACAAAAAAAAATGTTGTTCCCAAAATTGTGCTGATGTAAAGTAGACATGTGGGAAATGTTATTTATTAACTATTTTATGCCACATAACTCTCTGGTTTAACAGAATAAAAATTAAAAATTTGAAAATTACAACATTTTCATTTTTTTCACAAATAAACGCAAAAATTATCGACCTAAATTTACCACTAATATGAAGCCCAATATGTCACGAAAAAACAATCTCAGAATCGCTAGGATCCGTTGAAGCGTTCCTGAGTTATTACCTCATAAAGGGACACTGGTCAGAATTGCAAAAAATAGCAAGGTCTTTAAGGTCAAAATAGGCTGGGTCATGAAGGGGTTAATGTCCTCTGCAAATCGACCTGTTCTGAATCAGCGAAGGATTCCAAGAGAAGAACCACCTTCTGTGACACCCTTATGTCCCAAGAAAGCATATGAGCAGTGATCATTCTGATGCATTTACGGTATAACAACCAGGGGTGGGATTCAAATTTTTAACAACAGGTTCTGTGTTTTTGTGTAGGAAAACCACACCTATTTTTAAAATCACACCCATTTTTAAGCCACACCCATTTACACGTACCTTTTCCTCAAACATATACAAACCCCTAGGAGCACACACAGACCCCACAACCGTGCATAACCCCCTATGAGCACACAAAGACCCCACAACTGTGCATAACCCCCTAGGAGCACACACAGACCCCACAACTGTGCATAACCCCCTAGGAGCACACACAGACCTCACAACTGTGCATAACCCCCTAGGAGCACACACAGACCCCACAACTGTGCATAACCCCCTAGGAGCACACACAGACCCCACAACTGTGCATAACCCCTAGGAGCACACAAAGACCCCACAGCTGTGCATAACCACCTAGGAGCACACACAGACCCCACAGCTGTGCATAACCCCCTAGGTGAACACACAGACCCCACAGCTGTGCCTAACCCCCTATGAACACACACAGACCCCACAAGCATGCATAACCCCCTAGGAGCACACCCAGACCCCACAAGCGTGCATAACCCCCTAGGAGCACACACAGACCTCACAAATGTGCATAACCTCCTCACACCCCACTACACAGCCCCCAGTATCAGCCCTCAACCCGTTAATTAATAAATCCTCCTCGGTGTCACTGAGGACTCTCACCTCTGATTTCCCTCCTGCAGCTACAGACGCCGGCAACAGACTGTAGAGCCCAATGTCTATAATGGCCGCTTCTCTTCCTGGCTTTGGCAGAACACGCCCCTCCAGGATATGACGTCACACCTGGAAGGAGCCCATGCAGTCTAGCATTTACAGAGGAAGAACGAGCTGTGCAGCCGTCAAGGTGACGGCCATGCACAGCTCCCGGCCCTATACACTGTGACGCGGTCGGCTGTGTCTGCTGCCGGCCGCATCTCAGTACAGCAGGCTCGGCCGCACACAATTTGCTGTGCGGCCGACCCTGTGCATGTGCTGGGGCAGTGGGGCCAGTACCGGATCGCGGCCCAAAATCTCCCCGGTTCGGGGAACCGGAAGCTTTTTTAACAAGCGGTTCTATTGAACCGGGGAGAACCGGCTGAATCCCACCCCTGATAACAACTATTAATTATGGTTAGAAGTTATGTCACGACTCTTGTCGGGTGATCCGGGACTAAGGGCTCCTTCCCTGTCCCTAACGCTAGGGGGCGCCCTAGCTCGCCCTGTTCCCTGGGTTACTTCTGAAGGTAAAGATGCCAGGGCTATGTACCTTGCCTTAGCTCCTGAATTCACCCTCTGGCTTTACCCTTGACCCACCCACGGAAGAGGACAGTAGCAGAGCAACGTAGTACACCAACCAGAAGAACAAGGTAACACAAACAGGGGAAACAGAAAATACCAGGCAAACAAATATACACTCACATATAACAGAGGAATACATCGGGGAGTGGAGGATGGGGTAAAACTAAAGTAGGAGAACAAAGGAAATTATCACAGTCACTAAAACCAAGCAACAGTCACTGATAAATCGACCAAACGCCTACTCTTATAACCACCAACTACTAACCTCCCAGCCATGCAGCATAAGCTAGCTCTGACTGTGTATGTTAGTCAGGACCAAGATTATATAGGGGATAGCATGCCTAACCGTGCTCAGCTGAGAGCCCTAGCTCCCAGAGCTCTTAACATGGCCGGATAACCCTTGTACTGCCAAAAAAAATTACACCGTTTAAAAAGATGAAGTGCTTTTAATTCAGCGCAGGAGTAGGAGCAATCAGATGCTGCGGTCTTCTGGCTCCTCTCTGTCACGGTAACCCAGTGACAAGTTACTTATGAGTGACAAAGCTGAAGGAGTGGAGTGGTTTTAGTATTCAGTTTGCTTTCATGGACTCTACGCCTATCTGGGCACAAACCCACCAATCAAATCACAGGAACATGAGAATCCCAGTAAGGCCGGGATCACACATGCGACGAAAACGTCCGACGCTCGCATGTGAAATCCCAGCTCTGTAGTTATATGCAGCCGCGCACTCCACTCCCGAGTGCCGGCGCCAGAGCTGGGATTTCACATGCGAGCTTCGGACGTTTTCGTCGCATGTGTGATGCCGGCCTAAGGAAAGAAGTGGTTATGCGAGCCTTCAATTGGAGAATAATTTACATTTTTCCAAGATTACTGCAGAAAGGAAAATAGTTGGGAAAAGCAGAATCATTCCCACTCAGAGTCCACTTGGTGGGTAACCTTTTATCAATCTGCATTACGGGCAGAAAAGCCATTTTTATCGACAACGTTGACCTTCCTGCAGGACAGTCTCAGAAACTGATTTTCTTGATAAAAGAGCTATAATTTATTGCTTATCTCTTGGTGACACAGCACCAGAGCGTGACAGTTCTTTTTCCACCGTCAAAATGTTTGATGTTAAGTATAGAAAAAAAAACTCGGGAGAACATCCCTAGAGAAAGAGAGAGGGTTATCAGCAAATAGTAAGAGACTTTATAAAAGTAGAACACATCTTCAGCCCTTCTGATTTAATATGGTCAGTCCTACTGTCTCCTAACATCCGGGCATCTTCTAGGTGACACCATCTTAAGCGTGTCTTTTTTTGTACTTCCTATGCTCGGATATACATTTGTGACATTGGGAATAATCTATGAAATTATGACATTTATTACTTTGGCTTCTAAATGTATCCCGGTACTTATTACTGAAACGTTGTCTCCAAGAAAAATGAACAGACGAATTTCTCTGAATTTCAATGAACTGAAGCCAACCTCCCCCACCATGAAGTCTGATGCCATGGTCTGCTAATGCCAAAGCAATTAATTAAGCTAAAACGAGCAACAATTTGCTCCAAGTAATCCCATTTTAATCTAGTTGTATAACTCTCAAGGAGGTGTTTGCTGGTAGATTTAGGAGGGAGGTATCGATACGAAATCCTGCTAATCGGGTACAAGGCTCGGGTTCAAATGCAGACTAGATGTTTCAGCCTGGCTGCACAATAGGAGCTAGATATGAATGCAGCCATTTTTTTTTTTATCATTATGCATGATGAACAGCTTCTGTGAATGATTTATTGTATACACTGAAGATGACAGCAAATAACTTAAATCTGCCAAAACACGTCTACAGTTATGTAATGCTACACAGAGGAAAGCCTTATATATCAAAGTACAGAATTTAAAAAGTAGTAATCGTCATTAAGGGTTTTTTTTCCTGTACATCAGTAGCACATGTGAAAAACTTTGTAACATATCTTTTTAGAGAAATCCGATTCTTTCTCTTTCTGGACTGATCATTCATTCTCAATATAAGCTTAAAATCTCTGTCTTCAGTAAATACAGTAAATGGAGAGATAAATACAGTAATGGAGATCTGGGACTGTGGTTTCAGAACTTGCAGAAAAAGGTCTGTCTGCTGTCATCTCCTATCCCAGTAATGGGAATATCTGTCTCAATTGCCTATAGATTCTACCCATTAATTGACAGCGAATTTACACAAAACCACTTGGTTAACTAGGCTGAACAGTGTGACGTCCCATGCTTATCTGTATATTTAAGGTGGACAAATTTTCACTTGAGCATTAGTGCTTGTACACACAACAGATTTTCTCGTAAGAATGTTATACGTGATGGATAGCACTCGTTCCTATGATATTCTATTCGGCTGTACACATGATTATTTACTCAGACCAAGTCCACAGGGAAAAAAAAAAACAAACAGATCTTGAGTGTGTTCTGATCTTCCCAGGAAAAAGAAACTTTTCTCTCCACGTCTGAGAAAAACTGATGCATGCAATGTTGGTCAAAAATTTGGCTGTTATTCTCAGATATGGAGAAAATGGTTGTGTGGCCCTACCCTAATGTGGTGAAATTGTAGTGAAAGACTATGATTTTGAAATATGCTCATTTCATGATAATCTTTCAGTGTAAGCAGGCTGATCATCCAGTGTTCTCAGCAGTGCACTGCTCTATGTAAACAGGCTGATCATCCAGTGTTCTCAGCAGTGCACTGCTCTGTGTAAACAGGCTGATCATCCACTGTTCTTAGCAGTGCACTGTGTAAACAGGCTGATCATCCACTGTTCTCAGCAGTGCACTGCTCTGTGTAAACAGGCTGATCATCCACTGTTCTCAGCAGTGCACTGCTCTGTGTAAACAGGCTGATCATCCACTGTTCTCAGCAGTGCACTGCTCTGTGTAAACAGGCTGATCATCTACTGTTCTCAGCAGTGCACTGCGTAAGCAGGCTGATCATCCACTGTTCTCAGAAGTGCACTGCTCTGTGTAAACAGGCTGATCAGCCACTGTTCTCAGCTGTGCACTGCTCTGTGTAAACAGGCTGATCATCCACTGTTCTCAGCAGTGCACTGCTCTGTGTAAACAGGCTGATCATCCACTTTTCTCAGCTGTGCACTGCTCTGTGTAAACAGGCTGATCATCCACTGTTCTCAGCAGTGAACTGCTCTGTGTAAACAGGCTGATCATCCACTGTTCTCAGCAGTGCACTGCTCTGTGTAAAGAGGCTGATCATCCACTGTCCTCAGCAGTGCACTGCTCTGTGTAAACAGGCTGATCATCCACTGTTCTCAGCTGTGCACTGCTCTGTGTAAACAGGCTGATTATCCACTGTTCTCAGCAGTGCACTGCTCTCTGTAAACAGGCTGCCATAGTTCTCGTCAGTGCAACTCCTATGTGCGCCGAGTCATCTATTACAGACGGTTCAGTATACATAGTTTACTGTGGTCTGCTGTGACCCCAGAGAGGTTTGTAGCGACGGTCGTTTGATAGAGGTTTACCGATCGAAAGTCATATTGTGCCACCAGTCGGACCGTGTGAATGGACCCATACCTGCTTGGTAGAAGGAGTCAAAAAAATTATTTGAGCTGTGACCCCTATTTATGTAAAATACAGATATAATGGAATTAGAAAAGTCATTTAAACATAATTTTTAATTATTGGGTTAGTACTTACAAAGTTAACATTTCATGCCATATGAGCTTTGCTTCTGGACAGGTGCAGGGCGCCTCTGAAGTCAGGAAGCCTACACCCGGCTTCAGAGGCGCAATGAATTGTAGGCTACAAATCAGGTTATCACAGGGGGCATGATAACATGCTGAATAGGAGGACTAGTCTGGAGAAACACATGCTCCATCGACCAGTTAGAGGGAAATTTGCATATTAAAAACGGACTGTAAAAACACTTTGTTTAAACATCTGTTTATGTATCAGTCAGGATAGGGGGACTATTAGGGTATTTAGAAAGAAATATGCAAGTGTTGGTGGGTTGGAGGGTATAGGGGACCCTTCAGGTTCCCTTTAAAGGGCTGTCCCCATCTTTAAGGCTGGTTTCACACAGTGTCTCCGGTACGTGTAGTGACAGTTTTCTCACGTACTGGAGACACTGACACACGTAGGCCCATTCAAATGAATGGGTGTATGCACATGTCAGCGTGTTTTCACAGACCGTGAGTCCTTGTGCAAAACACGCTGACATGCCCATTTTTTTCCGGCAGCACGGGCCGCAAAACGTGCACACGGAGAACAGTGCACACTGTCCGTGTGCACGACGGCCTCTGGGGAAGAAGCGGCTACTGTAAGCGCTGTTCACCGGTGGCTGGTGCTGAAGTCGGCTGCCATTCTCCCCTGCTATGCTTGCGAGCAGAGGAGAACAATGAGCGGTATATTAAAGTCCGAACGACAGCAGGTGGGGGCTTTTGTGACTGTTACCCCCATAATCTGACACCTGCTGTCGTTCACACTTTAATATACCACTCATCGTTCTCCTCTGCTCACAGGCAGAGCAGGGGAGAATGAGAGCCGGCTTCAGCACCAGCCGCCAGGAACAGCGCTTACAGTAGCCGCTTCTTCCCCAGCGGCCGTCCGTGTGGTACTGATGCGGCACACGGTTGCCACACGTGTGCCGCACTTAGTACACACATGGACACCGATATCTCCGGTACCGGAAATATCAGGAAGTGTGAAACCAGCCTAAAGCTGAGGATAATTGGATAACGCTTGTGAAAAATAAGCAACTTTACTATTACAGTTTTCATTTTTATTGTTTACTGCTCATTGCCCAGGCTACCGACTGCAATTTAGCAGCAGTGACCAAACATGCACAGAACTAACAAGCTCTTTTCTATGGAGCTGCAAGAGCTTCAAACGCGTCGAGTTACTCTATCACTCTGTTAGCTCCTGATCCCATCCAGCTTCAATGTTATTGCATCTCTCCGATGCTGCAGAGAAAAAGAAAAAGCACACGAGGTAAACGTGATCTGGAACAGTGGTGGAAACAACCAGTCCAATGAACCAGAGGGGACATGTATCAATCCTTGTGCAAAGGAGAAGTGGAGCATCTGTATCCACCAATCAGATTCTACTTCTCATTTTCTAGACACCCTTTGTAAAACACAAGCAAAGATCCAATTGGTGGCCATGGAACAGTACTACAGGTTCTTAGCATAATACGGTAGTTAGGATTATTTTTCCCCAATATGTCAAACATTAGTAGTTGGCACATTGAGCTATTTTTAAAGGGTTGGTTATTTTCCTAAAGGGTATAATAGTAAGAAATAAAATGGCTGTCAACTGAAATAGTTTTAATAGTCTATAGAAGAGTAAAATATAATTATATACAACTTACTAATAATAATGTTGAATTAGGCATCCCGATCTCACAGAATCAGAAACTGTCTCAAATCCTGGCTGCTCCACTTTCTATACAAAGGAGTTTCAACTGTGGACACGGGATCTGTGCAGTG
Source organism: Oophaga sylvatica (assembly GCA_033576555.1). NCBI lineage: Eukaryota > Metazoa > Chordata > Amphibia > Anura > Dendrobatidae > Oophaga > Oophaga sylvatica. The sequence goes on from JARQOD010000002.1 coordinate 580,407,688, forward strand.
TGAAGGGGCTGGCTGCAAGGCTCATTTTAATAGCCAAGCCCTTTCTATGCATCAGTCATGTCCGAGAAGGGGCTTACTGAGCAACTGAAATAAGCCAGTCGGCAGCCCCCTTCAGTCTGGTCACTAGCCTGCTGGCAGAGGAAGCTTTTTCTAAGATGAAATAAGAGCAGTTTGTAAAGTTTAAAGGGCTCCTGCCATGTTCCTGCCATGGACAGCACGGTGGCTCAGTGGTTAGCACTATAGCCTTGCAGCGCTGGGGTCCTGGGCTTAAATTGCACCAAGGAGAACATCTGCAAGGATTCTGCATGTTCTCCCCGTCTTTGTGTGGGTTTCCTACTACATTCTAAAGATATACTAGAAGGAAACTTATTGTGATTTGCGAGTCCCAACAGGGACAGTGATCACTATGATAATGTCGCTGAAGAGGTGTAGAAATTATTGGTGCGATATAAGTAAAATAAACTTAAAAAAAAGTTATCTTATCTGCAGGTGGGATGTTATGGAGCAGAGAAAGCTGGTCAGATTGATAAATGTTTTGCTGAAATGTTTCCCACAAAAATGTATATTTTATTAATTGACATCCCTGGTGTCCATATATGTATAAAAGTCCAGTGGGCGGTCCTACTCAGTGATTGACAGTCTTCCCTGTATGACTGAGCCTGCAGAGGCGTGCCGATCACTAGCAAGTCTGACCACTAGACTCATGCATATAAACAGTGATTTCAATTAACCCCTTAATGACATGATGTACAGGATAAGTCATATGCAGCCTCCCAGCCTTCGATGCGGGCTGGCCCACATCTTCACCGGCAGCTGATGGAGGAAATAATTAGACATCAATTGTATTAACAGCCGCGTGTTGATATCGGCTATTAACCTGTCAATCTATGACAAAGGCATTTACAGCGTGCCGGCGAGGGTGGGTGGCGGGGGGTTTGGGAGTGATGTTCTATGCACCCATGGGTGCACCTGTGACAAGATCATGAGGCACTGATAGGTTGCGATGATGGCCAGGCGTCTGCTGATGACCCCTGTGCCATGGTATTGCTGTGCATAGCACAGGTGATCAGACGATTGCAGCTTCAAGTCCCCTTAGGGGACTAACAAATACAGTACAAGGATTTGTATTTCTGGTGCACGTACAGAACGTATTGTGACAAACATATAATGAGACACGGGCATCTTAATAAATCAGGCACATATTACACCAGCTTGGATTAAGTACACAGGTCCTAAGTGTGACCTGGAGTATTTTAGTGTATTTCATGACATTTGACTCTTTTTTTTTTTCTATCGTTTGAAGTCTCCCTAGAAGGGTTTTCTGGGCTAAGAAAAGTCTGCAGTGACTATGTGCCTGCAGAATCATGTCAGTGTGAAATGCGCACACTGTCATGATTCCCCTATATTCCCCGTAAAAGTGGTCAGGGACAGGTAGTATGTCATTTGCATAAGTACGACTCTTCTCCGCTTCTCTCAATGTTCTGTTCTAGACTTGTCTTCTCAGCCTGGAAAACCCCTGTAATGCTACTTCAGACCACTGACAAATGCTTCTGACTGAAGCACAGGAGGAACAAAGGAAAGGAAGGCGAAACTGTAAGATGAGAGCAACCCTAAAGACAGGAAACAAGTTGGTTAATAGCCCCAATCTACAGCATGACCACAAAGATCAGAACAGGAAGGAGAAAGAAGCTTTCAATGTACAGAGCGAAACAAGCACAAAGTAACTAGCAAATATCAGGAGACTGCTTGAATGAATGGCACAAAGTCATCAGTGCAGTGAAAAGATGAGAAAACAAACAAAAGAAGCACTAAATTCTGACATCAGGGGGTTTTTCCACTCACTTTTTATTGTGTGGTAAACATGTCCTGACAATAGGATTTTTTAGGTCAAAATATGTTTATTGCCAATTTCCATACAAAAAAAAAAAAAAAAAAACAACTTTGTGTAGATTTTCTTTTGAGCGGGTTAAAAAAAGTATATACAGCGGAAAAAATAAGTATTTGATCCCTTGCTGATTTTGTAAGTTTGCCCACTGACAAAGACATGAGCAGTCTATAATTTTAAGGGTAGGTTAATGTTAACATTGATAACATTGAGATAGAATATCAAAAATAAAATCCAGAAAATCAATTTTTTTTTTATAAATTATATAAATTTGCATTTTCAGTGAGAAATAAGTACCGTATTTTTCAAATTATAAGACGATCCGGATTATAAGATGTACCCCAAATTTCGAGGAGAAAAATAGGAAAAAATATATTTTTTTAATAAAATGCTGGTGCTTCTTATAATCCTTGTGTCTTACTGCTTACCGGGGGTGGTGGCTGCTGCAAAGCGGGGTCCCAGGGTCGCGGCTGGAGGAGGAAAGAGTGGAGCGTTGCTGCAGGCCGCAGGCTGGGATGAGGGGGGGAGGGGTGTTCTGATGTGCGATGCGCTGCTGCGGGAGTGTCCGGCGTCGCTGCAGCTCTGCCGACATTTTGTGAAAGGCCAGAGCCCTCGCAGTTCCATGGTATCCTATGCCAGGGTTCGACAAACCCGGGCGCCAGGTCGCCAGTGGCGCCTAGAAAATCATGCCTGGCGCCCGGGGAATTAAAGAGGGGCCCTGAGCAGGCGGGGGGGCCCACTCACCGTCGGGCACCCCGGCGCCCGTTATCGGTGTCAGCGCCGCCACTGGGCCCCCCCCGCTTGCTCAGGTCCCCGGCAGCAGCCGAAGCAATACATACCTCTCCCGTGCCTCCGCTGCCACAGCTCCGAGCTCCAGGGGGTGCCTGCGCTTCCTCTCACAGCAGCGCCGCTGAATGACGTCATCATTCAGCGGCTGGCTGTGGCAGAGAGCACGCGGACGCTGGACAGGTGAGGCGTGTGTGTGCGCGCCTGCGTGTGTGTGTGCCTGCGTGTGTGTATGTGAGAGTACTGCCTGCCGTGCTGTATGTGTGATGGTGGTGGGGGAGGCGATGATGATGATGATGGGGAGGCAATGATAATGGGAAGGAAATGATGATGATGATATTAATGGGGAGGCAATGATAATGATGATGATGGGGAGGCAATGATGATGATGATATTAATGGGAAGGCAATGATAATGATGATGATGGGGAGGCAATGATAATGGGAAGGCAATGATGATGATGATATTAATGGGGAGGCAATGATAATGATGATGGTAGGGAGGCAATGATAATGGGAAGGCAATGATGATGATGATGATATTAATGGGGAGGCAATGATAATGGGAAGGCAATGATGATGATGATATTAATGGGGAGGCAATGATAATGATGATGATGGGGAGGCAATGATGATGATGATATTAATGGGGAGGCAATGATAATGATGATGGTAGGGAGGCAATGATAATGGGAAGGCAATGATGATGATATTAATGGGGAGGCAATGATGATGATGTTGGGCAGGCAATGATGATGAGGGGAGGCAATGATGATGATAATGGGCAGGCAAAAATTCTGGCTCCTAAATTTTTTGGCTGGCTCCTAGATTCTGAACAACTTTGTCGACCCCTGTCCTATGTGGTGGACTCCGGGAAAATGGCTGCCGGGGGCGGCACATGCTTAGATGAAGATCTCAGCACCAAGACCTGAGATCTCATCTCCCGAGATCCTGGTGCGGAGATCTCCATCTGCGCCGCCCCCAGCAGCCATTTTCCCGGAGTCCACCGCATAGGATACCATGGAATTGCGGGGGCTCAGGCCTTTCACAAAATGTCGGCAGAGCCCCCGCAGTACCGGACACTCCCACAGCAGCGCGCCACACATCAGAACACCCCCTCATCCCAGCCTGCAGCAACGCTCCACTCTTTCCTCCTCCAGCCGTGACCCTGCTCCACCGCAGCCGGTAAGGTATATCCGCATTTTAAGATGCACCGACATTTACTCCCAAATTTGGGGGAAAAAAAATACGGATTTTTGTGTTACTCACCGTAAAATCCTTTTCTCCGAGACACTCATTGGGGACACAGGACTGTGTGGGTGTATGCTTCTGCCGCTAGGAGGCTGACACTAAGTAACATAAAAAAGGTTAGCTCCTCCTCCGCCGTATACACCTCAGCACTGGCCGCAGGCAAACCCAGTTTAGTGCAAAAAGCAGTAGGAGGCTAAAAAATAAATCAAGAGTTAACACAGATACAGTATATTCAGAAGAAAAAAACTGCTGATACCAATTTAAGGAGAATAGAGTTAACTCAATATAAAGCCAGCCGGCTCTTAGGGAGGGTGCTGTGTCCCCCAATGAGTGTCTCGGAGAAAAGGATTTTACGGTGAGTAACACAAAAATCCGTATTTCTCCTTCGTCTCATTGGGGGACACAGGACTGTGGGACGTCCCAAAGCAGTCCCTTGGGTGGGAAACCGACTCCACAGTGTAATTTATAACCAAGCATTGCTTATAGGTGCGCAACCGCGCCCTGAAGAATCCTTCTACCCAGACTGGCATCCGCAGAAGTCTGGGTATGGACATTATAATGCTTGGAAAAAGTATGCAGACTGGACCAGGTTGCTGCTTTACAAACCTGTTCCACCGAAGCCTGATGCCGAAGGGCCCAGGAGGCACCCACCGCTCTGGTGGAGTGAGCCTTGATCCCTGCGGGAACCACCGCGCCTCTGATACGGTAAGCCTCCTGAATGGCTAACCGAATCCACCTAGCCAAGGTTGACTTAGAGGCAGCAAGTCCCTTCCTGCGACCTTCAGGGAGGACAAACAGCGTGTCCGTCTGTCGAAAGGACGCCGTCCGAGATACATATCTCCTGAGTGCTCTCACCAGATCCAGCGTATGGAGAGCCTTCTCCACTCGGTGCGTCGGAGCTGGGCAAAATGAGGGCAACACAATGTCCTCATTAATATGAAATGAGGACACAACCTTAGGCAGAAAAGGTGGTGTTGGTCTGAGCACCACCTTATCCTGATGGAAAAGTAAGTACGGAGCTCGACAAGACAGTGCAGCCAGCTCCGAAACCCGCCTTATGGATGTAATGGCTACCAAAAACACCACTTTCCAGGAAAGAAATGATAGAGAAACTTCCTGCAAAGGTTCAAAAGGAGACTCCTGTAGGACTCCCAGGACTAGATTGAGGTCCCAAACCTCTAAGGGAGTCTTGTAGGGAGGAACTATATGGACAACCCCCTGAATAAAGGTCCTAACCTGAAAATTAGACGCAATCTTTCGCTGAAAAAGAACCGACAAAGCTGATATCTGTCGTCTAAGAGTACTAGGCGCTAGACCTGAATCTAGGCCTGCCTGGAGAAAAGATAGAATGTTCGGAATTGAAAAGAGGAGCGGGGAACAACCATGTTCCCTGCACCAAGTAAAAAAGACCTTCCAAGTACCGTGGTAGATGCGAGCCGAAACGGGCTTTCGGGCGTTAGCCATTGTTGCGGCGACCTTTTTAGAGAATCCAGCCCTGGTCAGGATCCAAGATTCAACGGCCAGGCCGTCAAACACAGGACCGCTGAGTTCTGGTGGTAAATTGGGCCCTGGGAGAGAAGGTCCACGCGCTCTGGCAGTCGCCAGGGTGTGTCGGTGAGCAATTGTACCAGCTCCGCGTACCATGAGCGACGCGGCCAATCCGGAGCGATTAATATCGCTGGAACCCCCTCTATCCTGATCTTTCTGATCACCCTTGGGAGAAGGGCTATTGGTGGAAACAAGTATGGAAGATGAAACTGATTCCATGGTAGGACCAGAGCGTCTACTGCAAATGCCTGCGGATCCCGGTACCGGGAGACGAAGTTGGGCACCTTGGCATTTATCTTGGAAGCCATCAGGTCCACATCTGGGGTTCCCCAGCGTCGGCATATCTGCTGAAAAACCTCGGGATGAAGCGACCATTCCCCTGACGCTATGCCGTGACGGCTGAGAAAATCCGCAGCCCAGTTTTCCTCGCCCGGAATGTGGACCGCTGAAATCACAGAGTGATTTACCTCTGCCCAAGTCAGAATCTGTTTTACCTCGTGCATGGCCGCCCTGCTGCGGGTACCTCCCTGATGGTTTATGTATGCCACTGCCGTGGCATTGTCCGATTGTATTCTGACTGGGTGGCCCGCCAGATGCTGGTGAAAATGTCTCAGAGCTAGCCGAATAGCTCGGATCTCTAAAATATTGATCGGGAGGGTCGATTCCTGCTGAGACCAAGTTCCCTGGGCTGTATGGTGACGAAACACTGCTCCCCATCCGAGCAGGCTGGCGTCCGTTGTGACAACCAACCAAAAATTTGGAGGAAACAACCGACCCTGTCGAAGAGTGGTGCTCTTCGTCCACCACATTAGAGTCTGTCTGACCTGCAGGGACAGACGACACCGAAGATTGAGGGAGTAAGGGCTCCCGTCCCATACTGCCAAGAGTGCATGTTGAAGGGGGCGAAGATGAAATTGGGCAAATGGAATAGCCTCTATTGCTGCCACCATCCTTCCCAGGACCCTCATGCAAAACCGGATGGTGTGAGGAATTGGTTGGCGAAGGATCCGTACCTCTTGACGGAGAACCAAGGCCTTGTCCTGAGGAAGAATTATCAACCCCTGAGCGGTGTCGAAATTCATCCCTAAAAAGGTGATCTTCCGAGATGGTACGGGAGATGATTTCTTCGTATTCACCAGCCACCCCAGGCGAGCAAGGGTGTCTAACGTAATGCTGACACTTTCCTCGCAGATTTGAAAAGACGGACCCTTGATGAGGAGATCGTCTAAGTAAGGCAGGATGACTACCCCCCTGGAGTGCAGAATGGACACAACAGCAGCCATGACCTTTGTGAACACCCTGGGGGCTGTGGCTAGCCCGAATGGCAAAGCTGCGAACTGAAGATGAAGTTTGCCGACGGCAAACCGAAGAAATCTCTGGTGAGGAGGAAATATGGGGATGTGAAGATAGGCATCCTGAATGTCTATTGATGCTAGAAATTCCCCTTTTTCCATGGCTGCAATGACCGAACGGAGAGATTCCATTCGGAAATGCCGAATTCTGACAAACCGGTTCAGTCGCTTTAGATCCAAAATGGGCCTTACGGTACCGTCCTTTTTGGGTACAATGAACAGGTTGGAATAAAACCCCTGACCCTTTTCGATCTCCGGTACAGGCACGACAACCCCGCTGTGCCGAAGAGACTCGACCGCCCTGAATAATGCGCGAACCCGAGATTCGTCCTTGGGAAGGCGCGAGGGAAAAAAACGATTTGAGGGAAGGCTGGAAAATTCTATTTTGTACCCCGAGGAGACTAACTCCCGGACCCACTCGTCGTGGGTAATCGATAGCCAAATGGGGCGAAACCAGAGTAAGCGGCCGCCTACTCTGGATAAATTGACCGGATTCTGCCTCCAGTCATTTGTCCGAATATCTCTGGGGTTTGGACCCTCTAGATCTTGGTTGTTGAGATCGTCCTCTTCCCAGAGGGTTGGTCCTGTAGGAGACCTGACGATCTCTGGCCTGACTAGGCCGACCTGAACCGCTGGAGGTAGCTGGCGCGGCCCAACCTGGGTTACGAAAGGCCCTAAAGCGAGGCTGAAGCTGTCGGCGAAAAGGCTGTTTAATCTTTTGCTGAGGAAGGAAACTGCTCTTCCCTCCCGTCGCATCAGATATGAGCTGATCCAACCTTTCGCCAAATAACCGACCACTCTGATATGGTAAGGATGTAAGCGATTTCTTTGAGATTGAATCTGCTCGCCAGGTTCTAAGCCACAAAGATCTTCTGATGGCAATTGCATTAGCAGCAGCTAGGGCTGCGCAATTTGCCGCATCCATGGACGCATTAATTAAGAAGTCTCCCGCAAGTGCTATCTGATTAGAAATCTCAGTTACTTCAGATGGTACCTCAATACCATGAAGCGCTCTATTTAGAGACTCCGACCAGGATATCATGGCCTTAGCAACCCAAGTCGCTGCAAAAGAAGGAGAGAGAGCAGAACCCGATGCTTCAAACACCGAGCGGGCCAAACCTTCAATCAGACGATCCGTTGGTTCCTTGATCGAGGAACCGTTAGGAAGGGAGAGGAGCGTTTTAGACGCCAAACGCGACACAGGAGGATCAACCGCAGGAGATTCCGCCCATTTCTTAAGAAGCTCGGGAGCAAAAGGATATCTAGTATTGAGAGCCTTTTGTCCTGCGAAGCGCTTGTCCGGTTTCTCCCGGTGGCGCTGCACTAGTTCCTCAAACTCAGGATGAGATCCAAAAACCTTATGAGCTTGCCTGGCTCTTTTGAAGGACACCTTATGACCGGAGGTCAAGGTGGACTCATCGTCTATCCCCAAGGTTTGATTGACAGCTTCAATCAAACTGTCAATTGTGTCCTGACAATTTGGTGCCTCCAAATTAAGGGACCCTTCTGAATCAGAATCCGAATACTGATCACTTGTCAGAGGTGAGGGAGAGCGGGAGACGGAACTGAAAGATGCCGAGGCTCCGGACGGCAAAGGCGACGCAGTGTGGGTTCGCTTCCCCTGCGTCTGCCTAGTGAGAGCGCGGCCCCTGCAGGCCGGAGGTTCATGAGACGTCGCCAAGACGGGTGAACCACTGTCCCTGCTCCTATCGGGAGCTTGAAGGGACTCGATTGCTCTAGTCAATGATGCCACAGATTGAGTCAGGGACAGAGCCCATTCAGGGGACCTGACGCACTGGGTTCCGTAATAGGAGCGGGTTCCTGAGCCCGTTCGGAGTCACAGGCTTCGCAAACCCGAGTAATCTGGGCGCGCGGAAAAGGGGACCTACAGGCAATGCATGCGGTATACAGCACCGTATGAGCTTTAGTTCTTCTGGACATACTGAGTCTATCACAGAGTCCGCAATGAACTGGATGTGCGACGGTCAGTGAAAACGGAGTGCAGAAGTAACAACCAGGCTGGAGGTAGAAGCACTTACCCCAGTCCTGTACCCCCTGCGTCCTTAAACCGCGTAGCAGTGCGTCTGGCTCCAAATTTTTCAAAAAGAGCGCCCCCCTGTTAGGAAGGCGAGCTCAAGTAGCCGAGCCTTTAGGGGGAGGATCGAGAGGCGCGGCCTAGCTTCAGAGGCCCGCCTCCAGCCGCGGCCTAGTCTCCAGCAAAAGCCGGGGACTAAATTTACAGCCGCGGCCTAGCATCAGCCGAAGCCGCGGCCTAGATTTCCGGCGGAGGCGGCCCCAAAACCAGAGGGCGGGCCCGCCGGAAGGAGACAATGCCGAGGGCGGATCCCCGCGACCGCGGCCCGCCCTCCGGCCGACACCGGACGCTACATCTTGGGCCGCGGCCTAGTCCCCGGCAGAAGCCGGGGACTAAATTTGCAGCCGCGGCCCAGCACCGCCCGCTAGATTTCCGGCGGAGGCCGCCCCAAAATCAGAGGGCGGGCCCGCCGGAAGGAGACAATGCCGAGGGCGGATCCCCGCGACCGCGGCCCGCCCTCCGGCCGACACCGGACGTTATATCCTGGGCCGCGGCCTAGCCCCCGGCAGAAGCCGGGGGCTAAATTTGCAGCCGCGGCCCAGCACCGCCCGAAGCCGCGGCCTAGATTTCCGGCGGCCGGCGCCGGACGCCACACCTCGGGCCCCAGTCCCCGGTCCTTGCCCGAGGCCCGCCGAAGCCAGGGACCTGACGCCCCCGGGGGGAACACGGGCCAGGAGTGTACCTTGGCTGGAATCCAGAAGTCTGAGCACCACCTTGAAACCTGCGGTGCTCCATGCGTGCGGCGTTTCTTCTCCGTTTTCAAAAAGGTGAGCCATTAGAAAAAAAAAAAAAAAAAAAAAAAATGGTCTGGAAAAAGAACCAGACGTGTGCCTCCATCAGACACTAAGCAATAACTGGGTTTGCCTGCGGCCAGTGCTGAGGTGTATACGGCGGAGGAGGAGCTAACCTTTTTTATGTTACTTAGTGTCAGCCTCCTAGCGGCAGAAGCATACACCCACACAGTCCTGTGTCCCCCAATGAGACGAAGGAGAAAAGTGCATCTTGTAATCCAAAAAAAATACGGTATTTGATCCCCTACCAAAAATAAGAGTTCTGGCTCCTACAGACCAGTTAGAAGCTTCTAATCAACTCGTTACCTGCATTAAAGACAACTGTCTAACATAGGTATTCTGCTCAGGAATCAATACCAGGCTCTTACACAGGAGAACGATGAAGAAATACATCAGGATAAGACTTTGCCCACAAACAACCTTGTACGCCCTCAGAGTCCTCCTGAATGGAGAAAGAAAACTGTTGTGAAGAAGAAACGGAGAGTTGTTGTCATGGGCGATTCCCTGTTGAGAGGAACAGAGGCCGCTATCTGCAGACCGGATATAACCTCAAGAGAAATGTGCTGTCTTCCAGGTGCAAAAATTAAAGATGTGTCTGACAGGATATCAGGACTCTTCAGACCTAAAGATGACTACCCATTCCTGCTAATACATGTGGGGACAAATGACACCGCTAGAAACGACCTGGAAACCATCTGCAGTGACTTTGAAAACTTAGGTAAGAAAGTGAAAGAACTGGGAGCGCAGGTGGTCTTCTCTTCCATCCTCCCAGTGGATGGCCATGGAACAAGGAGGTGGAATAAGATTCTGCAGGTGAACAACTGGCTACGTCGATGGTGCCGTCAGCAAGGATTTGGATTTCTGGATCACGGAGTGAATTACCTATACGATGGACTACTTGCTAGAGATGGGGTGCACCTTACGAAGACTGGAAAACATGTATTTGGAAGTCGCCTTGCTACACTCATCAGGAGAGCTTTAAACTAGAACAATGTGGGAAGGGAAGCAAAACGCCAGCAAAAGCCATACACTTGACAAATACTATTGAGATTTCTGCTATTAGAAGTGAAGGGGAAGAACAAAGACAAAAAAATTTACATAATAAAAATATTGAAGGAAGAGAAACCAATCACAAACTAAAGTGTTTCTATACGAATGCACAAAGCATGGGCAACAAACAAGGAGAACTGGAGCTACTAACGCAGGAGAAGAAATATGATGTCATTGGAATCACTGAGACTTGGTGGGACGATACAAATGATTGGAATACAAGGCTAGAAGGATACAACTTATTTGCAAGAAACAGACTTGATAAACGAGGAGGAGGTGTTGCATTGTATGTTAGAAAAGCGTATATCTGCACAGAGATTGACGCTTCAAAGACTGGGAGTTCTGTGGAAACTGTTTGGGTAAGAATACAAGGACAGAACAATGGAAAGGACACCATTGTAGGCATTTACTACAGGCCGCCTGTGCAAGCTGAAGATATGGATGAACTCTTTATGCATCAAATGGCCAAGTTCTCCAAAAAATATGACATAGTGGTCATGGGAGATTTCAACTATCCAGACATTTGTTGGGAATCTCTCTCAGGCAAAACTAACAGGTCCAGGAAATTCTTATCCTCTCTTGCTGACATCTTTATCTTCCAAAAGGTAATGGAGAAAACAAGGGGATCTGCTACCTTGGATCTAATCCTCATAAACAGGGAGGAAATGGTGGAGGAGGTAAGAGTGGCTGGGACTCTAGGAGGTAGTGACCATGCTATTTTAGAATTTTGGATAACAAGAGGAGGAAGACCTGTGAAGACTCAGACGTCAAGGTTAGATTTCAGAAAGGCAGATTTTAAGGAACTCAGAAAGAGAATTGGAGGGATCCAATGGCTGGATATCCTTAAGGACAAAAATGTCCAGGAAGGATGGAAAATCTTGAAAAATGAGATTCTCAAAGCACAATCGTTAACAATTCCGAAAAGAGGGAAGAATGGGAAGCATTTAAGGAAACCAGGATGGATGAACATAGAACTTAAACACATGCTAAAAAGGAAGAAAGAAATGTTTATCAAATGGAAAGAGGGAGGCATATCTAAAGAAGAATATAATGCCGTCTGCAGAACCTGCAGGGCACAAATCAGATTATCTAAAGCTGACAATGAATTAAGGCTTGCAAGTGACGTCAAAAGCAACAAAAAAGGATTTGGGGATACGTCAAAAGTAAAAGAAAAGTCAAAGATGCTATAGGATTTTTACAGGATGAAAATGATGAAATGGTAAGTCAGGATGTTGAGAAGGCTGAACTTTTAAATTCCTATTTTGCATCTGTTTTCTCTCAGAAAGGAAATGTAACATCAACTGATCTTCACTGTCCTATTAAAGGAATAGAAGAATCCAGGATATCTATAAACAGAAAGACAGTGAGGAAACACTTAGCTAACATAAATGAATTCAAGTCTCCAGGTCCAGATGAATTACACCCCAGGGTACTGAAGGAGATAGCAGAAGAAATTCTTGAACCACTGTCCATAATCTTTGAAAATTCTTGGAGAACAGGAGAAGTCCCAGAAGACTGGTGAAGAGCAAATGTTGTTCCTATCTTCAAAAAGGGGAAGAAGGTGGACCCAGGGAACTACAGGCCGGTGAGTCTGACTTCTATACCAGGAAAGATCTTTGAACAAATTATTAAAGAACATGTATGCAAGTACCTGGATAAGAATGAAGTGATTAAACAGAGTCAGCATGGGTTTGTAACTAATAAGTCATGTCAGACTAACTTAATTTCCTTCTATGACAGAATCACTGACTGGGTGGATCAGGGAAATGCTGTAGATATAGTATATCTTGACTTCAGCAAAGCATTTGACAAAGTATCTCACACAATCCTTATTGAAAAAATGACTAAGTATGGAATGGACAAGGCAACTGTTAGGTGGATTCATAACTGGCTTAGTGATCGGACCCAAAGAGTGGTTGTAAATGGCTGCACATCCAGTTGGAAGAATGTCTCAAGTGGGGTACCACAAGGCTCTGTTTTGGGCCCTGTATTGTTCAACATCTTTATCAATGATTTAGATGAAGGAATTGAGGGTAAACTGATCAAATTTGCTGATGACACAAAGCTAGGAGGGGTAGCTAATACTAGAGAAGAGAGAGAGAGGATTCAAAAAGATATACATAAACTGGAGCAGTGGGCAGCAACTAACAGAATGGATTTTAACAGGGAAAAATGCAAAGTACTACATCTGGGCAATAAAAATGAAAAAAAGCATATACAAAATGGGAGGAATAGGGCTAAGTAACAGCACATGTGAAAAAGACTTGGGTATACTAATTGATCACAGACTTAACATGAGTCAACAGTGTGATGCAGCAGCAAAAAAGGCAAATGCAATTCTAGGATGTATCAACAGAAGCATACAGTCTAGATCACGTGAGGTCATTATTGCCCTCTACTCCTCTTTGGTCAGACCTCATCTGGAATACTGTGTCCAGTTTTGGGCACCACATTTTAAAAAAGACATCAACAAACTGGAGCAAGTTCAGAGAAGAGCCACCAGAATGGTGACCGGTCTGCAAACCATGTCCTATGAGGAACGGTTGCAGGATTTGGGAATGTTTAGCTTGCAAAAAAGAAGACTGAGAGGAGACTTAATAGCTGTCTACAAATATCTCAAGGGCTGTCACATTGTAGAAGGATCATCTTTATTCTCATTTGCACAAGGAAAGACTAGAAGCAATGGGATGAAACTGAATGGGAGACACAGATTAGATATTAGAAAAAACTTTTTGACAGTTAGGGTGATCAATGAGTGGAACAGGCTGCCACAAGAGGTGGTGAGTTCTCCTTCAATGGAAGTCTTCAAACAGAGGCTGGATAGACATCTGTCTGGAATGATTTAGAGAATCCTGCTTTGAGCAGGGGGTTGGACCAGAAGGCCCAGGAGGTCCCTTCCAACTCTACCATTCTATGATTCTAGTCACCTTTATAAAAGACTCCTGTCCACAGACTCAATTAATCAGTCAGACTCTAACCTCTACAACATGGGCAAGACCAAAGAGCTTTCTAAGGATGTCAGGGACAAGATCTGCACAAAGCTGGAATGGCCTACAAAACTAAGTAAGACGCTGGGTGAGAAGGGGACAACTGTTGGTGCAATGGTAAGAAAATGGAAAAAATACAAAATGACTGTCAATCGATATCAATCTGGGGCACCATGCAAAATCTCACTTCGTGGGGTATCCTTGATCATGAGGAAGGTGAGAGATCAGCCTAAAACTACATGGGGGTGGGGGACTTATTAATGATCTCAAGGCAGCTGGGACCACAGTCACAAAGAAAACCACTGGTAACACTTTACACCGTGAAACGTTTAAAATCCTGCAGTGCCCGCAAGTTCCCCCTGCTCAAGAAGGCACATGTGCAGGACCGTCTGAAGTTTGCCAATGACCACCTGGATGATTCTGTGAGTGATTGGGAGAAGGTGCTGTGGTCAGATGAGATAAAAATTGAGCTCTTTGGCATTGACTCAACTCGCCGTGTTTGGAGGAAGAGAAATGCTGCCTATGACCCAAAGATCACCATACCCACAGTCAAGAATGGAGGTGGAAACATTATGTCTTGGGGGTGTTTCTCTGTTAAGGGCACAGGACTACTTCACCGCATCAATGGGAGAATGGATGGAGCCATGTACCGTAAAATCCTGAGTGATAACCTCCTTCCCTCTGCCAGGACATTAAAAACGAGTCGTGGCTGGGTCTTCCAGCAAGACAATGACCCAAAACAACAAAGGAGTAACTCAAAAAGAAGCACATTAAGGTCATGGAGTGGCCTAGCCAGTCTCCAGACCTTAATCCCATAGAAAACTTATGGAGGGAGTTGAAGCTCCGAGTTGACAGCCTCAAAATCTTAATGATTTAGAGACGATCGGCAAAGAGGAGTGGACCAAAATTCCTCCTGACTTGTGCGCAAACCTCATCATCAACTACAAAACATCTGCCTGCTGTGCTTGCCAACAAGGGTTTTGCCTCCAAGTTTTAAGTCTTGTTTGCCAAAGGGATCAAATACTTATTTTTCACTGCAAAATGCAAATAAATGTATACAATGGGATTTTCTGGATTGCATTTTTACTGTATCTCTCAATGTTAAAATACGGATTTTTGTGTTACTCACCGTAAAATCCTTTTCTCCGAGACACTCATTTGGGGACACAGGACTGTGGGTGTGGCTATTGCCGCTAGGAGGTCGACACTAAGTAAACATAAAAAAAGTTAGCTCCGCCTCCGTCGTATACACCCTGCTAATGGCCATAGGCTAACTCAGCTTGGTGCAAAAGCAGTAGGAGAACGAAGCATAAATCAACATCACCACAGGAACAACATATACAGAACTAAACCCACCAAGAACATAAAATTAAATCAAAACAAAGCCATATGGCTAAAAAAAAGGGTGGGCGCTGTGTCCCCAATGAGCGTCTCGGAGAAAAGGATTTTACGGTGAGTAACACAAAAATCCGTATTTCTCCTTCGTCTCATTGGGGGACACAGGACTGTGGGACGTCCTAAAGCAGTCCCTTGGGTGGGAGACCGCTTACACAGTGTCAGTCATCATATCTGTGTGCCACCGTCGCCTGCAGAATCCTTCTACCCAGACTCGCATCCGCCGAAGCCTGGGTATGGATATTATAATGCTTGGAGAAGGTACGCGAGCTAGAACAGGCTGCCGCCTTACAAACCTGTTCTCGTCCGCGATACATACCTCCTGAGTGCTCTCACCAGGTCCAGCGTATGGAGAGCCTTCTCCACCCGATGCGTTAGTGCCGGACAGAACAAGGATAAAACAATGTGTTTGTTGATATGAAAGAATGACACGAGCTTTAGTAAAAAGGGTGAATTAGATCTAAGCACCACCTTGTCCTGGTGAAAGAGTAAGTATGGGGCTCGGCAAAAGAGCCGCCAGTTCCGAGACCCGCCTAATGGAAGTTATGGCTATCAAAAACACGACCTTCCAGGAGAGGTACGTTAAAGATACTTCCCGAAAGGGCTTAAATGGAGATTCCTGTAAGACTCCCAGCACCAGGTTAAGATCCCAGGTGTCTAGGGGAACCCTGTAGAGGGGTACTATATGGACAACCCCCTGTATGAAGGTTCTCACCTGCCAAATGGTGGCAATTCTACGCTGAAAAAAGTACCGACAAAAGCCGATACTTGTCTACTATGAGTGCCTGGAGCTAGACCTGCATCTAGACCGGCCTGGAGAAAAGCCAGAATGTTGGGAATCGAGAACTGTAGCGGGGAATAACTATGTTCCCTGCACCACCTAACAATGACCCTCCAAATATGGTGATAGACCCGAGCTGAAGTCGGCCTTCGAGCGTTTGGTCATTGTGGTAGTGACTCTCTGGGAGAACCCTGCCCGGGATAGAATCCAAGATTCAAAGGCCAGGCCGTCAAAACACAGGGCTCCTGAGTTCTGGCGGGAAACCAGGCCCTGGGAGAGTAGCTCTGCGTGGTCTGGTAGTCGCCACGGAACGTCGGTGAGCAGCTGCACCAGATCTGCCTACCGGGACAGAAGAGGTCAATCCGGAACGATTAATATCGCCGGGCCTCCCTCTGTCTCGATCTTCTCGATTCCCCTGGGTAGCAGCGCTAGCGGAGGGAACAAGTATGGGAAGTGAAATTGATTCCATGGCGGAACCAGAGAGTCCACCGCAATTGCCTGCGGATCTCTGTACCCAGAGACAAAACTGGCCCCCTTGGCATTGTTCCTGGAGGCCATCAGAACACTATCTGGTGTGCCCAAGCGCCGGCAAATCCGCTGAAATACGTCAGGATGTAAGGACCACTCCAGGACGCCAGACCCTGATAGCTGAGGAAATCCGCTGCCCAGTTCTGCTCACCGGGAATGTGCACCGCCGACAGCACCGAGTGGTTCCGCTCGGCCCATCCTAGGACTTGCTTCACTTCGAGCATGGCCGCCCTGCTTCAGGTACCCCCCTGATGATTTATGTACGCCACGACCGTGTCGTTGCCTGACTGAATCCGGATGGGGTGGCCCGCCAAATGGTGACGAAAGCACCGCAGGGTCAGCTGAACTGCTCGAATCTCTAATATATTGGTCGGGTGAGCTGACTCTTGCTGAGACCAACGTTCCTGGGTTGTGTGGTGGAGAAACACCGCTCCCCATCCGAGAAGGCTGGCGTCTGTCGGGCCTACCAGCCCATGGACAGGGGGAAAGGCCCTTTGAAGTGACGAGTTCCTCGGCATCGGCGGTCTAGGGAGCAAGGACTCCTGTCCCAAACCTTGAGGAGAGCGTGCTGCAAAGGACGAAGATGGAGCTGCGCAAAAGGTACTGCCTCTGTTGGCGCCATCATCTTCTCTAAGACCCTCATGCAGAATCAAATCGTTTGGGGGACCGGCCGGCAAAGGACCCGGATCTCTCGGCGAAGTAGTAAGGTGTTATGAATGTGCTGGAGTTTCTGTCTAGAAAAACGAGAATCCAATATTTTCTCAACCGCATACTCCAGATTGCTCTGCTCCGGGGCAGATAACTACACCTAAACGCAGAAAGATGAAAGCTATCTCTCAGGCTGTGACGAGGCGTCTAGGATCAAAGTAGGAACGCTCCACGGCTACTTCTAGTTGTGTGGTTAGTTCAGGTTACTGCAATCCAATAGGTTCCAGCCTCTCTGGTGTATTACTGTTTTTGCTTTTTCTCCTCAGCTACCTAAACATAACAGTAAGGTGTTCTCCCGTGGGAGAATTGTCAACCCCCGCGCTATGTCAAAGATCATCCCCAAAAAAGGTGATCCTCCGACTTCCTGGAATTCACTAACCATCCCAGGCTAGACAGAGTGTCCAACCGTCTTGGACATCGATTGATGCCAAACCTCCCCCCTTTCCATGGCCGCTACGACTGAGCGGGGGGACTCCATCCGGAAGTGTCGCAGCCCGATGAAGCCATTCAAGCATTATTTTATAAGTCCAAAATGGGTCTCACGGACACGTCCTTCCTGGGAACTACAAACAGGTTGGAGTAGAACCCCAAGCCTCCTTCGTTCTATGGTACTGGGACGACTACGCCGGCTTGTTGAAGGGACCCGATGGCCTTGAAAAAGGCTCGAGCCTGAGTCTCTGTTTTGGGGAGACGAGAGGAAACTAACCTCGTTGGAGGGAAACCGACGAATTCTATCCTGTACCCTAAGGATATTATGTCCCTGACCTACCTGTCGCAGGTGAAACCGGAGTAGGCGGCCGCCTACTCTGGAGTGGCGGACTGGACTCTGCCTCCAGCCATTTAGTCAAAAATCCCTGGGACCTAGATCCCCTATATCTCGGCTGATGGGAGCGCATTTTTCCCAATGGATTGGTCCTGTATTAGACCCGAGTCCTCTGGGCCTGGCTGGGGGACCTGTACCACCGCGCCTGTCGCCGTGGCTCACCAGTGGTTGCGAAAAGCCTTAAATTGCGCCTAAGGCCTGCGACGAAAGGGCTGCCTAACCCTCTGCTGAGGGAGAGAACTGCTCTTCCCTCCAGTGATATCGGATATAAACTGATCCAATTTTTCGCCGAAAAATCGGCCACTCCGATAGGGCAAGGGAGTTCTTTGAGGTTGAGACGACCCAAGTTGCTTAGCTGCTGTGTTAGCTTAGAATGGCAGTTGACATCCCGCCAGAATCTCAACCATAAGGCTCTCTTTATACCATAATTAACACCTACCTGTATGTCCTTGGTACATTGGTGGCAGGCCATCTGAGCACAGGGAGAACATACAAACTCCCTGCAGAAGTCATCCATGGTGGGATCAGAACCCTGGACTCCCATGCTGCAAAGCGCCAGTGCTTTCCACTGAGCTACCGTGCTGCTCCCAGCAAAAGCGATCTGATTGGTGATTTTGAATATCTCTGAAGGAACGTCCCTACCGCATAGTGCCTCAGTCAGGGAGCCTTGGCTACCTAGTCAGCCGCAAAAGAAGGGGAGAGCGCAGAACCTGATGCCTCTAACACTGACCGAGCCAGGTCTCAACGAGACGGTCAGTCGGATCTTTTATAGAGGACCCACTAAGGAGGGAAAGCAATGATTTAGACGCCAAACGAGAGATGGGGGAAATCAACCGCGGAAGATTATGCCACCCCTCCTTAAGGAGGGCCACGAAAGGCCTGATAGCTTTGGGTTTACGGAAAGGGGAAAAATTTTCTGGCTACTCTCCCGGGGGCGCCAA